>CM033476.1:138830650-139546968 GCA_019447015.1 Hymenochirus boettgeri | reverse complement strand
TAACATTTTCTTCCCTTGAATCCATACCTCTTTTTATACAAGACAATACCATGCTGGCTCTGGCTGTTGCCACCTGGCACTGCTTGCTTACTTTAAGTTTGTTATCCACCAAAACTCCAAGATCCCTTTCCAACAGGGATTCACTTAACACAGAGCCATTTATAGTATAAGCAGCACAAGGATGCATCACCTTACATTTATCAACATTGAATCTCATCTGCCACTTAGCAGCCCAAATGTGACAATCTATTTAGATACCCCTGCAATGATTGTACATCCTCTAAAATTTTTAATGGTCAACAAAGTTTTGTGTCGTCAGCAAACACAGAAATCTTGCTGACAATACCTACTTGAGTGGCATTAGCAGAAGTCCTCTTCTGGCACCAAAGAAGGTGAGCCGATCTTGCCAAAGATGGATCGTCAAATGTTAAAAAAATTACATCTAAAATGTTTAAGGCAGCAAATCATAAGTTATTTCACTGCCTTATCTTATCCAACAGTTGAATTTTTTTCTGGCGTAAGTTCTCCTAATATTCAATGTCAAGCATTCTAGATTCTTGGGTTGATTAGCTGAAAAAACACTTTGAGCTTAGCCAGCACAAAGATTCAATATGGAGAAATCAGTAGATCTGTCACTGACTGGCTTAATAACATTTCCATAGACTGTCAAAATGTTGACATTGGGTGTTTAAAAAACTAAGTAAGCACATTGTATTTTAATTGCTAAGCTTTCTTTACATTAAGGCGATAAATTAACTTTGAACCGATTAAAGAAAATACAGTTTCTTGTACATAATACTAAACTTGTTTATTTTGGTAAGGGAAAAAAATTCAGTGGAAAATAAATGTTTATGTGACCTAACTCTTTGTATCCCATAGACCTCATATCTGCTTGTTTTCAGCTTGAAAATCCTTTCTCATCATCCTTCCCTTTACACCCCATGATTTTTCAACCATTTTGTCCTTCCTACTATCCGATTGTCTTGACAATATTCCCATTATCATCTCCTGGTAGATTACTTCTACCCAATGGCTTGTGTTGCCTTGTAGTTATCTTGCATTCCTAGAAGGCAATCATTACCTAATACAGAAACAAGACATAAATGCATGCAGCTAGGTTTCATGATGAGACACAAGCTACAAGATAGTGAAAAGTATCCCAGGAGAATAAAAGAGGAAGTAAAGGCCAAGTTCTCAATCAAGAATTTTCGTGTGTAAATCCATTTGCATGTGACCCACACATTAATGTCACTGCTTAAAAAATTACGCATTGTCACATTAAAATTATCAATTATTATATATAAATTCTGAAGAACACAAACAAATTGAGGGCTTTTTTTTATCACAGAATTTTTTAGGCACACCATCTGTAAAACCTCAACTTGCCCTTTTTCATTTTTTGTGGGGGGGGGGAGATGTCTTTAGCAAAACTTGATCACAGAAACCCTTTGTGCAGCATTGTAGGATTTGAGAGAAATCCTCTTTCGTTGGCCCTATCGATCTAGAGAACGTATTAGCTGGTCTTCTACAATACATGTTTCAGTTTAATTCATTTGGGACATCACCAACACCATACAACATTGAAAAAGCCAGCAAGGTTGAGGGGAAGAAAAACAGAGTTGATTTAGTCCCCATATTACCAGGCCTAAAGAGATACAATCTCTGGATCACTGAACCACTCTGGATGAGAAAAAGTGATGTTGTACACCGAGGACCAGCGGGCAAAACACCAGTTTTTCAGTAATGAATCTGTGGTGGTTTCCATGACGACCCCGTTCATTCTGGATGTAAGTCATACACTGTCTGGACTTTTTGGTTCATAGTAATGATACGGCATCTTTTTTTGGCGTTTACTGCTAGAAAAAACGAAAGTCCATGTAAGAGTAAAAAATGAAAAAAAATATAACAAAAAACACAGAGATCTGTCAACCACAGCAAAAAAAGATACAGCTGATTTTTCAACCCAATCAGCTGAAATACCAAGAATATCGGTCAATCGAGTCCAACTATTGTCTCGCTCGTGACCAAGCCTTAAAACAACAGCAGTACTTACCTAAAGTTGCTCTAGCCTGTCTTGCCCTGCCCTCCTCCTCCAGTCTATTACCTGGCCAATAGGAAATATTGGCCAGGTATAATCAGACTGGATGGATCAGACTGGTGAGAACTAGTTTAGGTAAGTGATTGCTGGTGACATAGAGGTATATCAAATGGGAGAGGGATGGTGCTGCAACATTCCATCTATATTGTGATATATCGTGAAAAATCTGAAGTAAAGATATTAGAAGGCCTCTTTGTACAGAATATCTAGTTCTCTGTGTGTACGGTTACAAGTTTACCACAACTTCATTGGGATCTACAAAATACCTCAGTTCTTAAAAAAGAGCAACTATTCACCATCCCCAAGAAATGATCAAACTAATTATCTTAAAGGAAAACTAAAGGCTTAAACCCAGTGTTACCCAGGCAGAAAAAAAAATGATGACCTACTACAAATCCTTGTTTTGGTACGGTCTTGGCACTATCTTATCACTTGGTAGCGAACCAACCAATGAGAACATTGTCTTCTAAAAACATGCATTATTACTGCTTTGGACTGAAGAGCAGTCTGTAAATCTGAAACTTTTGAAGATTAGAAGATATACTTGTTTTCCTGCTTCGTACCACATGTGTGGAGGTAACCACATAGAGTCCTGCGTGGGTCTAATTTTCCAGGCCCGCACCCAATCCAACCCGAAAAATCTGTACCTGCACCCGAATCACTTTTTTATTTTCTCATACCTGCAAGCCAACCCGCAAGTTTCGGACCAAGAAACCCGACCCACCCGCTTTTAGACTTTTTTCCTAAAATTTGAACAGGGAAGTTAAAAAAAAAGGCTAAAAGTTAAAATTAATATTTTATTCATAACCAAAAATGGTTCATAGAAACAAAACTACCATACCACTAAATATATAGCAGGGGTCTTCAATCCAAATGTCTGAAAACTACAACTCCCAACATTCCCTAGATGCTTCTGTTTGTAAGTGCTGTAGTGCTGGGAGTTATAATTTTCAACAAATGTCGCAATGTACAATGTACAATTTATATGATATTCCCTACTGTCCAACTACCAACCCATGGGATCATTTTAAATTTTATCTGCAACTTTTTCTTCTTGATCTTGACAGGAATAGATAACCAGTAGTTATCCAGATGGTTTAAACACTACAAATCCCATTCACTTATAGCCAAGGATGCTGGGAGTTATAGTATAGAACATCAGGAGATCTAATGGGGTATATCCATGATTTTTATAAACTATGTCCTGCAGGAATACACATTTCAATCTCCACCAAGGTTTACATGTTAGGAACCTGGTGCAGACGTCAGGGGACCTATGTCTGTGTCAGGTGTGTGGTGGGTTGCCGTTTGGAAGCTGAGGTGGAGACTGTAAGGGGGGAGCTTGCAGCATTGGATTGGCAAATCTGGGGGGACAGCAGCACTGGCTGGGGGCAGTATAGAGGTGGGTGGAAGTGGGACAGGGAAAGTTGAGGGGGGAGGTAGTTTTGCTAGGATTAGTAGGGAAGTTTGGGGACGGAAGGGTAGGGGTGCTTCTTCCCAGATTGCTCATCCCAACAGATTTGCCGCCTTAGGTGATGAAGTGGAGGAGGACAGCTTGGAATTAGCATGTATGGAGGGGCTAGTCCCTTGAGCACCCAGGGGACTGCCATCTCTGATACAAGGGAGGAGAAACTTAGGTCTAGGAATGCTAGGCAGGTGGTAGTGGTAGGGAACTCCATTATAAAAGAGGTGATATGGGATTCTGCAGCCAAGAACCTACATGCCGAACTGTGTGTTGTCTGCCTGGTGCTAGGTTTTGCATGTGGTTGATCGGGTAGACAGATTATTGGGTGGGGCCGGGTGTGGACCCAGCGGGCCAATGACAAAGTTAGGGGAGGAGTGAGGTCCTAAACATGATTTCCGAAAGGTAGGGCCAAGCTAAAAGCAAGGACCTCCAGGGTAGTGTGTTTTCAGAAATTCACCGCAGCCATGGGTAAGCAAGGGAGACAGCGGGAGCTTAGGAGCTATGTGCGGGGTGGTTGTAAGGAAGAAGGGTTTGGGTTTATAGAGAACTGGGCAAACTTTGTGTCGGCTACAGGCTCTTTAGTAGGGAGGGTTGCACCTCACTGATGGTGGTCAGCTGTTTTAGGAGAAGTGGCTAGAGGGATGGAGGAGATTTTAACTAGGTGGGGGGGGTTAAGTCTCACTGGGATAGATAGCCCAGGAGGAAAGCAGGGTGTAGATAGGCCAGTGGTGGATGGAAGGGGGTGGGGCTAGCATAGGGGATAGGAAGGCATGTGTTATTAAAGTGTATGGATAAATTACAGGATCATAATCTAAAATGTATGTTTGCAAATGCGAGAAGCCTGGCTGACAAAATGGGTGAATTGAAAATGATGGGTTGAATGAAAAGTATGATGTAATAGGTATAGCAGAAACAGGGTGTGAACAGTTCTCACGACTGGGGTGCAATTAGAAGAATATGCCTTGTTTAGGCAGGACAGAGAAAAAGGAAAGGGGTAGGAGTATGTGTTTATGTTAAAAACGAATTAAAACCAAATTTAAAAGAAGAGATAACTGGCGATATGGATGTTAAAGTGGAGGCAATATGGTGGAATTAGGCAACAGGAAGGGGGGTAATGTCATTGTTGGTGTCTGCTATAAAGCTGCCAAAGCGTAGCGAAGGAGGAGTGAGTCAGCTTCACATGCAGTTGGCAAGGGCTGCAAGTTTGGGGAGTGTGCTCATTATGGGGGATTTTAATTACCCTGACATTAGTAGTGGAACTGCCATCACAGAGAAAAGGTGTGAAGATTCCTGAATTTGCTGCAGGATAATTTTCTCTCACAGGTGGTTGAAGGTCCTACTAGAAACGGAGGTTGTTGGATCTGGTAATATCTAACATGTGGAGCACATTATAGATATAAAGGTAACTGGAGGCTTAGGGAATAGTGACCATGAAATAGTGTCGTTTGGGCTATGTTATCGAAAGGAAAAGTGCGCTGGGTTAACAAAGACTTTTAATTTCGGGAAGGCAAATTTTCCCAGGTTAAAAGTAGCTCTTCGAATGTTAACTGGGATAATGTATATCAGGTAAAGGTACTGAACAGAAGTGGACTGTGTGGCTGAATTCTGATGTAAAGAGCAAATGGAAAGGAAGAAGAAAAAAGTTGTTTTTAAGTGATCCCTGTTGGAAATCTTGGAGTTTTGGTGGATAACAAACTTAAAGGTAGCAAGCAGTGCCAGGTGGCAACAGCCAGAGCAGCATGGTATGTCTTGTATAAAGAGAGGTATGGATTCAAGGGAGAAAAATTTTCCTCTTACAAAGCATTGGTTAGGCCTCATTTGGAATATGCAGTGCATTTGGAATCCTGTGTACAAAAATGAGATCATTGAAATGGAAAGGGTTCAGAGAAGGCAACTAAATTAATAAGGGGATTGGGGGAGCTTGAATATTAAGAAGACTTTAAAAGTTACAATTATGTACACTGGAGAAAAGGCGCTTGCGTGGATATGATTACTGTGTATAAATACATTAACGGGCCATACAATAATCTTTCTGGGGCATTGTTACCAATAGAACAGTCAAGGACACAAGGACATCCCTTAAGACTTGAAGAAAAGGTTTAGGCTCAAGCTGGAAAGGGTTTATCACGTGTGAGAACGGTAAGCTATGGACGTCTTCCAGGGACATTGTTATGGCAGGTTCATTGGTCAGTTTTTAAAAAAAGCTGGATGTGTTCTGCAAACAAGGAATGTTGCAAGTTACTGGTTTGATACATAAAGTAGAGTTGATCCAGGGGAATTTCCGATTGCCACTTGGAGTCAGGAAGGAAAATTTCCCCCCTTCATAAATTTGGTGTTTTTTTTGTCTTCCTCTGGATCAACAGTTGTAGCAGGAATGAGGATATTGCTAGATGGTGGGACTGGATGGACATATGTCTTTATTCAACCTCAAATACTATACTATACTATACTAAACTTCTATTATGGTAGACACTAAAGTTAGAATGGACAAGTACCTACAGGGGATTAGGGTAGGGAGCAGGCGGCGAGCTGCAGTGAAACATCTTTACCTTTATATGGGTGTAGATATTATGCTATGTTTTGAAAACTACAAATCGAGCATTGCGTGTGGAACTCTGTGCTGTACAATGATTGGAGTTAAATGTAATTATACTGGAGGCCCACATACCTGCTGTAGTTCTAGCTGAAACTCATCAAGTGGTGATTGTTGTTATCATCACTAGAATCACCAAATCCATATGTCATTATGGCCAGAAGGATTTACAAAGACCCATGAAATCACATGTCATTTGTTACCATGCAGACACTTGCTCTGGTCTCATGCAATGGTGCAGGTGCGAGCTAGAAGTTTGTTACTTGTTCTATGAGATTGTTGTGGCTCTAATCTCTGCTAGTAAAACCAAACCAAGGTCAGAACTTTAACCCCTGCCTTTCCAGTCACTCCAGCATTAACAACTTTTTAGCCAGTGATTTCTGCAAAACCTACCCAGGCAATACAAGAGTTAAAGTTCAAAGTAAAAACTCGTTAAAGCTGTCTGTTTTCATATCCACAATGGCAACCTGTATAACATTCTAAGTACATAATTGCTTTAACAATTCAATATTTATCCAGCCAAAAACGTTAGAGGCTGGGACTGTGGGAGCTATTGCATGCAGATATATTTGCCTAGTGTGATTTAGTGTAGGTTCTATGCACACTGCAATGTCTTGGATATAACAATGTATTCTCAGTTTCAGTTATTACAGATCTCTCTTCATAGACAGGAAACCCGACCCAACACAATTCAACTCAATGTGGGTTACCGAACCCGACCGCCAAATCAGGTAACCCAGGGTACCCGACCCGATGCAGGACTCTACATTAGTTCTCCTTTAATGAAGAAATTAAAATTTTAATTTAAATTAAGGGGAATCAAGAGAAGTATACATTTACATAAAAAAATTCAAAATTTTGACCCATCTTTTTCCTATTTCCTATCTTAATGTGTCTGTAATGTAGATAGTGATTATTCAATAGTTTAGGAATGATATTATTAGACACTATACCATCTCAACTTTTTTGTAAAGCTGATTAAACTATTACCTGCAGTAGTCTGGAGAACCATGCGTACACCTGGACCTTATTACACAGATCCCACCGCTATAAACCAGTGGTAAACCAGCCTGACTCAACCATGAGTGGGACTTCTCCCTGTGGAAAACAAAACATTGTTTATTTTACAGACGGCTCAATTACATATATATAGAGCAGGGCTTCTCAAAGAGATGAGAACAAACAACGTTTCTGGTCAAAAGCCAGGGTTCCTGTTATTTATTTCCTATCGGATGAAGACAAAATTTAGTATTCCAGTCCCATTGGAGCATCTGCTCTGTGTCTTAAAGATCAGCTTTCCATTCTTAAATTTGCATTTTCTTGTTTATATAAAGAAAAGCAACTCAAATCAATATAATTAAAGGTAACTTATCCTTCCCCAACAAAATGGAGCCGGCTAGTTCACAAGATCCTGTAGCTCGTTGGTGGGTGAGTTTGCTACAGGATTTATGAACTAGCCACAGGAATCCAACTTTTATTATTCTCTTGAATGTGACTGACTTGTGTACTTTGAAACAGATAGCTCCACTTCACTTCCTGTTTCTAACCATGATCCACACTGACATACAGTGTTTTAAACTTTGTATACTGCGTATGTTGCTAGATACTTTTAACATTTATTTAAGCTTTCAAATACTAATTAACATCTGTTAGTGGGGAAAAATTAGCACCATTTTAAACTATAAGAACTTTTATGAATCTCCCTGATATTATTATAACTAATTTATAATTTCATGGGGAATACATTGGGTTTTTCGGAGGTACTATGTTGGTGGGGGTGGGTAAAAGTAATATACATAGGGACAGTGTTATAGCACTAAATAAACAGTTATATCAATATTAACAAATATGAGTAAGACATAAAGTATATAGAAATTTAAAAAGGCAAAATATATAAATAAATAAAAGTACTAGAGTCCCCACTCCTGTTTTGTAATGGTTACTTTAAAATGGACTGATAAGTACACCCCAGGAAGTTTTACCGGGAGGCAATGGAAGCTTACAAAGGAACATATTTCTCACTTCTTTTAGTGTTGTATCCAATGGTGTGCTTATATTAGTGACAGCAGTTAGCCAATCAAAAAAATTCTTGAGTGTTAGAAGGGAAGTAGGAAGTTAGTAGGAAGCTGAAGATTATATGTCACTTCCTTTGCAAAACAGTGGACAGTTTGTAAAAACATATTCTCACACTCTCACCTAACGCCAAACCACCCCTCCCTTCTCAAAAAAAAAGGAAGCTGCTGTTTTCTGGACAGGAAGGGATATCTATAGATCAGGCAACCAGTAGATCTCCAGATGTTTGGAACTACAAGCTCCCAGAATTCCCTAACTACAGAGTGCTGTAGAGGATGCTGTGAGTTGTAGTATTTGATTCCCTAACTACAGGTGTTGTAGAGGATGTGGAGTTGTAGGTTTCAAACATCTGGAGATCTATGGTTGCTTATCCCTGCTCTATATGATAGGGGGACTGATAAAGAAAACATTTCCATGCCCACTTCTCTGAGACAATGAAGTGAGTTGTTAATGGTTTATTAGATTATAAAGGACAACTCTCATCCTCATAGAACATCTTTTAGAAAGAATGGCCTCTTTAATATATGTTGATGCCTCATTGAAACTGAGCAATTTAGAAACCGTATTGAGCCTGGGCATGCTCAGAAGAGGCAGACAGGGGGATTAACATTCAGTCATTGGCTTGATGTCAACTGTGAATCCATAACGGACAGTTACTAACTGGAAGAACCAGGAAGCAGAAACAGGGGAAACAGGACATTGTGCAGGATTTCAGGTAAGACTTATATATTTAGATTTCAAACTATTACCGTTTAGGGTTTTGGGGGGTTGATTTACCTGTATGTTAGTTTTCATTTTGGGGCTGGACTTGCCCTTTAAGAAATAGACTCCATAGAAGCCATGAACCTGTGTACTGAACTGATAAAATGTAATAAGATTGAAACATGACAGGATAGTCTGGGTTCTTTATAGGACCTCACAGATTTACCAATAGTGATCCCTCTCTAACATGTTTACCAATAGTGATACCTCTGTAACAGAATCCCTGGCGACAGCTGTAGTTAATGGGGAGGGTGAGTATTGAAAGACATATTGATAACTAATTATAGAATGATCCAATGGATCTCCTATTGATCTATTATTGGTTGGGGAAGACTGATTCAAGCTCTGACACAAAGTTGTATTTCACTGTGGTGTTTCTACAGAACTATAACACTATACAATGTTATAATAATAGATCAAAATTTATTTACATTTGGGGATGTGAGACTAATAGAACCAAGATTTAATAGGATTTTGTTTATTTTTAACATCTTGCCTTTATTTTTTTTGTACAAATACCTAAATTTTAAGTAGTGTGTATAAAGATTTTATATCATCTGTATCCACATATAGCTAAACATACACCCACATATTTCCCACTGTGCACCATGGCACATTTTGTTAGTTATTTACTATATTGAAATAAGGAACAGATACTTTCTGGGTAATGTCCATGTTTCCGTGGCAGCTTTCAGGAAAACTATTCTTTAAAAGATTTTTACAGAATTCCACAAGCTGAATGCAAAAACAGTTTTGCAGTGTGTAGCGCCTATAGAAGATGTACATTAAATACTATTCTCTCCCTATTTATTTATACTAGTGACATCTTACTATATTGACTTACTTTCCTGGATGAAAATTTTAACAGATTCTATAATTTATTTCAGTGGTTAAACTTTATTTGTGCTTTGCTTTTAGGAATTGTTGCTTTAGGGTTCAGACACCCGTTTATCCACCTTTAAGCAGTTTGGTGTAATATGAGAGTCAGTCCTGTGAGACACTCTAAATGGTCCTGTGGTAATTCTCTGCGATTTCCTTTCCTCCAGATTTGCATAGATACATGGGTAAGCAAATTCATGTGAGGGGCACACTTAAAGTTCAAACAAAACTTATTTATTAAATCACATACACAACATTTCGGGATTGCTATGTCCTTTTCATCAGGTGGGGATGTAGCGATCCCTGATACGTTGTGTATGTGATTTATATAATATATAAGTTTTGTTTAACTTTAAGTGTGCCCCTCACATGAATTTTGCTTGTGCTATAGCTAAGAGTCCATGGTAGAGGACTGGTGAGGGAGCACCTTATAATTACTGGTTAATAGACACCTTATAATTACTGGTTAATAGACACAAGAGGAGGCTGGGCCCAAACCCCATATGCTATAATACAGGGGTAATCCCATGTTTGTTCATCTTCTAGTATCAGAAAGGCTAGTTTCTGTCAACGTGCTGATTCTGGCCACATATAAGTAAGGTTCCTGGTCAGGTTTGTAGAAAATAATTCAAAGTCTAAGTTGTTTTTTCAAGGTTTTTAGTACCTAGTGTCATTTTATCCTATTACAAGTCCATCCTTTTATAAACTTAATATATAACAATCCTACGTTAATTAAACAGTAAAAACCTACAACAATCTTTGAATCAGGGACCCTAATATAATGGTAGCGCGCCAGGGGAGTGGTCCCAACCACTGGACTGGATCAATTGGTACTTGGCTGCACAGATCACCTGTACATCTAATTGTGCATTATGTGTATGTATTATTTTGGCTGGTCCATGGAAAATGGTCTAGCAATGGAACCAGTTCAGGCTGCAGATGATCACTAACAGCTGTAAAGGATGACAAGGTGAAGAAAAGGCATTTTATTGTCATTGCATTGCCAAGTGTACACAATGGATATTTAATGGAACAGTTAGTCACATAGTTGTATTTTTATCTTCAGGTCGTGACAAATTACTCATTCTGTGTGGTTGACAGCCAACATAAATCATTGACTTACATGTTTTAAGTTCTAACTTAAATCTTCTGCCAGGGAAAAAAACAAGGGGTTATTTTAATTAAACTAAGGTTAAAAATAAAACTGCATTTAATTATGAAGAAGTAGATTGAGAAAGCTTGGTCCTAAAGACTTTTCTCTAGCAAACTGCACTGTGCATGTGCAGTAAAGGGGCATGATAGAGAATTCACTGGTGTAAAATTTTAAGCTCATGTATGTTCAGTTGAGTATCTGGAACTAAATCATTCCACACTGAACTTTCTCTGTTTTCATGGGGCAATTCAAGGTGAGAGCATGAATTATCCTTCCACCAGTTAAAAATAGCTTCTATATTCTGTGTAAATCAAACTGAAATAGCAATGCCCTAAGGATGCTGGTTGCAGTCAAACAATAACCTGGTTATAACAGAACACGTCATAATGCAATAATTAATTAGCTCTTTTACCGGTCCCTTCCGTTTTCTGCCCGAAACAGCTCATCAAATCTCCCATGTTCCTTGGGGATACTATGAAGGCTGAAACACTGGGAAGAGTGAGCTAGCACGTTGGAGATATTGATACAGGTTAGCCTTGCTTGTTTGCTGCATTTTGCTTGGAGGTCCCCAAAGATTAATGTCTGCCCTGGAACACGGCTTAAGAATCCTGAGGTCTCCGAAGAACTCGGTATACAATGGAGTGTGCCACCACCCGGAATGTAGTCTTATTCCCACATCTTTCTCATAGCCTGTAGTCGGAGCATCATTCATGCGTATGGTACATTCTGCTTGGTCAATTTTTGGACCAAGTCCTGTGTTGAGCAGTGGCTGGTGGAACTCGTGACTATGCACAGCGTTGCACTTGGGTGTACGTCTAAATAAAGTTTAGAAAATCGGTGGTTAGGTGTCAACAGTAGGCAAAAAACCGAAAGAACTGCATATAAACCCCATATGGTTTTAAGACAGTAAAATATTTATTTTTGATACTAAATTGATACTAAATGATGAAGGATACTGTATAAATACTAAAGTATAACTATAAATATACTTAAAAATGTAAAGTACCTGTGGCAGGGAGGTAGAATTGCAATTCCTACCTCACAATATTGTTTGTTGAGGAGCTACAGCACATATAGTTTTTATTTGCCAGGTTAGTCCTGGACTAATCTGTATTAAAGATAGTGCTGAGAGACGGAGGAAGACTGTAGAATCAGTTTCTTTGTGGGCTGATTCTCCTCACAGAAACAATATTTGGAGATAGGAATTACCAGTCCTATATCATTGGCCCTATACTTTTCAATTTAACCGTTTTTTTTTTAAAAAAACTTTATACACACGATAGTTCTCCTTTAAGGGCCCTTGAAGCACTGAAGTCCTGGGTTCAAATCTCCAAAAGTTTATGTTCTCCCTGTGCTGCATGGGTTTCCCACCACAATCATAAAGACATAGATTGTAAGCTCTATGTGACAGGGCAAGATGTGGTTTATCAATGTATTTGTAAAGTTTTACAAAGATGGTAGTGCTATTTAACCTGCATAATAATAAAAGTGTTAAATAATATGCTGCTAAAAGTCCTTGCACACATTTATTTAAAGGGGAACTAAAGGCTAATAATTAAGATCATGTAATGATGATTGTAACAATTAAAAGAACATATAAAAGGACTGTGCATCCCGAACAAACAGCAATCACGTCTCCATATAAAAAAGAGTAATAACTTTTATTGGATACAATTGCTGAATAGAATCAACATGGACATGGAACACTTCATCAGAGGCCTCTGATGAAGTTGATCTCTCTCTCCTGGAAAATTAAATTGACAATTTATAAGCACATTGTCAGAGATACACAACAAGTGGGAGGGAAAAACTTTTTTAGTTGTCGTAAGTAATAATAGGAAAACAGTTCTACTCCCCTACTCACTTTGTTGCCAGCCAGAGATGAACCCATCCTGAAGGCCCCATCTCCTTATGGGTGGGTTGTGGTATTTTATTTTCAGGTCGGAAATTGAATGGTTCTCACTATTGTTGGAGCTCAGTATGATGAGAAAGGTACCAGGGCAAAAAATCAGTATAAGCGCAGCAGTGCGGCCCTTTAAGGAAAGACAGAGGTACTGTATAATATTGTGCATTAAATATGCAGTTATGAGGAAACATATAAGGAATTAGATGTGGTTGAGTTTAAAAAAAAACGAAACGAATCCCAATAAATACAGTACATTTGTATTGACATGTTGATATTGGATTAGCAGATATATTTTGGCCACACACCAAATCCCAGGGTGCAGTTTTAGGGTATTATGTATTACCACAAGGACAAACGCCTAAAGACAAAATATCCATTTATGCCCACCTTGGTGGTTGAGGGATTTTGGGTAGCAATGTCAAAAAAGAAATACAAAAAATGTGCTATGTCAAAATTAACACATTTCGTGCAAGGTGTAAATACATGGATATTTATCTTTACACATCTGATATTAGTTTGTGGTATTGGTTTGCAAAAGTTGACGGGCTATTTATTTGCACCAACCGATCAGATTTTAGTTCTTTACTGGGTTACTGCAGTTATATAAAATCTGATGGTTGCTGCAGATTAATAGCTAAACCAAATTTTCTCTGTTATTTCATCAACCCTATGCGAGAATCCTAGGACGTTTGAGGATTGTGAGAACTCTGCCAAAAATCCCACGGACGGTATTCAGGGGTCCCGCAGATCAACCAGGAAACCCCTACCGAGTCATTTGGACCATTGTGGCCCAGCTCGAAACGGGTACCCCTTTCTGGCACTTATAAGTGCACTTGTGGCACTGACAAGTCTTTTTGGGGCTTAGGGGTCCCAAAGCTCAAATCGAGACCTCCCTCCCCGGCACTTATAAGTGCCCTTGTGGGCACTTAGAAGTACCCTAGCGGCACTGACAAGTGTCTTTGTTAGGGGTCCTGCAGCTTGAAACCAGGACCCCATGGCTTTAGAGAAACACTTGTTGTGTCTCTTTTTCTTTGCCAGCAACACCAACTTGTCACCCAAACCGGGTGATGTCACTGCGGATGCCAGTGGCACCGGTGAAGATGGTGAAATCAACCCTTAGGTGGGCAACATGGACTAATGGCTTTAAAGTGGGCATTTTATATATTTAGCTGTATATGTAAGTTGGCCCTTGCGAAAACAGGAAAACAGAAGAGGCCTTAACTTCCTATCACAGATACAACTGCCAGTAACTGCTGTAGATGAAGGGGGGGATGCAATGATTTCTAGTGAAGCATTGCCAGAAAGAAAATAATCCTCCCAGTAAGGTCTAAGCCATGTAATGTACAATAAACAGGATTGGGTTGGTAAGATCAGGGACGGATCAATGGGCATCTAACGAAATGGAGTTTATTGACATATCTTCACCTTCTTTTAAATATTCAGCAGGATTTCAGACCCAAATTCAATCAAAGCTCAAGATACGCCTGTCTCTATTGCAACGCCAGGGCGTCCATTTCCTCCTTCCAAATGTTAATGTCGCCCTTCCATAGTACCCACTTGTAATACACAAGAAACTGCTCCGTTTTATACCAGAAACTCAATGCGTTTCTATAGCAACAGAAGCAGGAACATGCTCCCCCAGCCGACTGCAGGATAGTGGATAAGGGGGGGGGGGGTGGGTGGTGGGGTTGTGATGGAATAAGTGAAAGAAACAGAGAAGCAGTAAGGGAAAAGTCTCGGTACATTGAGAACTGAAATACTGCACAGAAAGGAAAACAATGAGTTAATGATACTCTTATAGCATTGTTATCAAGATGACAGCGGGAAAGTAGGAAGTGATTATTTTAAAATAGAACTGTTTTGTTATCAGTGCTTCCATTTAAACTGCTAAACAAATATTATATATATATATATATATATATTGTATATGTGAGTACATAACACAAAGATTGCTAGCACTACCTGTGTGGTCGCTTCTGAACCCCTCTTGCAGATGTTGCTGTGACAGGATATAGCTAGCTGGTCAGGAGTCATTAGCACAAACAGAAGGATGCTCCCACTCAACCATAGAAAAGATTGGTTCTGATCCCTTTGATCAAAATTGCAAATATTATACAAAACAATAATCGCCTGACATTGATATTTCTTCTGCGTAGCAATCAACCCCTGCATTCCAAGAAAGATCTCATGGAATCTCAGCTGGACATAGATGACCATAGCAAACATTAAACAGACACCAAAGCCCAGAGCTGGGTCTCTTTTAGACAAATTACTAATGTCAGTTTGTAACCACATCACATGTGATTGATATCCAGGCTATCAGCCACCCAATAAAATGTACCGTATCTCTTATTATCATTCTGCTCTGTGCAATGTAATATTAATATTCAATTGCCATTTGATACGTCTCAACCGTCTAGACCAAAACATCTTTAGATCTACCAACACAAGCCAGGCTGCCATAAGCTTAGCACAAATTCATATCTGCTTTGCTCACTCCCTATTTAATGATGTTTGGGTTTGTCAGATAGTACTTACCAGGGCCATAGGTGGAAGACCAGCTCTGTTCCTTTTGCACTTGCAGATCAGGTCCTTCCTGGCTGTGATTATGGGCCTTCCTTGCTCCTAAAGGGGCCCAGAATATCCTAGTGCAGATAATGGGCAACACATCCTTCGCAAGGCTGGGAATCCCTACTGAAGATCTTCCCTTAGCCAACCCGGATGAACTAAATTTCCCCTTTACATCTTAACCACTGGCTGAGGGTCTCTTTCTCCCACCCACACCATGGTCTTCTTGCTCTCAGGCTTAGCACCTCCAGCACCCAGCCCGCCCACCCACCCATCACTCAATATTTCTCTCTTCTGCTTGCCTGATGGCTTTTTTAGTTTCCTTTTTAAAGGGAGGGGTTTTCTGTAGGTCTTCCCCCGTTTCTCTGATGTTTATCCCACTAGCGCTGTAAGGAATGGGATGTCCTTGAGGTGTGTCTCTTACTCCATATAAGCCTTGTGCTTTCTCAGGTCCCGTTGCTCTTAGGGTCTCTCTCCACTGTCAGAGGGTCTCACTCTCCCAGGCTGCAGATACCCAGTAAAGGAGCAGCTGCTCCAGTAACGCACTGACAGTACAAAAGCATCAGGGTCCTAGTGCCTGTATTCAGCAACTTCAAGATGGTTATCTTGATTCTGCACAAAGTAACCGAAATAATTTCCTAGATGTCCACATTAGTGTGTGTTTATAACACAGGGACCTGTCACTATGGCTTCTTTCGAAAATGTATTGTGATTGGTTTTTTAATTTGGAAAATGTAGCTGCCTATCATACCAGGATAAGTGTGAGAAGGCAGAGAGATTAGACTGGCAATTGGGCTGTTGCTACCTGAAAAGTAACAAAATCCAAATGTTAAGAAGGTCAAAAAGATTTCTACATTAACTCCTTATGTGTTTTTAGGGGGCACTGCTCTTCTTTCTAGAAAAAATCATCTGTTGTTCACATGACTTAAGACTCCTCTATAGGGAGTCTAGCACAGGCGATGGAAATTTTCGGTCTTTCCCGAACGAGTGTTCGGCCGACCCTACGTTCTGGGGTTGCGCGCTCGTTCGGGAAACGAAGGTACACATAACGATAAAGCCCCGATACCGTCGGATCGACAGTATCGGGGCTTTATCGTTACTGTGTGTACACAGCTTAAACCCTAAAAACACACTTGATCACAGCCATGACACCTGAATAAGCAGGCAATTAAGGATATACTGTATACTGTTGGTTATTAACAATGGCATGTGTCCTTGCCATGGGGAAATGTTTGGTGTTGTGCAACTATAGCAAGACAATAAGGCCAGTTTAATAATAACAAAAATTCAAATCCTTAGCTCCAAAACTGCAATCAGCAGTACAGGCAACCTTTTAGTAAGAGTCTTCATAATAAAAAGCCAAAAGTATACAAGTTGTAATTATATCTGTGCATTAAAGAGGGCATGTAATACCTTTGATGTTGTGCAACATAAATGGAATGCTGGGTCCAGTTCAGTTATAAAATATAAGTCAAATGATTATCTACTGAAATATATTTTATAAGACTGTAGGCCAGTGGTGGGCGGAAAGGGGGGTGGGGCTGGCATAGGGGATAGGGAGGCATGTGTATTAAAGTGTACGAATAAATTACAGGATCATAATTAAAATGTATGTTTTCAATGCAAAAAGCCTGGCAGACAAAATGGGTGATTGGAAATGATGGCATTGAATGAAAAGTATGATGTAATAGGTATAGCAGAAACGTGGTTGAACAGTTCTCACGACTGGGCTGTAAATATAGAAGGATATGCCTTGTTTAGGAAGGACAGAAAAAAAAGGAAAGGGGGAGGAGTATGTGTTTATGTTAAAAAAGAATTGAAGCCCAAATTTAAAAAGAGAGATAACTGGTGATATGGTTGATAAAGTGGAGGAATATGGGTGGAATTAGGCAACAGGAAAGGGGGTAATGTCATTGTTGGTGTCTGCTATAAGCCGCCAAATGCTAGCAAGAGGAGGTGAGTCACTTCATATGCAGTTGGCAAGGGCTGCAAGTTGGGGAGTGTGCTCATTATGGGGGACTTCAATTACCCTGACATTGATTGGTGTGGTGGAACTGCCATCACAGAAAAAGGCGATAGTTCCTGAATTTGCTGAGGATAATTTTCTCTCACAGGGGTTGAGGTCCTACTAGAAAAGGATCTTGTTGGATCTGGTAATACTAACATTGTGGAGCGCATTTAGAATAAAAGTAACCGGAAAGGAAAAGTGCGCTGGGTTAACAAAGACATTATTTTCAGGAAAGCAAATTTTCCCAGGTTAAAAGCAGCTCTTTGAATGTCAACTGGGATAATGTATTATTAGGTAAATGTACTGAACAGAAGTGGACTGTGTTCAAGGGGATTTTAAGCCAGTTCACATCAAATTATACCCTTGGGTAATAAATGAAAAAAAATAAATCCGCACCCATGTGGCTGAATTCTGATGTAAGAGGCAAATGGAAAGGAAGAAAAAGGCATTTAAAACCTTTAAGGCGAGGGAACGGAAAGGGCCTTTAGGGATTATAAAAACTGTAACACGGAGTGTAAGAATCAAACTAGCTAAAATTAATAATGAAGTTAGGATAGCTGAACAAAGCATTACTAAGCCTAAAAAATGTTTTAAGTATATTAATAGTAGAAAGATGAGGACTGAGAATGTGGCACCATTAATTAATGGGGATAAATTAGTTACGGAGGATGGCGATAAAGCAAAGTCTTGAATATTTTTTTTTCCTCTATATACACTATAGAAGATCCAAGTACAGATATCATAGAGTATAGTAGCAATAATGGTATAAAAGATTCAAGTGCACTTTGGTTAACCGAGTTATGGTACAGAAAGAACTAAAGAAGGGTAATATTAATAAATCTCCTGGACCGAATAAAATACATCCTCGGGGTACTTAAGGAGCTAAGTTCAGTTTTATCTAGGCCATTGTTCTTATTTTTGATGATTCCCTCATGTCCGGTGGTGGCCTCTGGATTGGAAAAAGGCTGATGTTATTCCAATATTCAAAAAGGGTAGTCGTTCACAGCCGGGTAATTACAGGCCTGTTAGTTTAACTTCAGGTTGGGGAAGATCCTGGAAAGTTTTTATAAGGGAACATGTTCTAGAGTGTTTCAAGGACTGACATATAAGTAGTAAACAGCATGGATTTAGGAGGAATAGATCTTGTCAAACTAACTTGCTTGGCTTTTATGAGGAAGTAAGTAGAAATTTAGACCTGGCATAGCAGTAGATGTAGTTTACTTGGATTTTGCAAAGGCTTTTGATACAGCCCCATAGGTGACAAATGTATAAGCTAAGGTCTGCTGGTCTGGGAGTCATATTGTACATGGATAGAAAATTGGTTAATGAATAGGATGCAGAGAGTAGTTGTTAATGGGGCTTCATCATTATGGACTAAAGTGTAAGTGGTGGGGCCACAGGGTTCTGTGCTGGGGCCGCTTCTATTTAATCTATTTATTAATGATTTGGAAGTGGGTATTGTCAGCAAGGTTTCGTGTTTGCTGACGACAAAAACTTTGTGGACCATTAAAAATCAGAGGATGTGCAATCGTTGCAAGGGGATCTAGATAGATTGTCACATTGGGCTGCTAAGTGGCAGATGAAAAACAATGTTTATAAATGTAAGGTGATGCATTTGGACTTAAAAATCCTTGTGCTACTTATACTATAAATGGCTCTGTGTTAAGTGAATCCCTGTTGAAAGGGATTGGAGTTTGGTGGATAACAAACTTAAAGGTAGCAAGCAGTGCAGGCGGCAACAGCCAGAGCCAGCATGGTATTGTCTTGTATAAAGAGAGGTATGGATTCAAGGAGGAAAACATAATTCTCCCTCTTTACAAAGCATTGGTAAGGCCTCATTTGGAATATGTAGTGCAATTTTGGAATCCTGTGTACAAAAAGGCATCTTTGAAATGGAAAGAGTTCAGAGAAGGGCAACTAAATTAATAAGGGGATTGGGGGAGCTTGAATATGAAGAGAGACTGGAAAAAGTTACAATTATGTATGCTGGAGAAAAGGCGCTTGGCGGGGAATATAATTACTGTTTATAAATACATTAATGAGCCATACAATAAACTATCTGGGACATTGTTCACCAATAGAACATGTCAGAGACACGAGGACATCCCTTAAGACTTAAAGAAGAAAGTGTAGGCTTCAAGCTCGGAAAGGGTTTTTCATGTGAGAACGGTAAAGCTATGGAACTGTCTTCCAGTGGACGTTGTTATGGCAGGTTCATTGGTCAGTTTAAAAAAAAAGCTGGATGAGTTTCTGCAAACAAGGAATGTTACAGTTACTGGTATTGATACATAAAGTAGAGTTGTCCAGGGAAATTTCCGATTGCACTTGGAGTCAGGAAGGAATTTTTCCCCCTTCATAAGTTTGGTGGGGGTTTTTTGCCTTCCTCTGGATCAACAGTTAGGCAGGAAATGAGGATTGCTAGATGGGTTGAAGTGGATGGACGTATGTTTTATTCAACCTCCAATACTATACTATACTAAACATACCCATACCCTGCCATTTGTAGGATGTTGAGTCCCTAACACATAATACATCTAAAATACAATAAAATGCAAATCAAACTGATGATCAAACTTAATGAACTTGTGCATCTGATTCTGGAACTGCGATAGGTTGTCAAAGACCACAGAAGAAAACACATCATCAATTAATTTCTACCACAATTGGCCCAAAAAAGACATTCTTCTCTTCAAGCCATGCCATAAAGGCATTGGTCTAGGCAGGAGTGAGATTGGACCTTATGGCACTAGCCCACGAGGCTAAAGCAAAAACTGATCTTCAAACAAATAATAATTATATACAATATAATCTGAATAAAGAACAAATCTGCAAATATTTCCAACAGCCAACAACTGTGTGGGGAATGGCATAAATTATAATTATATGTAAAAACACAAAGTAACAACAGACCACCTGTATTTCAAAGTGTCCCTGGTTCGTGGTGCAGTGGAATCTGTCTGCATTATTCCAATACTATTCCAAAGTCAAAAAGGCACTGTACTCTATATCAATCCAAATTCAATTCAATAGTATTCATTCTTCAGCTGTTTCATAACCACGTCCATTGTGACTAGTTACAATGTATAATCTATCTGTTTAAGCTGTTCCTAATATAGTATTGTGCCTGCATCCCCGTCGACCAATAATTTATCCAACAATTCTCCAAAGGCAGAATACAGAGTCCACCACAGAAACAAGGAGTGACCTGGTTTTAGAATAATTGGGAGCAATGTAGCCAAACTAAAGTGACAAGAGGTTCATCATGACCCGACCACATGGATTGACAATAAGAATCTGTCCATATTTAATTGTATTCTTGTAAGGGAATATTCAAAGGGCTGGGGGTGGGGGGGGAGTGAGAAGCCAGCTATATTGATCCAGGGCACAAGTATGAGGAATGCAAAAGATTGCAAATCATAATTAAAGTAAAAAAGGTTGAAACCTACCAGACTGGGGTTACCTTCATTGTGTTGAAAGGCTTTTCATTCATGTGATCACAGTAATGTATACTAAAACCCCTTTGTTTATAATGCATGCCAGTGTGCAGATAATGATATAGTAAGGTGCCCAGGGTGCATTGATTATCTTTTCTAGTTTGAAAAGGGTTTGAGACAAATCAGTAGCACTTCACAAAAATGAAGTTAATTTAGCTAAGGAGTGCTCCCAAAGTTCTTCTATTGTATCCATTTATACATTCTGTGCAGGCGCTGAGGTCCCTAATAATGGGAAATACACTTTTAATTTAAGGTTTGTTGTATACCCTGACCTGCCCGTGCAGTATACACGGGAGGGACCACACAGCGTTTGAAATGTAGGATTACACCACATCAATCGGCATTTAATAAAAAGAAACAACACACAACCAGCTTAGTTTCCACAGTTTTTTGTTTGTTTGTTTTTTTTAACTTACTAAATGATGTGAAGGTTCTCATTCATCCAGGTCTTGGAAATCTTGATATTCATTTAGATCAACTGGATGCTTCGCTACACTGGCTTTCTCAATTCAGAATGACAATCTGTTGGCAATAAATATCGGAAAGTGTCCTAATCAGCATAATCGCAAGGTGTAGGGACCTCCTGAATGCAAGTTGTTGATTGCATGTAGCTTAGAGGTGTTATCAAAATTGCCCAAAGTAATGTTGAAACAGCATTGGCATGGCAGATAATTAACCTCCCAACTCTATTCTTGCTCTAAATACCTTCAAGGGCATTGCAACCAGCCACTGGTTCCGATAGTGGATGACACATGGTTAGAATCCACCAGAAAGAAGTACAAGCCTTCACAGAACACATCTGTGAAACAAAACAGCAGATTACATGGGAAGAGATACAAAACAACACACTGGCCTTCTTGGACTGCTTGGTAAAAGTCAGGAAGAATGATAAACTGGAATTAGAGGGTTTCCAGAAAACCAATCACACAAAGCAGTATTTGATGTTTGACTCACACCACACCATACATGTGAAGCGGGAAGTCAAAGAAATTAAGGACAATTTCAAGAGACTGCTTTAAACACAATAACACACGAGACAGAAAATGGTGTATCTAAAACCCAATAACGAAACACAAGAAAAGCGACATCATTATGCAGTACAGGGCAGTGAAGAATGCTCTGATTTGTACTCGAATACCTGCATCTTGAAGAGCACATCCACCCCAAATCTAAAATTTAACCCACTGCTAGCCCCACTTGTGCAGTGATAAAAAAAAAAAACTTACCTACACCTCTGTTCTAAAAGGTTCTCCTGCAGTGCCGTCCAAAGTCCAGGAAACTGAAGAGTAGGAGCCTAATAAAGGACCTAATATTCTACAAATAAATCAATTTTTGTAGTGTAGCAACCCCCTCCAACCCTAACCACATAGTTTAAATTGAAAAAATACCAGAAAACTTACTTACCAGATTGGCTCTCTGCATAGACAGCTGCTGCGTGTGATTGGCTGCCTCCTAGCCAATCACAGATGCAGCTGCTAGTCTGGCCCCTAATGATACTTCGTTCCCAGAAGTATCATTACAGGCTATGGTCGGGGGAACGAAGGCTAAGTTTCTGGCACTTTTTTACAATTTAATCCATGCAGTTAGGGTTGGGAGGGGCACACTATGGGAAAACTTTTCTTTAAGGTGGAAATACCCTTTAAAGGGCATGTCCATTCTTTTTTAACCTTTTGCTGTAGTGTAGGGCTCCCTCTCCCATCCCCAACCGCTATATTTCTTGTCAAAAAAGTATAGTAGAGTATTTGAGGTTGAATAAAGACATATGCATCCAGTCCAAGCCATCTAGCAATATCTCATTTCCTGCCTAACTGTTGATTCAAAGGAAGGCAAAAAAACCCCACCAAAATTTATGAAAGGGAAAAAAAAAATTCCTTCCTGACTCCAGTGGCAATCGGAAATACCCTGGATCAACTCTACTTTATATATCACTCAGTAATTGCAACATTCCTGTTTGCAGAAATTCATCCAGTTTTTTTTTAAACTGACCAATGAACATGCCTAAAGGGCATGTTCACCCCCAAAACTATAATCCCCCCACTACTGGCCCATTGTGTAGTGTAGTTTAATCCTTACCTTACATCCCCGCTCCATAGGGTTCTTCTGCTATCCCCCCCAAAAGTCCCAAAAAACGCCCACCAGGAGTACTGCAGAGGAATATAGGATCTGCCTCTTGTCTCCCCTCCGGAGGGAAGTTTGGCATGCGCACTGAGCCTTCTCCCCCTCGCTCTCCCTCCCTCCCGATTTTGAATTCCCCCCCTAACGTAAAAACATTTTGATATAATATTCTCCTGTCCCCCCAGCCCCAACCGCTATAGTGTTAAGTTCAGAAAGTGCCCCAAACTTACTTACTTCCCTCTTTCCATTTTCTCGCAAGCAGAGCGGCCTGGCAGCTGCAGCGAAGTAAAGAGGGAAGGTAAGTAATATTTGGGGCACTTCTGAACTTAACACTATTGTGGTTGGGGCTGGGGGGACAGGGAGAATATATATCAAAAAAAATTTTAGAAGGGTGGACCTTTAACAAGGTCCACTGGTAGATAGTTCCAACTTTACCGTTCTCACAGTGAAAAACCCTTTCCGAACTTGAGCCTAACCTTTTTTCTTCAACGCCTTTTCTCCAGCGTACAAATTGTAACTTTTCCAGTCTTCTTCATATTCAAGCTGCCCAACCCTTATTAAAGGGGAACTATAGTCTCCAAACAAGTTAATTTAAATAAAAGGCCAGTTTCCTACCTTTAAAACGAGCCATCAACCACCTATCTACGTGTCCACAGCCCAAGATAACAGAAATGATGACCAGAAAGTTAATAGGTGGGAGGCTGACTTGTGACATTCCTGAGGCTTCTCCTGCACAGTGCCGCCAGGAGCACAGCCTCAGACTCCCTCAGTGTGTGAGGGAGACAGTAAGTCCCTCCTCCTCTCTGTGTGTGAAGTCCTGACAGAGTTGGTAAGGGAATCTACAGCCCTTCTCTTTCACTCTGTTCTCACTCTGCCTGAAAAGGCGATTCCACAGAGTTTTCTGTAGGGGGGGTCTGAGTAACCCGGGCACCCGCGAGTGGGCGGGGCTTAGACACCTGTGCGTGGGCGGGGTTAGACACCCGTGAGTGGGTGGGGCCACGGCACCCACGAGTGGGTGGGGCCACTTCTGGCTGTAAGATTAGGGCCATGGGGGGCCTGCAACTCTAGGAACCATGGGGTCCATGATCAGGAGGGGAGCAGGGGGGCTGCAAAGGGGAGGAGGAGACAAGGACAATGATTGACAGCTTCAGAGCAGGAAGAGGAAGTGTGCTGCGATATCACACACAAAAATGTAAATATATTCAAAACTATGCAAAAAAATAATGAAATAAATTGCAAAAATTCACAGGGGAGCAATTCCTATCAATTTACCTCAATTTACCTAAAGTCATTTTTGGACAATTAGTTGCCCTTCTCTGAACCCTTCTCCATTTCAAAGATGTCCTTTTTGTACACAGGATTCCAAAATTGCACTGCATATTCCAAAGCCTACCAATGCTTTGTAAAGAGTGAGGTAACATTTTCTTCCCTTGAATCCATACCTCTTTTTATACAAGACAATACCATGCTGGCTCTGGCTGTGTGCACCTGGCACTGCTTGCTTACTTTAAGTTTGTTATCCACCAAAACTCCAAGATCCCTTTCCAACAGGGATTCACTTAACACAGGCCATTTATAGTATAAGCAGCACAAGGATGCATCACCTTCATTTATCAACATTGAATCTCATCTGCCACTTAGCAGCCAAATGTGACAATCTATTTAGATACCCTGAAGTTGTACATCCTCTAAAATTTTTAATGGTCAACAAAGTTTTGTGTCGTCAGCAAAACACAGAAATCTTGCTGACAATACCTACTTTCAAATCATTAATAGATAAATAGAAGCAGCCCCAATACAGAACCATGTGGCACCCCACTTAGCACTTAGTCCATATGATGAAGCCCCATTAACAACTACTCTATACCCGGCTGTGAACTACTACCCTTTCTGAATATTGGAATAACATCAGCCTTTTTCCAATCCAGAGGCACAACTCCGGACATGAGGTAATCTGCAAAAATAAGAAACAATGGCCTAGATAAAACTGAACTTGAACTCTATAAAATCTGTACTTGGATCTTCTATAGTGTATACAGAGGAAAAAAGAATATTCAAGACAGTTGCTTTTTCGCCATCCTCCATAAGTAACTTATCCCCATTAATGGTGCCACATTCTCAGCCACATTCTCTTCTTCTTACTATTAATATACTTAGTTGTGGCTTAGTGATGCTTGTTCAGCTATCCTAACTTCATTATTAATTAGCTAGTTTGATTGCTTTTTTACACTCTTGTTACAGTTTTTATAATCCCAAAGGCCCTTGCTAATCTCTCCTCTCTCTCCCCTCTGTGCTACCTTCTATCTCACTCTTGCTATCTATCTACTATCTACTCTGCTATCTATCTATCTCGCTATATATCTCTATCTATCTACTACTATCTATCTATCTATCTATCTATCTACTATCTATCTCTATCTACTCTACTACTCTACTATCTATCTATCTCTACTCTACTATCTAGCTATCTACTATCTATCTATCTATCTATCTATCTACTCTCTGCTATCTATCTCTATCTATCTATCTATCTATCTCTCTATCTATCTATCATCTATCTAGCTATCTATCTATCTATCATCTATCTTATCTATCTACTCATCTTACTAGATGGGCAGCAGACAGGGCCGGGCACATTATTTTAATTTATGTCTGCTGGGCACATGGAAAACTTGGCACAACACATTCCCCCTTCCCCCTGCCCTGGCACCGGTACAGCAGTACAGCACACAAATATAACCTAAACCTGCAGTGCAGGCAAGCAGGGCCCAATCTCAGGCCCCAGCCTGCCCAGGGAAATTAAATTGGGGTTGGGGTAGACAACCCTATTACACTTGACTCACCACTTATGCAAGGCATTTCTGTCCTGGTCCTGACGAGGAGCAGAGGAATTCACTCACGGATGGCTGGCCGGACGGGAGTCACGGGACACACTGAACAACTGGCTGAACAACTTGCGCTCTCTTACTCGTGGGCCGGCGACGCAGCGCACGCAACGAGTAACAAGTGGATGGAGGCGGAGTCAGCCATGACAGCCAGGATCGGACTTCGGTCTTCTCCGGACACCGGTTGTTGTAACTCAGTCAGTAACTACAACTCAGTCAGCGCACGCAACGAGTACAAGTGGATGGAGGCGGAGTCAGCCATGACAGCAGGATCGGACTTCGGTCTTCTCGCGGACACCGGTTGTGTAACTCAGTCAGTAACTAACGGCTTTTATGTAGGTAGGTCCGACCCCCCCCCCCCCACAGATTAGGGAGGGAGTTGGGCAGCCGGCGGATGCCGGCCTCCATTTCGTGGAAGCAGAGTGCTGCTGTGACAGACAGATTTATATATATATATATATATATTCATATATTCTAAACCTATGTAGGAAACTTTATTTATGTCATTATCATTTATCTGTTTAATAGCTTGCACTTTTCTTGCTTGTGTCCTGTGGCCCTTCATAATTAAGACACGTACAGTGCCGCCTCGCTAATGAGGCAGGGTGCAGCACAATGCAGAGCGGCACCCTGTAGGGAAGCGGCACTCTGCCGCACTGTCACTGTCTCTCTGAATTATTTTTTTTTTAAATGGAGGCCGGCATCTGCCAACTCCCTCCCTAATCTGTTGGGGGGGGGGGGGGGGGGCCGGACCTACCTACATTAAAAGCAGTTAGTTACTGACTGAGTTACAACAGCCGGTGTCCGGAGAAGACCGAAGTCCGATCCTGGCTGTCATGGCTGACTCCGCCTCCATCCACTTGTTACTCGTTGCGTGCGCTGCGTCGCCGGCCCACGATGTAAGAGAGCGCAAGTTGTTCAGCCAGTTGTTCAGTGTGTCCCGTGACTCCCGTCCCGGCCGGCCATCCGTGAGTGAATCTCCTCTGCTCCTCGACAGGACCAGGACAGAAATGCCTTGCATAAGTGGTGAGTCAAGTGTAATAGGGTTCTGTCTACCCCAACCCCAATTTAATTTCCCTGGGCAGGCTGGGGCCGCCTGGCGAGATAATGCAAGCAGAGGGGCGGGACCGGCAGTCGCGTCTGTGATTGGCTGAGCGGCAGCCAATCACGGACGCAGCTGCTGGGAGTTCAGTACGGCAGAGGAAAGAGGGGAAGGTAAGTAAAGTTTGGGGAACTTTCTAATAAAATAAATAGAGCGGTTGGGGCCTGGGGGACAGGGGGAATGATTTACCTTAAGGGTTTTATGGGAGGGGACATACCCTTTAAGGTTCAATATGAATCACTTCCTCAGATACAGCCAGAAGAATGAGATCCTAATTAAGATGAAAAGAAGGGACTACTTTAGGCTGATAGATAATATGATTTCACTGGACATATAGTAAGATATGGTCTATTGGTCATAAGAGCATGGACATCAGACACTCAGAGTTTTAAAGTATATATATGTGTATAGATAGATAGATAGATAGATAGATAGATAGATAGATAGATAGATACAGCTGTAAATCTAAGCTGTTTATTTTGAGAAATCATCATTTGAAAACACAGCATTTACAGGGAAAGACCTTTCACTCCAGGAACAGAAATTATAACATATTACCCATGTCTGACCTCTTTGCCTGCCTGCCAGCACACTTTCTGCAACCCAGGTGGCTTTGGTGGTTGGTGGTGGATATTGGCACTGTGACTATGGAAGTTGATGGTACATATTGGCTCCTTATAATTATGGTTGTTGGTGGTAGATATTGGCCCCATATGGTAGTTGGTGGTTGATATTGGCTCCTTTTTACTGATGGTTGATGGTGGATATTAGCTTAATATGACTATGGTGGATATTGGCTTGCTGTGACTATGGAGGTTGGTGATGGATATTGGCTCACTGTGGCTATGGTGGTTAGTGGTGGATATTATCTTAGCTCACTGTGACTATAGTGGATATTGGCTTATGACTATGGTGGTTTGTGGTAGATATTGGCTCACTGGCTATTGGTGGTTGGTGGTAGATATTGGCTCACTGGCTATGGTGGTTGGTGGTAGATATTGGCTCACTGCTATGGTGGTTGGTGGTGGATATTGGATCACGTGGGCTATGGTGGTGTGGTGGTGGGTATTGCATCACTGTGGTGGGGGTATTGCATCACTGTGGTATGGTGGTTGGTGGTGGATATTGCATCACTGTGGGCTATGGTGGTTGGTGGGATATTGCATCACTGGGGCTATGGGGGTTGGTGGTGGATATTGGATCACTGTGGCTATGGTGGTGGTGGTGGATATTGGATCACTGGGGCTATGGTGGTTGGTGGTGGATATTGGATCACTGTGGCTATGGTGGTTGGTGGTTGCATATTGGATCACTGTGGCTATGGTGGTTGGTGTGGATATTGGCTCCTTATACTGGTGGTTGACGATGCATTTTGGGTTATGAATATGGTGGAAATTGGCTCGCTGTGACTATGGTGGTAGGTGGTGGATATTAGCTCACTGTGGCTATGGTGGATATTGGCTTATGGACTATGGTGGATATTGGGGGCTCAGCCAATATCCACCAACAACCACCATAGTCACAGTGAGCCTATATCCACCACCAACGTCACAGTGATCGAATATCCACCACCAACCACCATAGCCAGTGAGCCAATATCCACCACCAACCACCATATCCACAGTGAGCCAATATCCACCACCAACCACCATAGCCACAGTGATCCAATATCCACCATAGTCATAAGCCAATATCCACCATAGCCACAGTGAGCTAATATCCACCACCTACCACCATAGTCACAGCGAGCCAATATCCACCATAGTCATAAACCAAAATGCATCGTCAACCACCAGTAATAAGGAGCCAATATCCACCACCAACCACCATAGCCACAGTGATCCAATATGCACCACCAACCACCATAGCCACAGTGATCCAATATCCACCACCAACCCCACCATAGCCACAGTGATCCAATATCCACCACCAACCACCATAGCCACAGTGATCCAATATCCACCACCAACCACCATAGCCACAGTGATGCAATATCCACCACCAACCACCATAGCCACAGTGATGCAATATCCACCACCAACCACCATAGCCCCAGTGATGCAATACCCACCATAGCCACAGTGATGCAATACCCACCACCAACCACCATAGCCACAGTGATCCAATATCCACCACCAACCACCATAGCCAGTGAGCCAATATCTACCACCAACCACCATAGCCAGTGAGCCAATATCTACCACCAACCACCATAGCCAGTGAGCCAATATCTACCACAAACCACCATAGTCATAAGCCAATATCCACTATAGTCACAGTGAGCTACAGTAATATCCACCACTAACCACCATAGCCACAGTGAGCCAATATCCATCACCAACCTCCATAGTCACAGCAAGCCAATATCCACCATAGTCATATTAAGCTAATATCCACCATCAACCATCAGTAAAAAGGAGCCAATATCAACCACCAACTACCATATGGGGCCAATATCTACCACCAACAACCATAAATAAGGAGCCAATATGTACCATCAACTTCCATAGTCACAGTAGCCAATATCCACCACCAACCACCAAAGCCACGTGAGACAATACCACATCAAAACCATAGTCATAAACCAATCCACCATCGTCACAGTGAGCAAATATCCGCCACCAACTACCGAAGTCAGTGCGAATATGAATTCACATATGAATTCATATTCCACCCCTCCATACCAATGTCCAAACTTAGTTTATATCTCCCCATCTCTTCTCTCTACTCTCCCCTCCTCTTTCTGCTCCCATATGCTATTCCGTTCCCTGACTTAAAGGTTTTAAATGCCTTTTTCTTCCTTCCATTTGACTGAATTCAGCCACAGGCGCGGATTCATTTTTTTTGCATTTATTTCCCATGGGTATAAATGGCTTAAAATCCCCTTAAACACAGTCCACTTCTGTTCAGTATTTTTAACCTGATAATACATTATCCCAGTTGACATTCTGCTTTTAACCTGGGGAAATTTGCCTTCCCGAAATTAAAAGTCTTTGTTAACCCAGCGCACTTTCCTTTTGATAACAAAGCCAAACGACACTATTTCATGGCCACTATTCCCTAAGCCTCCAATTACCTTATATCTATAATTGGCTCCTCGATGTTAGATATACCAGATCCAACCCGATCTGACTACACATGCCTTGTTCCACCGCCTTCACACACGGCCCTCTGCTTGCATGAAACTGCAAGCAGGGGGCCAGACCAGCAGCCTCGTCTGTGATTGGCTGAGAGGCAGACAATCACGGAGTGGGTTCCAGCAGTTCAGAACACCGGTGGAACAAGGCAGTGTAAGTATAGATCGGGTTACTTTTTTTACACTACACTACAGCAAAAAGATTTACACTAGGGCCCAGGAAATCTAACATAGATCGGGAGGGAGGGAAGGGGGGGGGGAGGGCTGCACAAAGCAAGCCAGAAACCTCTTAGAGGACACCTCAGAGGCAGAAATGTTTCCCTCCCTGCCAGGCTCCTGGTCTTCACTTTCTAGAACTTTGGGCAGACATTGCCGGAGAACCATTGGAGCAGAGAGGTAGGTAAGGATTTTAACTCTACACACTGGGACCAGCAGTAGGGGAGATTGTGTTTGGGGGTGACATGCCCTTAAAGTGAAAATGACATATGTTTGATGTTGTAATGTGAACATCTTGGCAAGGAACGGGATTGGTTCAAAAGAGGCATTTATGTCAGAATAAAGAAACAAAGCCTGAATAAAAGTGGGGGAAATTCAACACCAATTGTCTGCCATGTATAATCAGTTTTGATAACACCTCTTAGCCACAATGTAATCAACACCTTGCATTCAGAAGGTCCCTAACACCTTGCTGTTATATGCTGATTGAGACACATTTCAGGGGTACTTATTTCCAACAGGTTCTTGTACAAGTAATTCAGAATTGAGTCCAGTTGATTTCGCTGATACCACAGATATACCTTACTTTAAAACAATCATGGGTACATTTTCTAATGTTTTCATACAAATTTCCACCAGAGTAAATCTACAAGCTCTAGACTAAGAGAGCTCTAGAGAGCTTAGTCCAGTTTTCTAGACCACTGTTCTTATCTTTTCAGTTCATTTTTTCTGGTGATGTGCCGCTGGATTGGAAAAAGGTAGTCGTTACCAGCCTGGTAACTATAGACTTGTAAGCTAAACATCAGTGGTAGGGAAGGTGCTGGAAACTTTGTTACGGATCATATCCTTAACTTTGTCTCCAGAACTGATCTTATTGTAATAGTCAGCATGTATTTATGAGAAATAGATTGTACCAGACAAGAAATGATAAAAATTTAGATTCAGGCATAGCAGTGGATGTAGTATACTTGGATTTTTAAAGCTTTTGATACTGTTAGACATAGATGACTAATGTTTTCCTAGAAAAAACATTTGTACATGGTAGAGAATTGGTTGTTGGATTGCAAATAAAGATTGGTGGTCAATGGAGCTATAACTATGTGGGCTAAAATTAGTAATAAGTGGAGTGCCTCAGGGTTCTGTACTAGGTCCACTTCTTTTAATCTGTTTATAATTGACTTAGAAGGGGGCATTGGGAGCATAGTCTATGACATGATGTGGCAATTGCTGCAAGCAGACTAGATAGATTATCAAAATGGGTAGCAGAATGGCAGATGAGATTCAATGTTAAATTCAAATGTAAGGTTGTGCATTTCGGGTTTAACAATCCTTGCGCCACCTACACCATCAATACTGTAACTCTGTGTCAAATTAATCTCTAATGGAAAAAAGTTTGGGGGTTCTGGTGGATAACAGACTTATGTAGCAAACAATGCAGCAATGGCTAGAGCAGTGATTCCTCAAAACTATGGCCCTCCAGATGTTAGAAAACTACAACTCCCAGCATTCCCTGCTTTCCAGCTATAGTAAAGGAATTCTGGGGAGTTGTGTTTTCAAACATCTGGAGGGCCATAGTTTGTGGATAGCTAGAGCTAGCAAGATATGTTATAAAGAGGGAGTAGATTCAAAAGAGAAAAAATATTTCTCTTTGCAAGGCACTAAAGCCTTATTTGGAATATGCGGTGCAGTTTTGGAAACCCATAAACAAAAGGGACATCTTAGAAATTGAAGGTGTTCAGAGAAGGGCGACTAAAATAATAAAGGAGATGGAGGGGCTTGACTATGCAGGCAGATTAGACAAGTTAGGGTTGTTTACATTGGAGAACCCTTTTGAAATAAAAAATAACAAAGTGGTATAAAGTGATACCTTTATTGGCTAACTAAGATAATCTTAGTAAACATTCTTAGTAAACATTTTGACTGGCTAACATGGTAAACCACCTTTTTCGCTTCTACATTAGAGAAGCAACGTTTGCATGGGATATGATCACATTTATTCAAATATATAATGGTTCATAAAATAAACTCTTAACATTGTTTATATCAGAGGAATCATGGGCTACCTATAAGATTGAAAGAAAAGAAGATTCATCTTTAGGTTAGGAAAGGTTTCTTTACAGTGAGAAGGGTTAAACTGTGGAACGTCTCCAGCAGATGTGGTAATGGTTGAAAGTTCATTAAATAGCTTTGAAAGTGGACTGGATAAGTTTTCAAAACTAAATTATGAGAAATTACTGATATTTGTCACAAAATTACCTGCTGCTCCGGTCGTCGTGTCGCTCTGCACTCCAGGTGGGCGGCGCGTTGGAGACGTCATGAAACATCAGTGCGAGGATTCAATGCCGCTCAAAAGCTCTGCTCCCCTGGCTCCTGTGTGTCTCTGAAGTTTTGTCCAGCCTAGTTCCCTACAGCATCCTTAGTCTCAGTATCAGTCCACAGTTCCCAGCAGCGCCTTGGTCTCCATTGTCCAGCCTACAGTTCCAGCAGCATCCTTGGTCTCAGTATCCAGTCACAGTTCCCGCAGCACCTTGGTCTCTATTGTCCAGCCTACAGTCCAGCAGCATCTTGGTCTCAGTATCCAGTTCCCAGCAGCACATTGTTCTCCAGTATCCTGCCTACAGTTTCCAGCAACATTGTCTGTCTCCAGTATCCAGTCTATGGTTCCTAAACTGCCACCTCTATCCTTGCCTACATTCCCAGCAGCAGTCCATATTGCTGCATCTTTTGGACTATCCTGAAAAAGACTTGTGGGTACCTGGTCGTCAGGGCTAATTCCTTACAGATTAATACAATAAACTGTAGTTCTGGTTGATCCAGGGATACTATCTATGCGACTGGAATCAGGAAGGAATTATTTTTTGTTCTTTCGATCAACGGTTAGGTAGGGTTAAAAAGGAAGGGTTAAAAGGTTGGACTGATGGAGTATGTCTTTATTACCTCATTACTAGTTCGAAAAAAAGTGTAAATTGTGGCTTAGCGTGAAATATGTTTACTTGCAACTTTTTTTCTTTTATATTTGCTTAGGGCCCCTTCACTGCTCTCGCCACTTGCGGGTGCCTGGGTTTCTCCGTCCCCCCCTCCGCACCTTTTGTTGTGCTTCAGTTCTCTTGTTCTTTCTCTCGGACGTACGCGGATACCTGTTCGTCATTTTTTTTTTTTTTATAGGTTATTTATTTTGTTTTCCCCGTTGGAACTGCTGATATGGAGTCCCATGTATTCAGCTCTATTTCCCTGTTGTCCTTTGTTATTGAGTATAATTTTTTTCTTTCACAACCTATGCTTACTTTTCCCGTATTGACTAGGACCTCTGGAGTTCACACCTGCTTGCTTTTTCTTTTTTTTTTGCCACTTTTCTTCTTCCACCCTTCTTCTTTTCTTTCTGTTCTTTTTTTCCCCCTCCTTTCCAGTCTTTCGGCCTTCTTCTCTTCTGCCTTCTTCGACGGACAATTACAATCATTAATAAATAGATTAAAAGAAGCGGCCCAGCACAAGAACCCTGTGGCACCCCATTAGCACTTAGTCCATAATGATGAAGCCCCATTAACAACACTCTCTGCATCCTATTCATTAACCAATTTTCTATCCATGTACAAAAATGAATCCCCAGACCAGCAGCCTTAGTTATACATTTGTCACTATGGGGGCTGTATCAAAAGCCTTTGCAAAATCCAAGTAAACTACATCTACTGCTATGCCAGAGTCTAAATTTCTACTTACTCCTCATAAAAGCCAAAGCAAGGTTCCGTTCCCTCTGACTTAAAGGTTTTAAATGCCTTTTTCTTCCTTTCCATTTGACTGAATTCAGCCACATGGGCGCGGATTCATTTTTTTTGCATTTATTTCCCATGGGTATAAATGGCTTAAAATCCCCTTAAACACAGTCCACTTCTGTTCAGTATTTTTAACCTGATAATACATTATCCCAGTTGACATTCTGCTTTTAACCTGGGGAAATTTGCCTTCCCGAAATTAAAAGTCTTTAGTTAACCCAGCGCACTTTCCTTTTGATAACAAAGTCCAAACGACACTATTTCATGGCCACTATTCCCTAAGCCTCCAATTACCTTTATATCTATAATGTGCTCCTCGATGTTAGATATTACCAGATCCAACCCGATCTGTACTTACACTGCCTTGTTCCACCGGCATTCACACACGGCCCTCTGCTTGCATTAAACTGCAAGCAGGGGGCCAGACCAGCAGCCTCGTCTGTGATTGGCTGAGAGGCAGACAATCACGGAGTGGGTTCCAGCAGTTCAGAACACCGGTGGAACAAGGCAGTGTAAGTATAGATCGGGTTACTTTTTTTACACTACACTACAGCAAAAAGATTTTACACTAGGGCCCAGGAAATCTAACATAGATCGGGAGGGAGGGAAGGGGGGGGGGGGAGGGCTGCACAAAGCAAGCCAGAAACCTCTTAGAGGACACCTCAGAGGCAGAAATGTTTTCCCTCCCTGCCAGGCTCCTGGTCTTCACTTTCTAGAACTTTGGGCAGACATTGCCGGAGAACCATTTGGAGCAGAGAGGTAAGGTAAGGATTTTTAAACTCTACACACTGGGACCAGCAGTAGGGGAGATTGTAGTTTTGGGGGTGGACATGCCCTTAAAGTGAAAATGACATATGTTTGATGATTGTAATGTGAACATCTTGGCCAAGGAACGGGATTGGTTCAAAAGAGGCCATTTATGTCAGAATAAAGAAACAAAGCCTGAATAAAAGTGGGGGAAATTCAACACTAATTGTCTGCCATGTATAATCAGTTTTGATAACACCTCTTAGCCACAATGTAATCAACACCTTGCATTCAGAAGGTCCCTAACACCTTGCTGTTATATGCTGATTGAGACACATTTCAGGGTACTTATTTCCAACAGGTTCTTGTACAAGTAATTCAGAATTGAGTCCAGTTGATTTCGCTGAATACCACAGATATACCTTACTTTAAAACAATCATGTGGGTACATTTTCTAATGTTTTCATACAAATTTCCACCAGAGTAAATCTACAAGCTCTAGACTAAGAGAGCTCTAGAGAGCTTAGTCCAGTTTTATCTAGACCACTGTTTCTTATCTTTTCAGATTCACTTTTTTCTGGTGATGTGCCGCTGGATTGGAAAAAAGGTAGTCGTTACCAGCCTGGTAACTATAGACTTGTAAGCCTAAACATCAGTGGTAGGGAAGGTGCTGGAAACTTTGTTACGGGATCATATCCTTAACTTTGTCTCCAGAACTGATCTTATTAGTAATAGTCAGCATGTATTTATGAGAAATAGATTGTACCAGACAAGAAATGAGTAAAATTTAGTTCAGGCATAGCAGTGGATGTAGTATACTTGGATTTTTCTAAAGCTTTTGATACTGTTAGACATAGATGACTAATGTTTTCCTAGAAAAAAACATTTGTACATGGGTAGAGAATTGGTTGTTGGATTGCAAATAAAGATTGGTGGTCAATGGAGCTATAACTATGTGGGCTAAAATTAGTAATAAGTGGAGTGCCTCAGGGTTCTGTACTAGGTCCACTTCTTTTTAATCTGTTTATAATTGACTTAGAAGGGGGCATTGGGAGCATAGTCTATGACTATGATGTGCAATTGCTGCAAGCAGACCTAGATAGATTATCAAAATGGGTAGCAGAATGGCAGATGAGATTCAATGTTAAATTCAAATGTAAGGTTGTGCATTTCGGGTTTAACAATCCTTGCGCCACCTACACCATCAATACTGTAACTCTGTGTCAAATTAATCTCTAATGGAAAAAGATTTGGGGGTTCTGGTGGATAACAGACTTAGTTGTAGCAAACAATGCAGCAATGGCTAGAGCAGTGATCCTCAAACTATGGCCCTCCAGATGTTAGAAAACTACAACTCCCAGCATTCCCTGCTTTCCAGCTATAGTAAAGGAATTCTGGGAGTTGTAGTTTTCAAACATCTGGAGGGCCATAGTTTGTGGATAAGCTAGAGCTAGCAAGATATTGTATAAAGAGGGAGTAGATTCAAAAGAGAAAAAATATTTTCCCTCTTTGCAAGGCACTAAAGCCTTATTTGGAATATGCGGTGCAGTTTTGGAAACCCATAAACAAAAGGGACATCTTAGAAATTGAAGGTGTTCAGAGAAGGGCGACTAAAATAATAAAGGAGATGGAGGGGCTTGACTATGCAGGCAGATTAGACAAGTTAGGGTTGTTTACATTGGAGAACCCTTTTGAAATAAAAAATAACAAAGTGGTATAAAGTTGATACCTTTATTGGCTAACTAAGATAATCTTAGTAAACATTCTTAGTAAACATTTTGACTGGCTAACATGGTAAACCACCTTTTTCTGCTTCTACATTAGAGAAGCAACGTTTGCATGGCGATATGATCACTTTATTCAAATATATTAATGGTTCATAAAATAAACTCTTAACATTGTTTATATCAGAGGACTCATGGGCATCCTATAAGATTGAAAGAAAAGAAGATTCATCTTTAGGTTAGGAAAGGTTTCTTTACAGTGAGAAGGGTTAAACTGTGGAACTGTCTTCCAGCAGATGTGGTAATGGTTGAAAGTTCATTAAATAGCTTTGAAAGTGGACTGGATAAGTTTCTAAAACTAAATTATATTGAGAATTACTGATATTTGTCACAAACTTACCTGCTGCTCCGGTCCTGTGTCGCTCTGCACTTCCAGGTGGGCGGCGTTGGAGACGTCATGAAATCATCAGTGCGAGGATTCAAATGCCGCTCAAAAGCTCTGCTACCCCTGGCTTCCCTGTTGTGTTCCTGAAGTTTTGTCCAGCCTACAGTTCCCTACAGCATCCTTAGTCTCAGTATCCAGTCCACAGTTCCCAGCAGCGCCTTGGTCTCCATTGTCCAGCCTACAGTTCCCAGCAGCATCCTTGGTCTCAGTATCCAGTCCACAGTTCCCTGCAGCACCTTGGTCTCTATTGTCCAGCCTACAGTTCCCAGCAGCATCCTTGGTCTCAGTATCCAGTTCCCAGCAGCACCTTGTTCTCCAGTATCCTGCCTACAGTTTCCAGCAACATTTGTCTGTCTCCAGTATCCAGTCTATGGTTCCTAACTGCCACCTCTATCCTTGCCTACATTCCCAGCAGCAGTCCATATTGCTGCATCTTTTGGACTATCCTGAAAACGTACTTGTGGGTACCTGGTCGTCAGGGCCTAATTCCTTACAGTATTAATACATAAACTGTAGTTCTGGTTGATCCAGGGATACTTATCTATTGCCGACTGGAATCAGGAAGGAATTATTTTTTTGTCTTCCTCTTGATCAACGGTTAGGTAGGGTTAAAAAGGAAGGGTTAAAAGGTTGGACTTGATGGACGTATGTCTTTATTAACCTCAATTACTATGTTACGAAAAAAAAGTGTAAAAATTGTGGCTAAAGCAGTGAAATATGTTTACTTGCAATTTCTTTTACATTTTTCTTATATTTGCTTAAAGGGCACCTTCACCTGCCTAAGCTCCGCCCACTTGCGGGTGCCATGGGTTACTCAGAAACACCCCCCCTACAGAAAACTCTGTGGAAACAGCCTTTTCAGGCAGAGTGAGAACTCTGCCTGAAAAGGCTGTTTTCACACAGTGAAAGAGAAGAGCTATAGATTCCCTTACCTTCTCTGTCAGGACTTCACACAGCAGAGAGGAGGGACTTCCTGTCTCTCTCACACACTGAGGGAGTCTGAGGCTGTGCTCGCCGGCGGCACTGTGCAGGAGAAGCCTCAGGAATGTCACATGTCAACCTCCCACCCATTAACTTTCTGGTCAGTCATTTCTGTATATCTTGGGCTGTGGAGCACGTAGAGAGACCACAGTTCCCCTTTAAGGTTTTTACACTAGGGGACATTTTTGCAGAGAGGGGTCGGGAGGGAGGGGGGTGAAAGGGCTCCTGTGCGCATGTCATTTTCCCTTCCGGAGGAGAGACAGAAGGCAGCAACATTAGGACAGGAAGACAGCCACTACACTTCACTTTCCTGGAATTTGGACATGGATTGCAGAAGAACCAGGATTGTAGGTAAGGTAAGGTAAGGTAAGGATTTTTTTAAACTGTATAGTGGGGCCAGTATGCGGTTAAAGGATAAATGCACTGTAAAATCAAGTTTAGTTTTATAGTAATATGCCGCTTTAAAAAAACTTTCCCCCAAGGTCCCTCCTGAGCCTACCTGTGTGGCTGTAAAGTGGGTGACATCTTGGATGTGAAGGATAAGGCTGGTGAGCTCCTCTCTCTGTGAGTTGTTTGCTTCCCCTCTTCCCTTAGCCTCCAAATCCGTGCTTGTGCTGTCCGTGCACGCGCTTGTGACGTCACGGCGTTAAGCGTGTTCACGGACACGTGCGCGCATGACATTAATGCACTTAGCCTTTAAAATTTAGTTTGGGGGAATGGACATGCCCTTTAAGAGAGCACTCTCATGATAATATACTGCTCCAGCTGTTTGTGTAAAGTGCTAATTTAATTGGAGTGTCTCCAGGTAAAGAATAATTTTAATCCCTTGTCCCCAGCACCACCTTTACTGCTGCCCTCTGTAGGTTAAGTAAGAAAAATGCTCCTGACCCATGCAGTAGGTGTCTGCCCAGTGGATACCTCCATCTCGCAGTGGGGTGTTGGCAAGATTTGCGTGCCTATATGCTCCTGAAATGTGAAAGCAACAATGGTTGTAATACTGGTCAGTCTGGGGTTAATATGTTACATTTCCCAGTGACTTTAGAGAGTTAAGTATATTATTTCCTTCAATATGCAGACAGGAAACCAGATAATGTTTAAACTGATATGTTTTCTAAAACATTATAATTTAAAGGGCAACTATAGTCTCAAAACAAGTTAGGGTTAAATGAAAGCCTGCAGTATTTCCTCTAAAATGAAACGAAAATCACATCTCTGGCTGGAGCCTGTGAGAAATTACATTGGGGTGAATGTTCAAACTTCCTGCTTTCAGTAGGTGAGTGACATCGCCTGACCTCTGCCCCGCCCGTCCGCCCCAGGGGAGAAGCATGCTCAGTTAAGACATAATGCTGGGGAAATCAGGAAGTACCTGGGGGAAAAATTGACAATTGAGAAGGAAAGTCTATTAATGCAGGCTGAGGCTTGTCACATGATAACAAGCTGGTCACCTGGCTGAAAACCGTAAGTGTTCAAGCAGGAAGTAATATTGCTGAACCTTTCCAGCAATAACTTCTTACAAATTTTATCTAGAGATGACATATAGGTTTTATTTTGAATGTGTGATGGAAGGCTTTTTATATAATTCTTAATAGTTTGGAAGAATTCGAGACCCTTTAACTACATTTTCTGTTTTTCCAATCGATTGCTCAACAATTTTAAAAGTTTATTGGTCCAATTTTTCACCAACCCCATCTTCTGTCCCAATCTCTCTGCAGGTTTCAAGCTGAAATCTGCAGAAAGATCAAGGCCTCATGGTAGACTTCGAGCGGTTCTTCTGATCGGATTTCCAATCTTTACCCTAGATTGGAAGAAGGTCTTTGCGAACAAATTTTTCGGCCGATAATCGTCCTGTGTATGGGCACTTTATCGGCAGAAGATCAGGCAACGACCGCGGGCCAGGATCCACGATCGCACGTGTGTACAAACCTTTAGAGTGTTTAAACTAAATGATGTAGTACAGATAACATACAGTATCTGCAGTTATTGAACACCAACAGGTGCTGCCAGACAGTCAGCTGAGGCATCTACTCTAGATGCCAATAGCAGTAGAAATATCACCATTTAAGTTGCTGTTTAGTGCCGGTGGGGTACTACAAATATAGATGGGGTTAGCTTACATAGATTTTAACCAGTTTGCGTTTTCTAGAGTGTAATTAGCCCCAGTGGCGTAGCTGCAGACTTATGGGCCCCCATGCTTTGTATATAACCACTGGTAAAATAGTTGACACAAAGACTGGTTAAATGCTTGGCATGCAGACACTGATAAACTGGTTGGGAAACTGGCACTGCACACAGCCAGGCACTGGTTTAATGCTTGGCACATAGACAATGGAAAAATGCTTTGTATACAGACCACTGGTAAAACAGTTGGCACACAGACTGGTAGTTTTGGAACCTTAGCATAAAATGGGGCCCCTTCTTGGCCAAAGGCCTTGGTGCAGTCGCATCCCCTGCACCCCTGGTAGCTTACACCCCTGATTAGCCCCCCTGGCTCAGTGAATGCTGGACAGACAGCAGGCATTTAGGTTTTTTTATAATTGTGTAATTCCTAATATTGGTGACAGGGGTTCTAACAGGAAATAGGAATTCATAGTTTACTAGTAGCCATACTTCACATAGCTTTCCAATGGCAAATTGGTAAAGTGAAGTAAACCTGGTTATAGGCACTGTTGAGGGAAGTAATCTCCAGTTGGGGTTTGTTAATACTTCCTATCAGTCTCTGATATTGACAAGGATAATGTTAATTCTTCTCCTCCCTACAGAATTATTTCATCTGTTGGTTTGTGGACATATTAAACTGGGTACACACCATGCAATATTTCGGCCCCATTGGTCATTTGGGCTGAAATAATAGCATGGTTTTTCAGACCCAATCGACCGTTTGTCCGATTTGCATGGCCATTACCGTCTCTCCTCCTGGCCGACCCGTTCGGAGTGCCGAACGGTCGGTCAGATGGAAGGATCTGACAGTGTGTACCCAGCTTTACACAGCTGGGTACACAAAAAATATGATGCTTTGTCCCGAGCGACCATTCAGTACTTCTGACCAGTTGGCCAGGAAAAAGGACGGACAGTCAAGGCAAAAGAAGCTGCATCCATCAGTTAAACACTGCCATCTCACAGCAGCTTAATGGGATTTAGATTCAAGCTTAAATCCCGTACACAAGCCGAAATTTACTCTGAAGAAATGCCTGAGGTGGTTAGCCCTTGGAGCGTTCCATCCGAGCAAAATTTTGTTTATGTGCGGAGCTTTAGATTTGGCCTTTTCCTCAGTCATTCCAAAATGAAAATTATTTGTCACTCACATTTTTAAGGTCAATGTTTACCCTAAAGGTTCATACACGCGTGCGAACACGGGTGCCAAACCACGAAATGAATGCATTGCCATTTTGGCCAATAATCGTGTGGTGTATAGGCACTTTGTACGGCCGTTCAGTTGAAGATCCGGCCAGTTGGGCAACGATTCCCGACTGAATGGCCGTTTCAGCCGAAAAAGTGCCCATACATGGCACAATTATCGACTGAAACGGCCATGCATACACATCGTGTCACCACACGTGTGTATGAAGCTTAAGATACAATGAAGAATAAATGGTGGATTCTAGAATTGTAAAATAACCAGGTGTAGCAAATTGATCCCGATCAATTACATGAACCAGTATTCGAATTGGCTGTATGTCTTCTAACAAGATTAAATAACCTATTGGTGCCTCATCTATCTGGACAATAGAATCCCTCAACTATTAAAAGGTGTTCACAGGCAAACTTCATTCTTTCTACAATTTTCTGCCTGGACAGCTAATGTTTCCTTATGGTTCAATTCTAGATTATATCTAATTTGTACAGCCTCTTTTGAAGGTTAAAAGGATATCTTTACTCTAAAAAAATTTAATTTTCAAAAATTGTACCTTTAGAGACCGCAAAATCCCACTGCTCGAAAATTAAGCAGTGGAAAATATAATTATTTTTAATATTCTTAATTTATATTATGCATACCTAGTTATTCTATATATTCTCTTCAATTTTGAAAAATCAGTTGAATTTAGACCACTTGCTATTCCCTGCTGTTGACATTACTGAGCTGACATTTTAGGTTCTGAAACGGTCCTTCTTCCCAGAATGCACAGAATGGAATGCTCCTAACAGTAATTTCTGCTGATTGGCTGTTGGATGGGTCAAACATGTTCAGAGCAACTGTATCAACCCAGGCGCTGGGTCAAGGGCAAGACCATAACGGTCTCTATTAGGGGTCATGCAAACAGGAAGTCAGTATTTCAGAAGCATTTATTTATACATAGACAAAATGCTGAATGGACAGGTTAAGATCATTAGCATAGAATAATACTGCTCTTTTTTCTTAAATATATATGTATTTGCACTGAACTTACCCTTTAAATCTGAGCTGTAGATTCTGAGAAATCATCATTTGAAATCACAGCATTTATTGGGAAAGACCTGTCACTCCAGAAGCAGAAATTACAATATGTAACTAATCCCTGACCTCTTGCTAGGATCTTTGGCTGCCTGCCAGCACACTTTCTGCAACATTTAAGAGAATCAGCAGAGAAAAGAAGGCAGGAGGAAGGGAGGGCTAGATGTGTAAGTAGAGCAGTGTCCATGGTGAGGCTGTGCAGAACTTATCAGTGTAGCAGACACTACAAGTAGGCAGAAAGGGAGGGCGGGGGCAGTTAGGAGCACTCACTAAACATTAATAATTTAGAAAAGAAAAAGCAAGCACAGAAAAAATGTACCATCATTTTTACTTCTATCAAATTGTACTTTCAGATAATGTAAAGTTGTTTGAGTAAGTATAGTGACCCTTTAAGTACTTCTTTCAGCATCTTGCATTCTGTTCCTTGAGTATCCATGTTAGTATGCAAATATCAATAGACATACATTGCTAAAATCCAGCTTTCCCATGGTCCTACACGGCAGTGGTTAACTTGTGTTACGCCCCCTTGCAATATGACTGACAGGATTGGATAGACAATAAATTGCTCTCGCTCCTCCCCTTTGCCATCTCATTGTCTCCTGTCCTCGTGCCTGCAGGATCAAGAAGTCTCTCCCCCTAAACATCACTTCAGGATCTGGGCTCCACTGCTCTTCCCAGGTCCAGCACACTCCGCTATTGTCGGGTGCCGGGCGGAGTAGCGCGCCTCCGCGCCATGATGACGTCACGCGCGCGCGACCCGGAAGTGAGCCGGAAGAAGCGCGAATCTTTAAAAACACATGGCAAACAGCTCTCAGGTGTTGCCAAGCTTTGGGGCCTCGCAACTCCTGCACGCAGCAGTCGGCGGCTAGCGCTACCAGTACCCTATACTGCCTTACTCTAAGTACTGCAGAACACTAGGGGATTCTCTTTAATTTGAAATACTGAATTTTTTCATGTTGTTTCAGCTAACTGCAATGTTTTATAGAAGAACAAGCTCAAGATGAAGGGGGTGAGACCAACTACTATAGAGCAGTACATCTATCTCAAATTACAATATGTTTATCATTGCATATTTCATTTCAGGTCTTCACCCAGAGAAAGGGAAGAACATCATTATTATAAGCATAGAACCAACGAATGTGCTCTTTGTGAATTACCAACGCTCAGGGGGAAAAAGTTATGTTCAGAATGCATATCTCTCAAATCAAATACACCCAAATCATCAGAACTGCTGTCTTCGGTTAAAGATCTTATTGATTCCTCTCTCAGCTCCTTCTCTATATCTATGATGGATCAGGTCAAAACCATGATATCCAACATACCAGCTCCTAATATACCATCTACCTCAGATAGACCAGATATATCTGAGGCCTCTATGGACTCGATAAAATTATCGGCTAAGTCAATGAGCACTTCAGTCTCAGCCAGGCGAGCTATCTGGTTGAGACAATGGAAAGCGGATGTCCAGTCAAAACAAAACCTTTCCAATATTCCTTTTGAGGGCAGTCTCCTCTTTGGCTCTCAACTCAAGGATCTTATTGAAGCCAATTCTGCTAAAAACAGCCTCCCCACAACCAGAAATTTCAGAAATCCTGTTCCATCCGCACCTCAAACAAGTTTAAGAGATGCAAGACAATACAGACCGGGTAAGCCATTCCTACAAAGATCTTGGAAACCTGAAGTTTCTCACCAGCTTTTTCGTGGCAAAAACACTAGAGGCAAGCCAAGACAGTTATGAAGTTATGGGAGTCCAGTCTTCAATAGGGGGGAGACTCATCTCCTTCAAGAAGATTTGGGCTCAGAACATATCGGACTCTTGGGTCCTCAAAATAATTCGGAGGGGCTACAAACTAGAATTCGAACACAGTCATCCTCCAAACAAATTTTTCAGGTCAAAACCTCCACTTACCAAGGCAGCAAGGAAGCAGCAAGGCAACTAAACTCTGTTCTTTCCTCTCTTCTGTCAAAACACATTATAGAAACCGTCCCATTTTCCCAACAGAAAATGGGAGTCTATTCCCACCTTTTTCTCAGGAAAAAGAAATCAGGGCAAATGAGGGCTATTTTAAACCTCAGATATCTAAATTCATTTTTACAGGTCAGACGCTTCAATATGGAAAGTCTCAAATCAGTATCCCTTCAGTTATGCAGAAACGATTGGATGGCAAAAATAGACATCCAAGACGCATATCTTCACATTCCCATACATCAGTCTCACGGGAAATACCTTTGGTTTTACCTGTTAGGGAAACACTACCAATACAGAGCTCTACCATTTGGGCTAGCAACAGTATTCACAAAGGTTCTGATCACTCTAATAGCCCACCTCAGAATTCAGGGTATCCAAATTTTTATGTATCTGGACGACATACTCATAAAAGCAGCCAGTTATCTAACTCTCCAGAACCACATTCTAACAACTCTTCAGTGTCTTCAATCCCATGGATGGGTAATCAATCAGGAAAAGTCTCTACTAACTCCAACACAATCAGTACAATTCCTTGGAGCCCTGCTGAACACTTCAAAAATGTGCATTTCTCTTCCCCTTTTAAAAATAAAGGACATCATGTCATTGACACAGAATTTCATCCAACATCCGGTATCAACAGCTTGGGTTTGCCAGCATACCCTAGGGAAGCTCACTTCATCTCTCTTCACAGTCAAATGGGCCATGACTCACATAAGAGATCTGCAAATATGTTTCAACAAACAATATCATCACCTCAAGGGCCCAAATCAGATAATATCCATTCCTCCTCAAATCAGATCAGAACTTTCATGGTGGATAATACAGTCAAACTACAAACCCATTTCTCTGGCCACACCACAGTGGATAACCATTACGACGGATGCAAGTCCACTAGGATGGGGAGCTATCCCATCCTAGTGGATCACCATTGGATCACCATTTTTCACAGGGGAAGTGGCCAGCGAAGTTATTATCAGCTCCACAGAATTTGAGGGAACTAACAGCAGTTTAAGAAGCCCTACTCTCCTTTCAGAAATTCATTCAGGGGAAATCAGTTCAAATTCGCTCAGACAACACTACGGTGACAGCATATATCAACAACAAAAGGGGGAACTCACAGTTCACCATTATGGAATACAACCAAAAAGATCTTATTGTTTGCGGAAAGTCATCTACTGGATCTAGTATCTCTACACATACCGGGGGTAAACAATTACAAAGCGGATTACCTCAGCAGACAGACCATTCTCCCAGGGGAATGGCACTTGAATCCAAAAATCTTCCTCTACATCTACCAGAAGTGGGGTTTCCCTCAGCTGGACTTGATGGCAACACACAAGAACAGCCAAACCAAGAAATATATATCAAGATATTGGGAAATTCAGGCACAAATGCCTTCTCGATAACATGGTCACACCAACTACTATACATATTCCCTCCATTTCCCATCATTCCCAAATCAGACTTCCGCTTATCAAGAACCTGCTATGCCAGGGACCAGTAATTCATCCGCAGCCAGAGAATCTACATTTGACGGCTTGGTATTTGAAACCTCCACCATGAGAGCAAGAGGCTTGTCAGACGATGCCATTTCCACTCTAATGGCAGCCAGGAAAATCTCCACATCAAAGCGCTATTATAGGATATGGGAGATATTTTCAACGTGGTGTAAGTCAAAGTCTTTAAACACTTTAGAACCTACTCCAGAAAACTTAAGAGTTTTTGCAAGAAGGCCTAAAGAAACAGTTAAGTCTATCAACGCTTAAAACTCAAATTTCGGCAATTTCAGCTCTTACAAATGTCAAATTGGCTTATGATCCATTAATCATCCGATTTTCCACGGGAGTGAAACATATCAAGCCTCAAGTAAGAGACAAGGTTCCTCCATGGGATTTAACCTTGGTACTTCAATATTTACAAGGAGATCCATTTGTTCCGTTAGAATCTTGTTCCATAGTAAATCTAACCATTAAATCTCTATTCCTGGTGGCTATTACTTCAGCAAGAAGAGTGGCAGAAATTCAAGCACTCAGAGCCTCTGAACCTTTCATCTCATTTCTTCACGATAGAATAATTCTAAGACCAGATCCAACTTTCTTGCCAAAAGTAGTAACTCCATTTCATATCAATCAGGACATTATACTTCCCACTTCTTCACAGCAAGATCAAAATCCCATTCCAGAAACTCTGGATGTTGGTAAAATCCTATCAGCATATATCACCAAAACACTGCCATTTAGGAAAACGGATTCTCTATTCATTAATCATTCTGGCAGCAAAAAATGTTGTAGACCCTCTAAATCGACTTTAGCATCCTGGCTAAAGAGTTGCATAAGACGAGCATATGAGAGTAAGGCATATTCCCTTCCTGGGAAAATCACGGCGCATTCTACCAGATCGATGGCAGCCTCCTGGGCTTTTTCAGCTAAGACCTCTCCAGAAGAGATCTGCAAAGCAGCTACTTGGACATCTATGTCCACCTTTGTTAAACATTACAATCTAGATGTTCATTCTCAAGCTGAGTTTGGACAAAATATTCTGTCAGCAGCATGTAAATAAATTTTGTTAAGCATCACTTGTTCTCCCTCCCTTATTGTTATTTATAGCTTATCAAATCCCAAGTTAACCACTGCCATGTAGGACCATGGGAAAACAGAAAATTTTTGCTACTTACCGCAATATTCTTTTCCTGGTCCGTAGCACGGCAGTGGTGTACTTCCCTCCCTATTTGTCATTATATTTTTTAGAGTCACTCGGACAGTCAACATGAGATGGCAAAGGGGAGGAGCGAGAGCAATTTATTGGCTATCCAATCCTGTCAGTCATATTGCAAGGGGGCGTAACCCAAGTTAACCACTGCCGTGCTACGGACCAGGAAAAGAAAATTGCGGTAAGTAGCAAAAATTTTCTGTTTTCCCTTTGTCGGGATAGGGTATTTAAAGGGGAAGTTCAGTGAAAATATTTACTTTTAAGGAAAAAAAAGAGCACTATTTTTTCCATCCAAATGACCTTAACCTGCTCATTCAGCATTTTGTCTGTGTATAAATAAATGCTTCTGAAATACTGATTTCCTGTTTGCAGGACCCCTAATAGAGACAGTCTTGCCCTTAATCCAGCTGCTCAGTAGAGATCCAATAGCCAATCGGTATAAATTACCGTTAGGAACATTCCAAGGTAGTGTGCATTCTGGGAAGAAGAAGGACCATTACAGAATCTAAAATGTCAGCTCACAATGTCAGCAGCAGGTAATAGCAAGGTGTGTAAATTGGAAGTGGAAGAGAATATGTAGAATAACTAAGTATGTAAAATATAAACTAAAAATGTTAAAAATAATGATATTTTCCACTGAACTTTCGCTTTAATGTATTTAAACAATATAAACTGATGGTTTTTGAATAATTTTCAATGGGACACAATGGGCAGCAAAGTTTAAGGTGGTATTAGATCTTGATAAATGAAAGGTTATGCATTTGAGATAATGGGAATTATAATATTGCTTACATTGAAGAAAGCAAGAATAACCTTTTTCCTATTGTAAAGTATAATAAAGGGCATTGTTACCCCTCAAAAAAATATTTAAAGTTAAACACCACCCAAACGCCAAAACAACAATAGTTAGAAAGATACAGATGTAGGACTAACCTTTTGTTCAGCAAAATGTACTGGTACTAACCCACCTCTTCCCTATGCCTCTTAAAAGGTTCACACCTCCTTTTCAAAGCTTTTTTTTTTTTTTTTACAAGCTCGAATATGTTCAGAGGAGACAGCTAAGGAAATAGCATTTAGTTATAGGCTAGACAGCTGCTATTTGGAAGAACCAGAGTGAGGGGTAACCGAACACCGAGCAGCATTTCTGGTTAGTCTTACATCTCTCTAATTTCTTACTATTTCCGTTTTGTGGTTTTGGTGTGTTACCAATATACTATTTTCATGTGTGGGGTTGACTTGCCCTATAAATCTAGCCAAGGATTTCCATGGCCATATAATTGCACAAGGCCACAGGAAGCGATGCCATAGCACTATTTATGAGAATATAATCTACATTCTATTTATGGATGCATATGCAATATCTCATTTCCTTTTATTACATGTATAAGAAAATGTTTATTAACATTTTTCCCTCCCTATGGATACATTTGCTTGTTAATTTGTAGCCTTATCTTTGTTTAAACACTATATTCCCTTCATATTGAGAGACTATTTTCCTTTGGATGGAGAATAATCTTAATAATCTTCTGTTGTCATTGGTTTAAAGGGCAACTATAGTGAAAAAAAAACTTTGTCTGTATACAATGTATAGATCACTTAGTATAAGCTGCCTTACTTTCATGTTTCTGTGTGGCTTCGTTTCTTCACACTGGCAGAAGTTTGTACCAAGCTGTGTAGTCCCCCTCCCCTCTCTGTCTACTCCCCCTCAAGCAGTGACGGGCTGTATACAGAGTCCGAGCATTGTCAGTTGAAAGGACTTTAAATGAAGTGCTGACATCCTGTTGACCCCTCCCTTCCAGAGCTAAACTGCAAGCAATCAAAGTGTGGAATAAAGTAGCAATATGCTGAAGGGAGGGGCAGAGGGGGAGAGAGGAGGACAAGTGGTGCTGAGATTCTTTACAAGTAAGTTACTGAACTCTGCCTGTTCTCTAACTTTGCTAATTGTTATTTACTTTTTACCTTAAATTCATATCTCTCCCCTGCTTAGCTGAGATCATAATCACTGAAGAGAGAGTCAGTGTAACAGCAGCTTGTAGTGAGACCTTCACAAACACAGTGACACTGCTTGTTGTCCTGTTACATTTCAGTTGCTTTAGTCTATATATTTCATAGATTGCACTGTGTGTCTTGTTTGGTATATAGTCTGTATTACTGTATTATATATACTGTATTAGTGTTCCATTTGAGTCACTGGTTTTGTATGTATACAAGATTTTTTTTTGGGGGGGAGGGGCTGTTTTATAGTGTGTTATGCTCATATTGCTGGGTTAATGGTTTATTGTGTTTAGCACTACAGCATTTGACTATATGTTGCACATGGTACATATAGTGTGGGTGAGAGAGTGTGTGACAGTACTGCAGGGGAGCTTTGGATTGTGTGGGTGTGTGCCTTTGAGTGACAGATGAGGTGTAGCAGCTCCTACAAATCACAGCATATTCAAAGGCTTATATCTCGGGGACTATGTAGAATTTAAAGAAACTAAAGGTACCCCGGTGGATGGGATGACTTATAGGATACATTAGAAGAAATTAAAAAAAAACAATTTTCTCACTATAATTGCCCTTTAATTTTGTAAGATTCTATAAAGGTATTGAAACATGGAGAGAAATGTCTTTTAAAGCAAAAGCAGATATTTACTTGGGGCTGCATTAAGTTGTACTACTTACTCGTATTTCATGTTATCATGACACCCAGCCCCATATCCAAGGACACAACTACAATCTATAAGCCAAGTTGTTCCCTCCCCCTGTGTGACATCACATGCAGGAGATGATTGATCACCAATAGGGCTTCTTTTCGACAGAAATGTATTTTCTTTTTTTTAGAAAAGCTGAAGTGTTGGAAGGTAAACCTACATTACACATATGGCTTGTTCTATAAAGAGGTCCCTGTTTGACCATGATATATATCACTGTTTCCAGTCTTCTCCTCTTTACTAATAATACAGAAAATACTGCAAAAATAGCAAATGTTGGCAGATTTTTTTTATTCATTTATTTTTTTGTAACAATATCCACAGGTAAAGACATGTTTCATGAATATTAAAAACCCTCTCGAGCTGTTACAAGACTGAAACCTTCCATTATCCTCCAGCATTCGGGGATTAATGGAGAGAAGGATTCTGACAATGTAGATAATTCCAAATGAACACTAGACCTGGATGGGTGCTAATCCCTCAAAGTCCCCCACCCTCAAGGGTTAAGCGATATAGCAATCACATGAATACGAGGGTCGCACTCCAAGCAAATAGTTTAATAGTGAACCACACACATAAAAGTATCACAACATTTCGGGGACCTTGCCCCTGAGAAAGGGGCAAGGTCCCCGAAACGTTGTGATAGTTTAATAGTGAACCACACACATAAAAGTATTTGCTTAGAGAAGGATTCTAGAATGTGGGCTGCAATCTATCTAACGTTAGGAGATTAAATCGATTTACACGGAATATAAAAACAGAACTCGTTATAAAAACAGAAAATAAGACGAAGTACTAAAAAATACAAAACAGGACAATGCTGCAACCTCAACATTCCATTCATTAAATGCTCCCTTTTTGCACCAACATTGCACAAATACCATGATGTCATAATAAGAAGCATTCTGGGAGCTGTCGATCTAGCTACAGCAGTCAATTAAAACAAAATACTGTCTTTTTCCATTGAATCTCTGACTGTCTTGCAAATAAATACATTAATAAAACACAAGGTGATAAAATACAGTTCCTATTATGCACTGATGTTACAAGAGAATATGGACTTAAATTAATCCTTCCAGACAGAATTAAGTACAGATGCTAAGAGTGATGATAGTCAGAACCTAACCGTGCTTTAATATCTTAATACTGTGACCGTATGATTGTGTAACTGATTAACCCTTCCCTGTGGGTTATGTTTTAGTGAGCTTCCCTGGAAGGATATCATCTGTAAACAAATCTATCCAGCACAGCGCTTGAGGGGAGGAGTGGCAGATTTCCCTGCTATAGCATTAACAGCTGTAATAATCACTATTCCATTTTATTGTAGCTTACTTCTACATCTGTCCTTTTATGCTATGGAGCCTATCCCAGAAAACACTAGTTCAGGGGTGTCCAACTCCCAGCATTGCTACAAAATGTGTAACCAGCAGATTATGTAAATTCTAAAAAGACTTAATTTCATCCATACCTAGGATTTGTGTTGGCTGGGAAAAGCTGCTGAATGACTGTATGTGGGTTGTGTTCTTTATTAATCTGTCAGGATGGAGTAGATACGATTGCCAACTAAAGCTGGCAGTCATTGACCCATAGCCTAAATTTGGTTGCATGTTTCTGATGCTTTTAAGCTTCTTTCTTTCCTCTTTCTGGAGAACTAGTTATGTGCTGAATGGCAGCCACAATGGACAGAAAATCTATTGCAGTGAACAGATGGTGGAGCATTTTTGGCCTTGGCCACCAGAATTTTTTATGTTGGCACTTTCTGGGCTGTTTAACTTGGCAATAAAAGAAGCAGACAAGCGGTATGATTCTATTTTCTCTCATTAATAAAAGAGAAAACTTCCATCTCAGTCGGATAGGGTGTAAAGATAAAAAAAATGTTTTACAAATACCCTTACTGATTTCAAGGAATCCTAAAACCAACCCTCCAACTAAACAACATTAGGATCCAGACCCTGGAGGCAAAATACCAAAGAAATTGTCAGTTTAATAGAACTCAAATCATTCAAAGTTTAAAGAATAAAACATTGCACTCACCAGGAGTGGAACTAAAAATAATGGGTTCCCTTTCCTGTGTCGCTTACAGTGGCTGCTGAGGTATTGTCTTGTATTTGTTAAAAGCATATTAAAAGGTTGGGGGTCCCCAGCCCTGGTCTGCCTGGTAGATTCACCCCTTGTAAAATCTGAAAGATCCAACAGATTTCACACTCCAGCTAGATACACCCTATGACACTTTATATTTACCCTGTAGTTCAGCAATGTGAGAACAGGAGCTGCTCTCTGAAGTGGTAGATCCCAGTTCTTCACAAACAAAAATATTGAGGAAGATTCCATTTTTTGTTGACTTTAAAGACCTTCCTAACCATCTCCTGGTATTCACAGATATAGACTGTTTGTACAGCAATGTACAACACTGACTATTTCACATTATCAATCCACAAACAAATGGACTAGGTCATTCCAGTTAGCTTTGATGACATTCTTTGTTTTGAGGAAGTGCTGGAGTCCTTCTCATCTCATTCAAGCCTCCCATGAGGGATGGGTAAAATAGATCCGTTTCCTGCGGGCCCAGCGGGAGAACACGGCCTTCTCTGTCATAAATCTATGAGCTCCCCTTGAAGCTTTCTCATGCATCATGTACATTGTGCACTCATCCAACTTCCCCTTCTCATAATAGTGATAAGGCACAGATGGGTGGGCCCGATCCCTAGAAAAATAAAAAGAATGGTGTGTGTGTGTTTGGCGGGTTTAGATACATATACTTTCTTAAAGCCTCGTACACACGTCCAATTGGACGCACGACCCCCGAGTCGTTTCAGCCGATAATCGCATGTGTATGCATTCAGGTGTAGTTCACTAATCTGCTGTGGCAGATCAATGAATGATGCCTGAGGGAACCCATACACATTTACAACTATTGTGAGAAATGTCATGTGTCTGGTGCTCGGAGTGTGCGTCTAAACGGACATGTGTACTGACCTTAAACAACCCGGTCCTCTTTGCAGTTGTTCTTGGCCTATATGCTACATTAATTAATTCCTCCACAATTTTCTATATCTGTACAAACAAAAGCAGTTAAAGGACAACTATACTCACTGCTGGACCCTGGGTGGTCCTTTGTTCAGCAGCTTTACTTACCTAAAATTTGTGTTTGCTGCGGTTTGTCATCTCACTTTGCGCACTGCAAGGGTTGAGAAGCGGGGGTGGGGTTTAAGGTGAGTATAATTGTCCTTTTATCCTATTCCTGCAATTGTTGATTCTCTGGCCTGATCCTTATGTTAGCCAGCTTTATTCCTCCCCTCCTCCTTACCTACAGTAGTTCTCGCTGACCATTCCATACACTGCAATCTCTTCACACAGTTCCATAGCCAGAATCATGGTGAACCAGCCAGTGCTCAGAAAAGTTCCAGACATTGCCCTGAAATTCACAAAGCAGGGTTAATGGGGAAGTTCTCCCTACAGCCTACTATTCAACCATTTTTATTATTATTATTGTGGATTTATATAGCGCCATCTTACATCTTCCGTGGCGCTTTACAATTATATCAGGCTCTGCCTAAACACATTTATTTGACAAATACAACCTATCAGTATGGCTTTATGATTGTGGGGAAACCGGAGTGCCCGGAAGAAACCCACGCAAGCACGGGGAGAACATACCAAGTCCTTGCAGATGTGTCCAAGGGTGGAACCGAAGCCAGCGCTGCAAGGCATCAGAGCTAACCACTGAGCCACTGTGCTGACCATTGAGACATTAAAAAAGAACTTACCCTTATTTGGGGATAACATAGGTAACCTAACCTAGTACAAGGTGTGTTTACTAGGCAATAAAAATAGAAATCCCTCTTTGGTAATGCTGGTCATACACAACTTCGACCAGAGATGTAGAACCTTCGGCCCTCCAAACGTTTTGGAAGCTAAAACTCCCAGCATGCCTAGGTTGCATTGTTCATTGTAGTAATTTGATTGGCCCAGTGGTATTACCCTCCAACTTTTCTGTCTGGCACAGTCAGTTTATCAATCATTAAAAAGATAGAGTCACACGGTTCTGATGCTGCATGAATGCCAGGAGAACATCTTTATATTTATCTGTGATGGAGCCATCATATTTTTGATATGTTTATATTATGTAATATGAATATACATAAACTTAAAATTTGGTAAAATTAAAATCAGTGAACCCAATGGAGAGTCCCAAGATTCCCTCTCATATATACCCATGTGAACTAAGTAAAATCTATTAAAACAGATTGTAGAATCTCAGATTGTAGAATCATTATTGTGTATACATGATCGTTCCGATGTGCATCAAACCGCATGAAATTGACGTTCTTCCGAAAAGGGAACGCATGCTCAGTACGAACGTTTCATAAAATCCCATATGTGAGCTATTTGCAGTAAATAATTATACACATACTTCAAATGTATGATCAACAATATTGTACTGTTCAACAAATAAACTTTTAGTTTTTTCCTGCTAATACGTCACAAAACCATGCCTTTAAACAGCGCACGCAACATTAACGATCGTATCGGGAACATTTTTGTCTGCAAAGTGTTTACATGATTGTTAAACGATCGGATTGAAGCAATCAACTGCAAACGATCCTATCTGTCCGAAAAACAGACCAAATCTGTACTGTGTGTACCCAGCTTAAGGCTTAAAGATCAAATAGGAGCATATGAATAGCACAGGCAGTATCATGGATCTGTGGGTGCAGACCTGGGCAAATAGTATGAATTGAAATAAATGATAAAAAGGGAAAGTGACCAGGTTATTCTTGGGACTCGAAACCCATAAGGAACCAACTGCATATATAATACTCAATTACAAGGAGAGGAAAATAAATGGATCACGGAGAGGAGGGTGGACACCCAACACACAGTATAGATAAAAAACAAAATATTTATTAAATCAAACCCCTAAAAACAACCCACTGTGCAGTAGCCCCTTCCAAATCATTATATACCCTATGATCATGCAAAGCCAGGTATACAGATACAAAGCATAACTGCAAACCAATGTCAGAAATGGACAAATGTATGATTGTTACAGGGAAACACCCTATATCTCAGTAATGAACCAAGTCTCAGTCCAATATATGGAAGTAGAAAGTTCAAATAAATACACATAGATGCTAAAGCTGGAATCCTGCAGCCATTGAGGTAAAAGGTAAGACAAGGAAATAGCTGATCCACTATATTATTTCAAAAACAGTCACAGGTGTGAAATGAGCCCATAGGAACTTTACCAAGTAGGGGTGATAAAGCTAATGGTCGCAATAGAGAAAAAATGGATGGATCTCACCAAACAGGAAGCAGCAATAGAGGATAGTGTCCCAGGCAAAGCAGCAAGCAGAACCTTCAAACCGGAAATAAACTGTTCCAGAGAGGCGATGCCCTCAAATATCTGAAGCAAACCCTTCCACAGGAGGAAGACCGTAAAACAAACAGACGTACGTTTTGAGGTGACTCCACCTCTTCTTCCTGGTCACATGGTCAATGTACTCGTAACCCAGAAGAACAGGTGACATTACCTCGAACGGTACATTGGTTTGTTTCACTGTTTAACGCATAGCCCCAATTCCTACATCGATTTACCCAACCCCAGATCTGCCTTTATCCCCCCTGTGGTAAGGTTACTGCCTATGGTTTCTGCTCGGTTCGAGTTTTATAGGCACCTTTTAAATATCTGAACCATGGATCCAGAGAGGCTTAGGTAAATTTACACAATTTACAAACAATGTTTTTGTATTTTAAAAAAAAAGGTGCTTTATTTCTCAATTAAAAATCCTAAATCTCCGCAATAATTGTTCATGTTTATTGTACTCACCTATTTTTTCCAGTCTCATTTTGGAAGACCTGGTCACAATATGCCATCATGTCTTGTGTTAGTGTATAGATCTGCACCTGGGGGAACTTTCCTTTAGCATGGAACAGCACTCGATAAGTAATACCACTATTCAAGTCCATTTGCCTTCGGGGACCCCAGATCACATACACAGTTTCCTGGGACTGCTCAAAGAAGTAGGTTTGGTTTCGGAGCAGAAGAGGGACACTGGTGTGGGATACAACCCTAACAGTACTACGACTGCCCACGTCTGTTTCATAGCCCAAAGTTGGGGCCGTGTTCATTCGTATGATGCACTCTGCTTGATCGATCCGAGTGCCTAGACCGGATCCCAACATCTGTCCTGAACTGGACACCACAGCACAAGATTTGCAGAGATTCCTGGAGAAAGGCTGAAGGTGAGATAATAAAAGACCATTGAAATGACAGTGAGACTGAATACAGTAAATATTTACATCACTATATGTAATGAGCATGCATATGGGGGAGATTAACTTTTTCAAAGAATTCCTGTACAAAGTAGTCATTAAGGCAAATGTTAAATTACTTTCAGATGTACACCTTTAAATAATCCTGACTGGGAATTGACTTTAAGATGTGTGAACAGGAAATTCTAAAGTACACCTTCTCACTGTGTTTTTGTCACAAAAGCATGTTGTCATTTTGCATGTTGTCACACATAGAAAAAAAAAATCTTCCAACACAGAAAATGTATTTGCTCAGATGTTGATGTCCAGACTTAACTACTACCACCATTTTTGTTCTCTCAACCAAGCCATGAGAGGATCAGGATCCCGGTATTTGCATCACCCACCACAGCTATCTTGTTGTCATCTTGCAAGAACTTCTATAATGGGGATAAAAGTCCTACATTTCCAAAATAAAACTAACCATCCCCCATTCATAGCTTTTGAACATTCTCCAGAACAAATGGAATGGTTTAAAGATGTTAGTTAAAGCCCTTGATTAGACCATGGCTAGTGCATTTGACCCAATAGCACATTGTTTTTTTTTACTATTTGTAAAGTGGCAAACTTATTACCAACTTACCAAGGCAAGCTTAAATATCTAGACTCCCAGGTCCAGAGAATATTTAGCTCACTTTGTTCAGTGATGCACTTTTGATCTGCCCTGATTCTATAAGTCACTGCATTGGAGAGGAATGACACAATCTTTAAATATGTTTAATCAATAAGATATGCAAAAAGAATTATAGCTTATAGCTTAGTACTTGTCCTCTTGTATGCTTGATTGGACCAGTTCTAAACACCGGCAGAATATTTTTTTGTATGAAAGAGGAAACTCAAGAATATTATCAGCCATTCATTAGTCAGGATAAGAGAGCATCTTCTTCCGATTTTGGTACAAACCCTATTGATGACTGCTATTCCTATCTTCCATATATCCACCATTAAGGATAACCTTTGTGACATAACTAGACCAAATTACAAGATCACCACACTTCATTCTTCTAATCTGAAGTTCTAATTTACAAAGCTTTTTATTGAAGAAACTAATTTTAAATCCTGTTGTGTAGCTTTTGACCCAATTGTCCTATATTGAGGTGACCCATAACTTTCAATTCCAAATGACCTCCCTACAAGTTGAAAATCTACCCTACTTGTGTGTGTGGTAACCATTTGTATACTTATTAAAAATTGACCCCCCTATCTTGAAGGCCTTTAACCAGAAAACTGCTTGAAAAATTGCTTTATAATTTCTGTGATTATTTTCTGCAACGTGGAGGTTTCCTCTACTGTAAGTGACAAAGTTGATCTCACTACCCTAATAAGTGGATCTATAACGTTTGCATCATCTTCCTCAGAGGGTAAATCGATTGGAATCCGTAAATACTCATTTCATGTCTGACACTTAAGTATGAAATCTTGTGCTTAATCAGGAGCATGTCTAGCAGAGGCCTCCTGTATTCCTTCAGAAAATACAGTGTTGATTAAATTCATCAAGGTAAACTGTGCAGCTGATGTGGAACCAAGATTCCAAAAATCCATTTCTTCCTGCAACCTTCTGCCATGAGAGTTTGATTGTTCAGAAGCTTTATCACAGTGGGTGAGGCTGAAACAAAGTTGAAAACAGATTTAGGTCAAAAATCCCTCACTGATCTTTTAATATAGAAAAGTAAACCTACCTGGGGCTCAACTAAATCCAGTGGGATTGTGACTGCTGCTCAAACTTCCAGACTCCATATTGTGTCTACAAGTATAGATTGGTAATTAATTGCTCAGACATAAAATGATAGGGCACAAATAAGACACAAGAACAAAAATAAGTACATTTGTGTCAAGATTGTACTTACAAGTAATCAATGTAGGACCACCATCAGCAAAGACCTCCACCAAGACACAGAAGAAGAAATCAGCAATATAAACTTGGTGCACAAATCTGTAGAGCATCCACCCTGGGCTTCAGTTCTGGAAGCACAATATGCAGTTCCGACACCACCAAATGAGACTCGTACTCAGAACAATAGAAAAGGTGAGTTCTAAAAACAAGCCCTGGCCAGGAGGGTTCCTTTCCCATCTGCAGCACAAGACTCATAACAAACAGGGAGAGCAATGGTCTGGAGATAGGAGGTAAACCTGTTCTGCCCACACACACAAGAAACACCCAATAGAGACAGTAGAGAGGCACCATTTTTTCTGTTCACACCCGAAAGCCAAGTCCCACTTTGGTGAATGGATTTTAAGAGGTGGCAAGGAAAAAACAGTTGGAAGAATGAGTAAGTTCAGAAGAAGCCATACTTGATTTTATTAATAGTGAGTCCTTGAAACTTGTTATATTCAGGTAAGCTTAGTACAGACATGCTGTTTTGAACACTGCCACTGACGAATGAGTTCCCATTCTAGGTCTTAATCGTAAGTGTATGTCCAGTCAATTGGGCATCATTGGTAGTCCAACCCTGCAGATCCATAAAAGATAACTGTACATGTATGGCTGCTCAGTCAGGCATCGCCTGTTACAGCTGTTCGGTCGACCATTTGTTCGACTGCGGTTGAGTGCAAAATCGCACATCCGTACCAGCCTTAAGTGTACATTTGTATATATTTTTATCTGGCTGAGTAGGAACTACCTTCTCTTTACACTAGTAAGTATAAGGTAAAGTAGCAAAGGAAAGTAATGCTCCTTGTGGCAAGGAATACTCCTTTTGCTGCATGGGCACACACCAGGCACAGTTGAGAAGCAACATGGAGCTGTCCAAACTCTGATTTACACTGCATGTAGTTTACGCTCAGACCAAAAACATATCATTTACGCACATAATCCATTAATATATAGTTTTAAGTATACGCATATAAGCTTACTTATTAAGAGGTGCAAAAATGTGACTGGTGTTTATTTGCAGCAACCAATCAGATTTTACCTTTCCCCTGGTCTACTACAGTTAGAAAACGTTTGATAATATATGATTAATTACTGCATTAACAGTACAGGCAACATATTTGTACTTCTTAGGCTATATCTGTTGTATTCAATTAGATCAACTGGACTTGAAGTTTAGTTCTTGAAGACGTTTCGCTAGTCATCCGACTGGCTTTCTCAATTCAGAATGACTTGTACAAGAATCTGTGGCAATTATGTACCCTGGAAAATCCCAATTAGCATATCACAGCCAAGTGTTAAGGGCGTGATTAGATAGTGGCTAAGAGGTGTTATAGGAACCCCCAGAGTAAGCTTGTGAAGGTTCTCATTCATCCAGGTCATGGTATATCTGTTGTATTCAATTAGATCAACTGGACTTGAAATGTAGTTCTTGAAGACGTTTCGCTAGTCATCCGACTGGCTTTCTCAATTCAGAATGACTTGTACAAGAATCTGTGGCAATTATGTACCCTGGAAAATCCCAATTAGCATATCACAGCCAGGTGTTAAGGGTGTGATTAGATAGTGGCTAAGGGGTGTTATAGGAACGCCCAGAGTAAGGCGTCAAAACAGCATTGTACATGGCAGACAGTTGGTGTCGAACCCCCCCACCTCTATTTAGGCTTGGTTTCTTTATTTTCACATAAATGGCCTCCTTAACACCTCTCTTGAACCAGTCACGTTCCTTTGCCAATATGTTAACATTACAATCTTCAAAAGGTAGATTTTTCCTTAAGATGCAGGTACACGGCTGAGTCCTGACCCGAGGAATTGGCTCTTCTGTGCTGGGCCATACGTTGATGGAGTTGTTGTTTGGTCTCCCCCACATACAAATCAGAGCATTCTTCACTGCACTGCACTGCGTATATGATGTCGCTTTTCTTGTGTTTCGGTATTGGGTCTTTCGGATGTACCAATTGCTGCCTCAGCGTGTTGCTCGGTTTAAAGCAGACAGGGATACGGTGTTTTTTGAAAACTCTTCTTCATTTCTCAGAGACCCCTGCTACATATGGGATGACCATGTTCTTTCTCCTGTCTTGCTTTTCCCCTTCACTGTTGGTATTCGTGTTCTTTTCTTTCCTTCTGCTTCTTTTGACAAAGGCCCAGTCGGGATAACCACCCCAAAGTTTTTAAGGGCTCCTCTGAGATGTTTCATTTCTTTAGCCTTCGCCTCTGTGCTAGTGGGGATGTTCTCAGCTCTGTGTTGCAGGGTTCTGATGACCCCCAGCTTGTGATCTAAAGGGTGGTGGGAGTCAAACATCAAATACTGATCTGTGTGTGTTGGTTTTCTGTAAACCTCTACTTCCAGTTTGGCGTTCTTGGACTGCTTGGTAGAAGTCAGGGAGAATGGTAGTTTGTTGTTTTGTACCTCTTCCCTTGTAAATTTGAGGTTTTGGTCTAGCGCATTAATGTGTTCTGTGAAAGTTTGTACTTCCTTATGGTGGATTTTAACCCAGGTGTCATCCACATATCTGAACCAGTGGCTGGGTGCTAAGCCCTTAAAGATATTAAGCGCCAGTTTTTCTACCTCCTCCATGTAAAGGTTGGCTACAATGGGTGAAACTGGAGATCCCATAGCACATCCGTGTTTTTGCTTATAGAACTTATCCCTGTATTTGAAATAGGTGGTATTTAGGCACAAGTCCAGTAAGGCACACACCTGTTCTGGGTTGAGATCAGTTCTGCTGGTGAGAGTGCTGTCTTGGCCTAGCCGTTTTCTCACCATGACAACAGCCTCCTTGGTGGGTATACAGGTGAAGAGAGATGTCACATCATAGGACACCATAGTTTCTTCTGCACCGAGTACTATATCTTCAATCTTGTTGGTGAAATCCTGAGAGTTCTGGATGTTAAGCTTAGAACTTACCACCAATGGTCCTAAGATGTTGGCTAGGTATTTTGCCACCTTGTATGTTACAGAGTTGATGCTGCTGACTATAGGTCTTAGTGGTGCCCCTTCCTTGTGTATCTTTGGGAGTCCATATATGCATGGATGTGCCTCACCTGCGATTTAACCTCCGATGCAGACAACAAAGGCTAGTACCATGCAGCATACGCCTGGATTCCACAGTTAAAGGCATCAGAGCCAAACAGATACTGCAAAAAGCTCAAACACAGCTCCTAAATGAACGGGTACGACAGACACATTTTACAGTCGATGCTTTATTGCATAACATTAGTCAACTAGAACAGAACCTGGCCTCACAGCTACCTGTGTCCATCTGGGAAAGAGTGATGGAGTTCACCAAACAAGCACAGCTTTCTCAGCACTGTAAGGGCAAACAAAGGCAACAGAACAAGTTCTCTATTCTGTCATCCCAAGGGAGAACAACTACCTTGGATACAAAAGGAGGGAAGTGTCCCTTCATCTAACAAGGAGGAATGGGTGAGAAACTTGTCTAAAGGACTCTGACCCAGCCAGAAATGGAAGTCCTTGCTAAGGGCTTGAATTTTGCCATAAAATCCTAAAGCCATCCCTGTGGTGGATATTATAGCAGCCACAGAAGCCTCAATCCACAATAATAAGGTACCACGAGTGAGGCAGAACAACTTCGCCTTAAGGTATCTGCAGCCTAGCCAGTGCTAAAACTCCTTCATCTAACCTGACCACACAGGAAAGAAGAGCCTTAACATCCCTCAAGAAAGATTCTAGTATCACCATTCTACCGGCAGACAAGGGAAGATGCACAGTGGTACTTAACACCTCAGACTAACATGATAAGGTGACCATGCTCCTGGCCGATAACAACACATATGAGGCTTTAACAAGGGATCCCACCAGCCGGTACAAGAAAAGAGTCATAGACTTAATACAACAGCTGCAAAAGGATAAAGCCATTGATCGAGCAATGTATCATCGCCTCTACCCTGGTGAGGCACATCCATGCATATATGGACTCCCAAAGATACTCCATCACTCTTTCCCAGATGGACACAGGTAGCTGTGAGGCCAGGTTCTGTTCTAGTTGACTAATGTTATGCAATAAAGCATCGATGAAAATGTTCTGTCGTACCCGTTCATTTAGGAGCTGTGTTTGAGCTTTTTGCAGTATCTGTTTGGCTCTGATGCCTTTAACTGTGGAATCCGCGTATGCTGCATGGTACTAGCCTTTGTTGTCTGCATCGGAGGTTAAATCGCAGGTGAGGCACATCCATGCATATATGGACTCCCAAAGATACACAAGGAAGGGGCACCACTAAGACCATAGTCAGCAGCATCAACTCTGTAACATACAAGGTGGCAAAATACCTAGCCCACATCTTAGGACCATTGGTGGTAAGTCTAAGCTAACATCCAGAACTTCAGGATTTCACCAACAAGATTGAAGATATAGTACTCGGTGCAGAAGAAACTATGGTGTCATGATGTGACATCTCTCTTCCACTGTATACCCACCAAGGAGGCTGTTGTCATGGTGAGAAAACGGCTAGGCCAAGACAGACTCTCACCAGCAGAACTGATCTCAACCCAGAACAGGTGTGTGCCTTACTGGACTTGTGCCTAAATACCCACTATTTCAAATACAGGGATAAGTTCTATAAGCAAAAACACGGATGTGCTAGGGATCTCCAGTTTCACCCATTGTAGCCAACCTTTACATGGAGGAGGTAGAAAAACTGGCGCTTAATACTTTAAGGGCTTAGCACCAGCCACTGGTTCAGATATGTGGATGACACCTGGGTTAAAATCCACCAGAAGGAAGTACAAGCTTTCACAGAACACATTAATGCGCTAGACCAAAAAAATCAAATTTACAAGGGAAGAGGTACAAAACAAACAAACTGGCTTTTTGGGCTGCTGGTAGAAGTCAGGGAGAATCGTAAACTGGAAGTAGAGGTTTACAGAAAACCAACACACACAGATCAGTATTTGATGTTTGACTCCCACCACCCTTAGATCACAAGCTGGGGGTCATCAGAACCCCGCAACACAGAGCTGAGAACATCCCCACTAGCACAGAGGCGAAGGCTAAAGAAATGAAACAATCTCAGAGGAGCCTTAAAACTTGTGGATATCCAGACTGGGCCTTTGTCAAAAGAAGCAGGAAAGAAAAGAACACGAATACCAACAGTGAAGGGGAAAAGCAAGACAGGAGAAAGAACATGGTCATCCCATATGTAGCAGGGGTCTCTGAGAAATGAAGAAGAGTTTTCAAAAAAACACCGTATCCCTGTCTGCTTTAAACCGAGCAACACGCTGAGGCAGCAATTGGTACATCCGAAAGACCCAATACCGAAACACAAGAAAAGCGACATCATATACGCAGTGCAGTGTAGAATGCTCTGATTTGTATGTGGGGGAGACCAAACAACAACTGCATCAACGTATGGCCCAGCACAGAAGAGCCAATTCCTCGGGTCAGGACTCAGCCGTGTACCTGCATCTTAAGGATAAAGGACATACCTTTGAAGATTGTAATGTTAACATATTGGCAAAGGAACGTGACTGGTTCAAGAGAGGTGTTAAGGAGGCCATTTATGTGAAAATAAAGAAACCAAACCTAAATAGAGGTGGGGGGGTTCGACACCCATCTGTCTGCCATGTACAATGCTGTTTTGACACCTTACTCTGGGCGTTCCTATAACACCTCTTAGCCACTATCTAATCACGCCCTTAACACCTGGCTGTGATATGCTAATGGGGATTTTCCAGGGTACATAATTGCCACAGATTCTTGTACAAGTCATTCTGAATTGAGAAAGCCAGTCTGATGACTAGCGAAACGTCTTCAAGAACTAAACTTCAAGTCCAGTTGATCTAATTGAATACAACAGATATACCATGACCTGGATGAATGAGAACCTTCATAAGCACTTCTTAGGCTAGAAACACATGGGCATGGGATATTACTGGCGGTATTTTTTGATGGCTGCCTACCAATGGTGTTCTTTAGGCCAAAACGGATGAAAGGAGGGTCAGTCATGTCGAAAAATCATGGTCGATTGTGTAGTCTCTACAGGATAGGTTGTGGTGACATTACCTGCCCGTGTGTGCCTAGCCTAAGGCCCCATAAATATGCCTCACAATGCTGGGTTAGAGGTCTGGTTTGGGTAAGTTAAGCATATGGGACATAGGAAAAGGTGCTGCTACCTCCCATTAGAATAAAAAGCACAATACAAAATGATGCATATACTGATGAATATAGGTGTGTAAATTATAAAATTTCTTGGGTCTCTGCTACATGCAATGTAACTTACGGAGCTAACTTTGTTTGTTTCCTAATACAAATGCTTGTGAGCTGTAAATATCAGTAATGCAGAAGTGCGCATTTGCCCATGGTTTGTGGTGTATAAATAGTTGTGTCTGACAGTTCACCATCACTTTCCCTTTAAATGTAAATTGAGCCACCATCTTTTTTCCACTTTGGTTATTCACCACTTGACCTTCATTTACCTCTCCATCTGGCAGGCGACTGTATCCAGAAAGCTGCAGTGTATGGGCTAAAGATGTAGGCTGCTCATCAGATCTCTCTTTGGTGTTAACTTTAATCCAGCAGAGCCACAGAACAGCACAAAGTAACAGACCCCCGACACACAACCGTGCCTGCAGGTAAGGAAAACATAGAATGGATTTTAATTAGATTCTCCAAAATTGTTATTTTCATTAGATTATAAAAATATAAGTATGAACGTTGTAAGATCATCTATACACATATCCAACATCCCTAAAATATATTCCAATATCGTAAGGGATTGTTGTGTGTATGGACTCCATAAGCCTCAACCAAAATTGGTTAAAGGAGAATTATACTATGCAGTAATTATCTGCTTTCTTGCAGTAACTGACCATTTTCAAGCTCGCCCCCTATCCTTCATTATCATATGTTCTCCACTGTCAGGGACGGGAGAATTAGTCAGTGCCAATAACTGGGAGAATCCAGAAAGAAATCCGTTATGGAGTAAGTATAATTATCCTTTAAAGGAACTGTAAACCAAAAAAACAAGTGTTTGCCAATCGTTTCTATTATTCACAGGGAGGTGAGAACGCTTATTCTCACCTCCCTGTGAATAATAGTTTGCTATGGGGAAACAGCCGAACTTACCTTACCTGACGTCCACTCGCTCCTTCTGATCTGCCAGCCGCGTTGCCCGTCTCCCGACCACACCCCCAATACAAAAGATAGGCACGCGATCGGGAGAGCAGGACAGCGCGGCTGTCAGATCAGAAGGACCTGCGAGCTGAGCGCCAGGTAAGGTTAGTTTGGCTGTGTCCCCTGAGCAAACGATTATTCACAGGGAGGTGAGAATAAGCGTTCTCACCTCCCTGTGAATAATAGAAACGATTGGCAAACACTTATTTTTTTAAGTTTACTGTTCCTTTAACATAATGTTCCGGGAACTTGTGGAGGTTCTCATTCATTCAGGTCATGGTATTTCTGTGGTATTTAATTATGATAGAATATCAGAGATCATTTTCTTAGTGGAAATAGTTTTTGCTCCTGGTTTCCCATTAAAAAAAAAAAAAAAAAAGGACAGGAAATGTGATTATGATTATTACAATGGTGCTTTACAATTACATAGTCATACATTACATACAGGGTAATACACGTTATACAAAGTCATACTTATTACATACACAGGTAATACCGTGATACAATAGGAAAGAGGACCCTGCCCTAAGAGCTTACAGACTAGAGGATATGGGGGTGAGACATAAGGCGTCGGGAATCGGTAGGCTGTAAATAGATTGGCAGTGGAGCATGAAAGGCGGGTTGGATCATATTGGGTAGTAAGAGGTGTAATGTTTAAGGCCAGGTTATATGCTAGTCTAAAGAGGTGGGTTTTAAGGTTACGTTTGAAGGTGTTAAGGGATGGTGAGTGACGGACAGACGGAGGAAGGGAGTTCCAGAGCAGAGGGGCAGCACGAGTAAAGTCCTGAATGCGGGCATGGGAAGAGGTGACCAGGGTGCATGAGAGGAGTGTATAGTTTGCGGAGCGGAGGTTAAGCCTGGGACGGTATCGCTGGATCAGCTCCATGAGATATATGGAGGGGCTGTGTTGGATAGTGCTTTATAGGATAAGGTAAGTAGTTTGAACTGAATCATTTGCGTGATGTGCAACCAGTGGAGGGACTGACAGAGAGAAGAGGCATTAGAGAAGCGAGAAAAAAAAAACGAATGAGCCGGGCAGAAGAGTTGAGAATCGATTGAAGCGGTGTCAAGCGGTTGTTTGGTAAACCACACAGGAGTGTGTTGCAGTAGTCTAGCCGGGATATGATTAGGGCATGGACTAGGATTTTTGTAGCTTCCTTCGAGAGGAAGGGTCGAATGTGGGAGATGTTTTTGAGCTGAAGCAATCAGGAGTTGGCAAGCGAATTAACATGAGGTTTGAAGGAAAGATCGGAATCTAGCATTATTCCCAGGCAGCGGACATGAGGAGATGGGGGTATGGGTGTGTTGTTATATTAATAGTAAGGCTAGGGAGGGGAACAGATTGTGAGGGTGGGAAAAGGATAAGTTCAGTCTTGTCCATGTTTAGTTTGGGGAAGCAGGAGGACATGAAGGCAGAGATGGCACTAAGGCAGTCGGGGACCCGGGATGTCAGCGTGGGGAGATCTGGGGCAGAGATGTAAATTTGGGTATCGTCTGCTTTTAACAGGTAATCGATATATTTCTGTGTGTGTTTGCCTGGCTAAGTGAAAGTAAACTTCACTATTGTTATGTGAGGCACATTTTTTAAACTTTGACGCTAAATAGGCATTTGCTTAGATACATAGTGTGTCATCTATTTGGTAAGGTAAATAATGTATACGGACTGGTCCGATATTACATAGATGAGATTGAATTGATCTAAATATAGGGCATTCCATGTTTCCAGACCAAGACCATTCTTTTGTGATTGACTTTAGAGCATAAATGAACACAAAGTGATTAGCCTGGGTGGTTGTATTAACATTGCAGGAACATCAAGTAGTGTATGGCCAACACTGGTACTGTTGGTCACAACTGATGATTCCCTTTTCCTGTTCCCCCTGGGATTGCTGTCAACAATGAAAACTTTTCTGATTGAAATGTTGTATAATGGTTACACCTGTACAATAAACTAACCAACAGTACTTACTAAGATTCTCATGGTTCAAGGGCCAGTACCATCACTCAGAGAGCCTGGGGGAGACAGAAATGTATTAGGTCAGTTAAATTTATCATAATAAGGGCTGCGATCTGCTTGCACCAGGACCCCTCTGCTTGAGGAGCGGGGACTCGCTTTCGCAGGGTACAACCAGCATTCCCCAACTGCAGAGTAGAACTATGCATTGCTGGGAGTTGTAGTTTTCAACTATGGATTGCTAAGTTGTAGTTTTTAAATAGCTGGAAGGCCGAATCCCCCTGCCCTATTAAGTAATTAATGTTACAAATAGAAAAACAAAAACATTGGAAAATGCAACATAACACCAAAAAAACATTGCTTGGTATGTGTTTGCATGTTGTAGTGTGAACAAAGCCTTAAGGTGGGTCCCAATTCTTCCTCCTGACCGACCATTCAAGACTTTCGACCGGTCGGCCAGGAGGAAGGTCTGTCGGTTGTGGCAAAAGCATAGTCCCATAGAGTACCGCAAAATCAGCCTTGGTTTTCCCGACCTATCCATGCATTTGTCTGATCCAGACGAACAAATGGTCTGTGGGCGGTCACGGCCGCCACAACGAACCATACAATAATACGGCCCAACCGACTGATATTTCAGTCTTTCGGTCGGGCCGATTTATTGTATGGTGTGTACCTAGCTTTACTAGTTGACTGTTCAGTTGCACCACATGACACATCAAAATAGAATGATGGGCAAGTGGGTGGAGTCCCACAGTCCAACAGTAAGCATCAGATACTTCCTTTCTTTAGCAGAAACACCTAAAAAGAAAAATATTAACACTTATTTATTAACAATAAAGAATATAATGTGCAGTGGTAGATAAACTATAGAAACCTTGAGTTAAAGTAGAAATAACCAAGATAGGGGAGTTTCATATGAATGGCATGTAGCCTTTTTCTTTGCATTGCCAAGTGGTTCCTTGGTGGCTACCATGTTCCACTAGCAGCAAAACACCTGGAACTGCTCATAAATAGGTGACAAAATAGCCAGGTGCCGTTTGTGGGAAAGTAGTCATAAATTATAACTCCAGTAGCAGTCCTCACTTTAAAGGGCATGTCGACCCCCAAAAATTGCCCACCAGGAGGATAGCAGGATATAGGACTCTGCCTCCTGTCTTCCCTCCAGGAGAAGTTTAGCATTCGTACTGCAGCCACTCTCCCCCTCCCTCTCGTTTTGGACTCCCACCCCCTAGCTACAAATACATTTAATATAGTGTAGGGCTTAGTCCCCCAGCCGCTATATTTTTAATGTAAGAAACTTCCCCGATCTTTTCTTACCTTCCCTCTTTCCTCCGCCGTTCAGATCTACCGGCAGCCACGTCCGGGTTTGGCTGCCTCTCAGCCAATCACAGACGCGGCTAATGGTCCCGCCCCTCTGCTTGCATTTTCGCGCAAGCAGAGGGCCGGGCAGTGCAGCGGAGGAAAGAGGGAAGGTAAGTAATGTTTGGGGATGTTTCTTACATTAAAAATATAGTGGTTGGGGCTGGAGGACTAAGCCCTACACTATATAAAAAATTAAAAAGAAGGGTGGACATACCCTTTTAACTTTCACTTGAGTAAAACTGAAAAATAATTTGCGCCACAATGTACTTGATTATGAAAAAGAACTGTACCATGATTCTTATGACTCCAATGTCTGTCTTGTGTTTATAATTATTGCAGTGCGCTAGGTGCAAGCTTTGTACCAACATCAACAGTTCTCCTTCTGTTACACACACTGTTACTGTTCACATCCCTGGATCCTATACCTGTACATCCAGCAATGTGGTATATTAAATACAATGCAACAAATGTGAGGATGCAATATATATTGGAGAAGCTGGCCAAAAACTATAAAAGAGAATGAATTCCCACAGAAGTACCATCACCCACCATGACGAGGATAGGAACTGTATCCCTGTAGGACACCATTTTTCACAGCCTGGACACACTATGAAAAACTTTCAGGTCCAAATCTTAAAGGGACATTTTATCAACACTCAGGAAAGAAAAGCATTTGAAGCAAAAATGATATTTGACTCAGAAAAACAATGGTTTGAACCAAAACATGGGATTCCTTTCACATTATGAATTTTTATATCCTAGCTTCCTCTTACCATTTTTTTTCACCTATATATTTCTTTTTCCTGTTTTGCCTCCTTTTTTGTTTTTCTCTTCCCCCCTCTCCCTTTACTCTTCCTCCCCCGTCCTACTGTATTACCACTTCTGTTATCTCTCCTATTTTATTACCTCTACATTTTCCTTGTCTCTTCTTGCTTCTGCCACTAGGCCACACTGCAGCGTTTTTTCTGCATTTGCATTTTTATCAGATCAATGGACTTTTTTTTTTTTTCTCCCCCCTTGTTATTTTGCTTATCTTATTATCTTTTGGAACTGGCTTTTTACTTTCTGTTAACCTTTGTTAAAAATCAGTACTGCTCCGACCTGATGAAGAGGGTATAACCCTCGAAAGCTTGTCAACTAAATAAACTGTTAGTCCATAGAAAAAGTATCACAGCACTCTTATTATTTTTTCACATCTGTCAATATCGACAGCTATAGAATGTAATTAAAATTGCGCTGTTCCCTGCTTGGTGAGCTTGCCAAACACTTAGTTTTGACCTGCCACATTTTTAAAAGGGAATAACACAATACTCATAACATAGTGGAATAAAACACAAGGAGATACAATAAAAGTTGTTATCGCTAAAAATGGTGCTAATTTTGCCACAACCAATCAGATCTTATTTAATATTTGAAAGCCAACATCGGATTGGTTGGGGCAAAATTAGCACCATTTTTAACAATAAGAACTTTTATTGAATCTCTCTAATGATATTTAACATGGAATGTAGCAGAATAAAAAGTCTCCCCAAATGGACATACTAGTAATGAAGAGATGCACATAACAGCTTATTAACAACAACAAACTGGCTTTCTTGGACTGCTTGGTAGAAGTCAGGGAGAATGGTAAACTGGAAGTAGAGGTTTACAGAAAACCAACACACACAGATCAGTATTTGATGCTTGACTCCCACCACCCTTTAGATCACAAGCTGGGTGTCATCAGAACCCTGCAACACAGAGCTGAGAATATCCCCACTAGCACAGAGGCGAAGGCTAAAGAAATGAAACATCTCAGAGGAGCCCTTAAAACTTGTGGATATCCAGACTGGGCCTTTGTCAAAAGAAGCAGAAGGAAAGAAAAGAACACGAATACCAACAGTGAAGGGGAAAAGCAAGACAGGAGAAAGAACATGGTCATCCCATATGTAGCATGGGTCTCAGAGAAACTAAGAAGAGTTTTCAAAAGACACCGTATCCCTGTCTGCTTTAAACCGAAAGACCCAATACCGAAACACAAGAAAAGCGACATCATATACGCAGATTTTCCAGGGTACATAATTGCCACGGATTCTTGTACAAGTCATTCTGAATTGAGAAAGCCAGGCGGATGACTAGCGAAACGTCTTCAAGAACTAAACTTCAAGTCCAGTTCATCTAATTGAATACAACAGATATACCATGACCTGGATGAATGATAACCTTCACAAGCAACAGCTTATTAAGTACAGTAACATATTACATTAACTTGGTTACTGACAGCCACTGATAGTGTAATATAGCTTTGTATAAGTCATATTTCATTTCTGACCCGAGGTTAAAAATGTATCAGAAAACCTTATTTAATTGGGCCATGTACCTAAAGCAAACCTTCTGGTTTAACTTAAGGCTCTATCATCTAACATTTATCTATCTTTCCTTTTAGCAACAATAGTACATATAACACACCCAGAGGCACAGCAGGCATCACTTGGTGTAATTTCTATCATCAATGCCTGCCATCAGATACCCAGCTAGCAAATGTGATTTTCATCACTTTAAAAAAATATCTGGTATCCGTGCCTACCAATAAGTTCCTAGGCTGGCACAACCACCTGCCATCATAAACGCAACAGACAGTTGGTATTAGTGACTGTCAGCCTACAAATAAAAGATAATGCAGCCCAATCAAGTTCAGCTGTGTAATATGGACCTTCCATTCCTGCTATCCACATTATGCACTGGCAACAGATCTTTGAATTTGGTCATCACTGCCTGCTATTCCACACTCAGTGTCTGGTATCAGTGCGGCTGTACTGGCAACACTGTCCACCATCGTACTGCTCTCGAACGCACAGCTGGCACTACCGCCTGCCCTGCACACTACCTGCCATAAGCGACTGGTAGAAAGAGAAAACAAAATCATATAAAAAACATTCAATTTCATAATTAATGGTCATGCCAAAAGAAAATAATCATAAAAACACAAATCATAAAATAAAAGGTAAACTAGGGTGTCCCTTTACTAATCCAGCTGAGATAATTCAATACTAAAGGTATTATTAAGCCATCCCATACACAGCATCGATTTTCTTATCAATTCGGCAGACTAAATCGAATAAGAAAATCATTCCGTCTATTCTATGTTCCAGAACCCATCTAATGCAGATTTCAAACGGGTATCTACGGAAGATCGACAGCACAAGGTGGGAGATTTAGATCGGTTCCTCTGTTTGGATTTACAATTGTTAAAGTAGGTAGCCCCTGAGTTAAGATAGTGTACAGACAGTGGCGTAACTAAGAATCACTGGGCCCCCCAGCAAAACTGTGATGGGGCCCCTATCCATGCTTCATCCACAGTGGTTTTCTGGAGGGAGGCTATATGTATCATAGTAAAAAAAATAGGAAGAGGAGGCCCCTTTGGCTCCTGGGCCCCCCTGCTGTTGTTCCCGCTGCTCCCCTCTAGTTACGCCTGTGTAAAGAATGATTCTGTGGTTGTCAATACTCCCTCCTTGCTGTCCTGAAAATAGAATACGTACTGTTCAAACTTGTACTTGCATTAACCACAGAATATCTTCCCACCACCAGTTCAGTTCAAAAACAATTCAGATCAATGACATTGTCCATATTTCCTTAATCAGCAGCTCAGGATTTGTAGTGGAATGTCCCAGCCCCCCACGTTCAACAGATTCACAAGTACTGTATATTCCGGTCACTCCCTCCCAGCAGGATATGGCAGCACTCAGGCTGAGTTGCCCATTTCCCTTAGTGCTTAGTAATCAAAGCCTTGTTCTCTTTTTTTGATTTCTACAGGGCTGATCACCAAGACTGTGACAGCCGTGCAGCAGCCGTTATTTGCTTTTTGTTTCCATGCTCTGATCCGTGCACACAGCAGAGGAAGAGACGACTCACAATAAACACGTAATTCTCTAAACTAAGGATCACCAAGTGGCTCAAAAATGAATAAATCCGCAACTTGTGCTTTTATTTAAGCGCTTAGCAGTCTTTAGCTTGATGCAGCATTGTCGTTGTAAGAGGAAAAACTCAGTGTAGTGTCTCACTGCGTACAATCTCCAACAGGTAACATCGCACACAAAGGAAATCCTGCAATTTAATACCTGCTCCAGTTCCTCCCCCTTCTCCCTTAAAGTGCTCACACCGTGAAAGGGGCCAGGTCTATACCATCATTCAATTACTATTTCTACCCATATCAATGTTGGATTGAGCAATGCTGAATAGAAACAACAAAACTTTTACAATGGGTTTGAAAATAATGATCTCCCGCTCAGTCCTAATGTATCCAATCCTCTACCACTATATCTATCACATTAAATAGAGGATGGTGAGATATAACTTCATGTGTAGATTATAACTGATCTGTTAGAACTCATCCTTTGAAATCAATTAAACAGCAATATTTCAGTATTAATAGTAGGGGGTGCTGTTTAATGAGTAGCTCCACACTGAGCAAAGGAATGAAAATATGCAACCTTTTTCTATTTATTTATATAGCACCACTGTGGGACGTAGCGATGTACTATAATATAATACAAAAATACATACAGGAGGGACAAAAAAATAAATAATAATTATGCAAAAGTATACAAGTGCTTAAAACCATTAAACATAAGGAAAGCGATCCCTGCCCCATAGAGCTTACAGTCTAGTAAGGTGGGTAACATATAGATACATAGGGGAGGTATCGACCCTCTCATGGAATCCTTCATCAAACCTCCCAATTTATGCAAAACATAATAATAAAATCCCAGACATTACTAAGTCAACTTTAATGGTAGAAATTATTTTGCTGATTTCCAGAAGCATCAAGACCTGGCCCGAATGTGTCTTCTCATTGGTCAGGTCCTGGACTGAGGGAAGTGGGAGGTGGACAATAAACCTCTAGGTCTTCACGCTTGGATTTACATCAGATACTTATTTAAAACTTATCTAAATTACCATTAAAGGGCAAGTCCACCCTCAAAACTAACTTTTTATATTTATTTGGCCCAAATAAGTGCTCCAAAACAAACTTTACAGCATGTAAATCGGTCCAGTGGTACAAAAGTTACAGACCTTTGAGATATATATCAGGCTGCACTTCCTCTCCACTTCCACTTTAGATGACCCCGAGCTGCAGCTTAGAAAAAAAAAAAATTCTTGCCTGTGTTTGTGTGTGTCTCTCTCTCTATCTCTCTTTCTGGGCTGGCTGGCTGCAGCTGTTGATCCTGGATTTCTTCAGTACACATAACTTTACAGCTGTGATTGGTTGAGAGGGAAAATCCAGGGATCCAGGGGTCAGACCATTACTGATGCAACTTCCTCTGTTCTCACTGCTGGATGCTAACAGACATGCTCAAGAACATGAAAAGAACAGAGGCAAGGTAATGTAACCTGTCTCTGTTCATCGCTGTATTGGTCCATGCTGCAGGATTAAGCCAGCTACAAAGGTCTGTAACTTTTGAACCACTGGACCGATTTACATGCTGTAAAGTTTGTTTTGAAGCACTTATTTGGGCCAAATAAATATAAAAAGTTAGTTTTGGGGGTGGACTTGCCCTTTAAATTCTGCCTCACCCCTGCTTGGCCAATGGGAAGATACCCTTTTTACAGGTCTTAAGTAAACCCAGAGGTGAGGACGTAGTGGCTTATTAGGGTAATTTTAATAGAGAGGAAGAGTGAGGTGCCATTTGACTCCCAAATTGCTCATTATAGCTATGCCAACATTGACCTCATAGGCTCTCTATGCCCTATAACAGTTCTAAGTAAGTTTTCTTAGCCTATGTTTGACCTGCTCCTCATTGTGGCCCTGTCAACATACTTAGTACTATTCCTAGAGAAGTGGTAAACAGTTGTTATATTCTTAAGAAGCTTTTTCATGTATCTGTACTTATTTCCTTTTCAATTATCTTCAATTATTTTCTTTTAGGGACTAATTTAACTCTGCTACAGTTCATCTTTTTACTATTTTCTGGAAAATCTGTCCTTCCTTTTTTATGGATAGAATGAATATAAAAAAAGATTAAGTAAGGGGTAGGGACCTCTTTCCTTACGTTGCATAGTTCTATCAATTGTATAACTATTAATGCACATACTTACACATACACATGCACTATATAAATAAACATACATCCATCCCAAATATGACGGGTCAAAACTAGTAAACAGTGTCGACGGGTTCGGGGCTGTTTGCACCTGAGCCATCTCCTTTGAGCGGTAAGTTTCCGTTTACCACATACCACCTGTTAATGTTTTTGACTTTCTGGATTGAACAAGTGTTGTATCTAGCGAAGGGTCTGGGGCTTACGCACCCAGACCATCCTCTATTGTGTGCATATTTCCCTATGTTGGTTACTTTGATACAATATTGCAACTTTGTATATCCATTGCAGGCCTGTATGACCTGCTGATTAGTTCAACCTTTACTAATTATGTGGTGTTTGGGCCCGCATTGGAGCTTAGTTTCATTTACACACAAATTTATCTTTTTGATAGCATTTATTTATACACAAAAAAATCACTGGATGGAAAGGTACTAAAATGTGAATGCACATTGAGGCATTGCAACTTGACAAAGGGCAATCATACTCATAATGCATGCCCAACACTTACATAGTGACAAAGTAGTGGCATTGAATAAAGTTTTAAAAAGGGGTTGACTTGGACGGAGGGCAGAAGAGCAAATGTGATTAAAAAAAAGCTGCAGCTTTATTTCTATGCACAGCCATGTGATGATCTAATGCCGCAGATTTACTATAATGTCCAAAGGGGCCCATACAAGCACCAATTCCAGTTCCAGGTACAATATTAGGATTGTACGATCATCGGTTCGTGTATGGCCAATTATATGATCTGTGTACGATTTTTTTCCTATCAGACCAAAGAGAAATAATTTATTGGACCTATATCAATCTCACTAATATCAAATACCAGTGTCTGTGGTGGTCGTTTGATGCCACAGTAATGTACAAATACATATGCAAGGAGGGCTCGCCCAGGTAGAAACTTTATAATAATACAGAGAAAAGGGTAAAATGGAATGAATGTTTATATTAATAATTTGTAATTATATTTTATTTTTAATAATAAATTATATTGTTATAAATAAAGAAATTATGTGGTAATGTGAAGGTTAATGGCCACTGTATTTTATCTCAAACTCCAATATGGTAATGTGGGGGTCAAAATTGTTACTGTGTTTAATCTTAAACTCCTATGAGGTAATGGTTTGGGTTAAAATGGTAACTGTATTTTATCTCAAACTCCTATGTGGTAGTGTGGGGGTTAAAATGGTAACTGTATTTTATCTCAAACTCCTATGTGGTAATGGTCGGGGTTAAAATGGTCACTTTATTTTATCTCAAACTCTTATGTGGTAATGTGGGTTTTCAAATGGCCAGTGTACTTTATCTCCTATTCCTATGCGGTATTTTGGGGGTTAATACTTATTGTTTTTATCTTAAAATCCTGTGAACTAATGTGGGAGTAAAGGATCGCACGATGTATATGAACGAAAGTTTCGGCCAATAATCGGCCTGTGTGTAGGCATTTTATCATCCGAAACAATCGTTCGTTCGGGGAACGTTGCCCGACTGACTTGTCGGATCTCCAAACGAACAACTGTTTCGGCAGATAAAACGCCTAGACACATGCCGATAATCACCGAAACGTTTGTGTGTACAAGCCTTAACGTCACTGTATGTGTAAATCTTTTGGTGCCCTAAAGGTGCCTCTACACAGGCTCACCATTTGAAAGGTTTTTGATCATATTGCCCCAAATGTCAAACACCCGCTTTTTCCAATAGACCAACAATGTCATCGGAAAGAACAAAGATCGGGCTGGAGGAAAGTTTTCCGTCTACCCCATTTTCTGTCCTCATCTCTCTGCAGGTTTCAAGCTAAAAACCTACAGAAAGATTTGTTCTTCTGATCAGATTTACGATCATTGCCCTCGATCATAAATCTGATCGAAAGACATTTTTCCAATGTACAGCTAGCTTTAGATAGTTTTAGTTATTTTAAGACATAAAGCAGAGATGTCCAGTGACCAGCATAATACTACGATGTATTGCCATTTTATATCATACTCAAATAATACAGATACCACATGGTATTTTGTAATGACGGTATGGACATATGGAAATAGGATAGTTTTCCCTAAGCTGTGTGTATGCAGGTCCATACATTATACTCTTATCCAGTATAGAGATTAAAATGGTTTACATTATTTAGGGCCCCCTTTTTTTGCTACATATATTGTGTAGACTGTAATTTTGTTACTGCTTCTGAAGCTGGGCCCCCAGAAGTTTCCTGGGCCCTAGGCAGGTGCCTAGGGTTGCCTTGTGGATAATCCTGCTCTGGTTTGCACAAACATTTTGGTGGAATAGAGGTACTGTAGTATGTGGTGCACACATTTCATTTTGTATTTGCACAAATTAAAACATTTTATAGGGAACAGTGTTTTACAGTTTTGCAGGCCTCGTGGCCAACTAGCAATAGAAGGAACTCTATTCCATCCAACTACACCTTGATATTTGTGGCTACAGTTTTTTTTAGAAGTTTACTAACTTATTACTGAGAACAATCTCTCAGAAGCCGGCTTCGGGCTTTCCTCCTTTACTTCCCAGTATTCAACCAATGAGAAGACACGCTGCTTGCAGAGCAAGTCTTCCCATTGAACAGCTCTTCCATAGTAGGGACTATGGTAGGGGTGCCTTGCAAACAGCTTCATGAAGCTGATTCTGCGAGGCTCGTTCTCATAGATAAAAAAAGAAGTGAGGACAACGTGGTTTAGGTCCTCACTATAGTTACTATTAAATGAGGGGGTGATGCGGGTGGCCATCACTTACCTATGATCGTGCTCCTCTGCTGCTTCCTCTGACATCTCCCTAATGCATCTCTGCTATACTATACAATAGTGTGCATAGGGCATGTCCACCCTTTAAACAAGAATTGGTCACTTGTCATCTATTTTCCCCCTAACTGCTATTTTTAGCACTTTATAACATGCATTTTTAACCAAAAATTATTGCTTCGTTCTGAAAGAGGATGCCAGATCCTCCCTCCAGGCAGTCTATCTGTGACTGAAGCTAATAATGTTCTGTGTTGCTGGGAGAGACTAAACAAATAAATTATTATAAATCCTCAGGTATAGAATCCCTCGGAATAAAAAGGTCTCTTATAACCCGCACTATACCATTTACACCTCAATAATTAAAGGGTTAAATGAAAGCCTGCAGTATTTCCTTTAAAGGACAACTCCACCCTCATAAGAACATCTTTTAGAAACAATGGCCTCTTTAAAATATGTTGCTATATCATACTTTGTCCTATGAATTCATTACTGTATGCCTGCTATGCTTCTGGATTCCTTATGGAAACTGAGCAATTTAGTGACCTGTACTGAGCCTGGGCATGCTCAGAAGAGGCAGCTAGGGGATTAACATTCAGTCATTGGCTGTGATGTCAACTGTCAAATCCATAACAGACAGTTACTAAATGGAAGAACCAGGAAGCAGAAACAGGGGAAACAGGACATTGTGCAGGATTTCGGGTTAGACTTATATATTTCACATTTCAAACTATTGCCATTTAGGGTTTTAGGGGGTGATTTACCTGTAGGTAAGTTTTCATTACAGTGCTGAATTTGCCCTTTAAAATGAGCTGACAATCACATCTCTGGCTGGAGCCTGTGAGAAATGACATTGGGTTGAATGTTCAAACTTCCTGCTTCCATTAGGTTAAGTAATATCACCTGACCTCTACCCCACCCGTCTGCTCCGGGGGGGAGAAGCATGCTCAGTTAACACTTAATGCTGGGGAAATCAGGAAGTGTCTGGGGAAAAAATTGACAGTTGAAAAGGGGAGCCTATTAATGCTGGCAGATGCTGGTCACATGACTACAAGCCGGTCAAATGGCTGAAAACAGGAAGTGTTCAAGCAGGAAGTAATATTGCTGAACCTTTCCAGCAATAACTTTTCACAGATTTTATCTAGAGATGTGATTTAGCTAAGCTACACAGGGGACGCCCCGCATGTGTGTTTTATCAGTAAGGGTGTTTATATTGGTTTTAATATATTTATTTGGTATTTTGTTATAGGATTATGTTATGAATAAAGGTGTTTCATCGTTTTGACAATTAAGGTTGCAAATTTGTCTTAATTATTGAGGTGTAAATGGTATTGTGCGGGTTATAAGAGACCTTTTTATTCTATACCTGAGGATTTATAATAGTCTATCTGTGACTTTTGACATCACAGCCAATGATTAACTGCTCTTTCCTCCATTGCACATGCTCAAGTTCCTAAAAGCTCAGTGAACAGAGGGACGAGGTAGCATCCTCTCCTTAAACTTATCTTTAAATATCTGGTTAGAAACGCATGCAAAAAAAAAGCAATTGGGGTAAGGGGCAAATAAATGACAAGTGTCCAATTTATTGTTTTAAGAGTGGGCATGCCCCACAACAGAGGTACAGATTTACACAAGCAGCAATTTTAAAGTCTGGAAACAAACTAAACAAATCCTTTCAAATACAGGCATTCCAGAAAATACTATGGCACAATGACAAATACCCAAACCTAGCTGCTATTATTGCAACCACAATATGGGAGGTCTTAGGCACCCACACCTTTGGCCAGGTGATACAGAATACAATATACCCTTAAACAATTGGATTCAGAGGGTGCAAGGTACAATTCAGTCTGTGACTTTTGATGAAAGGTCACTTTGACACGAAATGTGTCAAAGTGACCTTTGATGAAGTGTCTACACTGACACGAAACGCATCAGGTCCGGTCTGTCTGTTATGCCTGTAAGAGCCACTGCTTAAGTATGATATAATAAAGCTTTTTGTTTTTAGCTACCTGGAGCCTACGTTGTGATTGTTTGCCATGCGGGTTGCAGTGCCTACTTCTTGTTCTGTTGTTTACAATTCAGTCTTACCAGCTTCCTCAAAATCTACAAATGGAAGTGACGCTTCACACCCTGGTAGGTGATGCAGAGAAAACTGTAAGATATGCACCTGAAAGTGACCGTGGTGACTGGGCTTAAAATAATTTGGCCAAGTTATTGAACCAATTTCTTTTATTTATCCAGAGAAAATGGCAGGTTTTTAAAAGCAGCATCATAGAGGGAATAAACATGTAAGCAAATTGAATTGGGAGTGCACTAGGCTTCTATTTTGTATGTATACTATATTAAATTGCTCACTAGTTGCACTTTATAATGGATGTATAAGCTTTTTTTCCTCAGGTCCATCACTCTGGAATCAGTTTTACATTCGCTACCAAAAAGAAAATCAAACATTGCCCCAGTTTGCAAATGCTTTGTTCGAAATCACTGCATCTCTGAAAGAACATGAGGTAAGTACCTTAAGGGTGATGCCTGACAGACAATAATAATATGAGAACAGTTTATAATAGGTTTGAGGATGAAGCCCTTAAAAACACCCTGTGTGATAAAGTAGAAGCAAATCCCTTATATGCTTTTCATCAAGTTACAACACTGGCCATTTCTAGAGAGAGAGATAATTATTTTGAACTTGCATCAGGGCTACAGAGAGTGCACCACTGCGGTCCAGAGCCTTTTGCCAGCAAAGGAAAAGCTTGGTGTGGATGAACAGGTAGAATTCCTTCAGGGAACCATGCAAGACCTCCGGGAAGCTATAAGAGATATGAAGGAGGAACTGTCTCAACTTAAATTACAAGCCTCAGCTGGGGCCCCAAGAGCCCACTTGTACCCATTATCAAATGAGAGGAAACAGGGGAATGGTGGCCCACTGTGGGATAAAAGGGATATTTGTCAAGAGACCGCAGTTAAACTAGAAAGCCTCGCAGTAGAGGGGCACACTGCGGGGCAAATAGAGGAAGGTATTGTGTCCCCGTCTGTGGCATGGTGCGTATAGTGCATCATTATGTCTTTATGTCCATTGCGTCATCACGTTCGTAACCTGGTGATCATTAGCGACATGTCACGAGCGGTTAGGACCTATGCAGAATTTATAACAGTACCGAATATCCCAGAAGTTAGTTTTACCGATATCATTTACTGTATATGTATACAATAGAACTTAATAGATTAAGAAATATAACATTTAACAAAACCATATAACATATATTTATAGCGGATGCATCCGGATGCCATGAATTCATCAGTGCTACAGGTGATACCAGAGAGGTATATGTTACCAGAAATTAAGACCAGGTAAATAGCCATGTGCCACGGTTAGGGGTGTTGCCTGAACCGATGAATTAGGGGATCAATATGTGTACACATTTTAGTTAACATCAGTTATTATCGGACGAAAGGACGATCGGACAGGGTGGAAAACCTTGTCCGAACGTGCGGTCCTCTATGGACCGCACGATCGGTCGCGGTGACTATCGGACGCGGCTGCTTTTGCCGCGACCGACAGTCCTTCCTCCTGGCCGACCGGTCGAAAGTATCGAACGGTCGGTCAGGAGGAAAAATCGCTAGGTGTGTACCTAGCTTTATTGTCCTTTTTGTCACAATCCGCCAGTCTGATTGATGACAGATGTTTAGATAATCTATGTCTAAGCTGTTGTTCCATTTTTCCCACGTATATCTTTTTACAGGGGCAGGAAATACCGTAAATGAGATTACTACTTTTGCAATTGATATAGTCTTTCAGTTTATATAGTCTTTGGTTTTTACTGTCACTTATACTGTCCCTTCTATCTATAAATTAGCAAAACAAACAGTCACCACAGGGGTACGTACCAACGGCTTTCTGTCCTCTGTTAAGACTAGTCTTACATTGCTCAAAGTGACTTTTTGTCAATAGATCAGAGAGATTACGAGATCTCTTTGCTGTTATTTCAGGCTTAACTGTAAGAAAACGTGAAAGAGATGCATCAGGGGTTAGAATGTGTCAATTTTTGCTAAGTGCTAACTTTATGGCATCCCAATCTGTGTTGAAGTCTGTAATAAACCTAATTTTCTGATCTGATGGTTTCTTACTTTTCACGTCTAATAAAGAAGCTTGATCCAAATTGCTTGTATAGAGTTTGTGTTGTTTAAGAAGCTATTTAGGGTCTCCTCTTTTGTGCAATCTATGTTCTAAGGCCTCCACTTCCCTTCCATATTCAGCATTTTTTGTGCAGTTGCGTCTCACCCTCAGGAACTGCCCCTTAGGAATTCCCCCGGCAGCTCTTTTATGTTCGCTGATTCTGGTTTTGAGTTCTCTTTTAGTTTTGCCCACATATCCCTTTGCACATGGGCACTTAAGTAGGTTTATTACCCCTTTTGTATTACATGTGGCAAAATCCTTTAATCCAAAATCCTTTAATTATTACCTTTGCTTGGATGGTGTAACGAATTGAGTCCCGAAGGGACGAGGTTCACTGTACCTTTTAGGAGGAGTTCAGACTGTAGGGCAGGATTCAAATGGCTGGATACAATGCTGGATACAATGACTGGATACAATGCTGGATACAATGGCTGGATAAACTGCTGGATAAACTGCTGGATACAAGGGCTGGATCCGATGCAGGTAAGGAGCGCTAAAGACTGACAAACTGACAGTCTGGTAGCGAGGTCTACGAATAGGCACTCGCTCCCTCTGCGAGTGCAAATTTGAATCTTAGCGCCGGCCGGTGTCTGGACGCAGTGGCGTCACGATGCCGACGTCCGGCGCCCGTGACGTCAACAGTCCCGGAACATCGCGGGAGCGCGGCAGGTAAGATCCTTACAGTACCCCCCCCTTCTACAGGGGGCCTCAGGACCACTTGAAGCAGGCTTGTCAGGAAATCTTCTATGAAAGGTTTTAATTAACTGGGGTGCATGTAAATCTGACCCAGGACCTTTCTTCTGGTCCAAATCCTTTCCAATGAACCAAATATTGAAGAGAACTCCTGACGAATCAAATTCTTGCTGACCGTTGATCATAATAGGATCAGGTGATTGAAGAGGGGAAGAGAATCGATTCAGCACCACCGGTTTAATAAGAGAGACATGGAAAACATTAGGGATTCTCATGATGGTGGGCAATTGAAGTTGTACTGCCGTAGGACCCACCAATTCTAGAATAGGAAAGGGGCCAATAAATTTAGGACCCAATTTAGGAGAAGGGACACGTAGATTAATATGAGTTGAGGATAACCAAACTTTATCTCCCACCGAATATAATGGAGGTTTTCGTCTTCGTCTATCAGCTGCAGTCTTTTGTACAAGGGCAGATTTTTCAAGACAGTTTTTGTAGCCTGCCAGACGGCTGACATTTCTGCTACTAATGTGTTAGTTGCTGGAACTGGTCCAAAAGAAAAAAAATCCTGTGGAAAACCCTTGGGGTTCAAACCAAAAACACAGGAAAAGGGAGATTTTCCGGTGGAAGAGTGGACGGCATTGTTATGGGCAAATTCTGCCCATGGTAGGAGATCAGTCCAATTATCTTGAGAGTAAGAAATATAGCACCGAAGGAATTGTTCCAGACATTGGTTAGTGCGTTCTGCGGCTCCATTAGATTGGGGATGGTAAGTGGATGAGAATTGAAGTTTTATTCCAAGTAACTTGCAAAGTGCCCGCCAGAATTTGGAAATAAATTGGATTCCTCGATCGGACACTATTTCAACCGGTAATCCATGCAGGCGAAATATATGTGTAATGAATAATTGAGCAAGTTCAGCAGAGGAGGGCAATTTAGGAAGAGGAACAAAATGAGCCATTTTGCTAAAACGATCTACAGTACCCCAGATAACTGTATTTTTCTTAGAAACAGGGAGTTCACAAAGTCCATAGAGAGGTGAGTCCATGGTAGGGAAGGAATAGGCAGGGGTTGAAGAAGTCCACAGAGGTATGAGAGGATTTGGAAGTGGCACAAACGGAACAGGCGGTAACAAAGTTCTTGACATCAGTTCTCATGGAGGGCCACCATACCGAACGACTCAGGAGATTGAAAGTTTTGTGGACACCAGGGTGACCGGCCTGTTTGGAGTCATGAGTTAGTTGTAATATTTCTTTCCAAAGGGAGAGGGGAACAAAGGTTTTATTGGAAGGTAAGGCAGTAGAAGCAGAATCCTGAGCAGATAGAATCCGATGGCAAAGTTGAGGGGTAATAGTGGCTAGGATCTTGGAAGAGAGAATGATAGGACCTTTATCCTTTTCAGTAGTATCAGCTGCAAGAAAAGACCTAGAGAGGGCATCAGCCTTTTTATTCTTGGAACCAGGATGAAAGGAAATGATGAAATTGAAACGAGAGAAGAACAAGACCCAACGGGCTTGACGAGGATTCAATCTTTTAAGGTTTTGGATATATTCAAGATTTTTATGATCAGTGAGGATGGTGACAGGATGTACCGCCCCTTCCAGTGCCAGTTTGATGGCCAGAAGTTCCCGATTCCCAATATCATAGTTTAGTTCATTAGGAAGAAATTTCTTGGAGAAGAACGCACATGGGTGGAGTTTACCACTTACAATTTGCCTTTGGGAAAGGACGGCCCCTGCTCCAACATTAGAGGCATCTACTTCGATGATGAATGGCAGACTAGGGTCGGGATGTAGAAGTACTGGAGCTGAGGAAAAATACTTTTTTAGCTTCTCGAAGGCTTCCAAGGCGGCAGGAGTCCAGATTCTAGGTTTGCCTCCTTTTCTGATAAGGGCTAAGATAGGGGCAACAATGGAAGAAAACCCTTTAATAAATTGCCTATAATAATTGGCGAAACCAAGGAATCGTTGGATAGCCTTAGTGCCAATGGGAAGAGTCCAGTTGAGAATAGCTGAGACTTTGGTTGGGTCCATCTCAAAGCCTTGAGCTGAAACTAGGTAGCCCAAAAAACGTACTTGCGAGGATTCAAAAAGACATTTTTCAAGTTTAGCATACAGTTGGTTAGCTCGTAGTTGGGGCAAGACTTGAAGTACATGGCGACGATGAGAAGAAAGGTCTTGAGAGAAGATTAAGATGTCATCCAGGTAGACTACTACTGAGATACCTAAGAGATCACGAAAAATGTCATTAATAAACTCTTGAAACACCGCTGGAGCATTACAGAGACCAAAGGGCATCACCAAATATTTGTAGTGTCCAGTTCTGGTATTGAAGGCCGTTTTCCAAGAGGGAATAATAGGACCTTTATCCTTTTCAGTAGTATCGACTGCAACAAAAGACCTAGAGAGGGCATCAGCCTTTTTATTCTTGGAACCAGGATGAAAGGAAATGATGAAATTGAAATGAGAGAAGAACAAGGCCCAACGGACTTGACGAGGATTCAATCTTTTAAGGTTTTGGATATATTCAAGATTTTTATGATCAGTGAGGATGGTGACCGGATGTCCCGCCCCTTCCAGCAAGTGTCGCCATTCTTCCAGTGCCAGTTTGATGGCCAGAAGTTCACGATTCCCAATATCATAGTTTAGTTCATTAGGAAGAAATTTCTTGGAGAAGAAAGCACATGGGTGGAGTTTACCACTATCAATTTGCCTTTGGGAAAGGACGGCCCCTGCTCCAACATTCGAGGCGTCTACTTCGATGATGAATGGCAGACTAGGGTCAGGATGCAGAAGTACTGGAGCTGAGGAAAAATACTTTTTTAGCTTCTCGAAGGCTTCCAAGGTGGCAGGAGTCCAGATTCTAGGTTTGCCTCCTTTTCTGATAAGGGCTAAGATAGGGGCAACAACGGAAGAAAACCCTTTAATAAATTGCCTATAATAATTGTCGAAACCAAGGAATCGTTGGATAGCCTTAGTGCCATTGGGAAGAGTCCAGTTGAGAATAGCTGAGACTTTGGTTGGGTCCATCTCAAAGCCTTGAGCTGAAACTAGGTAGCCCAAAAAAGGTACTTGCAAGGATTCAAAAAGACATTTTTCAAGTTTAGCATACAGTTGGTTAGCTCGTAGTCGGGACAAGACTTGAAGTACATGGCGACGATGAGAAGTAAGGTCTTGAGAGAAGATTAAGATGTCATCCAGGTAGACTACTACTGAGATACCTAAGAGATCACGAAAAATGTCATTAACAAACTCTTGGAACACCGCTGGAGCATTACAGAGACCAAAGGGCATCACCAAATATTCGTCTGGCGCCGGTGACGTCACCAGTCCCGGAACATCGCGGGAGCGCGGCAGGTAAGATCCTTACAAATGGTATACAAAATCACCTCTTATTATCGAATTGCAATTGCCACAGTTCAAAAAGGAGAATGTCCCTTTCTGAGGAGTTCCAAAAACATTTGCTTATTTTTCATAGGGGGCGCTAAATCTTCCCTTACTAAAAGATTTCCCAGGTTCTCAGCTATCTTATATGACAAGAGGGGTGGATTTATGAACAATTCTCCACAGTGCCGCCTCGCTAATGAGGCAGGGTGCAGCACAATGCAGAGCGGCACCCTGTAGGGAAGCGGCACTCTGCCGCACTGTCACTGTCTCTCTGAATTATTTTTTTTTTAGATAGATAGATAGATAGATAGATAGATAGATAGATAGATAGGTAGATAGATAGCAAAGTTAGATAGATAGCAAAGTTAGATAGATAGATAGATAGATAGATAGCAAAGTTAGATAGATAGATCGATAGCAAAGTTAGGTAGATAGATCGATAGCAAAGTTAGATAGATAGATCGATAGCAAAGTTAGATAGATAGATAGATAGATGATAGATAGATGGATAGATAGATAGACGTGTATAAAGACGATAGATAGAATCAACGTGTATAAAGCCCCTCCCACTTCTTGACAAGCCACATCCTTCTTCCGGACAAAGCACCACCCACTTTCAATTATAAAACCACACCCCTTCCGGTGGCAAGGGGGGCGGCATTTGGAATTTTGTGTCAGGTGGCAAAAAGTCTAGAGACGGCCCTGATTTTCCATATTCTGAATCTTCTTGTAGTATTCTCCAATATTTCTTAACTATGTTTCCTATCTATTTAGAATGTATATTGTATGTGGGTACAAATGGAATTCTTTCACTTGATGTTTGTGTTTGAGTCTTGCATTCTGCCAATAAATTCTGTCTCTCTATCTGCATCAAAAGGTAACCGGGGGTTACTATAAGTATTGCATGTATGTAGCATTACGTGTATTATACATAAGATTGTTACTAAGTTATAGTGAAAATATAAAATAGTAACCTTGCAGATGCAATGTTGATCAAGATGGAGTGAGGAATACTGACATCTAATGGTTGTACAAAATAATGACACATGAAAGTGTTTAAAATAATGACACATGAAAGTGTTTAAAATTTCTTTTATTCTTTTAATGTAATAAGTTTTATAGAAAGATCTTCACTTTTTTAGGTGATTTGTCTGAAAAGCAGTTCTATAGAGATACCGATCCTATACCAAGAGGTGAATAAACTACTCCAGCAGATGCTGGAAAGCCAGGTCATCACAGATTGCATCCCAAGAAATTTCTCAGGCCTCGACACAACCACCCCCCTGGGATGGCAGAACAATACTCTCCCAAATGACGGCTAACTTATCGGAGTTAACAAACTGCCTGGAGCAGGAGTTGGTTTCCCTGCTAGACAAACATGCTCACATTTTTTCACAAAGTGATTATAATTTTGGTTGTGCAAGAGGAGTAGAGCATGAGATCTCAATTTGTGATCAACCTTCTATACGGTAGCGATACCAAACCTATACCAAGAGGTGAAGAAACTACTCCAGCAGATGCTGGAAAGCCATGTTATCACAGAGAGTCACAGTCCATGGGCAGCACCTATTGTTTTAGTCTGGAAAAAATGGGAGGCACTGAGATTTTGTGTGGACTATCACCGCTTGAACATCTGCACAACAAAGGATTTTACCCTCTGCCCTGGATTGAGGAAACCCTCACAGTGCTGGGGGAAGAAAAATATTTTTCAACCCTCGATTTGGCCTCAGGGTACTGGCAGATACCAGTGGCAAAGAAGGAACAACCTAAGATGGCCTTTGTAACCCCTTTGGGGCTTTATGAGTTTAAGAGGATGCCATTTGCCAATGCCCCTGCCACTTTTCAGAGATTCATGGAGCAGTGCTTAGGAGACTTTAACTTTGAGACACTTTGAGTGTATCTGGATAATGTGATAGTGTTTGCACCTACATTTGGGAAACACTTCTGGACATCTGGACCAAGTTTTAAACCGTTTCAGTCAGTATGGGCTAAAGCTGAAACCTAAGAAATGTCACTTGTTCCGAATGTCATTGGAGTTCCTAGGGCATGTTATTACCAAGGATGGAGTGAAGCCCACTGCTGCAAAAGTGCGAGCAGTCCTTGACTAGCCAGCTATGAATTCTTTTAGGGCTGGTGGGATACTATAGACGTTTTATCAAAAAGTTTGCTCATGTAGCTGAACCATTATTATGCCTGCTTTGAGGTCTGGGGGCCTCTGAGAAAAAAAGGCATTGTCCTTGTGAGGGTTAGAATAACAGAAGGCTTTTGATCAATTAAAGAAGATGTTATTCAACGCTCCGGTGTTAGCATATGCTGACTTTACAAAGCCCTTTTTGCTTTACACAGATGGAAGTTTGAAAGGCCTGGGAGCTATTCTTTCCCAGGTACAGAAGGGAGAAGAAAAAGTGATTGCATATGCTAGTCAATCCCTCCTTGAGCGAAATCCCATCCCACTCCTTCCGGCTGGAGTTGTTTGCAGTTGTCTGGGCTGTGACAGAATGATTATCAGACTATTTAATGGGGTCTTGTGTTGAAATTATCAGAAACAATAACCCTCTAGCCCACCTTGATTCAGTTTTCCAGGCTATCAAGATTTGATCACAACATCCATTACAGACTTAGGAAAAACCATACAAAATTGGATGCTTTACCTTGATGCCCAGTGGAGAATCCTGGACAAGACCCAGATTACCAAGCTGAAGACATTGAAGTGCCCTTTGTGAGACACCCCCCTGCAATAGTATCTGTAAGATCAACAACTTGTGATACCAGGCAATCTACATGAAGGGGCAGTTTTTCAGAAAGACTTGTCCCAGCTTCTAGATGTTGATCCTATTTTAGCCAGTCTGAAGCAATGGTTCCAAAGACACAGGAAACCACCCAAAGTAATTCGACAACAGTGGGGCAGAAGAGGAAAACTCTTCTTAAGACACTGGGATAAATATGAAAAGACATACTGTATACACGAGTGTTCCTAAAGTATCATTTAGTATAATATGTATCAATACCAATAACTTGCAACATTCCTTGTTTGCAGAAACTTATCCAGCTTTTTTTTTTGAAACTGACCAATGAACCTGCTATAACAACGTCCACTGGAAGACAGTTCCATAGCTTTACGGTTCTCACAGTGAAAAACCCTTTCCGAACTTGAAGCCTTAACCTTTTTTCTTCAAGTCTTAAGGGATGGCCACATGTTCTCTGACATGCTCTATTGGTGAACAATGCCCCAGATAGTTTATTGTATGGCCCGTTAATGTATTTATACACAATAATCATATCCCCACGCAAGCTCCTTTTCTCCAGCGTACATAATTGTAACTTTTACAGTCTCTCTTCATATTCAAGCTCCCCCAATCCCCTTATTAATCTAGTTGTCCTTCTGTGAACCCTTTCCATTTCAAAGATGTCCTTTTTGTAAACAGGATTCCAAAATTGCAATGCATATTCCAAATGAGGCCTTAACAATGCTTTGTAAAGAGGGAGAGTAACATTTTCCTCCCTTGAATCCATACCTCCCTTTATACAAGACAATGCCATGCTGGCTCTAGCTGTTGCTGCCTGGCACTGCTTGTTTCCTTTAAGTGTGTTATTCACTAAAACTCCAAGATCCCTTTCCAACAGGGATTCACTTAACACAGAGCCATTTATAGTATAAGCAGCACAAGGATTTTAAGTCCAAAATGCATCACCTTATATTTCTCAACATTGAATCTCATCTGCCACTTAGAAGCCCAATGTGATCATCTATCTAGATCCAACTGCAATGATTGCACATCCTCTGAAGTTTTTAATGGTTGACAAAGTTTTGTGTTGTGAACAAACACAGAAACCCGTGTGGCAGATTGTGCTTCCAGAATCCCATGTCCAACCAGTAATTCTTGATATGCATCATCAGGCTGCTCACCTGGGCCCAGAGAAAACACTGGATTGGTTTCAGAGGAGGTTCTTTACACCAGGTATATCTGCAGCAGTGGAGAAGGTGTGTCGTCAATGCCAACCTTGTGCACTCAGCAAAGTTTCCGAGGTATTAGCACCTGTACAGACATAGAGATCATGTGCTCCTGAGTAGATATATAGTAGATGTGGTAAACCCAAACAACACAGGCCAAGCTGTAAATATTGTGGTGTTTATTCACCCAACTGCGCACAAAACACACAACATGTTTCGAGCGTCAAGCTCCCTTTATCAAGTGTCAGCAACAAAAAAGTATCAGCAGTGCCTAATTATAGTAACTATACAGGAAGTATATTCCAACAGACCCAACAGACAGATCATGTGCTCCTCTGGGGGCTCTTACTATAGACTATGTAATATTAGAAATGGCAGGAAATGGATGTAAGCATGCCTTGGTTATGACTGATCATTTTACAAAATGTGTGACATCCACTCGTGATCAGACAACACAGTTTGCTGTGTCCTCCCAACAGGTGGTAACAGGATCTTATACACAGGATCCTGTGTTGCCTTCAATATCACTCCAAACAGATCATTCCCAACAGGAGCACACACCACAATCTACTTTCACTTTCTCTTCTCCCAGCAATAGAGAGCAGGGATGTCTTGTCTTCTATTACTCACTGATACCACCTCCAGGCTTGAGGTGGTATATAAGGAACCTTGGTGTATATGTCTAATACAATACACATCTCGTCCTGTGTAGAATACAGAAACTTTTTTGGGATTGGCTATGACTGCCACATGTTTTACAAGCAGCATCATATTATTGTATGTTATACTGACATTACCACTTCCTTTCAGTATCCACATGGAGACCCTTTAGCAATAACACGGGTGTGGTTTACGCTCCCATTTTGACTATCCCGTATTGAAATAGGAATCTCAGCTCTGTAAGTAAGTGTATGCATTTTGTATATTTTGTCTTGCACGTAATATAAGTCAGTGCTATACTTTATATACATTTATTGATGGGCTATGTTAATAGTTGGCAATAGTAAGATAGTACACACATACATATATACCTTTCCTATATGTATCAATAAGATATGATGCAGAGTCACACTCCAATGCAACCACACATCAAATAATCACAAAGTTTCGAGGATCTAGGCCCTCTTCATCAGGTGATGGGGGTGCAACAAACAAATAGTGTTTTAAAATAACCAAGTGTATCCTAAAATGACACCTCTTCCTGGGAGTGTCTAGTGCAAATTAGCATATTAAAGTGACTGTAGAATATAAAGTGCAAATACATACAGCATCATATAAAGTACTCACAAAGTGTATAATGTAAAACACAGGTTATTAAAAACCCATGGCGCACGATGTGTACAAACGTTCGTTTCGGCCGATGATCGGCCCGTTTATGGGCCCTTTATCAGCTGAAACGGCTGGTCATTTGGAGATCCGCCTGGTCGGTCAGACAACGATCCCTAACCGAACGGCCGTTTTGATTATCGGCTCGTGTATGAACATGTGCACACATTGTGTGTCGTGGGTCGGGACCCACGATCGCACGTGTGTACGAACCTTTAGTGTAATAATATAAAAGCATCTGATAATACTAAAAAATCACAGGTGATATGAATAAATACAGTGTTAATGTCAAGAAATAATGATAAAACAATTAGGTCTTATCTGGTTCCATTGTATTCAGTGCAGAAGTCCAAAAGATGTAGTATTCAAAAACTTCCATAGGATGGCGATCATGCTAAAAAGATAAAAACAATGGAAACATACAGGGAGATTCAATAAAAATTCTTATCGTTTAAAATGGTGCTATTTTTACCCCAACCAATCAGAACTTATTTAACATTTGACAGCTAACATCTGATTGGTTGTGGCAAAACTAGCACTATTTTAAACTATAAGAACTTTTATTAAATAACCCTGATAATGTTGCAAACTACACCGAAAGAAGCTAATTTTTATACAGAGACTGGCAAAATCATAAAGTAAAGTATCCAATATTCAAGTTATATATTAATCCACAGTAGCCTGTCTCATATACCAGTACACACATGTTTCAAGTTTCTCTGTCCAAAAAGCATTCCCTATGTAGTAACCACTTATCATGGTTACCACCCCATGGTTCTTTTCTAACTACCTCCAAGAAAAGCCTTAATTGGGAGGCTCTGTGTCTCTGTTCCCAAAAATGTCTATGTTTCGTATCTTTTCTTATCTGCCATCATAGTTGGAGATATTTCTTTTATGTTCTCCAGTTCTGATACGTATTTCTCTTTTTGTCTTACCCACGTAGGCTCTCCCACATGGGCATTTCATTAAATAAATAATGCTACTTGTTTTGCAAGTAGCGAAATCTGACAATGCAATGGCATGGCCTTTAGCATTGCATACTTGGCAATTATGACAGGGAAAGGTTCCAATCTGGGGGTCCCCTATAAATGCTTGGGTGCTTATAGTATAGTATTTGAGGTTGAATAAAGACATACGTCCATCCAGTCCAACCCATCTAGCAATATCCTCATTTCCTGCCTAACTGTTGATCCAGAGGAAGGCAAAAAAAACCCACCAAATTTATGAAGGGGGAAAAAATTCCTTCCTGACTCCAAGTGGCAATCGGAAATTTCCCTGGATCAACTCTACTTTATGTATCAATACCAGTAACTTGTAACATTCCTTGTTTGCAGAAACTCATCCAGCTTTTTTTTGTATACACAATATCATATCCCCACCACGCAGCTCCTTTTCTCCAGCGTACATAATTGTAACTTTTACGTCTCTCTCTCTATATTCAAGCTCCCCCAATCCCCTTATTAATCTAGTTGTCCTTCTGTGAACCCTTTCCATTTCAAAGATGTCCTTTTTGTAAACAGGATTCCAAAATTGCAATGCATATTCCAAATGAGCCTTAACATCTTTGTAAAAGGGAGAGTAACATTTTCCTCCCTTGAATCCATACCTCCCTTTATACAAGACATGCCATGCTGGCTCTAGCTGTTGCTGCCTGGCACTGCTTGTTTCCTTTAAGTGTGTTATTCACTAAAACTCCAAGATCCCTTTCCAACAGGGATTCACTTAACACAGAGCCATTTATAGTATAAGCAGCACAAGGATTTTAAGTCCAAAATGCATCACCTTATATTTCTCAACATTGAATCTCATCTGCCACTTAGAAGCCCAATGTGATCATCTATCTAGATCCAACTGCAATGATTGCACATCCTCTGAAGTTTTTATGGTTGACAAAGTTTTGTGTTGTGAACAAACACAGAAACCCGTGTGGCAGATTGTGCTTCCAGAATCCATGTCCAACCAGTATTCTTGATATGCATCATCAGGCTGCTCTCACCTGGGCCCAGAGAAAACACTGGATTGGTTTCAGAGGAGGTTCTTTACACCAGGTTATCTGCAGCAGTGAGAAGGTGTGTCGTCAATGCCAACCTTGTGCACTCAGCAAAGTTTCCGAGGTATTAGCACCTGTACGACATAGAGATCATGTGCTCCTGAGATATATATAGTAGATGTGTAACCCAAACAACACAGGCCAAGCTGTAAATATTGTTGGTGGTTTATGCACATTCCTTGTTTGCAGAAACTCATCCAGCTTTTTTTTGAAAATGACCAATGAACCTGCCATAACAACGTCCACTGGAAGACAGTTCCATAGCTTTACTGTTCTCACAGTGAAAAACCCTTTCCGAGCTTGAAGCCTAAACCTTTTTTCTTCAAGTCTTAAGGGATGTCCTCGTGTCCTTTGACATGTTCTATCGGTGAACAATGCCCCAGATAGTTTATTGTATGGCCCGTTAATGTATTTATACACAGTAATCATATCCCCACGCAAGCGCCTTTTCTCCAGCGTACATAATTGTAACTTTTCCAGTCTCTCTTCATATTCAAGCTCCCCCAATCCCCTTATTAATTTAGTTGCCCTTCTCTGAACCTTTCCATTTCAAAGATGTCCTTTTTGTACACAGGATTCCAAAATTGCACTGCATATTCCAAATGAGGCCTTACCAATGCTTTGTAAAGAGGGAGAATTACTTTCCTCCCTTGAATCCATACCTCGCTTTATACAGACAATACCAGGCTGGCTCTGGCTGTTGCCGCCTGGCACTGCTTGCTACCTTTAGTTTGTTATCCACCAAAACTCCAAGATCCCTTTCCAGCAGGGATTCACTAACACAGAGCCATTTATAGTACAAGTAGCACAAGTATTTTTAAGTCCAAAATGCATCACCTTACATTTATCAACATTGAATTTCATCTGCCACTAAGCAGCCCATGTGATAATCTATCTAGATCCCCTTGCAACGATTGCACTCCTCTGAAGTTTTTAATGGTCGACAAAGTTTTGTGTCGTCAGCAAACACAGAAACCTTGCTGACATACCCACTTCCAAATCATTAATAAATAGATTAAATAGAAGCGGCCCCAACACAGAACCCTGTGGCACCCCACTTAGCACTTTAGTCCATAATGATGAAGCCCATTAACCCCATTAACACTACTCTCTGCATCCTATTCTTAACCATTTTTCTATCCATGTACAAATGTGACTCCCCAGACCAACAGACCTTAGCTTATTCATTAGTCACCTATGGGGCCTGTATCAAAAGCCTTTGCAAAATCCAAATAAACTACATCTACTGCTATACCAGAGTCTAAATTTCTCCTTCATAAAGCCAAGCAAGTTAGTTTGACAAGATCTATTCCTCCTAAATCCATGCTGGTTACTACTTATAATGTCAGTCCTTGAAACATACTCTAGAACATGTTCCCTTATTAAACTTTCCAGGATCTTCCCCACCACTGAAGTTAAACTTACAGGCCTTATTACCCGCTGTGAACGACTACCCTTTTTGAATATTGGATAACATCAGCCTTTCTCCAATCCAGAGGCACACCACCGGACATGAGGGAATCAGCAAAAATAAGAAACAATGGCCTAGATAAAACTGAACTTAGCTCCTTAAGTACCCGAGGATGTATTTTATCCGGTCCAGGAGATTTATTAATATTAACCTTATTTAGTTCTTTCTGTACCATATCCTCGGTTAACCAAAGTGAACTTGAATCTTGTATACCTTTACTGCTACTATACTCTATGATATCTGTACTTGGATCTTCTATAGTGTATACAGAGGAAAAAAAAATATTTGTTTGTTGATTTAGGAACCAATAAATTGCTTTGTATCAGTTCAGTCCCAATATTTCCTGCTCTTTTGAATGAAAATAAGGATTTTTTTAAACAAGTTTCCATAATGTGGATCGGATTGTAAGATACCCCAGTTACTTTTGACTATTTTTTGTATGCTGTCAGACAGAGTATGGTAAGTAGAGACGAACGGAAATCTCTCATTCTGGGGACATGCTTTTTCTTGATTAAGAAATGTATTTCTATCTATGTCTAGAACTCTTTCTATGTCCATCGATTTTTTTTTATTGCAATACCCATGTGCCACAAATTAGTTTTTCATCTCCTCTAGTCTCACCGTGAGATTTACCCTGCAATATGATTTTCATGGTGTTAACTATCTGCATGTCATGGTCAATAGGAAAGATGAAGTACTGGTTACTGACCTTTATGTCAAAAAGACAGATATGAAAAATATGCTGCTAGCCACTAGTCATCACCCCAAAACACCCTTAGTGGGCTCCCTTACAGCCAATTCTTCAGGGTCAGGAGGATACTGCTGCGCAGGAGGAGAGCCAGTGTAGAGTGAGACTAGATGAGATGAAAAAAAAAAATTGGCACGTGGGTATTGCAATAAAATACTATCTATGAGTTCTAGCCATAGATAGAAATACATTACTTAATCAAGAAAAAGCATGTCCCCAGAATGAGAGATTTCCATTCGTCTCTACTTACCATACTCTGTCTGACAGCATACAAAAAATAGTCAAAAGTAACTGGGGTATATTACAATCCGATCCACATTATGGAAACTTGTTTAAAAAAAACCTTATTTTCATACAAAAGAGCAAGAAATATTGGGACTGAACTAATACAAAGCGATAATATTGGGACTGAACTAATACAAAGCGATTTATTGGTTCCTAAATCAAGCACCCAAGTATTTATAGGGGACCCCGAGATTGTAACCTTTCCCTGTCATAATTGTCAAGCATGCAATGCTATTATACCTGGGAGAAATGTGTCACACCCTATCAAAGGCCATGCCATTACATTGTCAGATTTCGCTACTTGCAAAACAAGTAGCGTTATTTATTTACTGAAATGCCCATGTGGGAGAGCCTACGTGGGTAAGACAAAAAGGGAAATACGTATCAGAACTGGAGAACATAAAAGAAATATCTCCAACTATGATGGCACAGCAGATAAGAAAAGATACGAAACATCTGTAAGTAGACATTTTTGGGAACAAAGGGCCCTATTTATAAAAGATCGGTATCGTTATCGTAAAATAACGACCGGTTTATTACTGATAACGACCGATATTTACCGATAACGACCGGTATTTAACAATATCGCTAAATAACGGTCGTTATCGGTAATAAACCGGTCTTTATTTTACGATAACGATCGGTATTTTACGATAACGATACCGATCTTTTATAAATAGGGCCCAGAGACACAGAGACTCCCAATTAAATGGCTTGTCTTGGAGGTAGTTAGAAAAGAACCAAGGGGTGGTAACCATGATAAGCGGTTACTACAGAGGGAATGCTTTTGGACAGAGAAACATTATCCCCACGTGGTCTTAATGAAGAGATCAACTGGTCCTCCTTTCTGTAATCAAACTGTGTTGATATCAGCTGTGTGTACTGGTATATGTGACAGGCAACAGTGGATTAATATATAACTTGAATATTGGATACTTTATGTTTTTGCCAGTCTCTGTATAAAAAGTAGCTTCTTTCGGTGTAGTTTAGTATAGTATAGTATAGTATTTGAGGTTGAATAAAGACATACGTCCATCCAGTCCAACCCATCTAGCAATATCCTCATTTCCTGCCTAACTGTTGATCCAGAGGAAGGCAAAAAACCCCCACCAAATTTATGAAGGGGGAAAAAATTCCTTCCTGACTCCAAGTGGCAATCGGAAATTTCCCTGGATCAACTCTACTTAATGTATCAATACCAGTAACTTGTAACATTCCTTGTTTGCAGAAACTCATCCAGCTTTTTTTTGAAACTGACCAATGAACCTGCCATTACAACGTCCACTGGAAGACAGTTCCATAGCCTTACCGTTCTCACAGTGAAAAACCCTTTCCGAGCTTGAAGCCTAAACCTTTTTTCTTCAAGTCTTAACGGATGTCCTCGTGTCGTTTGACATTGCTCTTGGTGAACAATGCCCCAGATAGTTTATTGTATGGCCCGTTAATGTATTTATACACAGTAATCATATCCCCACGCAAGCGCCTTTTCTCCAGCGTACATAATTGTAACTTTTCCAGTCTCTCTTCATATTCAAGCTCCCCCAATCCCCTTATTAATTTAGTTGCCCTTCTCTGAACCCTTTCCATTTCAAAGATGTCCTTTTTGTACACAGGATTCCAAAATTGCACTGCATATTCCAAATGAGGCCTTACCAATGCTTTGTAAAGAGGGAGAATTACATTTTCCTCCCTTGAATCCATAACTCGCTTTATACAAGACAATACCATGCTGGCTCTGGCTGTTGCCGCCTGGCACTGCTTGCTACCTTTAAGTTTGTTATCCACCAAAACTCCAAGATCCCTTTCCAACAGGGATTCACTTAACACAGAGCCATTTATAGTATAAGTAGCACAAGTATTTTTAAGTCCAAAATGCATCACCTTACATTTATCAACATTGAATTTCATCTGCCACTTAGCAGCCCAATGTGATAATCTATCTAGATCCCCTTGCAACGATTGCACATCCTCTGAAGTTTTTAATGGTCGACAAAGTTTTGTGTCGTCAGCAAACACAGAAACCTTGCTGACAATACCCACTTCCAAATCATTAATAAATAGATTAAATAGACGCGGCCCCAACACAGAACCCTGTGGCACCCCACTTAGCACTTTAGTCCATAATGATGAAGCCCCATTAACAACTACTCTCTGCATCCTATTCTTTAACCAATTTTCTATCCATGTACAAATGTGACTCCCCAGACCAACAGACCTTAGCTTATTCATTAGTCGCCTATGGGGGACTGTATCAAAAGCCTTTGCAAAATCCAAGTAAACTACATCTACTGCTATACCAGAGTCTAAATTTCTACTTACTTCCTCATAAAAGCCAAGCAAGTTAGTTTGACAAGATCTATTCCTCCTAAATCCATGCTGGTTACTACTTATAATGTCAGTCCTTGAAACATACTCTAGAACATGTTCCCTTATTAAACTTTCCAGGATCTTCCCCACCACTGAAGTTAAACTTACAGGCCTGTAATTACCCGGCTGTGAACGACTACCCTTTTTGAATATTGGAATAACATCAGCCTTTCTCCAATCCAAGAGGCCACCCCACCGACTGAGGAATCAGCAAAAATAAGAAACATTATGTTTCCATTGTTTTTATCTTTTTAGCATAATCGCCATCTTGTGGAAGTTTTCGAATACCACATCTTAGATTATTGGACTTGAAATATCTCTCAAGCTTTTGGACTTCTGTACTGAATACAATGGAACCAGGTAAGACCTAATTGTTTTATCATTATTTCTTGACATTAACACTGTATTTATTCATATCACCTGTGATTTTTTAGTATTATCAGATGCTTTTATATTATTACACTATAATATTTTAGGTCGCTTTTAAGAGATTTTTAATAACCTGTGTTTTACATTATACACTTTGTGAGTAATTTATATGATGCTGTAGGTATTTGCACTTTATATTCTACAGATCGTCACTTTAATATGTCAATTTGCACTAGACACACCCAGGAAGGGGTGTCGTTTTTGGATACACTTGGTTATTTAAAACCCTATTTGTTTGTTGCACCCCCATCACCTGATGAAGAGGGCCTAGACCCATGAAACGTTGTGATTATTTGGTGTGGTTTAAAATAAATTCAGTGCATTGCAGTGTGACTCTGCATCATATCTTATTGATCTATATTGTTTTCCTTGGAAGTGGGGAACCAGAGGTCTGCACCCAGGTGCACAGTGTGCATATGGACTGCTTTCATATACTTTCCTATATGTAATATCCTATACCCCCCCAACTCATTGGTAGCTCCTAAAAACTCAATGAAATCTCCTATGAAGGTATACATTTATTTATATAAGGGATATATATATACACGCAACTCCAAAAGGTCAGCAGCACACTAAAAAATCCAGATGCAGAGCTGTAGAATTAAATCCAACAGTCATATAAACAGCAGCATCATTCAATAATACATACTCATAAAGGTATTATCTTTAGGCTTTATTGGCTTATCTGACAAATGCAACATTTCGGATCATCTTTTCTCAAGCAATCAGACAAGCCTTGAGAAATCAGCAACATTACATATGTGGCAACAGGAATTGGTTACCATCAATTCCATTACAATGTGATACAATGTAGCACACTGAAATAGATACAAAAAAAAGTTACAGTGACCCCGTGGTATACCTGGAAAAAGAAACATGACACTCATAAAAACACATATAACTCATATTCCCTAATGAGTCCTTTAGGGGCTAAGGTGTCCAATCTATTGATCCACCAGACTTCCTTCCTTTTTAGGGCTAGTTGTTGATCCCCACCCTTAATAGGATCTATGATCATGAATTTTATTTGATCAGATGTATGACCTTTTTCCACATAATGGCGTAGTAAAAGTAAAGCCACCTGCCTGGTTTGAATCGACGAGCTATGTTGGGTCGCCCCTTAGTGTCAGGGGTTAATTCGGTCTTCTGCCCATTGGCGATTTTGGTTGATAAATCACTGGGGCCACTTGTACAGGGAACTCCTTCATATTTCAAGGATAGTAATGATTTCTTTAAGAAACTTTCTGAGGTTCAAATAAATCCTGAAGATCCCTTGATACTAGCCACATATGATGCGGCTAGTCTATACATGGGCATCCCACATAATGATGGGATGAGAGCAGTCCAATGGTTATTTGAGAAAACTGCGAGTTATTCTCCCACTCAGAGGAATCTGTTTCTGAGTGTGTTGGAGATCATACTAACTCAGAATTATTTTCTTTTCAAGGATGAGTTCTATTTGCAGTTGTGTGGGACAGCGATGGGTTCCTGCCTATGCCAACACCTTTTATGGATTGGTGGCGCACACGTCTATCGATGTGATCTCTTCCAGGACCACTGTGTGGCATGGTGGAGATACATTGATGAGGTGTTCATCCTCTTGGGGGGATGCGGTTCCCTATCGCGGTTCCAAGAGAAGCTTAATGGGGCTCATCCAAATATTAAGTTTCATATGAATGCTGATGACACATCTATAAACTTTTTAGATGTATTGGTGGTACGTGAAGGACAGTATTTACACACTCAGGTGTATTATAAATCTACCAATAGAAATCAATTATTGTTATATACGAGTCAACATCCTGATCATGTCAAACAGTTGATATCGTATATCCACTAGAAACATGTGGATAGGATAGTAACTAGTCCCGAGGAGATTATTGGTTTTGATACAATGTGCAGGAAATTCGAACAAAGGGGTTTTTCCCAGATCAGTGGTGAGGGAGGCCAGAATGAAAGTTTGTACAGATAAAGGAAACAGGATGCCCTTTGTGACCTCCTATGACAGGCATGTAGCAGGGTCCAGGGATCATCTGTAAACATTGGCTTTTGGTACAAGGTACCCGATCTAAGAGTTTACTTATCCGCCACTTATCTCCTATAGGAGACGTAAGACCATTAGAGCAATGGTATCCTTGAATGCAATTAGGACCCCAAAGGAAGAGGGGGCACTTGGCTGAAGGGTCTCAATAGAGGGATGTTCTCCTGTATGGGTGGGATCTGCTGTAATATGGTTATTAAGGGAAAGGAATTTGTCCATCCTTAAACAGGGTAAGTTTTTAAGGTACATGGGTATTACACATGTGACTCACGCTATGTGGTTTATGTATTGTCTGCACACGTGGTCTCTTATACGTGGACGAGACCACCCAAAAAGTGAAACATAGATTGTCGATTCAAACAGGTGGCATCTGGTCAAATTAAATTGATCCTATTAAGGGTGGGGATCGACAACTAGCCTTAAAAAGGAAGGAAGTCTGGTGGATCAATAGATTGGACACCCCTAAAGGAGTCAATAGGGATTATGATGATGCTGCTGTATATATGACTTTGAGATTATATTTATTACTGCGAAAGCCAAAAAAAGTCTAATTTCTAAAATAACATAAAACATTATCATATTTTTACTGTAGTGGAAAGCAATTATAAAACAACCCAAAACATAATTTAATTATTTTAGAGATTTAGGTTTTATTTTATTGCATTTAAACATAATTTTGTGGGGAGCAAAGTTTCATCAATTATAGTTTCAAGAATAAAGTGCAGACACAAGACAATCTCAATAACCAATAAAGAATAACCCCAAAAAGAAAGCAGGTCAGTTAAAGGGTATTTCCACCCAGAATAAAAACATTTGCTGTAGTGAAGGGAACCCTAGCCCACCCCCAACTGCCATGTTCTTTTTGTAAAAAAAAAAGCTAAAGAAATGTACTTACACTCATTCGCTCCCCCGGTACTCTGCTCATGGCCCTCTGCTTGCCAGAAGTTGCAATCAGGGGCCGGACCGGCAGCCACGTCTGTGATAGGCTGAGAGGCAGCACAGACGAGGCAGATGGCAATGCAGAACACCGGGAACGAAGGAGCGCAAGTACATTTCTTCAGCTTTAAAAATGAACATGGCGGTTTGAGGTGGGCAACACTACAGAAAAGGGTTTTGTGGGGGGTGAGGACGCCAACAATTGTCCAGAGGGATGGAGGGAGGGGGGGGGCAAGGGCAGTGCACATACCTATCAAGTAACACTCCGCTCCTCTTCAAAGTTTTTAGTAGCTGCCATACTCTGCTGGTATTATTTAAATGATTTTACCTTTAGGACAGGAAGATAGTTTTTTAAATAGTTATTTGATGTGGGGAGAGGGACAGGTCTATAAGAAGCAGGTCTATATAAGCAGCAGTGAAAAAGGTTTATTTAACAAATCATTCAGCTACGTTACAGAATGATTTTTCATAAGAAAATGTTTTTCTTCTGCTCCCATTATAACAGAGAGCACTTCTGTATTATATATATTATATAAGGGATAATGCACGTCTTACAGAGGATATTGCATCACAGTGGATTTCCCTGACCTGATAAAAGCACAAGGCTGCAGGCAGAGTAATTTAATACAGGGCAGGAACTCCTAGCTGATGTAATATCCTTATATTATAATGTTATGGGGTGCATTGTTTCTTAAAATACATAAGGCATATTTAATTTTTTTTAAATTAAACTTAAAAGCTGCATAAAGTAGATAGGCATTCTCAAACTGCACCTCAAACTGCACCTCCCCATTAACCATCCCCACGCTGCCTCTAAACAGTTGAAACAGTAGAAGTTAATTGTAACAGTGTAAAAACCATGACCACTAATAAAGAGAACTGGGAAATGTATAAATTGTTTCTTGTTGTTACAATAAAAAGTAATTCTCTGTGAATAGAAATGTATACAAAAAATATATTTTTTTTTCTTTAAAAAAAAAAAAAAAAAGCATTAAGTCTGTGAAAAAAATATTCAGTCTGGATGGTCATAATCCCATTGTTTTGATGTGCAGTAACAGAACCTAGAGATAAAGTTCCAGTTTAGAGGACACTGTCTTGCAGCCTTTGTCCGAGAATATTCTCTCATCTTTTGGGTAGTAGGTCATCTCCTTGGCCACTTTTTCTGCTAGTGATTCATCTGCGATGAAGCCACGCTGACTCATCTCTGACATTGCGCACATCTTTACGTGACGAAATTCCAATGGCAGAAAAGGAACAAAGAAATCTATAAGGTTCTTGCCAATCAGATTACTGTGCCAAAACCCACCTAAGGAATAAAGACCAAAAAAAGGGTGAAATCCTGGTTTTTGAATTTGTAAGACTCACACAAAATAAACATATCTAGTCCTGGCATTACTTTCTTATGGATACTATGACACATAAAGTTTCTGTTCAACTCCATATTTTTCAGAATGATAACTCCCAGCATCCACCTGGGTAGTAATCTCTTGTAGATTTAAAGGAAAAGATTTGTCCATTTATCAATGGAGAGTCAAATATTGCACATTTTAAGAGCTGAGAAAAAACAGGATACGCCACTACAATGTTCACCCCCAACATAACATTTCTTCTACACGTAGAGAACCCCAAAAAAGCTTGAAACCATAATACTTACCACTGACCTTATTTCTAGGAGTTTGTTAGCAATGCAGAAGAGTGAAGCACAGTTAAAATAATTCCCCCTTTAGCTGTACCCAGGGTGATGACTTATAACACTAGGTCCTCACACCTGAGAGTATAGATAGTAATTTGAATACTTACAGTGGGAAAAGTAAGTATTGAACACATCAATAACTTTCTCCGTAAATATATTTCTAATGAGGTTATTGTCATCACATTTACACCAGATGTTGTTAACAACTCGATTGATCCACAAATACAAATAAATCAAAACAAATAAGTCCATAATTATGTGAAGTGAAAGGGTATGTACACTGTAAAAACAACTTTATGTTACTGGCTAGCTGAGGCTTTAAATATAAAGGTGAGGCTTTAAATAGATTGCTTTTCTAATACTGGCATATTTTAGCTGGTTTCTTAAGAGTTCCATGCCTTTTTGCATATTCTTCACATGTAACACATTCATAAGTAGCACTTATTTTCTGTATCATTTCACTTTTGGGAAGGAGTAAAACTGGGTGTACACCATCCAATATTTCAGCCTGACCGACATTTCCGAATGGTCGGTTAGGAGAGGTGTACCCAGCTTAAGACAGGATGGGCCAACCAATGCGTGAAAACCCATTATAAGAAGCACATCATTCCATAGGTGGTAAAGATAAGTATTCTAACCACCAGTTGTACCTCCATGGGTGAGGACTTTTGGCTTTCGACACCCTTTAAATAGTGATCACAGATAAGTCGGCTTTTGCATCCTCCTTGTCTAACCCCATTCGGGTGCCTCTGTGGGTATCAAAAGATTAAAACTATCAGATCAGGGCTGGAGTAAGGTCACTATGCAAAACATTGTTTGGAGGATCCTTCAAAGTCTATGGTTTAGGACCCACCCACAAACAATTGCACTGTTTGTCCTTATCCTAAAACTAATTCTGTTTTGGGAACATTAAAGTTATGTATGCAAAAGGAGTGTGCAAAGTATCTTAGTATTAAAACCTGACATGCAGACCTAAAAAGATTATCAAAATGGACAGCAGAGTGGCAAATGAGATATAATATTGATGCATTTTGCTACCTATACCATAAATAGCACTGTGCTAAGTGAATATCTGTTGGGAAAAGGTTGTGGGTTCTTGTAGATAACAGACTTGGCTGTAACATGCAGTGCCAGACAGCTACAGCTAGAAAGATATTGTCTAGGGGAATAGATTCAAGGAAGAAAAATATTATTCTCTCTCTTTATAAAGCACTTGTAACGCCTCATTTGGAATCCCATGTATAAAAGGGACACCTTGGAAATGGAATAAGTTCAGAAAAGAGCAAATAAAATTATAAGGGAAATGGAGGGGATAAACTATGTAGGCAGATTGTGCGGGGATATGATCACTCGTACAAATATATTCATGGGCTACATAATAAGCTCTCTGGTGTATTGTTTACCAAGAGATAATTTCCATGGATTTCCTTTAAGATTAGAAGAAAACAAGTTTCATTTCAGTTTAGAAAATGTTCCTTTATAGTGAAACTATATTCCGGCAAATATAGTTCATTGACTAGCTGTAAAAAGTAGGCTGGATACATTTCTAACTAATAATGAAAATTACTTATATTAAGTACTTAGTATTGATTCTAGTTGATTCAGGGACCCTTTCTGATTATAAAAAAGGTCATCTATACGGGAAAAAAAATCTATTTTCAAAAAATGTACCTTTAAAACTAAATCTGATCCAGAGAAATCCTAAATTAAAATCACAGCATGTACAGGGAAAGGCCTGTCACACCAGAAGCAGAAACTGTAATATAGCTCACCTCTTACTAGGATCTTTGGCTGCAACAATTAAAGGGAAAGTTCAGTGGAAATGATCAATATTTATTAAATTGTTAGTTTGTGTAATGCCTTCTTAGTTATTCTACATATTCTCTCCCATTTTGAAAAATCAGTTGATTTCATACCCTTTGCTGTTCCCTGCTGTTGACATTAGTGAAATGACATTTCAGGTTCTAATGGTCCTTCTTCTTCCCAGGATGCACCACATCTTTGGAATGTTCCTAACAGTAATTTCTACTGATTGGCTGTTGGATGGGTCAAAGATGCTCAGATCTCTACAGAGCAACTGAATCTACCCATGCGCTGGGTCAAGGGCAAGACCATAACGGTCTCTACTAGGGGTCTTGCAAACAGGAAGTCAGTATTTCGGTTGCATTTATCTTTACACAGACAAAATGCTAAATTGGCAGATTAAGGTCACTGGGATGAAAAAATACTGCTCTTTTTTCTGAAAAGCATATGTATTTGCACTGAACTTTCCCTTTAAGTGAATTATCAGAGAAAAGAAGGCAGAGGGATGGAAGGGGAGATGTGTAAGCAGAGAAGGGTATATGGTGAGGCTGTGCAGAACTTATAAGTGCCACAGACACTACAAGAAGACAGTGAGTAGGGGGGGGGGGGGGGGGGGGTTTAGGAGCACTTTCTAAATATTAATAATTTAATGACAAAGCAAGCACAGATAATACGGGAGTACCACCATTTTATTTCTTTTAAATTAATAATTATGTAAAGTTGATTGAGTATAGTGACCCTTTAAAGGGCATCTATACTGAAAAATTGGTTATTTTAAATTGGCCATAACTGGAAACTATATTTCTTCCCATCCACCATTGTATCATTTTTTTGTTCATCTGCCCCCTATTTCTTCAGATATCCAATCTAATACTTCTTATATTTCAGCTTTCAATCAAGTTTCTTGCTCTCAAAAACTATTCTTCTGTGAGTAGTTTTACTGTAGCTGGAATGGTGACAGAGTTTTGACAGTTGGAATGCTGTATGCGGTGTGCAGGCTTGACAGTCGGTTTGCGGGGGGGGGAGTCAGGTCGGATGGAAGTGGGAGTGGTTAAAATAGGGAGGGGGGGATACAGCTCCTAAACAAAAAGTGTGCTGGATTAAAGGCATGCAGCAACACACGCAAATCAGAGTAAGTGTTACTTACATGTATTTAATTATAGATTAAGATGAGGCAAAGTCATTTTTTCAGTATAGTGTCCCTTTAATGAGTAGGCTATAAAAAGGTTGGACTAGATGGATGTAAGTCTTTATTCAACCTCCATTACCATGTTATTTTTTTTCTATGAAGTCTTCCTACTCCTAAATGGACTTTACATGAAACTTACTGTTGTCGTTGTTGAAGATGCCGAGAGAAAGAGCTGTCTCTAAATCTTTTAACTGGAGATCCTCTCTCTTCTTTCCTGCCCTCCAAAACTCCAGCACCTTGCGAGTAATAAGATCTCCACCGCCATTACTAAATATAAACATAGCAGCATGAGCATAAGGCAAATGAGTAGGAAAGCAAAACAACAGCCTAAGTAAACACCTATAGTTTACTATAGCGCGCAATATCGCGCATGCGCGCTATAGTGCAACTAAACCAGGAAGCAGTTGGCAGTTGTCAATGGAGCAGCGGTGGATTGCGCGCGAGGTAATTAAACTTACCTTCGGTCCTGGATCCTGGTGAAGTGATTGAAGAACGGAAGGTAAGGAATAGGTCTTTTACCTCCCGGTCTTCAATCACTGCTTTAAAGGAATAGTTCACTTTTTGTGTGAACCATTCCTTTAAAATGACCATCAATAAATGTATATGAAGTATAGCACTGACTTATATTAGGCACAAGACAAAATATGCAAAATACATAAACTTACTTACAGAAAAACTTACTTACAAAAAAGTTTCTGTCTGCTACACAGGATGTGATGTGTATTGTAATGGACATATACACCAAGGCTCCTTATATACCACCTCCAGCCTGAAGGTGGTGTCAGTGAGTAATAAAAGACAATACATCCCTGCTCTCTATGGCTAGGAGGAAAGAAAGTGAAAGTAGATAGAAGTGTATGGTATGATCCCTTGCACAGTGCGATGAATGCAACACAAGATCCTGTGTATAAGATCCTGTTACCACCTGTTGGGAGGACAGATTATTGGACAGACAATTTACCTTATTGGATACAAACTCAGAGGCAACAGATAAGCGTACACCAACTTACAAGGATACACAATATACAGGTCTGGTCAATCTTTAACGTGGTATACCATAGGCAGGGACTACTCCATTACTGCATGTTATGTGGGGAAACTGTTTATGTTTTGTTATTAAATCATTGCAATACTTACGGTTAAATGTAATTAAAATTGGTTTATCTTGTTTAAAGAAAATAAGTGCACTGTCTACTTTGCGACAGACCACCAGAGTAACCCACTATGTGCCATACTACCCTTAATCCTTCCATAAAGTGGTGATCTGGTACAAATTGGTGGCAGCAGAGCTGGTAATGCCATTTATTCTCCCTGTTTTCTCTGTGTATTTGTTCTCTGTATTAAAGGGCATCTTCACCCTCGATATATTGCAGGGCATCCCCTTCCACCCCCAACCGCTATGTTACATGTGTAAAAATAGAATCTATCGTTCTGATCCGTCTCCCTGCTTGCCAGAAGTACAATGATCTGTACGTACAGTTTCAATTCTATTTTTACACTTCCTATAGAGCAGTTGGGGATGGGAGGGAATGCCCTGCAATATATATAAAAAATTTAACGCTATATGAAGGGCAGCCAGGAGGGATAAGGAGGGGGGAGGCCTCCCCTGCGCATGCCACTGTCTTCTCAAAGGGCAAGGAGGAGGCAGAAACCTTTTGGACAGGAAGACAGCTACCACTCCTAAGTTTCCTGGACTTTGAACAAGCACTACAGGGAAACCATAAGGAGCAGAGATGTAACATAGTAACATAGTAACATAGTAACATAGTAATTAAGGTTGAATAAGACTTCGTCCATCAAGTCCAACCTATTCACTTTTTTTTTTTTTTTTTTATTTATTTATTTATTTATTTTTTTAACCCTACCTAACAGTTGATCCAGAGGAAGGCAAAAAAACCCAGCTAAAAAAGGGGGGGAAAAATTCCTTCCGACTCCAACGCGCATCGGAAAGTATCCCTGGATCAACCCGATCTATATGCATTAATACCAGTATTCTCAATATTTTTTAGTTTTAGAAACTATCCAGGCCTTTTTAAAGTTATTCAATGAATTGCCATTACCACCTCTGCTGGAAGACAGTTCCACAGTTTCACCGTTCTCACTGTAAAGAAACCTCTCCTAACTTGAAGATGAAACTTCTTTCTTCCAACCTTAAAGGAGTACGAGTCCTCTGATATGACCTATTAGTGAACAATGCACCAGAGAGTTCACTGTATGGGCCATTAATATATTTGTATAAGGTTATCATGTCCCCACGCAACCGCCGCTTCTCCAATGTAAACAGCCCTAACTTGTCTAATCTGCCTGCATATTCAAGCCCCTCCATTCCCTTATTAATTTGTGTGCCTTCTTGAACTGCCTCAATTTCCAAGATGTCCCTTGTTATGGGATTCCAAAAACTGCACCGCATATTCCAAATGTGGCCTTACCAGTGCCTTGTAAAGAGGGAGAATAATATTTTTCTCTCTTTATTCCATTCCCCTCTTTATACAAGACAATATCTTGCTAGCTCTAGCTGTTGCTACCTGGCATTGTTTGCTACAGCTAAGTCTGTATCTACCAGAACCCCCAAATCTTTTTCCATTTCAGATGCACTTAACACAGAGTTATTTATGGTGTAGGTGGCACAGGGATTATTAAATCCCAAATGCATCACCTACATTTATCAACATTGAATCTCATCTGCCATTCTGCTGCCATTTTGATAATCTATCTAGGTCTGCTTGCAGCACTTGCACATTATTGGAAGTTTCCAAAGCTCTGCATAATTTAGTGTCATCAGCAAACACAGAGACCTTGCTCTCAATGCCCCCTTCTAAGTCATTTATAAACAGATTAAACAGAAGCGGCCCCAGTACAGAACCCTGAGGAATCCGCTTAGAACTTTAGCCCACATAGATGTAGCTCCATTAACCACCACTCTCTGTTTGCGGTCCAATAACCAGTTCTCTATCCATGAACAAATGTTTTTTCAAGGCCAACAGTCCTCAGTTTATACATTAGTCGCCTATGTGGCACAGTATCAAAGGTTTGCAAAATCCAAATATACCACATCCACAGCTGTGCCTGAATCTAACTTCTTACTCACTTCTTCATAAACCAATAAATTTGTCTGGCATGATCTTATTCTCATAAATTCATGCTGACTACTACTAATAAGATAATCTTGGAGACAAAGTCAAGGATATGATCCTTAACAAAGTTTCCATCACCTTCCTACCACTGATGTTAGGCTTACAGGTCTATAGTTACCAGGCTGTGAACGACTACCTTTTTTGAATATTGGTATTACATTGGCTTTTTTCCAATCCAGTGGCACATTCCCAGACAAAAGCGAATCTGAAAAGATGAGACACAGTGGTCTGCTAGAACTGAACTAAGCTCTTTTAAAATCTAGGATGCAATCCATCTGGTCCTGGCGCTTTATTGATATTAACTTTGTCTAATTGATTCCGTACCATATCCTCTGTATCCAATGTGAAAACTCTTCATTTCCTCCCTGCACATTGTGTTATATCCCTACTGTAAGGATTCTCAACAGAAAAACCGATGTAAAAAAACGGTTTGCAGATTAGCCTTTTCGGATCCTCTACAACCACCTCAGCCCATTATTTAATGGTCCCACATTTCAGTCCTCATTTTTTTACCATTTATATACTTAAAAAACATCTTGGGGTTGGACTTGCTTTGTTCGGCAATCCGTGTAGGTAAGGTAAGGATTTATTTGAACTAGTCAGTGGGGCCAGTAGTGTGTTAAACTTAAGTATGGGGGATGGTCATGCCCTTTAATCTATGGAGGCTGCTACTGATAGTATTGATTTAAATCCTCCTGTCCTTACACCTGCTGAAGAAACACCCCAATCAGACTCAGTAGATCAACCAGGCCCAATTGCCAAACCTTTTTTAAACCTGATCCAATCAGTATCCTGTGCTCCCAAGTCGTAACATAAGCATCCGTATGCTTGTGAGGGTTCTCATTCATCCAGGTCATAGTATATCTGTTGTATTCAATTAGATCATGAAGTTTAGTTCTTGAAGACGTTTCGCTAGTCATTTGACTGGCTTTCTCAATTCAGAATGCAATTATGTACCCTGGAAAAATCCCAATTAGCATATCACAGCCAGGTGTTAAGGGCGTGATTGCATAGTGGCTAAGAGGTGTTATAGTTAAAGAGTAGGACACTTCCCATTTAAACATAGACTTTAAGAAGGGCTGAGCTAACACTGCATGGAGTAAGTCGTGGCTCAGGAAAGCTCCCACTACTCACTTATCGTGGCTAATACCCAGCAAGCCAACACCAAAAATATAATTGGACTTACCTAACTTCGGTCCTACGACTCTCTGGATAACCAGGTTCAAAGGGCTGCAGCAAGGGCTTCGACACTTTGCCTTGGCAGGTAAGGGTGGAAGGAGAGGCTGCAGCACCATCAGATACTTTCCCACCACAGCTTCCATCCGCGAACAGTACTCCGCTTAGCATGCAATCCCCAGAGACCATGCACAGTCAGTCCAACACCAAACACTAAATCACCTGAGGCTTGATCTAGCTCAACAAAGGCAGAGGTTATAGCAATACAGTACACTAAAAAGTGGTTAACTCATACTAGAGGAAGTCAAATCTGCCTTGTCCTGACTAAGAGATTCAGAAACTTAGGGACAGGATAGGGAGGGCAGGATATCAAACCCGAAGGACACCGACTCCTATTGGACCCTTTATTATACAGCTACAACAGTAACTTACTACCACACAACAAAAATTACATGATCCGGAGAACAGAACCCGCAGGCAGAATCTGCACTTTATCGGATTCCCCGAATGGGCAGAAGGTCAAGATCCTGTACAATTTTTAGAAGGATTGAAAAAATAATTATCAGGGACCGGTCTAACCCTGTCCTTTGCTATAGGGTCAGACTTTGCTATAGGGTCACCAGCCCTTGATCGCCAAACTCATCTCAGGCACAGTTGGTAACCTATAGTTTGAAAATAATGTGATTAAAATATTTCCAGACTTCTCTATGGAATTACAAAACAGTACACATTTTTGGAGGTAAACAGATGCAACAACTAGGAATCAATACAGGATGATGTATCCAGCAAAACTCCATGTGGAAACAGACATTTTTTGAGGATCTTAAATCAGCTAGGTTGGCTAACCCCAGATACTAAACTGGCTAAACTGATTTTATGGAACTGTCACGATTAGCTAAATGTTATATCTTAAAATAAACACTTAAAGGGCAAGTCCAACCTAAAAATAAGAAACTTTGAAAATTATTATTACCCCCCAAAACCTCACTTTCACAAGGTTCCTAAAAATCAAAGATGCCCCAGAGCTTACTTACCTAACCCGGGCTCTCGACATCTATTCTACACCCCCTGCTCCTGTTTCAAGCTTGTTGCGAGCAACATTGCGACTTCTGCACTGATAGCCGCTTCTCTTCCTGGTCGCTGCTGTCAGGCGATTGGGTGTGACGTCACATCGCGCTCATATTGACAGCCGCAACCAGGAAGTGGAGAGGCTGTCAGCACCAGCCACGGAGTAGAAGTGGCGAGGGTCCGGGTCAGGTAAGTAAGTTCTGGGGGATCTTTGAGGTTTAGGAACCTCACGAAAGTAAGGTTTTGGGAGGTAATAATCATTTTAAGTTACTTATATTTAGGCTGGACATTCCCTTTAAAAAGGACTTAGGAACATCATCTCTACTTTGAAAGGATAGGCCTATAACAGTCTATGGTAGCTTTGCTAGAGAATTCCAGCCCTTATAGCAAATCTATTTCAATAGAACCACATCTTTTAACCTGATACGAAGCTATGGTTACATGCTAATTGTTATATTAATGTTGGTTTTCATAAATGGTGCGGGTGTTAAATTGCTATAAACACCCACAATTTGTAACAGTATTGATGACACAATGGTTATTTTAATTGTATAGGAATGCACTATAAGTGCATTCCCCCAAAATAACCACTGCAAAGTGATCGTTTATTTACCAATTTATGTTACATCCCAGCTGCTCCAAGGTTTGGAGCACAACGTTCTGCTGATTAACCCTTTGTTCCCAATAAAACTTGTTCCCCAATATCTCAAAGGAGCATAATCCTGTTCTTAAACTACAATTACTAGAATGTTTGTGTCTATGTAGCAATTCACTATCTATGCTTGTAAAGGATCTCATTCATCCAGGTCATGGTATATCTGTTGTATTCAACTAGATCAACTGGGGGGGATCAAGGGGGTTCGACACCAACTGTCTGCCATGTACAATGCTGTTTTGACACCTTACCCTGGGTGTTCCTATAACACCTCTTAGCCACTATGCAATCACGCCCTTAACACCTGGCTGTGATATGCTAATTGGGATTTTCCAGGGTACATAATTGCCACCGATTCTTGTACAAGTCATTCTGAATTGAGAAAGCCAGTCGGATGACTAGCGAACGTCTTCAAGAACTAAAATCTCAAGTCCATTTGATCTAATTGAATACAACAGATAATTCAATATCTACTTTTCATAGTTTCAACTTGTTTACCCGCTTCATAAACCATGATAGAATCTCTGATTGATCTTACCATTTAGGTGCAAAATTATTAGATAGATATTTAAATGTGGTAATGGTTGACATCTGTACCACCAAAGATAATCAGACCAACCTGGGAGGATTTATCCTACGCGGAGACCAGGCCCAACAACAACATGGCGGAGGAAATAGGACACATGAATCAGGTAGAGGACAGGTATTTAAGAATGTAGAAATGGTAATCACTTCCGCTCACCAGAAAACGGTGGCGGCCCAAGCTGACCGTGTCTTTATGCTGAAATCCAACCATGAGGCCACCGCCAAATACTGTGGGCAAATCGAGACAGACAAAGAAACCCGGGCCCAACTCTAACACCTTACCGACTTGCAGGAGGACCAGGTCCAGGTCCATTCACGACTCACACGAACGGCGTTGTTCAGTCACTCGGCAACTGTGCCGGCTGGCACGAAGATTCAAATAACTACTCCTTTTATGCTTCGATGCCCGTTTGTCGTTTTTTCTGGCGTCTTGGGCTCCGAGGTTTCCTCCTCTTCTCTTCTGGTGTTCTTCAGTGTTCAGCTCCTCCATTGTTCATGTATCAGCTCCAGCATTGTATTCAGCTCCTCCATTGTTCTTTTATCAGCTCCAGCATTGTATGCAGCACCTCCATTGTTCCTGTATCAGCTCCAGCATTGTATTCAGCTCTTCCATTGTTCCAGTATCCAGCTCCAGCATAGATTCCAGTATCCAGCTCCAGCATAGTTTCCAGTATCAGCTCCAGTATTTTATCCAACTTCTCCTTCGTTCCAGTAACCAGCTCCAGCATAGTTCCAGTATCCAGCTCCTCCTATGTTCTAGTATCAGCTTAATCATTGTTTCCTGCATCCAGCTCCTTCATTGTTCCAGTTTCCAACTCCCATGCCGTCTCCTGTATCCATCTTGTGCATTGCTTCCGGTATCCAATAGTTTCCTCCTTCATCCAACTAAAAAAAGTAAGGCTGAGGACACAGCTTGTGCACGCATGGAAGCTTGCGTTTGCGCACGTTCCCTGCGTGCGAGCGAAATTGCGATCGCCCAGTGATTCGCAATCGGAGCGCTTGTGATTGCACAAAAAATGCGGATGCACTCCGATTTATGAATCGCAACGCAGCGCTCCCTAGCACACCAGTGTGGCCACATCAACTGGGTCACACTATTGTGTGCAATCACATTGCAATTAAAAGTGCTTTAGTGTGGCGTAGCCCTAAGTCTCCACGGTACTCTATTCCTGTAGAACCAGGGCAGCATTACATTGGGAATACCTGAATCGGACACTTGGTCATGTGTCTGCATCTATTATTATTAAACGGTACGTCCATTTCTAATAAAAACTTTTAATATGTTATTCAGGGACCCCCAAAAGCTAGGTTACCGTATGTTTTAAAACTTTACATAATGTTCCCAAAGCGAGTAATCATACTAACTACGACCGCCGCTTGCTTCCTCTGCTGCTACTTGCCTTTTTTGTTCACGAGCAGCAGCAGTGGAGGCTCTGTGGAGATTGTAGGTATAATTTCTCATTCTGGGAACATTATTTAAAGTTTTGGTCAAAACGTTACTTAGCTTTTGAGGGTTCCTGAATAACATATTAAAAGTTTTATTAGGTGCGAACATACCCTTTAAGAGAGTTATTATTCTGTGCCAGATGCACGATTGTCCTAAAATGGATGTCCAACAGAACCCCCAAACTGAGTAATTGGAGGGATACGATCACACATGCTACCCCACTTATTAAAAGGCATGTCCACCCCCAAAACTAAAATCCCCCCCAGTAATGGCCCCACCATGTAGTGTAGTGTAATCCTTACCTCACATCCCAGCTCCATAGGGTTCCTGTAGACCCCCCCTAAAGTCCCAAAAACTGTCCACCAGGAGGCTAGCAGGACTCTGCCTGCTACCTTGCCTCCGGTGTATATTTGCCATGCGTACTGCAGCCTTCTCCCCCCTCCTCCCCTCCCTCCTCTCCTCCGTTCTACTATCCCTCCCCCTAGCATAAACCCCCTAGCATAAAACCCCCTTAATATGATGTTCCCCCATGTCTGGCAGCCCCAACCGCATATTTTTTATTTTCCAAAAGCTCCCCAAACTCTTACTTACCTCTCCTCTTTCCTCCGCTGCACTGAATGACCGGCAGCCGTGTCCGTAATTGGCTGCCGCTCAGCCAATCACAGACGCGACTGCCGGTCCCGCCCCTCTGCTTGCATTCTCGCAAGCAGAGGGCCGGCAGTGCGGCGGAGGAACGAGGGGAGGTAAGTAAGAGTTTGGGGGGCTTTTGGAAAATAAAATATATGCGGTTGGCGGTTGGGGCTGCCAGACATGGGGGAACATCATATTAAAAACAATTTTTAAGGGTGGACATGCCCTTTAAAAACTTATATATAAACATAGAGGATGTACGGATACATTTGATAGGGTGTAGGGACCCTGGTATAATTATATTGGTAATACTCCAAGTACTAAATTCCTTTACAAACCATATACCAAAAGAATTTTCAGAGCCAATCTGTGTATATTTAGATATGCTGTATTTAGGACACCAATTGCATTTTTCATATGTCTGTTGAGAACCACACTTCCCCAGTTTACCCCTTTTTTTAAGGAACACTAAACAAGAACGCTTATTCTCACCTCCCTGTGAATAATAGAACGCAAGGGGGACACAGCTGAACTTACCTTACCGGGCGCTCCACTGACAGCCTTCTGCACTGACAGCCACGTTGCCCCTCTCCCGACCACGCGCCTATCTTTGGCACATGTTCGCCAATAAAAAACAATAGGTGCGTGATTGGGAAAGCAGGACAGAACAGCTGTCAGTTCAGAAGGAACTGCGAGTGGAGCACCCGGTAAGGTAAGTTTGGCTGTGTCTCCCTGGCGTTCTACTATTCACAGGGAGATGAGAATAAGCGTTCTTACCTCCCTGTAAATAATAGAAACGGATGGCATATACTTATTTTTAGCTGTTTAGTGTTCCTTTGTTTAAAGGACAACTCCACCCTTATAACAACATCATTTAGAAAGAATGGCCTCTTCAAAATATGTTGATTATATAATAGTTTGTCTTATGAATTCATTACTGTATGCCTGCTATGCTTCTGGATGCCTCATGGAAACTGAGCAATTTAGAAACATGTACTGAGCATTTACTGAGCCTGGGCATGCTCAGAAGAGGCAGATAGGGGATTAACATTCAGTCATTGGCTGTGATGTCAACTGTCAAATCCATAACTGACAGTTGCTAACCGGAAGAACCAGGAAGCAGAAACAGGGAAACAGGACATCGTGCAGGATTTCAGGTTAGACTTATATATTTCACATTACAAACTATTACCATTTAGGGTTTTGGGGGGTGATTTACCTGTATGTAAGTTTTCATTTTAGGGCTGGACTTGCCCTTTAAAGTATAAAATATACAGTAAAATGTTTATCCAGAGAATACACATTAGATAAAATTGTTATATATTTCTTTTATTGTAAATAATTTGACAATGCTGTATTTTACATAATATTCTCTACAAATAAAATAACTTAAAAAAAAAAATGTCTTCACCTGAGGAAAATGAAGATTGATTTACGATAGGATATGCCATCTAGATGGTCATAATAATCCAGAAATGGCTTGATTGCATCGATAATTCCAGGGTGGAGTTTGTCCATTTCATCAAATATAAAAACAGAGCGTGCACACTTTGAAACATTCCCTTTAATCCATGACTGCAGCTGGTCCTGAAGAAAAAACAGAGTTTCTCAGATAAAGCTATAAAACTAAGCATCAAAAAGCACTGTAACATTACCCACTGAACTACCAATAAATTGGAAAACCTAATCATTATATCACCACTATGCTTAAAGGATAATTCATGTCTCCATACAACTGTCTATTTAAAAGAGCTTTCTCATACCTCAAAAAAACTAGGATCTAGCTTCTTTGGATCTTAAACTATAGGCTTGTAAAGTTACACTACTTTGTCTATCTTGACAGTTGGAGTCTGTGATAGTCACACAATGTTTTGTGTAAGAAGCCCTTTCTCAAAAAAAACAATCTTTTCTGAAGCTAGTTAATCTAGCCATACACGGGCAAATGTTCTGTTTGGATTTCCAAACGAGAGCAACGATCGTTTCTCCACCTTGAGCCTCTGATCTTTCGTTAGACTTCACCTTGAAAGATTTTAGAAGTTTGAGGGTGGGGTTTATGATACAGCCAATGTTGCTCTGCCCCAGCAGAGGGCAATGCTCAAGAATGAGACTTGGGGGCAGAGCAGTGGTTCTGGTAATGTCACAGATACTAGCAAGAAAACCGTCCTTTATACTGCTGTAACTTTGGATAGCCTTCAAGCTAGAAGCATGATCCTGGAGTAATTTTAAAAGGTAGGAGTGTGCTAAATAAAGGCCACTTGTATGGAGACAAAGTACCACCAGACTATTAAAGGAATAGTTCACTTGAAAAATGATAATCTCCGACTTCTTCCACTTCTTCTAATCCACTATAGCACGCATTATCGAGCATGTGGATAAGAACTAGGAAGCAGTCGGAGATTTTCAGCTCTGCAGTGGTGGATTGCGGTAAATATACTTACCTTCGTCCCAGGCTCCTGAGATACTGATTGAAGAATGGGATGTAAGGCATAGCTCCTTAACCTCCCGGGCTTCAATCAATTCATTAAAGGAAAAGTTCACTTTTTTAAGACTGTAATAAGAAAATTTTAAAAATTGAATATACCACAGATGGCAAAATGTGATTGCACAAGACTGCTCACTATTCCCTTGACATACATATGTGTTCAAATGAAAAAATAAACGAGGACGAAATTAGTCCTATTGCTTAAATAGTTTTACAGAGGCCCTCCATGTCTGAAAACAGCTCTCTCTGCCGACTGATGCCACATGGCGCCCCTTCAATATGTGTGCTTCCTCCGTGTGACATCATCAATCCAAAATTGCTCTAATGCCAGGTGGTTTGATCAGGAAGAGGGTGTGCACTGTGGATGGAAGATGGATAGCTAAAAGCCAGAAATAGAACTTAGGAGGCTTTATCTGAGTGAAGAATGAATCTATTATGACAGTGATTTGCACTGATACCTTTAAAGGGGAAGTTCACTCCACAATGTATATAGGTAAACACCCCCTCTTAACTGCAATAGCTAGAAGGCTGAAGAATTAATGAAAAGGAAAGTCTAACTTAAAATTCTGCCTGATGTTCTGTTACCTCTATCTGCTTACTGGTTCTTCCAGTTAGCAGCTGTCAGTCATAGATGTAATAGATGACATCACAACCAATGACTGAATGATATTCCCTTAGCAGCCTCCTCTAAGCATATAAAAGCTTGTTAAAATAGCTTGAAGAGCTTGGAAAACATGACTTTTGCAGCATATTAGCCATATGTCTGTCAGCTTTCTAACTATTGCAGTTAAGGGTTTTGAATTACCCATAAACAGTTTTTCAGTTGAGTGGTTAACTTTCCCTTTAAATAGCCAAAATCCTGGATTCAAATCCACTCTTATATTTAAGTATTTATATGTTCACCCTGTGTTTCTGTGAGTTGCCTTACAGTGAAGTTTAATTCCACAACCATAAAAACATACCGATTTGGTTCTTAGATTGTAAGCTTTTGTGGTAGCCTTGACATAAATGGATAAACCTATTGCAAAGCTGTATCATCCCAGAATTTTTTTCCTGCCGGGTCGCATGAAAAACGTAGCCAGGTGGGGCAGGGCAGGGAAATTTGTGACCCGCATACAAAGCACGCAGGTTTGCCATGCCACCCTCTTGCAGAATGGCAATCTTGCAAGAATTAGTTAACCTGTCCTTACATTATCTTGCGAATGTTAGAAAGGGGTCTTAATCAGGCAGTTTTGTCTGGCCTTGGTGCCTATTAACCCTACATCTACATTCTTTAGTGAATCACAACAATGTTCTCTTCAGAATTTTTTTTGAGCCGGGTGGCATGAAAAACTAGTGGGCCACTCGGCTTAAAGATGCTAGAGAGAACACTGCATAATATGTTCATTACAATTTAAGAAAATAAATATAAAATACCATACCTTGTACAGGGGAACCAGTCTGTCATGGGGAAAGTGGAGAGTTGAAATAAAAAGATGGACAAACTGGCTTTTCATTCCCTGATCATATAAATTGTCTGCAATAATTTTGCTGACAAAATTTTTGCCGGTGCCAGTCCAGCCATGTAGTGACAATGCCAGAGGTTTCTTAGGATTCTCATTGCTTATAAATCCTTTTAGTGCACGGTATATCACATCATGCGCTAAATGCTGTCCATAAAGTTTCAAGCTTAAATCGTTGTGAAGGGCTAAGGGGAAAAAAATCAACCATTATTTTACCATCAGAAAAAGGCTGATGTATAACAATATTTGTTTTCCTTGATGCTCTAAAAACATAGGAGCTTATAGGGATTACATAAAAAAATTAATATAATATCATATTAATAAGCAGAATCAGTATCCCTTCCATTTCAATCTGATCCCTTCATCTTTTCCACTCTCCCGGCCACTAACCCCCGTCTCCAGTCATACATGTAGTGATATTATCGGGCAATAGCAGAAAATTGACATCAGACTTACTATAATTTAATTTCCTGTGCGAAAGTCTATGTCTACGAAACATAAATAGGGAGAGAGCTTGCCCAATGCCGTGCTTCAGCATAGGAAAAGAAAATTACAGTCTGATGACCCAAGATGTAGCAATTTGACAATTGTATCGAGGTGTAACCCTTGTTGTTAGTTGATTGAAGTTCCAACTGGGGTCCCCAACCCAGCAAAAAACAGACATATGCCTTGCGGGCTGTGTCACTATGTTCAAACAAAAAGGTACTCAGCTAACACTTTGACTTCAGATAAATTTAATATCCTGTAAAAATAGTTTGTGAAAATTATCTAATAATATTTATATTTATTAGATTAACAAACTATTTTTACGGGATATTAAAGTTTATCTGAAGTCAAAGTGTTAGCTGATTGAGAACCTTTTTGTTTGACCAAGATGTACCCATTTGAATAAGCCCTTATGGTAGGGGGATCCTCTATGGAACTAAGCATAGCCTGAGGGCTTCTACAAGAACAAGAAACAAGAAAAAAACCAAGAAATCAGATTTTATAAAGGTCTCTGTTCTCTGAAGATTTTAAGACATCTTAACTGGGTCAAGTTTGGTGATGTTAAAGGGCATGTCCACCCCCAAAACTATAATCCCCCCCACTACTGGCCCCATTGTGTAGTGTAGTTTAATCCTTACCTTACATCCCAGCTCCATAAGGTTCTCCTGTAGTCCCCTCCCAAAGTCCCAAAAACTGCCCACCAGGAGGATAGCAGAGTCCTATATGGACTCTGCCTCCTATCTGGCCTCCGGGAGAAGTTTGGCATGCGTACTGCAGCCCTTCTCCCCCTCCCTCCCCTCCCGATTAGGATTCCCTCCCCCTACCATAAAACCCTTAAGGTAAATCATTCCCCCTGTCCCCCAGGCCCCAACCGCTCTATTTATTTTATTAGAAAGTTCCCCAAACTTTACTTACCTCCCCTCTTTCCTCTGCCGTACTGAACTCCCAGCAGCTGCGTCGTGATTGGCTGCCGCTCAGCCAATCACGGACGCAGCTGCTGGGAGTTCAGTACGGCAGAGGAAAGAGGGGAAGGTAAGTAAAGTTTGGGGAACTTTCTAATAAAATAAATAGAGCGGTTGGGGCCTGGGGGACAGGGGGAATGATTTACCTTAAGGGTTTTATGGGAGGGGACATACCCTTTAAGGTTCAATATGAATCACTTCCTCAGATACAGCCAGAAGAATGAGATCCTAATTAAGATGAAAAGAAGGGACTACTTTAGGCTGATAGATAATATGATTTCACTGGACATATAGTAAGATATGGTCTATTGGTCATAAGAGCATGGACATCAGACACTCAGAGTTTTAAAGTATATATATGTGTATAGATAGATAGATAGATAGATAGATAGATAGATAGATAGATAGATACAGCTGTAAATCTAAGCTGTTTATTTTGAGAAATCATCATTTGAAAACACAGCATTTACAGGGAAAGACCTTTCACTCCAGGAACAGAAATTATAACATATTACCCATGTCTGACCTCTTTGCCTGCCTGCCAGCACACTTTCTGCAACATTAAGAGAATTATCGGAAATAAAAAAGGGGAGGGAGGGAGTGTGAGATGTGTAAGCGAGCAGTGTCCATAGTGAGGCTGTGTAGAAATTATAAGTGTCGCAGACACTACAGAAGCAGTGAAGTAAGGGGGGGGGGGGGAGGAGGGAATTAGGAGTACTTACTAAACAATAATAATTTAATGACTAAGCAAGTACAGATAAAAAATAAGTACCACCATTTTACTCAAATTGTAGTTTCAGAAATGTAAGTGTTTTCAGTGAGTGTTGTGTTGAGTATTGATAGGAATTTCTCTAATAGGTTCAAAAGATTAAGATGACAAACGCTGAAGGACAACTGTAATATCCCATGGAGGAACTGTGGTTTTAATTCAAGGTCTAATGTGGGCAATTAAATTTCAAAGGGGGCCACATGAGAAGCTTTGATTCTCGTAAAGAGCCACACCAATAAGTTCAACTCTGTTCTTATTATAGAGATCGCAAAACTGAGTTTTGTGATCTCTATAAAAAGATTAAATTAATATACCTATTTCATTGTTTTTTGTTGAAATTTTTTAATATAAGGTGTGTATTATTTTAGATCTATTCCATCAAATTCAATTAAGCAATTGATCAGGTCATCATTTTATTTTTATATATTAATTACGTTTAATTTATAAAAGTTTCTGCAGTTGTAGGGCTGAATTAACACCAGAATTAACTAGGGCACCATGAGGATCACTCTCCATCTTTGCCTGACACCATCTTATTGTCATTACAGGTATGATCTGCTTTACTACCCTATTCATCACTCTCCACTGTGCATCCCTTCCTGTGCTTCATTGTAATTTTTGCCTGGTATGATCTGCTGTGCTACCCTATTTATCACTCTCCACTGTGCATCCCTTCCTGTGCTTCATTGCAATTTTTGCATGGTATGATCTGCTTGTCTTATCTCAGTCTAGTCTGATTGTTTATTGGGACATTCACCATTTGTTTGATCCTTACTCATGTTTTCATTTAATTTGTCCATCTCCCCTTAGCCCCACCCACACCTCAGCTGAATAGTATTAACAAATGTAGTTGTAATAAGGTTAGTCATATCTGTTAGAGCCCTAGTCTAAAGGTTCGTACACACGGTCGGACTCGGGTCCCAACCCACGATGTGTCCGAACGTTCATTTCGGCCAAAAACTGGCCCGTGTATGGGCACTTTATTGGCCTAAACAGCTGTTCGGTCAGGGATCATTGCCCGACCGACAGGATCTCCGAACGACAGTCCATTTCGGCCGATAAAGGGCCCATATACGGGCCGATTATTGGCCGAAACAAACGTTCAAGCACATTGTGCGTCGCGGGTCGGGACCCGCGATCGCACGTGTGTATGAGGCTTTAAACCTGAAGTGTCCCGACTATGAAACCTGCTCATTTGGATTATACCATTTAATCCTTCCCATTCTCTCACCTACTCCATATTAACATGTTCCAAATAACCTTGCTGGTCATCTGCCTGGTTACCTACATATTCAAATTTGTCACCTCACTGCAACACCCGACTGTTAGTAAGTCCATTTCCATTGCACCCTCTATTTTATCCTCTTTCTTCCTTTCCCACCATGAACTCCTTTCCTTTGTCAAATACTTCCCAGCTTCCTCCACCAGAAGACAAACACATTGTCTATTTAAATCTCCCAAATCCTCTCACATATCACACTTGTACAATCAACCCATCCCCACCCTGATGCCTACTGCCTGTCGTGCTCCTTCACCCACACAATATCAAAAATGTACCTCTTCTTTCCCTTCTACCTGTTCCTATATCTGGGGCTTTATGGAATGCTCAGTCGGTTTGTAATAAACAGACTTATTTATCTTATAAGTACACAACTTATTTATCTCTGCTTTACTTTTCTTGGTCTTAACGAAACATGGCTGTAACCCTCTGAATCACCTGCCACGCTCTCGTATGGTGGCCTACACTTCATCCATATTACTAGGCCTGATAACAAACATGATGGTGGAGTTGGTATTCTTCTCTCTGAGCGCTGTTCTTTCAAACCCATCACTCCTCTCCTGTCTATCTTTTGAGTCCTACTCAGTCCGTGTTTACTCTCCCACACCCCTACAGAATGCGGTTATTTATCGCCCACCCGGCCCTACCACCTCTTTCTTTGATCATTTCTCTGCTTGGTTATCCCACTTTATATCCACTGACATCCCCTCAATTATCTTAAGGGGATTTCAATATTCCTATTGATACAGCAACTCTGCTACCTCTAAACTTCTCTCTCTTACCTCCTCTCTCGGCCTTACTCAGTGGTCCTCTGCACAGATACATTGTAATGGGCACACACTGGATCTGGTCTTCACCCGCCTCTGCTCCATATCCAACTTCTCCAACTCTCCCTTTCCTCTATCCGTTCACAATCATCTTAAATTTAATCTTGTGTCTTCTGCCCTTGCCGTAACCCCCAATAAACAAACATACAAATGCAGAGACCTGCGTAACTTGACCCCCTTTCACTCTTTGGCCTGGCCCACTCCAACAACTTATCTCTATGTCCTCCTTTTCTGACCCTGACCTTGCAGCCGTCTATTACTATAACACTTTTTCCAGTGCCCTAGACTCTACTGCTCCTTTATCCACCCGTCGCCTTAGTCGTAAAAACCCTCAACCTTGTCTTATGGATCAGATTTAAAAAATGAAAAGGCACACCTGTATAGCTGAACGACGCTGGCGCATAAGAAAAAATCCCTATACCCCTACCACTTCACTGTCTAGCCCCCTTCATTGGCTAATCTATTTACTTGCCTCCTAATGAGATTCACCACTATAACAGAACAGGGACTTTTATCTCTCCTATCCAGGACACATCTCACCATCTGCCCCCTTGACCGCATTCCCTCTCATCTCATTCCCCATCTCTCCTCTTACTTAAAGGCTATGTCCACCCCTAAAATAGATTTTTAATATTCTGCTCCCCCATGTCCCCCAGCCCCAACCGCATATTTTTTTTTTTCAGAAAGCCCCCCAAACTCTTACGTACTCCCCTCGATCCTCCGCCGCACTGTCGGCCCTCTGCGTGCGAGAATGCAAGCAGAGGGCGGGGACCGGCAGTCGCGTCTGTGTTGGCTGAGCGGCAGCCAATCACGGACGCGGCTGCCGGTCATCAGTGCAGGGGAGGAAGCGGAGAGGTAAGTAAGAGTTTGGGGAGCTTTTTAAAAAAAAAAACATGCGGTTGGGCTGGGGGACATGGGGGAGCAGAATATTAGGGGGTTTAATGCTAGAGGGAGGGATATAGAACGGGAGGGAGAGGGAGGGAGGGGAGGGAGGGGGGAAGGCTGCAGCACGCATGGCGAATCTCCGAGGCCGGTAGCAGGCAGTGTCCTATATGGACCTGCTAGCCTCCTGGTGTCAGTTTTTTGGAACTTGGGGGGGACTACAGGAGAACCAGATGGAGTTGGGATGTGAGGTAAGGATTAAACTACACTACATGGTGGGGCCAGTAGTTGGGGGGGGATTATAGTTTTGGGGGTGGACATGCCCTTTAATACCAGCCCTAACCTCTCGATAGATTCCGATCTTTCCTTCAAACCCCATGTCAATTCGCTTACCAACTCCTGTCGGCTCCAACTCAAAACATCTCCCGCATTCTTCCCTTCCTCTCGAAAGAAGCTAGTCCACGCCCTAATCATATCCCAGATAGACTACTGCAACACACTCCTGTGTGGTTTACCAAACACCCGCCTGGCACCACTCCAATCCATCGTCATCTCTGCTGCCCGGCTTATTAATTTCTCTTCTCACTTCTCTAATGCCTCTCCTCTCTGTCAGTCTCTCTGTTGGCTGCCCATGATGCAAAAGTTACAGTTCAAGCTGCTTACCCTATTCTACAGCCCCTCCATATATCTCAGAGCTGATCCACCAACACCTTCCCATACGCAACCTCCGCTCCGCAAATGACATCTTCCTCTCATTCGCCCTTGTCACCTCTTCCCATGCCTGCATTCAGGACACTGCTTGTGCTGCTCCTCTGCTCTGGAACTCCCTTTCTCCGTCTGTCCGTCATTCACCGGCCCTTAATACCTTCAAACCCACCTCTTCAGGCAACCATATATCCTGGCCTAGACATTATCCCTCTTACTACCCAATATGATCCAACCCGCCTTTCACACTCCACTGCCATTCTATTTACAGCCTACCGATTCCCGTCACTTTATGTCTCACCCCCATTTCCTCCAGACTGTAAGCTCTTTGGGCAGGGTACTCTCTCTTATTGTATTACAGTATAGCTGTAAGTAACTCATCACTCTGAGTACTTATATTATGTAATACCCGTGTATGTATTATGTATGACTTTGTATAATATGTATTACCTTGTATGTAATGCATGACTATGTATATATTATATAATAATAGTATTAATCAAAAAAAAAAAAGTTATCCAGCCTGAGACTAATCGATTAATATTAAGATTTTTTGGGTACAGGTCTAGTATTGAGGGGCCAGTCAGGGACAGCCACAGACCCAAGGTTGTTCATAGGGTTTTTGACACCTGAAACAATTTTAAATGCTGCCCATCAGCAGACGGGGGAGGCACATGAAGTGGATGTGGCTTTATCAGGGAACTGACTGACTGATGGACTGACTTAAAGGGACAGTTCAGTGAAAATTATCAATATTTGTTAAATTGTTAATTTGTGTAATGCATACTTAGTTATTCTACATATTCTCTTTCATTTTGAAAATGAAAGAGAATATTCCCTGTTGTTGACATTAGTGAGCTGACATTTTAGTTTCTCACGGTCCTTCTTCTTCCCAGGATGCACCACATCCTTGAAAGTTCCTAACAGTAATTTCTACTGATTGGCTGTTGGGATGGGTCAAAGATGCTCAGATCTCTACTGAGAAACTGAATCAACCCAGGTGCTGGGTCAAGGCAAGGAAAGGGGCATGCCCCTGAGGAAGTGGCTATTGGCCACAAAACGTGTTGGGCGGAGCCTGGAGTGTTCCCATGCTCTTGTTCGTTTGCCTGCAACTAATCTGTAGTGATGGCTACTAATGTATGGTTTTAAAGGATTCCTAATAAACAATTTTTACCGAAGTCCGGCTGCCCGCCTCCTTTCTACCCTTTGGGTTTGGTTCTTGAATTCATGTCCTTTAAGTTAACAGCAGTCAATAAAACTTTTCAGGTACATAAATTCCTGGAAGTAGGGTTTTTTCAGCCACTAGAGTAGAGATTGCAGCACCTGACAAGCCTAATTTATCCTTTTAACAAACCAAGTTGTCAGGTGGTGATTTAAAAATTGTAGATGGTAAAGAGGACCCTGAGACAGTAGGTAAAGGACCTGAGGCAACCTGTATGGTGGAGCAATTAACATGTTTTTTGCTGTCTGATACTAACAAGGTAGCAAGGGAAGGAGCCTTTTTAAAACATCCTGAGCTACAAGCAGCAAAGGGATTTAACCCATGGTTGCCCACTGCCTTATGTAGGCACAGGAAGTGTGTGGTGTCCAATAACAAAATCAGAATGAAAGAATCAGTCTGTTTTTGTAATTGGACATGGTGAAAATTTTAATAGAAATATTAAAGGGCAAGTCCAGCCCCAAAATGAAAATTTACATACAGGTAAATCACCCCCCAAAACCCTAAACTATAATAGTTTGAAATCTGAAATCCTGCACAATGTCCCGTTTCCCCTGTTTCTGCTTCCATAACTGTCAGTTATGGATTTTGCATTTGACATCACAGCCAATGACTGAATGTTAATCCCCCTGTCTGCCTCTTCTGAGCATGCCCAGGCTCAGTACAGGTTTCTAAATTGCTCAGTTTCCACGATGCATCCAGAAGCATAGCAGGCATACAGTAATGAATTTATAGGACAAAGAATGATATAGCAACATATTTTAAAGAGGACATTTTTTATAAAAGATGTTCTTAAAAGTTGTCCTTTAAAGCCCCCTAAACGACCAATATCGCTAAGTATATGGATACCTTCAGGCTGTGTACACATAGCAACCGTTCAGTTTAAAATAAAATATTGCCCATAATTAACACACTGATTGATCGATCCAGACTTATCTTAAGGTACTTAGGGGAGTATTAAAATACTTGCAGTATTGCAAAAAAGTCACGATTTGTAAACAGTTACAAACGACCATTCCTGCGTACAATACTATGCGGAACAAGAAAATTGTATGTGGAATCGGAAATCTACGATTGTGGTCATAAATCTTATCGTAGACTTAGGATAAAGATTGTTTAAGGCGTGGTATTACAAAACGGCGTGTCTTAATCAATATGATAATCAACTTCTGATCCACCCCCCAACCTTGTCTCCTCCCAGCGTCTTGTCCCTCCCTCAAGCTTGACCCCACCCTTACTTTCAGCAGACATTGACCCTCCCTTCTTACCGGTGTTGTTTAACGGCCGCTCCTCCTCACAACACTCTATTAAGCGGCCGCAATAGAACTTTGGGTAGGACAAGTAGCCGGTGAGCACCGACGCAGTAGCCACAGCGATACCGATACTGATGGGTTCTAAAGACACCACAGGACCAAAGAGAAGCACAGAGAAAAAGAGCAGGTTCAATCTCTCAGCTCCTGACAGCTTTCTCTTCGCAGTAGCCATGACAGGAACTAGCTGACAGGCTACATTGCGCATGTGCATTATCCTAGACCATCCCTCACAATTATTAGTTGAAGCCGCCACAATGGAACGGTACCACGTGTAATCCCGGGATTAGAGTTGATTTAAGTGCGGAAATGGCGGGAGATAAGAATGGGGAAAGCGACTCCGACACACGGAGCGCTGCATGGGGAAATGGAGTTTCTCTTACTTATCCCAGGGATAGGTTAGGGTGAAGACTATCTCCTAGTTGTTGAAACATGAGAAAGCTTATAAAATGTACAATTTGTTTTGAGGATTCATAACTGCGTGTGTGTAAGTCTCTCTGAGAAAATCACATTGCGTTTACTGTAATTGCTTTTCAGTGAGAATGAGATACAAGTAAGAGTTTTTGCTGTGTGGCTTCAGGAATAAATGTACACTTTGAAGGGAACTGCATATTATTTTATTATTGTGGATTTATATAGCGCAAACAAATTCCGTAGCGCTTTACAATTACATGTATACATCAGGCTCTGCCCTGAAGAGCTTACAATCTAAGCACATATGACACATACAACCTATCAGTATGTCTCTGATTGTGGGGGAAACCGGGATTGCCCGGAGGAAACCCATGCAAGCACGGGGAGAACATACAAACTCCTTGCAGATATGTCCAAGGGTGGAATTGAACTCAGAACCTTAGCGCTGCAAGGCATCAGTGCTAACCACTGAGCCACCGTGCTGCCCTATGGGATCTGGTTTAAGAGTGTGAGGCACAGGGAGGCATGGTGTTGGTTAGGGGTTTCAGGTGTGTGAGGCTCAGGGCAGCACATGGTGTTGGTAAGGGGGTACAGGTGTGATGCACAGAGAAGCACATGGGGTTTCAGGTGTGGGGCTCAGAAAAACTGTTGGCAATGGAAGTTCAGGTGTGAGGCACAGGGAAGCTCATGGTATTGGCATGGGTTGAGGTGTCTGGGGCACAAGGAAGCACATGGTGTTGACTATGGGGGTTCAAGTGTGAGGCTCAGGGTAGTGCATGGTAATGGCAATAGGGGTTCAGGTGTGGCAGGCCCAGGGAAGCACATGGTGCTGGCTATGGGGGTTCAGGTGTGAGGCTCAGAGAAGCACAGGTTAGTCTATTAAAAAAAAAAAATGTCCACTGTAACCACTGTTTCCTAGATAGGGGTGTGTGATGGTGAAAGCAGCAAGTCCCCTGAGTGATGTTGCAGGAAATGTAAAGTGAAACTTCTAAGAACATGAGTGCCACCTAGTGAGAGCAAACACACACCTCTCCCAAAATGGTCTTGCTCTTTTGTTGAAAAGAGCAGGATGTCATTGATGTGAAAATAAATCAAGCCTGATTTGAGGTGTGTATGTGGTGGGGAGCCACTTGTTTGCAATGCACAGCACAAGTAATAAGCAGTCATGGGGGCGAAACTGCTAAAAATCCGTTCCACCTGTGGATTTTCCAAAAAATATAAAAATTTGCAGAAAAACCCATTAAAGTCAATGGGCGAAAAAATTACGCCCAGATCCGCCTAAATATAAGGTAACAATGGTAACTTACTGTAAATGGCTCAGGGACCTGGGAAATGTTTTGGGGAACACATGTCCAGAATGTTAAGAAAAATAATTTTGCTCATGATCGCACTGTTTTTGGAGCTTCTGCAATTCTATTTTTGAGCCGTGTTTGAAGATGAGAAATTAAATTTTTAAAAATTTTGTAAAAATTATACAGTAAATGCAAATGGCTCTGGGAAATGGTTAGTATACCAATCAGATTCTTTCTGAAATAAACCGATTGTATCAAATCCATATTGGATACAATTAGATTCCTTCTGAATGAATCTGATATTAACCAATCAGAATTGTAACTAATTCTGATTGGAAAAGAATCTGATTGGTCATTATACCAATCAGAATCTTTCTGAAGGGGCCCATACACGATGTAATGAAATTGGTCAATGAACTACTGACCAGATTTAAATTGGAAACGATTGTCGTACAATCAGACATAAACGAACACAATAAAATTGTTGCCATTTGCTGTGCACAATCTGGCATTAATAGGCAGATATGGTTGTGTAAGATTTAAATTGTTGCAGAATAGAATGTGCCACTAGAAAGCAACCAATTCACTATATATGGGCAGATTTAATTGTTGCTGATAGTGTAATGTGGCGGAAATGACGAACGTACAAAGCACATTTTGGGATTGAGGTCTTGAATGATAATGAAGAATGAACTAATTTGTGATTGCTTATTTTTCTTTCATATTTTATTTGCTAACGAATCTCGCTGTGTGTTCGTACATCAATTAATGTGCCTGTTGTTGTCATGTGTACCGCAGCACACATTGCCATCCTAAACAAAATATACACTCTTTGGTCTCATACCTTCGAGACTGTGAGCTCTGCTTTTTCCAGGAAGTTGTTTATTTGATACGCCAGGATTGAGTTGGACAATCATCCATACACACAAACAATTTCGTTGTAGGAGATAATTTTTTTTCGTTCTGACTAATCACCTTCAGATTCAATCAGATCTTCTCATTTTAATTGCACCAGACTTTATACCATTAACGATACAATTGATGTACAATCGTGGAGTTCATACGACAAATGTACAACAAAATTGCATTGTGTATGGGCCCCTTGAAAGAATCTGATTGTACCCAATCAGAATTGGTAAGTCAGATTCTTTCAGAAAGAATCTTATTGGTATACTAACCAATCGGGTCCATTCTGAAAGAATCAGATTGTAACCAATTCTAATTTGATAGTAAAAAGATTCAGAAAGAATCTATTTTGTTAGCATATAAATCAAAATCTTTTTTACAATCAGAACTGGTTACAAAGATTTTCAGAAAACATCTCGTAATTTCCCAGGTCCCAAAGCCATTGACATTCAGATACTGTATAATTTTTAAAAATTTTTGAAAATTCCTTTGAAAATTAGAATTTTAAATTTTGGAATGGGGCAAATCCACAAAGCGGAATGCCGCAAAATATGCTAGATTCGGTCCATCTCTGAAAGAATCTGAATGTAACCAATACTGATTGCATACAATCAGCTTATTTTAGAAACAATGTGATTGGTACACTTACCAATCAGATTCTTTTCCTATCAGAATTGGTTACAATCATATTCTTTCAGAAAACAGAGAGCCGTTGACATTTCAGATACTGTATAATTTTTACAAAATTTTTGCTCAAAAAAATCCACAAAGCGGAATGCTGCAAAATCTGCTAGATTCCATCTCTAGTAATAAGGGGCCATATTAATAAACCCTTGGTATTGCTTTTTAGTGATACCACGGGTTAGTTAATGTACGATTAACCTTTTCAGTGCCAGACAGTTTTGCAAGTTGTCTACCCTTTTTTGCCAGAAGAATTTTCAGGATTTTGCACTCATATGGTTTAAACTAATTTTACAGTAGGAAACCCCCCAGTAAATTAGGAATATTATACATTGTTTTTTTCAGCACAAAGTGTACTTTAACATGGTATCAACATTTTTTAACTTTTCTGGAGATTTTATTGGAATTATGGGTAAAATATGTAAAAAAAATTAAAAATTAGCAATTTTTCACAGATGTTTCCCATTTTTACTTATAGTTATCTTAAGGTTACGCACAAAAATCTTACTGTTTCTAAAAGCTCTGATTCTCCCGAATACAACGATACTAGATATATGTAGGTACCCGACTTTTCCTGTACAGGAGACCCCCCCCAAACTAAAACTGCACCTTCAAGAATATTACACCAAATTAAAATGTATAACCACTACTGACAGTTAACATAGAATATCTACCAAATTAACTAAAATATCCCCACAAGTGAGATATTTTTAGAAACTACACACCCACAGGATATTTCGCACTTTAGCAGATTTTCTGAAAAAATTAACAAAAAAAACCACTTTCAAAGGTAGAAAACATGCCAAAACCCCATGGAATGTAAAAAGTTACCAAATGTCAATCTCCCAAATGTCCTGAATCAAACGGTATGCCATATGTGTGGTTACACACACGGACGTGGAAGCGAATAGCTACGAAGTGAGACAATACACAATGGCTCAAAACCAGCAAAAATATTCAGCCAACTCCAAATTTGAACAGTCTGCAGTTTTTACCACAAAACACCCCCGTAACTCAGAAATAACCCATGAAAACTATATATTCCTGGAATCTACACACCTTCAGCTATGAAATGCTGTAGTTTGTTTATTCATACCATCAATGGTGTTGGTGCAGTTCTTCGTAGAATTTTACAATTTTAGCATATTTTAGAAAAAAATTACAAAAAAACCATTAAAAACATGGTTTGCCACAAAAAAATTGCCATGAAAACTTTACAAAGCATTCTAAATAATGAAGAGCAACTTCTTTGGAGCATTTTGATACCACATTTGTGGGGGTGCACTAGAGAGGGCAGCTGCCAAACTGCTCAAAGTTTGTGTACTATTGGGCATTTACACGGCAAAATTTTCAAGCACAAACCAATAGGGGCAACTTTGGGATTTTCAACTAAAACAACCCCTTACCTGTGAACCCCCCCCTTTCCCCACAAAACATATATTTTCTGAAAGCGCAGATGCTCACTTACATTGATTCACCATATTTTCCCGCAGTCCATTCGTCTGGCCAAAAAATCTTTGTGGAAATGGCGGTCTCAAAAGATTTCTGAAAAAAATGACAAACACACTAAAAACCTAGCTTGTTGCAAAAATCACAGTGCAAACTTTACAAAGCATTCTAAATAGTGAAGAGCAATTTCTTTGGAGTATTTTGATACCACATTTGGGGGGGTGCACTGGAGAGGGCAGCTGCCAAACTGCTCAAAGTTTGTTTACTATTGGGCATCTACACAGCAAAATTTTCAAGAACAAACCAATAGGGGCAACTTTGGGATTTTCAACTAAAATAAACTCATTACCCATGAACCCCCCCCACAAACATATATTTTCTGAAAGTGCACATGCTCAATTACATTGATTCACCATGATATTTGGCCACGGTCCATTCGTCTGGCCGAAAAAATCTTCGTGGAAATGGCGATTTTCGAAGATTTCTGAAAAAAATGACAAGCACACTAAAAACCTAGTTTGTCACAAAAATCACGGTGCAAACTTTACAAAGCATTCTAAATAGTGAAGAGCAACTTCTTTGGAGTATTTTAATACCACATTTGTGGGGGTGCACTGGAGAGGGCAGCTGCCAAACCGCTCAAAGTTTGTGTACTATTGGGCATTTACACAGCAAAATTTTCAAGAACAAACCAATAGGGGCAACTTTGGGATTTTCAACTAAAACAACCCCTTACCTATGAAACCCCCCACAAACAATATATTTTCTGGAAGAGCACATACTCACTTACATTTATTCACCATGATATTTGGCCGCGGTCCAGACTTTGGCCGAAAATCTTCACGAAATTTGTGGTTTTCGAAGATTTCTGAAAAAAATGACAAACACACTAAAAACCTAGCTTGTCGCAAAAATCACAGTGCAAACTCACAAAGCATTGTATAAATAGTGAAGAGCAATCATATATTTTTTGAAAGCACACAAGTTCACTTATCTAGATTTGCCATGAAATTTGCCCGTTGTCCAGGTGTCTGGTCGAAAATCCTAGTGAAGGTGGCCATGGTCCAGGTGTCCAAGGTGATGGTTTTTCAAGATTTCTGAGAAAATAGTAAAAAACACACTATAAATCTAGTGTTTTACAAAACAAATTGCTATGCAAACTTTACAAAGCATTCTAAATAGTGAAGAGCTACATGTTCACTTACATAGATGACCCAGGATCTTTGGCCATGATCCGGACGTCTTGCCACAAATCTTCACAAAATAACTTTTTGAAGATTTCTGAAAAGAAAAATTCTAAAAATGTTATGTTACATAGATGTTTTCAGGTCTTTTACTGCAAACAAACATTGATCTGTGAACCAACCTACAAACCCTATCTTTTGTGAAAGTACATACCTATATCTATGGTGATTCATGGCATTCATGCAGATTAGTTCCTGGAACACAACTAAAAACACATAACTATAACAACAGTATAACCAAAAACTTTACAAACCAATTTGAAGAGGCTACAATATTATCTATCTGAAGAATATAACTATAACTATGGGAATAATAACGGGAAAAAACATGCCAGCACTTATATATGTAGAGCAGTGTGGTAAATTTCAAAGCAGCTATCAAAGCAGAGAGCTGGCTTTGTGGGACATTTTGGGCAATAATAACGTGAGTCCTTTCTGGTCCCATTCTTTCTACAAACCAAGCAGGCTCTTTGGGGGTACCTTTTCCCAGCTGTAGGTGGGATATTTTTAATGAAATGTTTACCAACCAACATTATCATTGCTTGGTCTTAGATCTGGTTGTTCTTCATCACCAAACAGCAAGAAAGGGAGAAGCTGCAGCTGGTATTCAATAAATGGCAATTTGGAATCTGGTACTGCTGCCTTGTAGACAATAAAGCAATTGAAGGTTGCGGCCTGAACTAAATTTATTGCAACCTTCTTGTACCAGTACTTGGATTTTCTGGTGACATTGTAGTAATGGAGAATTTGGTCTGATTTGTCCACGCCACACATGTTTTTATTATAGTCCCTGATGCAGAGTGGCTTTCTTGAGGGGGGTCTGACACGTTTCTGCACCACACTGACCGTCTCATTATGTATTGTGGTCAGCATGAAAACATTTTTTTTGCCGGCATGTTTTAGAGCCAGGAGGTCACCACACCTCAAAGAAAACTGCTCACCCCTTTTCAGTTTTTTGTCTACAAGTTCCCTGGGCAAGCCTTTTCTTCTGGGGTTGACTGTGCCACAGGCAGGGGTGTCCAAAGAGCTTAGGGCTCTGAATAGGGCAACACAAATGTAGAAGTTATCCACGTATAGATGGAAACCTCTCCCCAGCAAAGGAGTAATAAGCTCCCAGACAATTTTGGCACTAGTGCTCAAGTCAACGGGACAGCCTGGGGGATCTAATTGCGAGTCCCGTCCTTCATAGATGCGGAAACATTGATGTCTTGCTGTCACATAATTTGTAGAATTTAATTTCGTAACGGGCGCGCTTGCTGGGGATATATTGCTTGAATGAAAGGCGCCCTTTGTACAGCAATAGCAATTCGTCTACAGATATATTTTGGGATGGAGTGTAGACTTCAGAAAATCGCTCAGACAGGCTATCAGTCAGGGGTCTTAACTTATGGAGCCTGTCATGACCGGGTTGTCCAGGAGGAATAGCCGTTTCATTATTGTTAAAATGCAGAAATCGGTGTAAAATTTGGTACCGATTTCTTGCCATAACGGCAGGGAAAAGTGGCACTGAAATTACGTATTTGGTATCCTAATATGAGGCCACACTGTAACTTTTTAGGATACCAGTGGTTAAAGTGAGCCCCCAGAATTTTTTAAGCTCACTGAGATTGGTGGGTTTCCATGCCTGAGCTCTTGCCTGTGGACATAATGGGTTTTTGGCTATAAATTGCTGGGCATATAAATTTGTATAGAGCGCCATATCTTGTAGTATGGCCTCCGTAAGAAACAAATTAAAGAAATCAGCAGTTGTGAAATTGTCTGTATTGACGTTTACTCCAGGGACTGCATCAAATGGGGGAATTTGGGGGGAATACATATTAGGAGACCTCCATGCAGAGTCTGTTTGGGAGCGTTTGGGGGGGTGATGGTGGTGGGGTGTTTGGGGGTGTGTGAAAGTATATGTATGTATAAGTGTGTATTAGTGTGTCTGTAAAAAACAAGTAAATCAAACAATTAAGAACTCAAAATACAGGAAAAAAATCTGAAAAAAGGCAACAACTTTCACAAAACAAAAGGTATGTGTATAAGTGTGTGAGAAAAACGAGTGTGTGCAAGTGTGTGTGTGTGCAAGTTTGTTTGCAGGTGTGTGTGGGAAAGTGAGTATAAAAAAAAAGTATCAATCAAATTTTACAATCAAAGAAAACAAAATATATATGTAATGTGTGTGTATGTGTTTGTGAGTGTGTGTGATCACCACAACAATGAGCAGGGGGGTCCACCAAAAGGTCCAACAGCTATGATCCCAGGAGGTCCACGATCTCAGGAGCAATGGCAACTCTCTAGTGATATTTGATCACTATGGGGTGGTATAATATATAACCCACCATAATTGTTATAAATGTTGCAATCTGTGACCTCTCTGTGACCATCAGGGTAACAGGAGCCTGTCAACTTACTATTGGCTCGTTGTCTAGGGGGTCCTTGCTATTGGCAGCATGTTCCCCTGCAATTCCACTATAGCAGGGGGAAGCTGTCACTGTTTGAATGGACTTCCTGTTCACATGCAGCATGCTGCATTGTGGGTATCGCGCGATCGGGGGACCGGGAAGACTCGCTCCCGCTCTCTGCTCATTGCCTAGGGGCTTGCCGACAGCAAGGTATGCGTCTCCTTACATTTATATAGGTTTGTGCCGCTCGGTCCTGTCTTTGCCTAAAAACGTAAATTTTCCTTTGCCTGGCAAAAACGGATGGACAATAGGTGCCGTGAAACTTACCAATGGTGGCACTGAAAGGGTTAATCGTACATTTACGACCGAATGTTTGTTATTACTGAATGTTCAGTTGTAGAATACAACCTTTGGGGAATCCTGTGGGATTTTGTTATCGTAGATTTATGATCATTATCGGTAATATGCGATCATATCGGAAATTTATGATAACGTTTAGAAATGATCATTAAACCGATCGGAAATTAACGATCGGTTTAATAATCGTTTTACCGATGGTTAAAGCCACAGGATCATACTGCACCTTTATAAATACGGCCTAATGAGTCACAAGTGTGCTACTTGATTTATAGATTAGTTCAGCCTGCTAGAAAAAGAAAAAAACAAAAGTAAGTTTACAGTGACCCAACAAACTTTTCATAGGGAGAGAGCAGTGCTATTTCAGGCTGCATGGAGAGATTTATGGGGTACTTCCCCTCAGTGAAAGCAGCTTGCTGCGTTCTTAAGATTGAGTAACAGAGAGATATATAGGGCACTTCTCTCACTCCTGCCTAACTTTTCAACAGTGCCTCCAAGGCACTTGAGCTGCTTGATATCTGTAGGCTGAGGAACGAAGGGAGTGTTCTAAGGCTAGCCCTACTACGCATGTCCGTCAGTTTCAGCTTAGGGGTAATGGATATGGTAGGGAGACTAAATAGACTTTGTGCTAGAAACTGATAGTGTAATAGTATTGAGGGAAAGGTAAGCTTTTATAATGATACCATACACCTTTTTGTATGGTAATAAAAGGATTAAAGTACTAAAAATGTATTGGCCTGTTAAATGTTTTGTATTAGGACCAGGGTGGATTTGATTTTAATCAAACTGATTTAAATCACTAGTCAGTAAGGCTTGATTTAAATAATAGTTTTCTACATAAAGAAATATATAAGAAGATATTTTTAGAATAATAACAATTTAAATAGATTTAGTCAACTGAAACAATAAAATTACAGCATATGTTATTTGCTTAAAGGGGAACTGTGGGCTCCAAACAAGTTTATTTTAAATGAAAGGCCAGGTTCATACCTTTAAAACAAGCCATCAACCACCTCTCTACATGCTGCACAGCCCAAAATATGAAGAAATCACTGATCAGAAAGTTAGGGGTGGGAGGTTCTGAATCTGCGGTCAGAAATACTATTTCCTCCTCTAATCTGTGGTTGGCACATGCTCAGTGCATGACTGAAGGGTAGGAGGGGGTGGGGAGAACAGCACAGCCCACAGCACTGCTTTTTGTAATGCCTCCCACTTGCTGGCCCTTTAACAATTGTGTGCCCTGTGTCCCCTCCCCTTGCAGCCCCCTGTGGCCCCTCCCACTCATGGACTGTGTGGCAGGAAGTGCAGGGGATCTGGTGATGCTTTAACCATATCACACATATAAATCTAAATATCTTCAAAACTGTAAAATAAATAATGAAAGTAAATTGCAAAAATCCTCAGGAAAGCATTTCCTGTCGATTTACCTAAAGTCATTTTTGGACCACAGTTACCCTTTAAACAAACATCCAGATCTATTCCACTCCAAACAATCAGAAAAATATTGTTCTATTCACTGAACTTCTTGAAACTTAGCACTGAAGGGGTTGATTCTGTATTCATAAGTTGGTAGAACAATAGGATTAAGGTCTTTTTCTCAACTCTGTTCATGTTATAACATTTTTGCTGTGAAGGAGAGGCATGTGATCTCTGCTGAGTTCAGAGAACTGCAAAAGTAAACCAAATATCTTTGTAGGCAGATAAACTTCCCAATAATCTTAAGCTAGGTACGCACAATACAATAATTTGTCCTGACCGACTGTCATTTAAGTGTTTCGAACGATCGGGACGAATTATTGTATGGCGGCTTTTTTGCGACGTTCATTCGTCCAAATCGTATGAATGAACGAGCGGACAGGTCAGAAAATCACAATCAAACGTGCAGTCCTCTATGGACCACTAGATCGGTTGCGCCTAGCTGTCGAACACAGCTACTTTTGCCGCGACCGACAGTCCTTCCTCCTGGCCGACCGGTTGGTCAGAAGGAAGGGTTGTATAGTGTGTAACCTAGCATGAGGACCGCACAATCGGTTGTGATTGTTCAAGCGTTCGTTTGCCCTATTTGGACATACAAACAGTCGGCGGTTGATCGAGGCCGCAAAAAGCTGCCATACAATAATTCGGCCCGACCGAAACACTGAAATGACGGTCGGGCCGAATTATTGTATCGTGTGTACCTAGCTTAAACCTCTTTTCCAGTCTTAAGGGATGTCTGCATGTCCACTGACATCTATACAAATTCTAGGGCAGTACAGACGACGAAGTACATTCAATTTCCAAACATATGCGGTAACCCTGATAGGTAAACTCCGAGGTGCACTACCTGTTACCTGTGCCACTGCAGGTGAATATCATCAGTCATATATAATTTATAGGTAGGCACACTCACTTCAGTATTTCAACGATACTCATTTATTAAAGTGCTGAAAGTAACAACATGCCAAATACACACAACGTTTCGGGGGGTTCAGCCCCCTTCCTCAACCCCCCAAAACGTTGTGTGTATTTGGCATGTTGTCTTAATCACACTTATATGGTAGGGCACCCTATCATATGGTAGGGCACCCTATCCCACCCCCAACTGCTAAGTCCATTAGCTCTGAACTCGACCCTCTGCTTGCCAGAACTGCAAGTAGGGGGCTGGACTGACCGCCACGTCAGAGATGAGAGGCAGCCAATCAGAGATGCAGCTGCTGCAATACAGAACATCGGGGGAACGAAGGATCGTTAGTTCTGCAGCTTTTTTTTAAACAAACTGACTTGGAGGTGGGATATGGTGCCCTACCGTAGAACACTTGCCTGTAATAGCTTTTATTGCATGGTGTTGAGTTGCCATCTGCCCTTCTGGTTCCACCACCGCAGGCCCCCCGCGTGTGTAACAGATTGATATGACTTTTATTTCCATTTACTTGGTGTGGTTTAAGTTTGTCGTAGGATTACACTATTGTATTGGTGGATTCCAGCCATATACCCCAAATTTTGTGAAATTTGTCAGGGCAATTCCTATGCTGTAAATTAAAAGAATAATGACCGCAATCAGTGAAAAGGGTCCTTAACCTTGCATAAACAAACATGGAATCTCACCAATCACCTATTTCAACTCACTGAATAACTATGAACATACCCCGCTATGGAATAACAAGCTCCTCCCACAGCTTCTTAGCCTTCCCAGCCACATGCTGTGGAAAGAAAAGGCGGTACTAACACTAGGTAAGCCAATACAGAACAATCAAACAATTCCTTTCCAAGACCTTCAATACATACATAAAATCCCAAACGTAGTACACTACAGATATCTTCAACTACAACATGCAATGAAAGCGACTTTCCCCAACAACTTCGACAGTATATCAAAACACCCAATAAATCGGTATAATACGCACCCAGGGGTTGAAAGGAGTTATATCCAAACTGTATACCTGCCTAATATCCGCCAAGTCACAGCCCATCTTAGAACAAACCAAAGCAAAACGGACCCCACATATGCCATGGATAACAGAGGACCGCTGGTCGGAAAAATCCTTAATACATACTGCCTGGTATCCCCATCAGTAAACAATAAACTCATACAATTCAAGATATAACACCAGTCATACTACACTCCCAAACAACTGAAACCTATGAACACCAAACAAACTTCTGCATGCCCCAAATGGATAATGTCATCAGCATAGAAGCCCATACGTTCCTCGTTTTGGTCGATACCACAGACGTTGGTTATATGTGCGTTGGCTCTGAGGCTCAGGGCAAGGGGTTCGATTGCAATAGCAAAGAGGTAGGGGGACAGGGAGCACCCTTGCCTAGTTCCTCTCTGGAGTGAGATTGCCATTGATAGTTCTCCATTTACTAGTATCTGGGCCATCGGTGTGCATACAGTAGTTTTACTCATTTAATAAAGTTTGGTCCAAAGCCAAAGCGTTTCAAAGCTTCCCAGAAGAATGGCCATTTGATGGAGTTGAATGATTTATGGGCATTTTGCGATAGGATAGTGTGCTCTCCAGTGTTATCGTGATTTAGTTGCGTTTGTATTAAAGTGAGCCGCAGATTCATTGTCGTTGATTTGTTTGGCAAGAAACCTGTCTGGTCTGGGTGTATTATGGACATGATGACCAGTTTTAAACTTTGTGCTAGGATTTTGTAGTCTGATGTTAAAGGGCATGTCCACCCCGAAATTTAACTTTTGATATGTGGTAGGGCATGCTCCCCCAGCCCCAACCGCATTAATATAATTGTTAGAAAGTCCCCCGATTCTTACTTACCTGCCCTCTCTCCTCCACTGCAGTGTTCAGGCCCTCTGCTTGCATGGAATTGAAAGCAGGGGGCGGCCGCGTCCGTGATTGGCTGAGAGGCAGGGAGGGCTGCACTGAGCATGCCTCAACCTTGATGAGGTTGAGGAAGTCTCAGGCACAGCATGAGTCACACACTGCTCCTACACAGCAGTTTCCTGGACTTTGGAGGGGCACATTTCTTCCCCATCCGGCCATGTCAGTGTGGACCACGGGAGTTAAACCACTCCCACTTTGGAAGCAGGACAAATAACAACTTCAGGCATAAAGCCTCTATCTGTAATCCTCTATTCAGTTGTTTTTGTCCTACCTTCGGAGGAGGATAGTAGATGGTAACTACCATTTTAGCAAGTACACTGTTAGAGGAATAGTGCCAAGGATGACAGCAGAAAATCCGGATGAGGTAAGGGAAGGTGGTCCGGCTGCTTGTGAGACGCCGGGAGTCCTTCTACATGGATTGCAAATTGCGGCCGAGAATCTCGCAAGTGCAAGATTGCGCGTGCCTAAGCAAAGTAAATGGCGTGAAAAACGAACATGATGACGTCCTCTCTAATGGCCGTGCAATCCCTTTAAAAACGCCGGAAAGCATGATGTGAGGCTCCTGTTCTGCCTGTAGGCCGTTCAGTCCTCCAGAATCAAACGGACATTCGGTAAGCGGCTGTAATATGGTGATTATACAATGCCTGCAGTTTAAATTCAGGCATTTATATATTTTTTTTTTTCTGAATTTTATTTCGGAAAAGAAAGGACCAATCCTCATGGCTGATTCTGGTAATGTCTCAGGAGCATAAAACCCCTGATGCTATGAATCAAGCATTTGGTCTGTACTAATTGTGATGGTCCTATTGAAACTGGCAGATTTTGTGCAAACTGTTTATCATTAATTGCTAAAAATGAGGCTTCCACTTCTATGTCAGAATTTTTTGATTTTTTTTTTTGATTTTGTTTAAATCATCTATGATAGATACTTGTAATTCTATCAAGGATGATTTTGCCAGGCAATCAAAGAAACGTAAAATGGAAAATGTTATTTGATCTAGAGGTGTCTACTCCTGAGTTAGAAGAAGGGGACATTTTTTCTTCTAATAAATCCTCAGATGAATTGGAGGAAGTGAATGTTGGTTTTGATGTTAAATCGGTGGATAAAATGCTGCAAAAAATGTATACTACCATGGATATTAAAATTCCCAGGGAATCTCTGGGTACTATGGATAAGATATTTAAAACTGACAAAAAGGATCAGCTTTATTTCCCAGTGCATTCTTCTATATTTAAGACTGTGAGACTGTGACAGTGAATGGAGTTTACCTGATCTAGCAGTATTTTGAAAAAAAAATATCCTATTCCATTAGATTTTAAAAATAAGTGGGGAAATGTTCCTGAAGTCGATTCAGTGATATCTAAACTTACCAATAAAACTACCATTCCAGTTGAAAGTTAGTCTTCTTTTAAACATCACATGAATAAAAAAATGGAATCTGTTTTTAAAAGGTTGTTAATTCAGGTTGCACTATGCGACCTATGCACTATGCACTATGCGACCCATCTCTGGTCGTTGCTAAAACTCAATCCATATGGATTGAGCAGCTGATGGAAGCCATCCAGCAAGATTGTAAGAAAGAGGATATGTTGGAAGGACTTAATTATGCATGCTTCTAATTTCTTGTCTGACGCAGCATTAGATGCTTTTTAAGTATCCGCCAGATCTTCTGCTCTTACTATTGCAGGCCATAGAGCTTTATGGTTAAAAATCCTGGACTGCAGACAATTCATGAAAAAATAAGTTGGTATCTTTTCCTTTTCAGGGAGATTCTTTGTTTGGTCCAGTACTGGGTAAATTTATTTTATCTATTGGTAAACAATCCTTTCCTCCTCAAGATAAAAAATATTTTTGCAACAAATATAGATCATCATTTAGATTTTAAATGAGGTCAGCATTATCTAGACCTTTCAAACAAGACAGATCTGATGTAGACAAGTTTGGTCAGTTAATCGTAATGAGTTTTGTAGGAACATGCGTAGAGCAGGATTGTCCAAAAGACCATCCTTTGTATCGGAGGTCGTCTGTCTCCTTTTTTCAGAGGAATGGTCCCAAATCAAACAGACAAATGGATACTGAACATTGTCACATCAGGTCTGAAGCTAAATTTTGTATCCCTTCCTCCTCAGAGAAAATTTGCCTCAAGAGTTCCAATGAACAAGGCCAAACGCAAAGCCTTATTGGAAGCAGTATCTTCTCTGAAAAGGAAAGGAATCATTTGTCAAGTTCTAACAGATCAAATAAACACAGGTTTTTATTCAAACCTATTTGTAGTGCATCTGTTGTATTCAGTTATATCAACTGGACTTGAAGTTTAGTTCTTGAAGAACGATGACTAGCGAAACATCTTCTAGAACTAGACTTCAAGTCCAGTTGATCTAATTGAATACAACAGATATACCATGACCTGGATGAATGAGAACCTTCACAAGCATATTTGTAGTGCAAAAAAGGATGGTTAATTTCCACCAGTGTTGGATTTAAGAGTTAAATGGCTTCATTTTAAAAGAGAAATTCAAAATGGAAACATTAAAGTCGGTGACAAGCTACCTAAAAGAAGGAGATTGGTTGGCATCTCTAGATTTACCCAATGCTTATCTGCACGTCAAACATTTCTCAGATTCTCGGTTCTAGGAAACCATTGGCAATTTGTGGCCAGGCCCTTCGGACTTACATCCGCACCCCAAAGGTATTTACGAAACTAATGTAAACCGTAGCGGCCTTTATCCGGCAAGAAGGTTTCATGGTTATTTGGACAACTGGTTAATATGGGGAAATTTGGTCTCGGAGACCCCAGAAGCAGTGGAATTCACAAAAAGGTATATGATAAAATTGGGATGGTTACTGAATTTAAAGAAAAGTGTCCTAATACCAACACAAAGATTAATTCATCTGGGTTTAACTGTAGATACAGTAACAGGAAAATTGTTTCTTCCCATAGAGAAAGTATTAAAAATACAGATTATGGTAAAAAATTGTTTAAGAAAGTTGTCTGTCTCGACAAGAGAATGCATAGAAATACTAGGTTTAATGATGGCATCCATGGAAGCATTTTATCCCAAAAGAATTATTTTAAATTTCAATGTAAAAAAGTCTTTGATTTGGTGGCTAAAAGAGGAATTTAACAAAAGGGAAATCTTTTTTTGGCCCACGATTATTTGGTAATATTCACAGACGCAAGTTTGTCAGGCTGAGGAGATTCTAGCAGATCAAAACGGTTCAAGGAAAATGGACCATAAAAGAAAAGAATTTACACATAAATCTGTTAGAACTAAAAGCAGTTCTGTTAGTACTAAAGGCATTCTCTCAAAGTATAACAAACGAATATGTCAAAATCATGTCAGACAACCGGACGGCTGTAGCTTATTTAAATCATCAGGGAGGAACCAAAAGCAAGACAACCTTAATGATATCATATGTAATTTTTTCTTGGGCAGAGCAAATCTTTCAGGATTAATAGCTTTTCACATACCAGGTAAGGAAAATTATCTAGCTGACTTTCTCAGTCGACAAGATATTTATCCAGGAAAATGGGTTTTAAACCTATCAGTCTTTCAACAGATCACGAAAAGGTGGGGAATTCCCCAGTGCAATCTGATGGCAGACGAAAAGAACTCGAAATGCCATCTATTTTTTTCAAGATCCCTAAGTCCTCAGTCTGCTGGGATAGATGCGCTCTCCCAAAAATGGGACTTCAAACTAGCATATGTTTTCCCATCCATTTCCTTTAAATCCCAAATGTAATTCAAAAGTCCAGGAGAGAAGTACCTAATTTTAAAGGGCATGTCCACCCTTGAAATTTTTTTTTGATATAATATTCCCCCTGTCCCCCCAGCCGCTATATTTTTATTATCAGAAAGTGCCCCAAACTTTACTTACCTTCCCTCTTTCCTCCGCCACACTGCCAGGCCCTCTGCTTGCGAGAAAATGCAAGAAGAGGGGCGGGACCGGCAGTCGCGTCTGTGATTGGCTGAGCGGCAGCCAATCACGGGCGCAGCTGCCGGGAGTTCAGTGCGGAAGAGGGAAGGTAAGTAATGTTTGGTGCACTTTCTGATAATAAAAAAAATAAAACCCCTTGTCCATATAATAGTATATCTTCCCCCAGTTCCAACCGCTAAAAAATAATTATAAGAAAGACCCCCGAACTCTACTTACCTTCCCTCTCTCCCCCGGCATTCTGAGAAGCTGGCAGCCGCGTTCGTGATTGGCTGCCTCTCAGCCAATCACGGACTCGGCTGCCGGTCCCGCCCCCTGCTTGCAGTGTCTTGCAAGCAGAAGGCCGGGCCGGGCGTCGGAGGAGAGAGGGAAGGTAAGTAAACATTGGGGCACTTTCTTAAATTTATTTTATAGCGGTTGGGGCTGGGAAGATATACTATGATATGGGGAAAGTTTATAATAAGGGTGGACATGCCCTTTAACTTTGGTTTTGTCAGGATTGATGGAAGATCCTTTTGAACTAATAGAATCAATAGATTTGAAATGGCTTTCATATAAGGTTTCCTTTTTTAATAGCTATCACATCAGCTCAGAGGGTAGGAGAAATGGCAGCATTTAGAGTAGATGAGCCATTCTGTTCTATTATTATTGATTTATATAGCACCTACATCTTCCGTGGTGCTTGGTATTGAGAATTCCTCCTTCTTTTAGGCTGGGTACACACAAGGCAATATTTTCGGCCGATTCACAGCACTTTAGGTTGATCGGCCGACCAAAAGTGCCGCGAATTGGTCGGTCGTCCGAAATATCAGCTGGTGTGGGGCGTCTGGATCGGACGAACGAACGATCGGGCATATCGGAATATTCTGTTCGATCGTGCAGTTCCCTATGGGACCGCAAATTCGTCCGCGACTGATGAACATTTGTCCCCGCCGAGCGCTCGGTCGGGACAAAAAGTCCCTCCGTGTGTACCCAGCCTAACTCCTAAAGAGGTATCACAATTTCATGCTAATGAACCTATTGTGCTTCCATCTTTTTGTCCCAATCCAGCTTATGAGAATGAAAGGAAATTCCATTGTTTAGACGTATTGAGAACAGTCAAATGTTATATCAAAAGATATTAGGAAATCATCGTCGTTAATGATTTGTTTTGGTCAAAAAAAAACAAGGAAAATAAGTAACTAAGAGAACAGTGGCTAGATGGATTGTTCAAACGATTAAAGTTATTTATGAAAAATCAGGGAAAGAATGCCCATTTGCAATTAAATAATAATTGCAATATAATTTAGTTTTGACTTTTACTGTTCTGGGTTCTGTGGTATTTTTTTCTCCCTATTTATACACCTAATATTGGTCCTAATATTGTCCTGCCCCCAAAGTGGGAGTGGCTTAACCCCAGTGGTGCGCAATGACATGGCAAGGATTGAGAAGAAGCCAAATTATTGGTAAGTAATTTAAAGTTTCATGTTTATATACATATACAATTTAAATATACATTTATATATTTATAAACAAAATACTTTTACTAAAATCAAAGTATTTGTACTTGTTCGCACAATTAAATAAAATGTTAACACAATGGTCACCCTTAAACCTATCACTTAATAGGAAGAATTAACGCAGTCAAGATGACCTTGCTCTCAAAAATATACTTATTCAGAATATTATCAATAAAAATCAATAAACAAGACCTAAAACCCATACAATCAAAAATCACAAAATTAATCTGGCAAAATAAAAGACTGCGTATTCGATTAGAATATATGACTCGACACAAAGACAAAGGAGGATTTGGTCTCCGAAACCTATATAATTATAAAGCGGCCAGACTTGCACAGATAACACTATGGGTATCAGGCCAGGGCAAAACAGGATGGGTAGACATCGAACAAAACTTTATGACTTCTTCCCATCCCTCTACAATACTATGGACGAATAAGAAAGACAGAAACTTTACAATCCAACCGCCACTGCAAATTATCCAGACAACACAAACTCTGGGACGAAAGTAACCGCCTACACAATCTAATTCAAGCTTATTCCAAAGCAACCCCCCTATTTCACACCCCTTACATCTCAACCCAATTTTCAAATACTCCAATACAATTCTGGATATCACTAGGTATAAAAAGAATTCAAGATTTATGTAATATAGATGGCTCCCTAATTATATGGCAAGATGCAAAACAAAAATGGAAGCTATCTGAAAGCCATTGGTTTACATATACACGCCTGTATAAATATGTGGAATCAACCCTATGCCTTAACCAAAACAAACCACTAACAAAATTCGAAACATTGCTAATAAATACAGACTCCCTACAGGGCCTCATATATATATACCTATACAATAATTTGCCAGGAAAGCAAACCAATAAAACATAAACAAACGATCAAATGGGGAGAAAGACTTTAGAGTGAATTGGAGGACCAATGGCAGCAAATGTACTTAAACTCTCACAAATGCACAGCCAATATTATAATTGAAGGAAAGACCTACAAAATCCTATATGACTGGTACACAACACAGACGTTCCTACATAAAATCAAGCCCACTTTTCCACCCATGTGCTTCAGAAACTGTGGAGTTCCAGCAGACCAAGTACACTGTTGGTGGTCATGCAGTGAAATTAAAAAATTCTGTGTGAAAATGTAATCGCAGAGGTGATTGCAGAACCTTTTCAATTACGGCCCTATTCAACCTACCACCACAGGGTTTCAAAATCCAAAACTTATAATAAATATTTGTGCAGCTGCTAGATGCTTAATAGCCCGCTCTTGAAAAAAAAAAAACCCCACACACCTACCAGAGAGGATCTAATTAAAATATATGGTGGATCCACTCTAATGAGTATCTGGCAGCCACACTCAGAAATAACCTTAAAAATTGGACCAAAACGTACATATGGGAGCTTAGAATGACTCCCACAAACAATAAATAAGAAATTACTGAGAAGAGGTCGGGTGACTGGAGGGAGGCCCGGATCAGGGAGACAGGCCGGAGGTAGGTAAACTTCGGACTTGTAAAAGTAGACTATTAATCTATATTACAAGTGATGTAATAAACCAAAATGTATCTATAAATGTAAGATATACTCAATAACTGCATTCTGTATAAATTAATGAAACAACTCAACAGGTAACTAATTTAAAATGGAAATTACACAGAACGTTACAGAACTAATAAGAATTACTTACAATAAACTTACCTGGATCACAGGAACCTAACTGTTAACTGTACTTTATTGTTCCTCCACGTTGGAGTTCTTTTTTTGTGTAATTATAGGTATATTTTTTTTTTGAATTTATTTACAAAAAAAAAATAGATTGAAATTGTTATATAAAGTATAATAATAATATTTGTTGTATCAATTGCCAAATAAAAATCTATTGAACCAAAAATTATTTGTACTTACATCAACCAAATCCAATACTGGGGAATTCAGTTCAGTATGATTATTTGGAGACTTAACCATCACTACTAGGCATGTATGTGTTGTAGGAGAATTCCACTATTTTCATGGAGTTTCACTATAAAACAGAAATCTTGTTCTAAACTCAATCCTTTTTTTCATTGGTTACTTTTGTGCTCTCTTGATTGGTTAATAAATTCCTCCAACTACATAACAGCCAAAAGGTGCATTATGAGCTCAGAATGTGAGAATCCTCCTCACTTGGTACAAACAGTTACAGAAAAATATGCATTACTGCCAAAAGGCATCTCCTTGTTTATAACTTTTCATAGTCATAGAGCAAGTGTTTCTACTAGTGTTCCTTAGCTAAACCATATACATATTTTCTATATATCTTTCACATCACATTTGTATCACAGGTAGGGCAACCGGCAGCAAAGGGCTACAGAGGGGAAAGGGCACCCCTCTCAGAGGACAAGGAGGAGGCGGAAACCTTTCTCAGAGGAAGACTGCTCCTGGACTTTGGACAGACACTGCAGGAGAACATTTGGAGCAGATATGTAATCTGCATTGTTTGGAATTTAAAAAGAGGGCAAGATACATACTCAAATGTTCAGAAAACCAAGTAACACTGTTTTGAGCCCAAAGCATGCACCAAGTCCCCATGCTTAAGGGAATCCCCAGAGGGCAATTCCTCAGAATTCAAAGAAATTGTAGGTATATAAGTGATTTTGCAATAGCAGAGAAAGGCCCTAAAACTAAGTTCATAGAGAAAAGTTACCCAAAGGCTGAGGCCACACTGCAATGCACTGGAAGCGTGCACGGAACTGACTCGTGGAAAAATCACTGTGCTTTACTATTTATTGGATAATAAACTGTTTTTACCAAAGAGGGGAATTGGGCGTACCATATATATGTGTGATATTTTTTTTCTTCTATTAGGGCTAGGCCACACTATCGCGTTTTTCTTGCGTTTGCGGTTTTTTCAGATAATTGAAAATTGAAAAAAAAGGTTACCAAAGAAAGGGGTGTCCCCTTTGTTCAAGGGTATACTACCTGTTCTGATGATATCAAGCAAAATTTAAAACAAATATTGGCCCATCATTCAAGATGATGTAACACTAGATCCTGTGACTAGACGAAAACCATTCACCGTCTATAAAAAGGGTAAATCCTTGCGTAATTCCCTGGTACAGGCCGACCCCATTACCAAATATAAACAAAAAACATTCATGTTTTCACAAAAATATGGCTGTTACAAATGTTTCAATTGTAACATTTGTAACTCTATGATCACTGGGAACACTTTTTTTCACCCTTATTCGGGCAAAAAATATACTATAAAAGGTTACTATAATTGCAACACGGAATATTGTATCTACCTTTTAAAATACCCGTTCCCTTATCTATATCGGTAAAACCATTGGACAATTCGAAAGGAGACTGCAACGTCACAAGAGTGACATTAGAATTGCCTTGGCAAAGGGGGAAGCGAATGAATCCAAAGGGGTTATTCCTCCGGTTGCTGCACACTTTTGCTTAATGAAACATCAGGTCTCAGACCTCAGGACAATGGTTTTTGACCAAATACCAGTAGATCCGAGAAGGGGTGATAGAAATAACACCCTTCTCCGTAGGGAGGCCAGATGGATATATGAACTAGATGCAGTTCAACCAAAGGGTCTAAACGCTAACATGGGACTATCCTGTTTTCTATCAAAAAGATAACATAAGAGATAGACATTTCTAGGATAATGTTTTTCTGGGCTAGTTACATATAGTTTTACTTATTTATTCCTGATGTTTTATGCTTTCCATTTACAGTACTGAGAGAGTGTACAATTCATGGAGTTACTGAATATATAGATGTACTGTTACATAGTGTTCTTTTCTTGTAGGATATTCATGAGTACTGTCTTATTTAGGATGTTTATATTCATCCCTGTATTATCTTCTACGTGTCTATTTATTATATTCTCAATATGTATAAAATATGGAAAGACATGTCTTAATGATTTACAAGGTTTTACACTATTTATTTATTCTTACAACATTGCACTTATTTTAATCCATTAGCACTTTATTAGCATTGTCACTTTATTTATGGCACACTAATTATTGTATTATAGACTTTGACCACTAGATGGCCATCTTCAGCAGTTTGGGTTTTTTTTAGTCTATAAATAGCACTTTGCATGTTCATTCATGTTTGTCTGAAGAAGGGACCGCACATGATCCCGAAACGTCATTAATAAATTTGGTTTTGCACCTAAGACTGGTGTGCCCGGTGATTATCTATATGCATATATCGACTGCTGGCTACAGCGACTAGAGCACCCAGCATATGAATAAATTTGCAGTGGTACTGCTTGAACTGGTTTAGGAGTGCAGAGTCCTACTCTATACAGTGTATTCTACATCACCACCCAGACTAAACCTACTCACCAGGATACTGTCTTGTACTGTTTAATACATTTCAAAAGACACTACAGCTATCTACTTGTGCCCATTTCACACCTCAACTGTTTTTACCCCCTGGTCATCTGTTCAATTTAGCACTAATGTTTGATGTTTACTGTCCCTATGTGTATATAAGTTTATGATTTCTCAGTTCTTTTGTAACATCCAGCCTGGGGGGGGCTTAGGACTCCAGAAAGCTTGCTTAATTTTTTATCTAGTTAGCCAATAAAAGGTATCACAATGTCTGATTACTAAGCCAGCAGAAAGGGGGGATTCCGAGTTCCCCTTTGGGCTCTACCGTTGGTTCGACAAGTTCTCCAAAAGCCACCCTTTAAACCAACGAACAGTTACCTTATAGACACCTAACCCATAAAACTGTTTTCTTGGTGGTCATCACATCTTAAAGGAGAATAGCTTAAATCAATGCTTTGAAAGACTCTGAGCCCTTCTTGGTCTTTTGCCTGTACAAAGTGGTTTTAAGACCAGGTTCATGACCTTAAACCATAATCCTTGCTACTTTTCAAGCATCAGATAAATCTGCTAAATTCTGGAGAATGGATGCACTAATTATCCTCTTCAGGGAACAAGAAAGGTTTCAAGCTGTCCAAAGTCACTATTGGATTACTATACAACAATGGGAGCACAGTCTACACAACAGTGTGTAGAATTATTCAAACAAGCATAAAAACATGTTTGTGTGTTCAGGCACACAAACATTTTAAAGTACATACATAACCTATAATTTTAATAGATCATACAAAATATGGCACAATACAATACTGAATCCCTAAGTCCATAGCAAGTCACTAGTATGGGAATACTCAACTGTCCAAAGGTCATCTGTCTATGGTCAGTGGTATATTTGTCTGAAATTAAGCCCAAAGGACTAAACAAGTGCACAATTGCAAGGGGGTATGATATGGTGGTCCACATGTGAAATGGTGATCATGTTTCACTCTAGGAGCTTTTTTAACAGTGTGTTTCGCTATTGCAGCCTGGATCAAGTCTTGCATCTGACAAGCTTATACTTTCATGGCAGGTGAGCAACCTTCTTAGGAAACAGCACATTCCACCAGAACTTTGTAAGGCAGCAATGTGGTCAACTTTGACCACATTTATAAATCCCTACAAATTAGATTGCAATAGTATCTTTTAAACTACAGGACCCTTGCACCATGTTTCCTCAGTCTTTTTATTGCTACTAAGTTCCCATCATGTTTCACTGCTGTGGAAAAACAAAAGTTGCATTATCTTCTTACCATAATTTTCTTGTTTCTAAAATAAGTTTATGGAATTTAATGTTATCAGGAACACATTTTTCCACACGCCCTATGAGGTTCCCTGTGCATTAAAATACTGGGGTCAGGGGGCATGGCCAATAGGTGCGCATGCTCATATGGCTTTTTGAAGACTACATGGGTTGTGAATTGTACTGTCATTGAAACATTGAAACCTGCTTAGTTAATCTATTTCAATCATGTACATAAATTCAATTTACTAGAGAATAATCTTACAATGTATAGGTTTTCTGGGGAGAAAAGCTTCAAACTTTTTTTCAAAAAACTAAGTTTAGTTCTCCTTTAATTACTGATTTACAGGTCTAGTGCACACATGTCAAACACAAGGCCCATCTGGCCATTTTTTTGTGGCCCCCGGTGACTATACAGCATTTAAGACCTACCATTTGAGTAGTCCCAATCCCAAGAACCAAAATTTTCACAGTGCCTTGTTAGAGCAGCGCATCTGGTAACAGTACCTTTCAATGTCAACTTTAGAGGTTTCGATATTGGTGTGGAAAGATCTGTATAGTAAATTCCTGAACATAGAGACAGTGAATTCTGGGGGCATGGCAAATTGGTGCATATTTTCAAAAGGCTGACTACATGGGCTGTGAGTTTAGGGCAACAACATGGAAGCCTCCTTAGTTACAGAATCCACTTCTTACATGTACATAAATGCCACTTATAGGTGTTTTGGGTTGGAAATGTTCACATTAAGGGCTAGGCCACACCAGTGTGATTTCTCACAAGCTAGCGATCGCACTTGCAATCTGTTAGCACATGAGAATCGGTGTACAGTGCATGCCAACATATTTTGCAAACAGATGGCAATGTGCGCCAGTGCACATGCTTTTCAGGCACGTTGCTGACCATCATAGTGTGGCCTCGCTCTAAGAGAAAAAAAAGTTTACTTCAAACAAAGCTGTGGTCAAAATTCCAATCAATATAAATATACCATTATCAAACTGCATAAAATAGATTCTTATACACAAAAAAAACCCAACAAACAATATTCTCTTTAGAAAAAGCTCAGGGGATGTAAAATCATCCTAATAATCTGTCTTTATTAATGTTAGATACTGTCTCAATCATAGCACAGAAACAGTATCTCAGATTCCTTTAATCACATGGAAAAAGTTCCTTATTGGCAAAAAAATCACTGCTGAAGAAAACTCCAGGTCTCCACTTTCTAGGCGGCTCCCCTCTTAATCATTTTACATTAAAATGAGAGTATGTTCATTCCTTCATTGCTAGAAGTAGCACCATTTCTGTTCTGTTATCTGTTCCAGCAGCTTGCATAACAGGTGCAAGGGATTAGTACTTCTCAAAGGTAATAATCTAGTTTTGAGGACACAACTTTGCAACCTTTAAGAGAGAAAACTTGTTCCTCCTTAGGGTAGTAAGTCATTTCCTTGGAAACCATGGTTACAAGCTCTTCGTCCACAATATAGCTGCGCTGCTGAAGCTCCGCCCTCACGCACATCTTCACATGTTGGTATTCCAGTGGCAAAAACGGCACAAAGAAATCAATCAGATTCTGGTCTATAAGGCTGCTGTGCCAGAATCCACCTGTTTTTGAAAAAGAAGAATCAGTTCAATGGTATCTCTATGATACTGAAGCTCGTAACCCACCTGCTTCCTTTTAAAGTACCCAGGGTGAAGAGCTAAAATGTCTTCACCCCTGGATTTGCCTTTGATCAAGCAACCTCGATAGGTTGCGGGTCATTCTGACCAGCCCCTTTAATGGGCATATGGGCCAACCTATGGGAAGGTGTAAATTGGAATGTGTGTGTCTCTCTGAGCTTACGGCCCAATGGATGGGGAGTGCGCAACTTTCTCAAGTTTGCCAAATCTAAGGAAAATCCCTAGCTTTTTAAGTCCTTATTCTGGGTAGTAACAACAGAGCTTGCCTTAGGTAAACCCAGGGGTGAGGAGCTAATGATTTAGGTTCTCACACTAGGTAGTGGGGAAGTGTGTGTGATGAAACAGTTTTGTTGAAAGTTAAGTATTTAAAAACCAGGCACTCTAATTTGATAAGCAGTCAAATACAATACTCTGAAATCAAATCGAGACATTGAAAATGGAAATAACCAGTATTTAAAAGGGTATAAGCCTATCTATACATGCCCGTTAAGCAATCTGTACACCTGAAATTAAATTCCAAATTACTGTTTAGTTATAAAATGACTTACTGTCTTTTCTATTAAATGCAGAAAGAGATAAATGCTGTTCCACGTCAGAAAGCTGAATTTCCTCTCTTGTCTTTCCCTCCTTCCAGAAATTCAAAGCCAATTCTGAGATTATTCCTGATCCAGAGTTACTAGAAGGAATACACATATAAAATATATATAATACAAAATTACAGTATAATGGGCTATATATATTTATAATGGTGCGGAATCGCGTCTTTAACAATAATTACTATTATTATTTACTATTTTGATATTAATTTTATGATCACGGTCGAACAATTAAAAATCGCAATTGTACATTTATTATCACAATCATAACTGGACACTGGCTTAGTCTACTACCGCATGGTATTGTGCATCCGATCGATCGTAAATGTACAACTGCATCCATACATATGATAACCAACTCTATAGCAAATTTGCTATACTGCAAGATTTTATAGGGCCCAATGTCTAGCCCAAAGTTACTAGATGGAAAACGCATATAAATATGGGTAATATACACAGTAACATAGTATACATAGCATTTAAAGATTTTGGCTTTTCTGGCATTACTCTCCAAAAAAAGTAAATGGAATTTGATTAGGACTATAGCTAACAGATGGTGATGATACACACATTGCAATATTTTGACCATATGAACTGGCACTCCATACCTCATGGATAAATGCCTGGGTACCATTTAAAAATATAAAATATCAGTGGAAGTGGCAAAATCGCCTAAAATTTACCTATATGTTTAAAAGTTATGCCAACATTGGTCAGTCACAGACAAAAAAATAATGCCGATATTTCTATATATCGACCAAATATATAAAACCCAACCTAAACTGAGAATGTGCCAATAGATGTTGATTGATGATTAGATTGAATGCATCTAATTGATTGCTTTGAGTATCTCAAAAGTGTCTATGTTTTCTGGGTTGACCATTGAGCTCAAAGCAGTTTAGAGGCAGTCAGACATAGGTTTTTTTTTACCTCATCAACTAAAAATAGATATGGCTAGAACTTGGCCTAGTAAGTACTGATTTTCATATAAATTGGTTGCAGCCCCAGAATCATTTGCATTAATAGAGTGGATATCGCTTCAAGAGAGCAATTAGAATGACAGACAATTGAAAAGGACCATATAACTAATCCGCTATTCTCCCTCCTACAAACCTGAGAAAAATAAATATAGAACGATGATACGACACTCCATCCAGCAACTCGTAGTAATCCAAATATGGTTTAATGGCATCAATGAGTCCTGGGTGCATTTTGTCTACTTCATCAAATATAAAGATAGAGCGTTCACACTTTGTAACATTTCCTTTGATCCATTTCTGGAGCTGATCCTAATGCAACAAATATTTATTACAGGATTACGTTTTATCAAGCAGGATTGGTGGTTGAATTATTTCCAGCACATGTGGATAAAGCATTTATATTACTGGTTTCTAGATTACCTTATATTGGTCAATAAGATGAGCATGAGGAAAATGCAAAGTGGCAACAAACTGATGGATGTAGGGACTCTCCATCCCAGTTGGATATATATTCCTGGCCAAGATCTGGCTGACGAAATTCTTGCCAGTGCCGGTCCAGCCATGAAAAGAAAGTGCAAGTGGCTTTTTGGACTGCTTGTTGTTCAAGAAACCTGTCACTGCTTTCAGGATCACTCTTTTTGCCAGATGCTGCCCAAATATTTTAGAATCAAAATCCAACTGCAGAGCTAAAAGACAAAAAAAAAAGCTATGTATTATTAAAGGGGAAGTTCACCTTATTGAAAATCTGAGTTAGGCTGTCTTCTAACACATTAAACATGTTAAACATGGCATGCATTATAAACATCAATAAAATAACTGGGCAAAAATCCACCACCAACCACCATAAGTCACAGTGGCCCAATTACCCACCACCATAATGATAGTGGCCCAATATCCACCACCAACCACCAGTCATAATAAGCCAATATCGACCATATGGGACGATGGTGGTGTGTAGGTGGTGGAGGTGATTAATCGCCACTAGAAGTGACTATGGTGGTTGTGGTGGAGATTTGACTCACTGTGAACTATGGGGGGGTTGATGGGTCGATTTGGCTTTTATGACTGGTGGTGTGGTGGTGGAATATTGGCCACTATCATTATGTAGGTGGTGGGTCATGGGCCATGGTGACTTATGGTGGTTGGTGGTGATTTTTTGCCCGATTATTTTAATTGGTTTAGTAATGCATGCCTGTTTTAACATGTTTAAGTTTAGTATAGCAGACACAAACATAACTGCATATTTCAAATAAGGTGAACTTCCCGTAATATCAATAATCATAGCTTTTTTTTTTGTCTTTGTAGCTCTCAGTTTGGATTTTAGTTCTAAAATTTGGGGCAGCATCTGGCAAAAAGAGTGATCCTAAGCAGTGACGGTTTCTTGAACAACAAGCAGTCCAAAAAAGCCACTTGCACTTTCTTTTCAGGCTGGACGCCGGCACGTGGCAGATTGTTCGTCAGCCAGATCTTGGCCGAGAATATGTCCACGGGATGGAGAGTCCCTACATCCATCAGTTTGTTGCCACTTGCCATTTCCTCAGCTCCTCATTATGACCAATATTAAGGTACAATAAGTCTCTAAAAACAAAAACCAGTAAATATAAATGCTTTATCCACATGTGCTGGAAAATAATTCAACACCAATCCTGCTATGATAAACGTAATCTGTACATAAATATTTGTTGCATTAGGATCAGCTCCAGAAATGGATCAAAGGAAATGTTACAAAGTGTGAACGCTCTATCTTTATATTGATGAAGTAGACAAATGCACCACAGGACTCATTATGAGCCATTAAACCATATTTGGATTACTACGAGTTGCGTGATGGAGTGTCGTATCATCGTTTCTATATTTATTTTCTCAGGTTTGTAGGAGGGAGAGATAGCGGATTAGTTTATATGGTCCTTTTCAATTGTCTGTCATTCTAATTGCTCTCTTGAAGCGATATCCACTCTATTAATGCAAATGATTCGGGGCTGCAACCAATTATATATGAAAATCAGTAACTTACTGGACGCAAGTTCTAGCCATATCTATTTTTAGTTGATGAGGTAAAAAAAAAACCTATGTCTGACTGCCTCTAAACTGCTTTGAGCTCAATGGTCAACCCAGAAAAACATAGACACTTTGAGATACTCAAAGCAATCAATTAGATGCATTCAATCTAATCATCATCTCAACACTATTGCACATTCTGTATTTAGTTGGTTTATATATTTGGTCGATATATAGAATATCGGCATTATTTTTTGTCTGTGACTACCAATGTTGCATAACTTTTAAACATATAGGTAAATTTTAGGCGATTTTGCCACTTCCACTGATATTTTATATTTTTAAATGGTACCCAGGCATTTATCCATGAGGTATGGAGTGCCAGTTCATATGGTCAAAATATTGCAATGTGTGTATCATCACCATCTGTTAGCTATAGTCCTAATCAAATTCCATTTACTTTTTTTGGAGAGTAATGCCAAAGAAGCCAAAATCTTTAAATGCTATGTATACTATGTTACGTGTATATTACCCATATTATATGCGTTTTCCATCTAGTAACTTTGGGCTAGACATTGGGCCCTATAAAATCTTGCAGTATGAGCAATTTGCTATAGAGTTGGTTATCAATTATGATGCAGTTGTACATTTACGATCGATCGGAGTGCACAATACCATGCGGAGTAGTAGACTAAGCCAGTGTCCAGTTATGATTGTGATAATAAATGTACAATTGCGATTTTTAATTGTTCGTCAGACCGTGATCATAAAATTAATATCAAAATAGTAAATAAAATAGTAATTATTGTTAAAGACGCGATTCCGCACCATTATAAATATATATAGCCCATTATACTGTAATTTTGTATTATTATATTTTATATGTGTATTCCTTCTAGTAACTCTGGATCAGGAACATCTCAGAATTGGCTTGATTTTCTGGAAGAGGGAAAGACGAGAGTAGGAAATTCAGTTTCTTTTGCGTGAACACATTTATCTCTTTCGACATTTAAGATAGAAGACAGTAAGTCATTTTTACATACAAACAGTAATTTGGGATTTAATTTCAGGTGTACAGATTGCTTAACGGGCATGTATAGATAGGCTTATACCCTTTTAAACTGGTTATTTCATTTTCAATGTCTCGATTGATTTCAGATATTGTATTTGACTAGCTTATCAAATTAGAGTGCCTGGTTTTTAAACTTTACCTTCAACAAAACTGTTTCATACACACACTCACCTCACACCTAGTGTGACAATACTAGCGTACCATCACACCTAAGGTTTACCTAAGTGGCCAAGCTCTGTGTTACTACCCAGAATAAGACTTAAAAGCTAGGGATTTCCTTAGATTTGGCAAACTGAGAAAGTTGCGCACTCCCCATCCAATTGGGCCGGTAAGCTGCAGAGAGACACCACATTCCAATTTACACCTTCCCATAGGTGTGGCCCATATGCCCATTAAAGGGGCTGGTCAGAATGACCCGCACAACTATCGAGGTTGTCTTGATCAAAGGCAAATCCAGGGGTGAAGACATTTTAGCTCTTCACCCTGGCTATCTTTAAAAGGAAGCAGGTGGGTTCGAGCTTCATATAAGAGTCATAGACATTGAACTGATTCTTCTTTTTCAAAAACAGGTGGATTCTGGCACAGCAGCCTTATAGAAGAGATCTGATTGATTTCTTTGTGCCGTTTTTGCACTGGAATACCAACATGTGAAGATGTGCGTGAGGGCGGAGCTTCAGCAGCGCAGCTATATTGTGGACGAAGAGCATTGTAACCATGTGTTCCAAGGAAATGACTTACTACCTAGAGGACACCAAGTTTTTCTTAAAGGTTGCAAAGAAATAATTGTGTCCATCAAACTAGATTATTACCTTGAGAAGTACTAATCCCTTGCACCTGTTATGCAAGCTGCTGAACAGATAAACAGAACAGAAATGGTGCTACTTCTAGCAATGAAAGGAATGAACATACTCTCATTTAATTGAATAAAATGATTAAGAGGGGAGCGCCTAGAAAGTGGATACTGGAGTTTTCTTCAGCAGTGATTTTTTTGCCAATAAGGAACTTTTTTCCATGTGGATTAAAGGATCTGAGATACTGTTTCTGTGCTATGATTGAGACAGTATCTAACATTAATAAAGACAGATTATTAGGATGATTTTACATCCCCTGAGCTTTTTCTAAAGAGAATATTGTTTGTTGGGTTTTTTTTGTGTATAAGAATCTATTTTATGCATGTATTGAATGATATATATATATTATAGTTGGATTGATTTGATTTCTTTTGACCACAGCTTTGTTTGAAGTAAACTTTTTTTTCTCTTAGAGCGAGGCACACTTGATGGTCAGCAACGTGCCTGAAAAGCATGTGCACTGGCGCACAATTGCCATCTGTTTGCAAAATATGTTGGCATGCACTGTACACCGATCTCTGTGCTAACAGATTGCAAGTGCGATCGCAGCTTGTGAGAAATCACACTGGTGTGGCCTAGCCCTTAATGTGAACATTCCAACCCAAACACCTATAAGTGGCATTTATGTACATGTAAGAAGTGGATTCTGTAACTAAGGAGGCTTCCATTGTTGCCTAAACTCACAGCCCATGTAGTCAGCCTTTTGAAAATATGCACCAATTTGCCATGCCCCCAGAATCACTGTCTCTATGTTCAGGAATTTACTATACAGATCTCCACCACACAATATCGAAACCTCTAAAGTTGACATTGAAAGGTACTGTTACCAGATGCGCTGCTCTAACAAGGCACTGTGAAAATTTTGGTTCTTGGGATTGGGACTCTCAAATGGTAGGTCTTAAATGCTGTATAGTCACCGGGGCCAACAAAAAATGGCCAGATGGGCCTTGTGTTGACATGTGTGCACTAGACCTGTAAATCAGTAATTAAAGGAGAACTAAACTTAGTTTTTGAAATCTAATTTTTTGAAGCTTTTCTCCCCAGAAAACCTATACATTGTAAGATTATCTCTAGTAAATTGAATTTATGTACATGATTGAAATAATTAACTAAGCAGGTTTCAATGTTTACATGACAGTACAATTCACAACCCATGTAGTCTTCAAAAAGCCATATGAGCATGGCGCACCTATTGGCCATGCCCCCTGACCCCAGTATTTTAATGCACAGGGAACCTCATAGGCGTGTGGAAAAATGTGTTCCTGATAACATTAAATTCCATAAACTTATTTTAGAAACAAGAAAATTATGGTAAGAAGATAATGCAACTTTTGTTTTTCCACAGCAGTGAAACATGATGGGAACTTAGTAGCAATAAAAGACTGAGGAAACATGGTGCAAGGGTCCTGTAGTTTAAAATACATTGCAATCTAATTTGTAGGATTTTAAATGTGGTCAAAGTTGACCACATTGCGCCGCTTACAAAGTTCTGGTGGAATGTGCTGTTTCCTAAGAAGGTTGCTCACCTGCCATGAAAGTATAAGCTTGTCAGATGCAAGACTTGATCCAGCTGCAATAGCGAACCACACTGTTAAAAAAGCTCCTAGAGTGAAACATGATCACCATTTCACATGTGACACCAATATCATACCCCCTTGCAATTGTGCACTTGTTTAGTCCTTTGGGCTTAATTTCAGACAAATATACCACTGACCATAGACAGATGACCTTTGGACAGTTGAGTATTCCCATACTAGTAGCTATGGACTTAGGGATTCAGTATTGTATTGTGCCATATTTTGTATGATCTATTAAATTATAGGTTATGTATGTACTTTATAAATGTTGTGTGCCTGAACACACAAACTAGTTTTATGCTTTGTTGAATAATTCTACACACTGTTGTGTGAACTGCTCCCATTGTTGTATAGTAATCCAATAGTGACTTTGGACAGCTTGAAACCTTTCTTGTTCCCTGAAGAGGATAATAGTGCATCCATTCTCCAGAATTACAGATTTATCTGATGCTTGAAAAGTAGCAAGGATTATGGTTTAAGTCATGAACCGTGTCTTAAAACCACTTTGTACAGGCAAAAGACCAAGAAGGGCTCAGAGTCTTTCAAAGCATTGATTTAAGCTATTCTCCTTTAAGATGTGATGACCACCAAGAAACAGTTTTAGGGGTTAGGTGTCTATAAGGTAACTGTTCGTTGGTTTTAAAGGGTGGCTTTTGGAGAACTTGTCGACCAACGGTAGAGCCCAAAGGGGAACTCAAGATCCCCCCTTTCTGCTGGCTTAGTAATCAGACATTGTGATACCTTTTATGGCTAACTAGATAAAAAATTAAGCAAGCTTTCTGGAGTCCTAAGCCCCCCCCAGGCTGGTGTTACAAAAGAACTGAGAAATCATAAACTTATATACACATAGGGACAGTAAACATCAAACATTAGTGCTAAATTGAACAGATGACCAGGGTAAAAACAGTTGAGGTGTGAAATGGCACAAGTAGAATGCTGTAGTGTCTTTTAAATGATTATTAACAGTACAAGACAGTATCCTGGTGAGTAGGTTTAGTCTGGGTGGTGATGTAGATACACCTGTATGATAGGACTCTGCACTCCTAAACCAGTTCAAGCAGTACCACTGCAAATTTATTCATATGCTGGTGCTCTAGTCGCTGTAGCCAGCAGTCGTATATGCATATAGATAATCACCGGGCACACCATTCTAGGTGCAAAACCAAATTTATTAATGACGTTTCGGGATCATGTGCGGTCCCTTCTTCAGACACATGAATGAACATGCAAAGTGCTATTTATAGACTAAAAAAACCCAAACTGCTGAGATGGCCATCTAGTGGTCAAATCTTAATACATAAAATTAGTGTGTGCCATAAATAAAGTGACAATGCTAATAAAGTGCTAATGGATTAAAATAAGTGCAATGTTGTAAGAATAAATAAATAGTGTAAACCTTGTAAATCATTAAGACTGTCTTTCCTATTTTTACTATTTGAGAATATAATAAATAGACACGTAGAAGTAATACAGGGATGAATATAAACATCCTAAATAAGACAGTACTCATAATACCTACAAGAAAAGAACACTATGTAACAGTACATCTTATTCAGTAACTCCATGAATTGTACACTCTCTCAGTACTGTAAATGGAAAGCATAAAACATCAGGAATAAAAAGTAAACTATATGTAACTAGCCCAGAAAAACATTATCCTAGAAATGTCTATCTCTTATGTTATCTTTTTGATAGAAAACAGGAGATGTCCCATGTTAGCGTTTAGACCCTTTGGTTGAACTGCATCTAGTTCATATATCCATCTGGCCTCCCTACGGAGAAGGTTTGTTCTTTCATCACCCTTCTCGGATCTACTGGTATTTGTCAAAAACAATTGTCTGGGTCTGAGACTGATGTTTCATAAGCAAAAGTGTGCAGCAACCGAGGATAACCCCTTTGGATCATTCGCTTCCCCCTTTGCCAAGGCAATTCTAATGTCACTCTTGTGACGTTGCAGTCTCCTTTCGAATGTCCAATGGTTTTACCGATATAGATAAGGGAACGGGTATTTTAAAAGGTAGATACAATATTCCTGGTTGCAATTATAGTAACCTTTTATAGTATATTTTTTGCCCGAATAAGGGTGAAAAAAATGTTTCCCAGTGATCATAGAGTTACAAATGTTACATGAAACATTTGTAACAGCATATTTTTTGTGAAAACATGAATGTTTTTTGTTTATATTTGGTAATGGGGTCGGCCTGTACCAGGGAATTACGCAAGGATTTACCCTTTTATAGACGGTGATATGGTTTTCGTCTAGTCACAGGATCTGTGTTACATCATCTTGAATGATGCCATATTGTTTTAAAATTTTGCTTGATATCATCAAACAGGTAGTATAACCCTGAAACAAGGGGACACCCCTTTCTTTGGTAACCTTTTTTTTCAATTTTCAATTATCTGAAAAACCGCAAACGCAAGAAAAACGCGATAGTGTGGCCTAGCCCTAATAGAAGAAAAAAAAATATCACACAATATATGGTACGCCCAATTCCCCTCTTTGGTAAAAACAGTTTATTATCCAATAAATAGTAAAGCACAGTGATTTCCACGAGTCAGTTCCGTGCACGCTTCCAGTGCATTGCAGTGTGGCTCAGCCTTTGGGTAACTTTTCTCTATGAACTTAGTTTTAGGGCCTTTCTCTGCTATTGCAAATCACTTATATACCTACAATTTCTTTGAATTCTGAGGAATTGCCCTCTGGGGATTCCCTTAAGCATGGGGACTTGGTGCATGCTTTGGGCTCAAAACAGTGTTACTTGGTTTTCTGAACATTTGAGTATGTATCTTGCCCTCTTTTAAATTCCAAACAATGCAGATTACATATCTGCTCCAAATGTTCTCCTGCAGTGTCTGTCCAAAGTCCGGAGCAGTCTTCCTCTGGAAAGGTTTCCGCTCCTCCTTGTCCTCTGAGAGGGGTGCCCTTTCCCCTGTAGCCCTTTGCTGCCGGTTGCCCTACCTGTGATACAAATGTGATGTGAAAGATATATAGAAAATATGTATATGGTTTAGCTAAGGACCACTAGTGAAACACTTGCTCTATGACTATGAAAAGTTATAAACAAGGAGATGCCTTTTGGCAGTAATGCATTTTCTGTAACTGTTTGTACCAGTGAGGAGGATTCTCACATTCTGAGCTCATAATGCACCTTTTGGCTGTTATGTGGTTGGGAGAATTTATTAACCACACAGAGAGCACAAAAGTAACCAATGAAAAAAAGGATTGATTTTAGAACAAGATTCTGTTTTATAGTGAAACTCCATGAAAATAGTGGAATTCTCCTACAACACATACATGCCTGTAGTGATGGTTAAGCTCCAAATAATCATACTGAACTGAATTTCCCAGTATTGGATTTGGTTGATGTAAGTACAAATTTTTGGTTCAATAGATTTTTATTGGCAATTGATACAACAATATTATTATTATACTTTATATACAATTCAATCTATTTTTTTTTGTAATAAATTCAAACATAAATTTACCTATAATTACACAAGAAAAGAACTCCAACGTGAGGAACAATAAAGTACAGTTTACAGTTAGGTTCCTGTGATCCAGGTAAGTTTATTGTAAGTAATTCTTATAGTTCTGTAACGTTCTGTGTAATTTCCATTTTAAATTAGTTACCTGTGTGTTCATTAATTTATACAGAATGCAGTTATTGAGTATATCTTACATTTATAGATACATTTTGGTTTATTACATCACTTGTAATATAGATTAATAGTCTACTTTAACAAGTCCGAAGTTTACCTACCTCCGGCCTGTCTCCCTGATCCGGGCCTCCCCCAGTCACCCACCTCTTCTCAGTAATTTCTTATTTATTGTTTGTGGAGTCATTCTAAGCTCCCTATGTACGTTTTTGGTCCAATTTTTAAGGTTATCTGATGTGGTGCCAGATACTCATTAGAGTGGATCCACCATATATTTTATTAGATCCTCTCTGGTAGGTGTGTGGGGTTTTTTTTTTTTCAGAGGGGGCTATTAAGCATCTAGCAGCTGCACAAATATTTATATAAGTTTTGGATTTTGAAACCCTGTGGTGGTAGGTTGAATAGGGCCGTAATTGAAAGGTTCTGCATCACCTCTGCGATTACATTTTCACACAGAATTTTTAATTTCACTGCATCCCCAACACAGTGTACTTGTGCTGCTGAACACCACATTTTCTGAAGCACATGGGTGGAAAAGTGGGCTTGATTTATGTAGGAACTGTCGTGTTGTGTACCAGTCATATAGGATTGTAGGTCTTTCCTTCAATTATAATATTGGCTGTGCATTTGTGAGAGTTAAGTACATTTGCTGCCATTGTCCTCCAATTCACTCTAAATGTCTTTCTCCCCATTTGATCGTTTGTTCATTTTTTATTGGTTTGCTTTCCCGACAGATTATTGTATAGGTATTTGATGTGAGGCCCTGTAGGGAGTCGGTATTTATTAGCAATGTTTCGAATTTTGTTAGTGGTTTGTTTTGGTTAAGGCATAGGGTTTTCCACTATTTATACAGGCGTGTATATGTAAACCAATGGCTTTCAATAGCTTCCATTTTTGTTTTGCATCTTGCCATATATTAGGGAGCCATCTATATTACATAAATCTTGAATTCTTTTTTATACCTAGTGATATCCAGAATTGTATTGGAGTATTTGAAAATTGGGTTGAGATGTAAGGGTGTGAAATAGGGGGGTTGCTTTGGAATAGCTTGAATTAGATGTGTAGGCGTTACTTCGTCCCAGAGTTTGTTTGTCTGATAATATTTGGCAGTGGCGGTTGGTATTAATTTTCGTCTTTTCTATTCGTCCATAGTATGTAGAGGGATGGGAAGAAGTCATAAAGTGTTTTGCGAGTTCTACCCATCCTGTTTTCGCTGGCCTGATACCCATAGTGTTATCTGTGCAAGTCTGGCCGCTTTATAATTATATAGGTTTCGGAGACCAAATCCTCCTTTGTCTTTGTGTCGAGTCATATATTCTAATCGAATACGCAGTCTTTTATTTTGCCAGATTAATTTTGTGATTTTTGTTGTATGGGTTTTAGGTCTGGTTTATTGATTTTATTATAATATTCTGAATAAGTATATTTTTGAGAGCAGTCATCTTGACTGCGTTAATTCTTCCTATTAAGTGATAGGTTTAAGGGACCATTGTGTTAACATTTATTTAATTGTGCGAACAATACAAATACTTTGATTTTAGTAAAAGTATTTTGTTTATAAATATATAAATGTATATTTAAATTGTATATGTATATAAACATGAAACTTTAAATTACTTACCAATAATTTGCTTCTTCAATCCTTGCCATGTCATTGCGCACCACTGGGGTTAAGCCACTCCCACTTTGGGGGCAGGACAATATTAGGACCAATATTAGGTTATAAATAGGGAGAAAAAATACCACAGAACCCAGAACAGTAAAAGTCAAAACTAAATTATATTGCAATTATTATTTAATTGCAAATGGGCATTCTTTCCCTGATTTTTCATAAATAACTTTAATCGTTTGAACAATCCATCTAGCCACTGTTCTCTTAGTTACTTATTTTCCTTGTTTTTTTTTGACCAAAACAAATCATTAACGAGCTGATTTCCTAATATCTTTTGATATAACATTTGACTGTTCTCAATACGTCTAAACAATGGAATTTCCTTTCATTCTCATAAGCTGGATTGGGACAAAAAGATGGAAGCACAATAGGTTCATGCATGAAATTGTGATACCTCTTTAGGAGTTAGCTGGGTACACACGGAGGACTTTTTGTCCCGACCGAGCGCTCGGCGGGGACAAATGTTCATCATTCGCGGACGAATTTGCGGTCCCATAGGGAACTGCACGATCGAACAGAATATTCCGATATGCCCGATCGTTCGTTCGTCCGATCCAGACGCCCCACACCAGCTGATATTTCGGACGACCGACCAATTCGCGGCACTTTTGGTCGGCGATCAACCTAAAGTGCTGGTGAATCGGCCGAAAATTTTGCCTTGTGTGTACCCAGCCTAAAAGAAGAGGAATTCTCAATACCAAGCACCACGAAGATGTAGGTGCTATATAAATCAATAATAATAGAACAGAATGGCTCATCTACTCTAAATGCTGCCATTTCTCCTACCCCTGAGCTGATGTGATAGCTATTAAAAAGGAAACCTTATATGAAAGCCATTTCAAATCTATTGATTCTATTAGTTCAAAGATCTTCCATCAATCCTGACAACCAAAGTTAAAGGGCATGTCCACCTATTATAAACTTCCCCATATCAAGTATACTCCCAGCCCCAACGCTATAAATAAATTTAAGAAAGTGCCCCAATGTTTACTTACCTTCCCCTCTCCTCCGACGCCCGGCCCGGCCTTCTGCTTGCAGACACTGCAAGCAGGGGCGGGACCGGCAGCCGAGTCCGTGATTGGCTGAGAGGCAGCCAATCACGAACGCGGCTGCCAGCTTCTCAGAATGCCGGGGAGAGAGGGAAGGTAAGTAGAGTTCGGGGGTCTTCTTTATAATATTTTTAGCGGTTGGAACTGGGGGGATATACTATTATATGGACAAGGGGTTTTATTTTTTTTATTATCAGAAAGTGCACCAAACATTACTTACCTTCCCTCTTCCCACTGAACTCCCGGCAGCTGCGCCCGTGATTGGCTGCCGCTCAGCCAATCACAGACGCGACTGCCGGTCCCCGCCCCTCTTCTTGCATTTTCTCGCAAGCAGAGGGCCTGGCAGTGTGGCGAGGAAAGAGGAAGGTAAGTAAAGTTTGGGGCACTTTCTGATAATAAAATATAGCGGCTGGGGGACAGGGGGAATATTATATCAAAAAAAATTTCAAGGGTGGACATGCCCTTTAAAATTAGGTACTTCTCTCCTGGATTTTGAATTACATTTGGGATTTAAAGGAAATGGATGGAAAACATATGCTAGTTTGAAGTCCCATTTTTGGGAGAGCGCATCTATCCCGCAGACTGAGGCTTAGGGATCTTGAAAAAAATAGATGGCATTTCGAGTTCTTTTCGTCTGCCATCAATTGCACTGGGAATTCCCCACCTTTTCGTGATCTGTTGAAAGACTGATAGTTTTTAAACCCATTTTCCTGATAAATATCTTGTCGACTGAGAAAGTCAGCTAGATAATTTCCTTACCTGGTAGTGTAAAGCTATTAATCCTGAAAGATTTGCTCTGCGCCCAAAAAAAATTACATATGATATCATTAAGGTTGTCTTGCTTTTGGTTCCTCCTCTGATGATTTAAATAAGCTACAGCAGCGTCCGGTTGTCTGACATGATTTTGACATATTCGTTTGTTTACTTTGAGAGAATGCCTTTAGTACTAACAGAACTGCTTTTAGTTCTAACAGATTTTGTGTAAATTCTTCTATTTTTCTTTTATGGTCCATTTTCCTTGAACCGTTTTGATCTGCTAGATCTCCTCAGCCTGACAAACTTGCGTCTGTGAATATTACCAAATAACGTGGGCCAAAAAAGATTCCCTTTTGTTAATTCCTCTTTTAGCCACCAAATCAAAACTTTTTTTACATTGAATTTAAAATAATTCTTTTGGGATAAAATGCTTCCATGGATGCCATCATTACACTAGTATTTCTATGCATTCTCTTGTCGAGACAGACAACTTTCTTAAACAATTTTTACCTAATCTGTATTTTTAATACTTTCTCTAGGGAAGAACAATTTTCCTGTTACTGTATCTACAGTTAAACCAGATGAATATCTTGTGTTGGTATTAGGACACTTTTCTTTAAATTCAGTAACCATCCCAATTTTATCATATACCTTTTTGTGAATTCCACTGCTTCTGGGGTCTCCGAGACCAAATTTCCCCATATTAACCAGTGTCCAATACCATGAAACCTTCTTGCCGGAAAAGCCGCTTACGGTTTACATTAGTTTCGTAAATACCTTTGGGGTGCGATGTAGTCCAAGGGCCTGGCCACAAATTGCCAATGGTTTCCTAGAACCGAGAATCTGAGAAATGTTGACGTGCAGATAAGCATTGGGTAAATCTAGAGATGCCAACCAATCTCCTTCTTTAGGTAGCTTGTCACCGACTTTAATGTTTCCATTTTGAATTTCTCTTTAAAATGAAGCCATTTAACTCTTAATCCAACACTGGTGGAAATTAACCATCCTTTTTTGCACTACAAATATCTTGTGAAGGTTCTCATTCATCCAGGTCATGGTATATTGTTGTATTCATTAGATCAACTGGACTTGAAGTCTAGTTCTAGAAGATGTTTCGCTAGTCATCGTTCTTCAAGAACTAAACTTCAAGTCCAGTTGATATAACTGAATACAACAGATGCACTACAAATAGGTTTGAAAAAAACCTGTGTTTATTTGATCTGTTAGAACTTGACAATGTTCCTTTCCTTTTCAAGAGATACTGCTTCCAATAAGGCTTTGCGTTTGGCCTTGTTCATTGGAACTCTTGAGGCAAATTTTCTCTGAGAGGAAGGGATACAAAATTTAGCTTCAGACCTGATGTACAATGTTCAGTATCCATTGTCTGTTTGATTTGGGACCATCCTCTGAAAAAGGAGACAGACGACCTCCGATACAAAGGATGGTCTTTTGGACATCCTGCTCTACCATGTTCCTACAAAACTCATTACGATAATCTGACCAAACTTGTCTACATCAGATCTGTCTTGTTTGAAAGGTCTAGATAATGCTGACCTCATTTAAAATCTAAATGATGATCTATATTTGTTGCAAAAATATTTTTATCTTGGGAGGAAAGGATTGTTTACCAATAGATAAAATAAATTTACCCAGTACTGGACCAAACAAAGAATCTCCCTGAAAAGGAAAAGATACCAACTTATTTTTTCATGAATTGTCTGCAGTCCAGGATTTTTAACCATAAAGCTCTATGGCCTGCAATAGTAAGAGCAGAAGATCTGGCGGATACTTAAAAAGCATCTAATGCTGCGTCAGACAAGAAATTAGAAGCATGCATAATTAAGTCCTTCCAACATATCCCTCTTCTTACAATCTTGCTGGATGGCTTCCATCAGCTGCTCAATCCATATGGATTGAGTTTTAGCAACGACCAGAGATGGTCGCATAGTGCATAGTGCATAGGTCGCATAGTGCAACCTGATTAACAACCTTTAAAAACAGATTCCATTTTTTTATTCATGTGATGTTTAAAGAAGACTAACTTCAACTGGAATGGTAGTTTATTGGGTAGTTTAGATATCACTGAATCGACTTCAGCATTTCCCTTCCCACTTTTTTAAAATCTAATGGAATAGGATTTTTTTTTTCAAAATACTGCTAGATCAGGTAAACTCCATTCACTGTCACAGTCTCACAGTCTTAATATAGAAGAATGCACTGGGAAATAAAGCTGATCCTTTTTGTCAGTTTTAAAAATCTTATCCAAGTACCCAGAGATTCCCGGGAATTTTAATATCCATGGTAGTATACATTTTTTGCAGCATTTTATCCACCGATTTAACATCAAAACCAACATTCACTTCCTCCATCATCTGAGGATTTATTAGAAGAAAAAATGTCCCCTTCTTCTAACTCGGAGTAGACACCTCTAGATCAAATAACATTTTCCATTTTACGTTTCTTTGATTGCCTGGCAAAATCATCCTTGATAGAATTACAAGTATCTATCATAGATGATTTAAACAAATTCAAAAAAAAAATCAAAAAATTCTGACATAAGTGGAAGCCTCATTTTTAGCAATTAATGATAACAGTTTGCACAAAATCTCCAGTTTCAATAGGACCATCACAATTAGTCACAGACCAAATGCTTGATTCATAGCATCAGGGGTTTTATGCTCCTGAGACATTACCAGAATCAGCCATGAGGATTGGTCCTTTCTTTCCGAAATAATTCGAAAAAAAAATATATAAATGCCTGAATTTAAACTGCAGGCATTGTTAATCACCATATTACAGCCGCTTACCGAATGTCCGTTTTGATTCTGGAGGACTGAACGGCCTACAGGCAGAACAGGAGCCTCACATCATGCTTTCCTCCGGCGTTTTTAAAGGGATTGCACGGCCATTAGAGAGGACGTCATCATGTTTCTTTTTCACGCCATTACTTTGCTTAGGCACGCGTCGCAATCTTGCACTTGCGAGATTCTCGGCCGCAATTTGCAATCCATGTAGAAGGACTCCCGGCGTCTCACAAGCAGCCGGACCACCTTCCCTTACCTCATCCGGATTTTCTGCTGTCATCCTTGGCACTATTCCCTAAACAGTGTACTTGCTAAAATGGTAGTTACCATCTACTATCCTCCTCCGAGGTAGGACAAAAACAACTGAATAGAGGATTACAGATAGAGGCTTTATGCCTAAGTTGTTATTTGTCCTGCTTCCAAGTGGGAGTGGTTTAACTCCCGTGGTCCACACTGACATGGCCGATGGGGAAGAAATGTGCCCCTCCAAAGTCCAGAAACTGCTGTGTAGGAGCAGTGTGTACTCATGCTGTGCCTGAGACTTCCCAACCTCATCAGTTGAGGCATGCTCAGTGCAGCCCTCCCCTCCTCTCACCAATCACGGACGCGGCCGCCCCCTGCTTTCAATTCCATGCAAGCAGAGGGCCTGAAACACTGCAGTGGAGAGAGAGGGCAGGTAAGTAAGAATCGGGGGACTTTCTAACAATTATATTAATGCGGTTTGGGGCTGGGGGAGCATGCCCTACCACATATCAAAAGTTAAATTTCGGGGTGGACATGCCCTTTAACATCAGACTACAAAATCCTAGCACAAAGTTTAAAACTGGTCATATGTCCATAATACACCCAGACCAGACAGGTTTCTTGCCAAACAAATCAACGACAATAATCTGCGGCTCACTTTAATACAAACGCAACTAAATCACGATAACACTGGAGAGCACACTATCCTATCGCAAAATGCCCTAAATCATTCAACTCCATCAAATGGCCATTCTTCTGGGAGCTTTGAAACGCTTTGGCTTTGGACCAAACTTTATTAAATGAGTAAAACTACTGTATGCACACCGATGGCCCAGATACTAGTAAATGGAGAACTATCAATGGCAATCTCACTCCAGAGAGGAACTAGGCAAGGGTGCTCCCTGTCCCCCTACCTCTTTGCTATTGCAATCGAACCCCTTGCCCTGAGCCTCAGAGCCAACGCACATATAACCAACCTGTGGATCGACCAAAACGGGAACGTATGGGCTTCTATGCTGATAACATTACATTTGGGGCATGCAGAAGTTTGTTTGGTGGTCATAGGTTTCAGTTGTTTGGGAGTGTAGTATGACTGGTGTTATATCTTGATTTGTATGAGTTTATTGTTTACTGATGGGGATACCACAGGCAGTATGTATTAAGGATTTTTCCGACCAGCGGTCCTCTGTTATCCATGGCATATGTGGGGTCCGTTTTGCTTTGGTTTGTTCTAAGATGGGCTGTGACTGGCGGATATTAGGCAGGTATACAGTTTGGATATAACTCCTTTCAACCCCTGGTGCGTATTATACCGATTTATTGGGTGTTTTGATATACTGTCGAAGTGTTGGGGAAAGTCGCTTTCATTGCATGTTGTAGTTGAAGATATCTGTAGTGTACTACGTTTGGGATTTTATGTATGTATTGAAGGTCTTGGAAAGGAATTGTTTGATTGTTCTGTATTGGCTACCTAGTTTTAGTACCCCGCCTTTTCTTTCACAGCATGTGGCTGGGAAGGCTAAGAAGCTGTGGGGAGCTTGTTATTCCATAGCGGGGTATGTTCATAGTTTTCAGTGAGTTGAAATAGGTGATTGGTGAGATTCCATGTTTGTTATGCAAGGTTAAGGACCCTTTTCACTGATTGCGGTCATTATTCTTTTAATTTACAGCATAGGAATTGCCCTGACAAATTTCACAAAATTTGGGGTATATGGCTGGAATCCACCAATACAATAGTGTAATCCTACGACCAAACTTAACCACAACCAAGTAAATGGAAATAAAGTCATATCAATCTGTTACACACGCGGGGGGCCTGCGGTGGTGGAACCAGAAGGCAGATGGCAACTCAACACCATGCATAAAAGCTATTACAGGCAAGTGTTCTACGGTAGGGCACCATATCCCACCTCCAAGTCAGTTTGTTTAAAAAAAAGCTGCAGAACTAACGATCCTTCGTTCCCCCATGTTCTGTATTGCAGCAGCTGCATCTCTGATTGGCTGCTCTCATCTCTGACGTGGCGGTCAGTCCAGCCCCCTACTTGCAGTTCTGGCAAGCGAGGGTCGAGTTCAGAGCTATGGACTTAGCAGTTGGGGGTGGGATGGGTGCCCTACCATATGATAGGGTGCCCTACCATATAAGTGTGATTAAGACAACATGCCAAATACACACAACGTTTTGGGGGTTAGGAAGGGGGCTGAACCCCCCAACCGTTGTGTTTATTTGGCATGTTGTTACTTTCAGCACTTAATAAAATGAGTATCGTTGAATACTGAAGTGAGTGTGCCTACCTAAAATTATATATGACTGATGATATTCACCTGCAGTGGACAGGTAACAGGTAGTGCACCTCGGAGTTTACCTATCAGGGTTTACCGCATATGTTTGGAAATTGAATGTACTTCGTCGTCTGTACTGCCCCTAGAATTTGTATAGATGTCAGTGGACATGCAGACACCCTTAAGACTGGAAAAGAGGTTTAAGCTAGGTACACACGATACAATAATTCGGGCCGCCCGTCATTTCAGTGTTTCGGTCGGGCCGAATTATTGTATGGCAGCTTTTTGCGGCCTCTATCAACCGCCGACTGTTTGTATGTCCAAATAGGCAAACGAACGCTTGAACAATCACAACCGATTGTGCTGGTCCTCATGCTAGGTTACACACTATCACCCTTCCTTCGACCAACCGGTCGGCCAGGAAAGGACTGTCCGTCGCGGCAAAAGTAGCTGTGTTCGACAGCTAGGCGCAACCGATCTAGTGGTCCATAGAGGACTGCACGTTTGATTGTGATTTTCTGACCTGTCCGCTCGTTCATTCATACGATTTGGACGAATGAACGTCGCAAAAGCCGCCATCAATAATTCGTCCCGATCGTTCGAAACACTTAAATGACAGTCGGTCAGGACAAATTATTGTATTGTGCGTACCTAGCTTAAGATTATTGGGAAGTTTTCTGCCTACAAAGATATTTGGTTTACTTTTGCAGTTCTCTGAACTCAGCAGAGATCACATGCCTCTCCTTCACAGCAAAAATGTTATAACATGAACAAGTTGAGAAAAAAACCTTAATCCTAATTTTCTACCATACTTATGAATACAGACATCAACCCCTTCAGTGCTAAGTTTCAAGAAGTTCAGTGAATAGAACAATTTTTTCTGATTGTTTGGAGTGGAATAGATCTGGATGTTTGTTTAAAGGGTAACTGTGGTCCAAAAATGACTTTAGGTAAATCGACAGGAAATGCTTTCCTGAGGTTTTTTTTGCAATTACTTTCATTATTTTTTTACAGTTTTGAAGATATTTAGATTTATATGTGTGATATTGTTAAAGCATCACAGAATCCCCTGCACTTCCTGCCACACAGTCCATGAGTGGGAGGGGCCACAGGGGGCTGCAAGGGGAGGGGACACAGGGCACACAATTGTTAAAGGGCCAGCAAGTGGGAGGCATTACAAAAGAGCAGTGCTGTGGGCTTGTGCTGTTCTCCCCACCCCCTCCTACCCTTCGTCCATGCCTGAGCATGTGCCAACCACAGATTAGAGGGGAAATAGTATTTCTGACCCGCAGATTCAGAACCTCCCACCCCTAACTTTCTGATCAGTGATTTCTTCCATATTTTGGGCTGTGCAGCATGTAGAGAGGTGGTTGATTGGCTTATATGGTCGATATTGGCTTATTATGACTGGTGGTTGGTGGTGGATATTGTCCCACTGTGACTATGGTGGATGGTGGTTGATATTGGCTCACTGTGACTATGGTGGTTGGTGGTCAATATTGGCTCACTGTGGCTATGGTGTTTGGTGGTGGATATTGTCCCACTGTGACTATGGTGGTTTGTGGTGGATTTTGGCTCACAGTGAATATGTTGGCTTATGGCAGATATTGGCTAACTGTAACTATGGTGGTTGATGGTGGATATTGGCTTATTATGACTGGTGTTTAGTGGTGGATATTGTCCCACTGTGACTATGGTGGTTGGTGGTGGATTTAGACCATCAACCACCATAGTCACAGTGGTCAAATCCACCACCAACACACCATAGTCCACAGTGGGACAATATCCACCACTAAACCCAGTCATAATAAGCCAATATCCACCATCAACCACCATAGTTACAGTTAGCCAATATCTGCCATAACCCAACATATTCACTGTGAGCCAAATCCACCACAAACCACCATAGTCCAGGTGGGACAATATCCACCACCAACACCATAGCCACAGTGAGCCAATATTGACCACCAACCACCATAGTCACAGTGAGCCAATATCAACCACCATCCACCATAGTCACATTGGGACAATATCCACCACCCAACCACCGTCATAATAAGCCAATATCGACCATCAACCACCATAGTCACAGTGAGTCAAAATCCCACCACCAACCACCATAGTCACAGTGGGACAATATCCACCACCAAACACCAGTCATAATAAGCCATATCTACCATCAACCACCATAGTCACAGTTAGCCAATATCTGCCATAAGCCAACATATTCAAAGTGAGCCAAATCCCACCACCAACCACCATAGTCCAGTGGACAATCCCACCACCAAACACCATAGCCAGTGAGACAATAACCACCACCATAGCCACAGTGAGCCAATATCCACCACCAACCACCATAGCCCACAGTGAGCAAATATCCACCATCAACCACCATAATCAATAAGCCAATATCCACCATTCACAGTGAGCTACATATAATTCCACCACTAACCACCATAGCCACAGTGAGCCAATTCCATCAACACCACCACCATATTCACAGCAAGCCATATCCACCATAGTCATAATAAGCCAATATCCACCATCAACCACCAGTAATAAGGAGCCAATATCCACCACCAACCACCACAGTCAGTAAGCCAATATCCACCAACAACCACCAAGTCCCAGTGAGCCTATATCCACCACCAACGTCACAGTGATCGAATATCCCACCACCAACCACCATAGCCAGTGAGCCAATATCCACCACCAACCACCATATCCACAGTGAGCCAATATCCACCACCAACCACCATAGCCACAGTGATCCAATATCCACCATAGTCATAAGCCAATATCCACCATAGCCACATGAGCTAATATCCACCACCTACCACCATAGTCCACAGCGAGCCAATATCCACCATAGTCTAAACCAAAATGCATCGTCAACCACCAGTAATAAGGAGCCAATATCCACTACCAACCACATAGCCACAGTGACCCAATATGCAACCACCAACCACCATAGCCACAGTGATCCAATATCCACCACCAACCACCATAGCCACAGTGATCCAATATCCACCACCAACCACCATAGCCACAGTGATCCAATATCCACCACCAACCACCATAGCCACAGTGATGCAATATCCACCACCAACCACCATAGCCACAGTGATGCAATATCCACCACCAACCACCATAGCCACAGTGATGCAATACCCACCATAGCACAGTGATGCATACCACCACCAACCACCATAGCCACAGTGATCCAATATCCACCACCAACCACCATAGCCAGTGAGCCAATATCTACCACCAACCACCATAGCAGTGAGCCATATCTACCACCAACCACCATAGCCAGTGAGCCAATATCTACCACAAACCACCATAGTCATAAGCCAATATCCACTATAGTCACAGTGAGCTACAGTAATATCCACCACTAACACCATAGCCACAGTGAGCCAATATCCATCACCAACCTCCATAGTCACAGCAAGCCAATATCCACCATAGTCATATTAAGCTATATCCACCATCAACCATCAGTAAAAAGAGCCAATATCAACCACCACTACCATATGGGCCAATATCTACCACCAACAACCATAATTATAAGGAGCCAATATGTACCATCAACTTCCATAGTCACAGTGAGCCAATATCCACCACCAACCACCAAAGCCACAGTGAGACAATATCCACAATCAACCCATAGTCATAAACCAATATCCACCATCGTCACAGTGAGCAAATATCCCCACCAACTACCGAAGTCAGTGCGAATATGATCACATATGAATTCATATCCACCCCTCATACCAATGTCCAACTTAGTTTATATCTCCCCCATCTCTTCTCTCTACCCCCTCTTTCTTCTGCTCCCATATGCTATATCATCTTCTTGCTAACGCTGCACTTCCATCTTTTTCAATACAATTAAAAACCCACTTACAAATCCTCCTCCCACTTTCTATCTGTCTTCCTACTTCTGTCTGCTGGGGATATGTCCCCAAATCCTCAGCCATGTAATATCTCGGTCTGCCATCATCCACATCCTGCCTTACCCCCCTCTCACTCCCTGTAACTATCTATCCTCTGATTCCACTATATCATCTACCTTCTCCTGTGCTCAGCTTAATGCTTGCTCGCTAGTTAACAAATCTACCATCATTCATGATCTCATCTGCTCTAATATTAACCTTCTTGTCATTACTAAAACCTGGCTCTCCTAAATGACTAGGCCATTAAAGCTTCACTTGCTCCCAGTGGGCCTATTTCTCCCATACATCTTGCTAAATCATGGTGGAGATGTTGAACTTTTACTTTCTTCTTCTGGTAATAGAATAATATTATTACTTTCCCCGCCTGACCTTTCATTCTCACCTTTGAGGCTCATTAATTCAGCTCTCCGCACCCCTTTCGCTAGTAACCGCTGTGTACAAACCACCATCTACACATCCTCCCCGCATTCATCTCTGACTTTGAAAATTGGCTTACACTCACCCTCTCTGCGACTGTCCTGTTCTGATCCTGAGGGACTTTAACGGTCCCATCGACAACTTCTCCCTCTCCTGGCCCTCTTGCTTTCTACACTTAAACATCCACATTTGATCTTAAACAATGGCTAATGCTAGCAGTCATAAGGATACCACTTCCTGGATCTAGTGTTCACTAAAAACCTCTCTCTCTTCTAACTCCTTTCCGCTTTCTGATCACCATCTTATCACCCTCTTCTCTCCCCTGTCCCTTCCTCTTGTGTGTCTGTATGTAATACTAGAGCCATTGATCTCCCGGCACTTGCCTCATCCCTGTCACTAGTCTCCTTCCTCTTGCCTGTTATGATCCTGAGTCTGACTCGCCTGCTAATTCCTATAACTCTATCCTGACTAACATAATAGACTCTTTGTCCCCTTGCATTTCTGCCCTCTAATCCTTATACATGGGTCAACCCTGCTTCCCGTTTTATACACAGGTGCACGCATGCTGCTGAACGTGTGTGGATAGAGTCCCGTACAAAGACTGATTTTATCCATTACAGCTCATGCTGCAGTGTTTCAGCTCTGGGTTCTTGCTGGCAAAACAAAACTACTTTTGAAAACTTATCAACAAATCTAACCCACGTCACCTCAACTCCCTTCTGCGCCCCTCACCCGCTGACTCTCTTCTTCTTTCGCACTCTCCCCAGGACTTTGCGCATTACTTTCAAAGTAAAAGTGGAGTAAAGTGGAGTCCATCCTCATGCAGATCTCTGGTCCTAGGAATGACTCTCAGAATATGTTGCCCTCTCCTCCCTCTGTTATACTCTATAGCTTTTACTCCAGTGACCCCATTAAAAGTCTCTAGCCTGCTTCTGTCCTGTCAGCTTGATCCCATGCCCTCTGTTATTACTGAAACACACTGTACTCTCCCACATATTCAATGCTTTCCTTACATCTAGAGTTGTCCCTTCCATCTTTAAACATGCCCATGTTAAACCCATTCTGAAAAAGCCATCGCTAGACTCCTCTTGCCTAGCTAACTGCCGTCCGGTATCTCTCTTACTGATACTCTAAACTGCTAGAACGATTAGTCTTCTCCAGTCATTAACTACCTCCATGCTCATAACCTATTGTATCCTTTCAGAGATTGATTAAGATCATATGGGGCTCTAGACAGGGCCATCATTTAGGGCCCCCTTTTTTTGGTACATATATTGTATAGACTGTAATTTTGTTACTGCTTCTGAAGCTGGCCCCCCAGAATGTTTCCTGGGCCCTAGGCAAGGGTTGCCTTGTGGATAATCCTCTCTCTGATCCTTTGCAGGGGCGTAGCTACCAGGGTGCAGGGATGTGACCGCACCAAGGCCCTTGGCAGAGAAGGGCCCCCATTTGTGTGCTAAGGTTCCAAATACCAGTCTGTGTGCCAACTGTTTGACCAGTGGTCTGTATACAAAGCATTTTTACAATTGTCTGTGTGCCAAGCATTTAACCAGTGTCTGGCTGTGTGCAGTGCCAGTTTCCCAACCAGTTTATCAGTGTCTGCCACGCTAAGCATTTAACCAGTCTTTGTGCCAACTATTTTACCAGTGGTTATATACAAAGCATTTTACCAATGATTATTTGTTTTGCAGTGCCGATTTGTGTTTGCGCGGTGTTGGGGGGCCCATGTCCAAATTTTGCATCAGGGCCCATAAGTCTGTAGCTACGCCACTGATCCTTTGCAATCTGGATTCCATCCTGCGCATTCCAATAGACGGCTCTGTGTAAGTTTGTGAATGATCTTCAGGTTGCAAAGGCCGATGGTAACTTTTCTATTTTTCTCTTTCTTAACCTCTACTCAGCTTTTGGCACAGTCGTTATTCCGTCCTAATGCAATACTTTACTCCTTGGGCATTCGGAATGAAGTGGCATCCTGGTTTCTATCTTATCTCTCTAACCGAACTTAAGGTTCGTACACACCTGCGACACACTTGGACTCATTGTTTTCCTTCTCACACTATTTCCTTGGAAGATGTCATTAGCTCTTTTGGCTTCAAGTATCACTTATATGCAGATGATACACAAATCTACTTGTCCACCTCTGCTCTAACTCCGCACTCCAATCACTGGTCTCTGACTGCTCCTTGCCATCTCCTCCTGTGTTGCGACACTGCTTCAAACTGAAACTTTCTAAAACTGAACGATCATTTTCCCACCCAAACCGGGTCCCTTCTTCTCTATTTCTGTTGATAACTCTTCCATATTCCCTATCCGTTGGCATGCTGCCTAGGGTAATTATTGACTCCTCTTTCTCCTTTTCTAACCACATTAACTATGTTGCTAAAACCTGACGATTTTACTTTGCAATATAGCAAAATTCTGCAGGTTCCTCTCTCTCCTGACTACCCGCTATGCATTCTCTCATCCTATTGCACCTAGACTAACCTACTACTTACTGGTCTTCCTGCTTCCCACCTCTCTCCCCTTCAGTCCATACTAAACTCTGCTACACATTGTTTTGCTTTCTAATAAACAGGATCCCAAATCTCCTCTGTACGGGACAACAACCAGTTTGTTTAACAAAGCATTGTATACAAAATCATAATCCTTTTTTTTTTTTTTATAACCCTTTTCTCTGCTGCACCTCCTTATATTTCCTCTCAAATGTCCCCATATGTTCCCGCCCGCACCCTTCAATCATCACAGAACCAGCTCCTGTACAAATCCCCCCACTCGTACTGCATCCTCTCGTCTTATACCTTTCTCTTTCGTGGCTCCCATCCTCTGGAATTCTATTCCCCTCCTCTGTCAGAAACCTCATAAGGTTTAAATCCACACTAAAGGTCCCGACCCGTGCCGCCCGATTGTACGAACGTTCGTTCGGACGTAATCGCCCTGCGTAGGGCCTTTATCGGCCGAACGGACGGTCGTTCGGGGTTCCAACCAAGTCAGGTCGTTCGGTGATCCCAGACCGAAGGTTCGTTTTGGCTGATAAAGGCCCTACACGGCCAATTATCGCCCGAACCGAACGTTCGTAACATCGTGCGTCGCGGGTCAGGACCCGTAGGTTCTACCTATCTGGTAACCAGCACAGTATATGAGTATTAAGTCTCATTCCTGCACTTATACCCTTCCTTCTTTTCTGTATGTTACCCTCCTAATTAGATTGTAAGCTCTATGGGGCAGGTAGCACTATTTAAGTATTTGTTCCCCTTGAGTACTTTTTTGTATTTTATTTTACAGCGATGCATCCCCCAAGTGGTGCTGTATAAATAAACTATACATACATAAATGTCCAATCCTCTTACGTGAGGGGTTCCCCCAAGTCGTGATCCCATTTTATCATATATAAATGGATAGGGGGTCTGTAGATAGAGATTAATATATTCTTATAGGAGAGAGGTCAATTTTGTGTGTTTTGGGCCTCATAATTATGTATTCAAATTTGAAAGTGTGAGGGAATATGAGATTTAAGTTAGTTTCTTAAGAATATATAGCATACGTAGTTCTGTCGCATTCTTAATGTTGTAAATCATGGCAAACATTATGAACGTTACCAGTAAAAATAGTTGTAATAACCCCCCCCTCCCTTTTCCCCTATAGGTGTGGACTCCGGCAGCCTGAAACTACAATATTTGAGGGTGTCATGGCATGCAATGTCTGTCAGTTAACAACCAATATAAAAAGTTAATTATTTACAAGAAGAGTTCTGATGTGGTGCATATCTGTACATCTTACAACTGGGTTGTGTAATAACATTCTGTAACCCATGTTATTTTGTTATATAACTGGGGTGCAGATGTGCAATCACATGTTTGCACTACATAACTAACTTGATGTTTTGCATACACCTTAACTAATTGTTTCTCTTTGAATTGAATTCCTTAGGAAGTCTGTTGTTGACAACATCACCTCTGCCCATTTACTTGGTGACCCTCATCTCTCAAAATTATTTTTACCTGTATTTGGACTACAACTACCAACCACAACCCTCAAATCGAATGCACACTGGTTGACGTAGTTCGAAAGCAGTGCAAGACCCAAGATTTGTAGTCACCTGTATTCTTGTATGCCCTAATTGTTGACCGCTCCCGGAAGTACCTCCCCAACCCGTATAGATGACTCCGTTAAACAGGAGACAGCCCCGACTGTTAAGCTTATCGCTCCAGAGACAGAACAAGACACAGGGAGCAGCAAACAAACCAGCACCCTTAGCAGATTCAAACTACGTGTTGCAACGCCCACCCATAAACATAACACAGCGTCCGTGATTCACTTCCATATGCCATTGCAGCAGCCATGTTCTGAGTGGGAAGATGTGCCAATAATTGCTTGAATAGCTTCCAATCGTCCCGTTTTACGAGGTTTTTCCCAGTATCATTCCATCTGTGTTCCCCACCATGTCCCGGTGTCTGGTAAAATTTTTAAAGAAAAAGAAAATTGGAAGTGAAGGAGCAGGCTCAAGGACCCTGCAGCTGGAGACTCTCACAGCCCTGCCTGCTGGGGGCGGGGCTGGTTGTACATTCCAGACTGCTGGGAGACAGCGTGGAGAGGGAGACGCAAACAGCAAAAGTCTACCTGTTACCTTTAATGTTCATCTGGCTTTTTCAGTAACAGGCGCAGCACTGTAACCTTATTAACTCTTCCCTTTCGGGCCATTATTAGTTACTAGTAAGGGTCAGGGAGGCGTGCAGTCCTGTTACTGATGGCTAGGTAACACGATACACACAATGTGCACATATCTGGTGTTGGGGCTTGGTGAGTATCTGGGATGCTGAGGACAAGACATTGTGTGTTCAGTATATCAGTGCATGTGTGCAGTCTGTGTCCATATCTCGTGTATGTGTGTCATGTTTGTAGTGTGTCAGTATATCCGTGCATATGTGTAGTGTGTCAGTATGCCTGCATGCGTGTGTAAAGGTTCTTACACACATGCAATCGTGGGTGCCAACCCACGACATGTATGAACGGCGATAATTGGCCGTTCATTCGGGGATCGTTGCCTGATCTGCCAGGCGGATCTCCAACGAGCGCCGAACAGCCGTTTGTACACATTGAGCATTGCAGGTCGGCACCCACGATCGTATGTGTATGATCTTAAGTATGTCATGTGTGTGTGTCATATGTGTGTTGTGTGTAGTGTATGTGTCTGTATATCTCCTTGTATGTGTGTCGGTATATCGTGCATGGTGTGTGGTGTGTGTCTATATCAGTGCATGTGTGTAGTGTGTGTGTCCGTATATCAGGTAGTGTCGTGTTGTAGTGTTTGTCAGTATATCTGCATGTGTGTGTTGTATGTGTCAGTATTCAGTGTATGTGTGAGTCGTGTGTTATTACGGTGTGTGGTCCTCAATATGTTAATCAGTGCATGGGTGTCAGTTTGTGTGCAGGTTTTGTGTGTCATGTGTGGCACAGATAGATAGAGATATAGGTTGACACAGAAAGATGGATAGACAAGTAGATAGAAAGATGCAGATAGACAAATAGATATACAGGTAGGTAGACAGACAGAAAGAGATAAATAGATAGATAGACAGTCAGACGACACGAAAGATAAATAGTTAGAAAGATACAGATAGATAAATAAAGAGACAGAGTAGACAGAAGGAGATAGATGGATAGAGCGGTAGATCGAAGATACAGATAGGTAGACACACATGATATAGCTGGGTATTACTGGGTAGTGGAGTATATATATTTTAAAAATTGTCCTATTTCATGGGGTTTATTCTGTAATTGGGCGTACCCTATAGAAAAGTGCTTGTGAAGGTTCTCATTCATCCAGGTCATGGTATATCTGTTGTATTCAATTAGATCACCTGGACTTGAAGTTTAATTCTTGAAGACGTTTCGCTAGTCATCCGACTGGCTTTCTCAATTCAGAATGAACTGTACAAGAAATCTGTGGCAAAACCCTGGAAAATCCCAATTAGCATATCACAGAGGTGTTATAGGAACGCTCAGAGTAAGGTGTCAAAACAACATTGTACTGGCAGACAGTTGGTGTCGAACCCCCACCTCCTATTTAGGCTTGGTTTCTCTTATTTCACATAAATGGCCTCCTTAACACCCTCTCTTGAACCAGTCACATTCCTTTCCCATATGTTAACATTACAATCTTCAAAGGTATGTCCCTTATCCTTAAAGGAATAGTTCACACAAAAAGGGAACTTTCCTTTAGCAGTGATTGAAGACCGGGAGGTAAGGACCTTATTCCTTACCTTCCGTTCTTCAATCACTTCACTTCACCATAACCAGGACCGATGGTAAGTTTATTACCTCGCACACGATCCCTGCGCTACCTTGACACTGCCGACTGCTTCCTGGTTTAGTTTACTAAGCGCTCAATATTGTGCATGTCGCACTATAGTGCACCTAAACCAGAAGCAGTCGGCAGTTGTCAATGGGCTGCTGTGGATGTGCGTGAGGTAAATAAACGAACCTTCGGTCCTGGATCCTGGTAAAGTGATTGAAGAACGGAAGGTAAGGAATAGGTCCTTACCTCCGGTCTTCAATCACTGCTTTAAAGATAGTTCACCTTTTTGTGTGAACTATTCCTTTAAGATGCAGGTAACACGAGTCCTGACCCGAAATTGGCTCTTCTGTACTGGGCTAAAACGTTGATGCAGTTGCTGTTTGGTCTCTCCCACATACAAAATCAGAGCATACTGCACTGCACTGCATATATGATGTCGCTTTTCTTGTGTTTCGGTATTGGGTCTTTGGATGTACCATTGCTGCCTCTGTGTGTTTTCTGTTTAAAGCAGACAGGGATACGGTGTTTTTTTTAAAATTCTTCTTAATTTCTGATCTGTGCTGTTGGTTTTCTGGAAGTAGAGGTGTACAGAAAACCAACACACACAGTCAGTATTTGATGTTTGACTCCCACCACCCTTAAGATCACAGCTGGGTGTCATCAGAACCCTGCACACAGAGCTGAGAACATCCCCACTACGCAAGGCGAAGCTAAAGAAATGAAACATCTCATAGGAGCCCTTAAACTTGTGGATATCCAGACTGGACCTTTGTCAAAGAAGAGTGGCCCACAAGTGCTGTGCCGCCTCACACACTGAGGGAGTCTGAGGCTGTGCTTGCCGGCAGCACTGTGCAGGAGAAGCCTTAGGAATGTCACATGTCAGCCTCCCACCCATTAACTTTCTGGTCAGTCTTTTCTTTATATCTTGGGCTGTGGAGCACGTAGAGAGATGGTTGATGGCTCGTTTTAAAGTACTGGGTACACATGGTGTAGCATTATATACGGTCCTTCGGAATGAACTAAAATCTTCACGGGCATGTCCCTATAGGGGATTCAGCCACATTCATGGGAAGCATGCTGTCCTGAACATTTTCCCTATGCTTTGTATAGGGAGAATGCTCGGGACTGTGGATCTTTTGGAAAATAAGGGTAACTTTAACAGATATTTTTTTTAAATTTTGGCCCTGACACATGCTTTTGTGCTGTTGGTTGGGAGGTTAATGGAATTGTCTGACTTTTTGTGTTGAAATGGGAGATTCTACCTCTGTCCTGAGAGATCACAGTTAAAAGAAGTGAATATTTCATGTACACACACCCTTCTGAGCTGTCAATCAAAACAGCATGCCGGTATGGAAGTAGCTTCCAAAGGATTTACAGCAAGTCTCCCATGACTCCTTCCTTCTCAAAAATGCTTGGCAAATCCTGGGTAAAAACAGAAGTCATGGAAGGAGAAGTCCCCCTCCTCTGCAGCTTCACCGATTTATGCTGGTCAAAGGGAGACCGGGCTGCAGGGATTCAGGACTCCGCTCTCCTCCAAACTCCCCCCCTTCCCCCCTACCCATTCCTTACTTAGCACTATCTTTAGAACAACGGAGAAACTTCTCTCTACAGACTTACATACCGAGTTTTGTTTTTTTTTTTTGTTTGCAAAGGTTAGTGATGTGTCATGTGTAGGAGATTATGCGCATGAGTGGCTTGTTTCAACATGCTAATTTCAGGCGGACAAATGAACGGGGGAATACCAGAGAGGGGAGGGGGAGCCCTGCAGTAAATCATACATTGTGCAACACGGAGGCCACGAGGAGGTAAGAATAAGGTAGAATCCATTATTTTATTATTATTACTTTATTATGTCTGGATTGAAAGCATGTAATAAATTTCACTATAGCTGCCCTTTACACTTACTGATAAAGCAGGCAGATAAATATGAGTCCCACCATGTTACTACTCCTCAAATTGTAAGTTTCAATTAATGTAAAAGTGACGCTTTAAAGGAGAAAATGAAAAAAAAAATTGCCATGTATTACAAGGAATAGTTCCACTGCAAAAGTAAACTTTCCCTTTAATATATTGATTGAAGCCTGGTCACTTGAAGAAAGGCACAGTGTGGCTCGAAAACATGTAGTGTCTGCACATGGTAAAAATAAGTTGCCAGTTGCAGTTATCCCTGCTTGTTGCCTGAAGTGTTACCTCATCAATCATTTTGTTGTAACGATTTCGTATGCCTGTATCAGGATGGGGCATAGATAGAGGTGACTGGATCTGCCCTATTTACCTGCTGTGTGGAGTATTATAAATTTTTCTGGGAGGTTAAGGAGCTATCCTACCTCCCGTTCTTAAAGCAATACTCAGGAGCCAGGGACGAAGGTCGTATAATTTACCTTTTGCGCAATCCACTGCTGCAGAGCTGAAAATCTCAGACCGCTTCTTGGTTCTAATCCACTATAACGCACATGTGCTTCCCTCCTGGCTTTTAGCACTATATTTAATACAGCACTAGTACAGGGCTAACCTGCAATGAACTGTTTCTTGCTGTAGCTGCTCAACGAAGCAATTTTTGTAAGGCAGAATAATCAACCCTACATCACTCCTCAGGTACTTTCCATTTTTAAAAACTTTTATTAGTTATCCTTTAAAGCAAAGAGATCCTTACTGCTCTTACTGCATGGTGGCCACTTTTTTTCTCTCTCTCTATCTGACTCAATGTAGAGAAAAGGCAAAGGTAGAATGTACTCACCGCTCTAACTGTATGTTTTCCAAAAGTATGGTGGCTGTACTCACTGATCTCACGTGATGGTATTACGATTAACCTCTGCTACTATTTTTTTTTTTGTTTTTGAGTGGAAAGCTGTCATACCATTAGAAAATAATACCCTGCAAGTAATTGGCAAAAAAAATTTTGTAGAATACTGGCAACTATGCCTGAGTGCATCTGTTGTTTTGTTTTTAAATTAACAGCAGTTCCACACAATAAATCCAAAGTACATATTCATACAAAATTACATGTAAAGATATTTAAACATAATAGCTTATTAGCAATTACATTTATTAGCAACAATGCAAAAGATACAAACACAGAAAAGATTTTTTTTTGTAAATGTTATAACAATTTGCAAATTAAACTGTCCCACCAGTTTCAGTGGACAGTATAATTGAGGCAAATCTGCAAATGATATTGTTTTTTAGACCCTCCAATTATAGTTAATTGACAGTCGAGATCTATAGTATACCTATGCGTCTCTCTTTCTGGCTACTGTCCTGTCCAGTGTCCTGCAGTGTCTTTTATTCTGACATTCAGGCTAGGAACACATATCAGATCCTTCACAAGGACCACAAAAATGTGGTTGCCTAAAAACTGTAAATAAGTAGTTAAATGGGAATGTGGTCCCCAACCAGATTTTTAATGAAAGGCCAGATTCCTACCTTAAAATGAGACAAGTATGAAGAAAATCTCTGATCAGAAAGTTGACAGAGGCACTTCCAAAGAAAATGCTCCTCACCACACCCCTCATACCTAAGACCCGCAAGTCAGAATCACACAGAACTGCTGATTTGGACTTTGCCTGTAAAGGCTGTTTTTTTTTCCTTAAAGGGGATAGGATGCGGGTCTGAGGTTGAGTGGGGGAGGGGCAACAGACCCGGTGGGCGGGGGCCAAGTGGTTTGCAAATGAATGGGGAGGCTGCAAGGGGTCTGGCAAGGGTCCATGGGGGCCTGCAAGGGGAAGAGGCCCTTTGTCCCACAGTAGGAGGGACAATGAGACACAGGGAAAGATTTCATCTGTCCATAATGTCAGCAGGAGAAGTGCAGGGGATCTGGTGATGCTGCTACCATATCACACATTAAATGTAAATATCTTCAAAACCAGTAAAAAGAATTATGAAAGTAAATAGCAAAATACTCAGGAAGCATTTCTTGTCATTTATCTAAAGTATTTTGGACCACAGTACCCCTTTTAATTCCCATTCTAAATAAGAATGTAAAAGGCATTAAGGTTCTTTCTCCCAAATAAGCTGTTTTTTCCTAATATAATTCAAATATAAAACACTTCGATACATAAAGTGGAGATTTTTTGACGCTGTGATCATTATGGGCTAGGCCACACTAGTGCGTTTTGCGTTGTGGTTTGCCGTCCGGGTTTTTTGCTAAAATGAAATCGATTTCCAATGGCATGCGTTTGTTGCGTGTCCTTCACCTTTTGGTAACGCATGCGTTCACCATTTTTGGTGTCATTAACGCATGAGTTTTCCATAACGAAAACGGCAAACGCACGCGCAAAATGCACAATAATTGCGCGCACACTCAACCGTGTGAATACGCTCCGCGATTTCTGCGCGAATTCCTGTGCGCAGTGTAGCATTAGCCTATCTGGCTATGGCCTTTTGAAGCGTGTTTGGGTTGTAATAAAATAAATTTTCCTCTCCTTGGATTAATAGCGTCTGTTTCATTTTCTTGATTTCTCATAATGTAGTCATCTTAGCTTTCTCATTGATGGCCGCTTGCGGTTAGGAGGCGATTCTGCAGTAAACACAGAGAAATAATCATCACAAAGTGTTACTATAAGAGTATTTATAAAAAATGAATCAATGTATAAAAGTATGACAATGCATACGATTATAATTAATAATCTCCCATAGTTTTAGTACACGGCACGATTATAATACCACAAACACCTGAATGCTGGTTTGCATGGGGCAACAATGGTATCGGGTATAGGACAAAGTACTTATGTTTTTATCAAAGGATTGTATATGAAAGCAAGTGGATGTACACTCTCCACATAATGCCACAATTAACATCATATTTTCCCATCAATACTTCCTTATTGCACCAACTATATACAGAAATACACATATTAAAGTTCCATAAAACTATGATGTAATGGACATCCCGGCAGATGTTTGGTTGGCATTCATAGCATGAAATTGGACAGGTACCATCATAGGAGGAGAAATTATTTTCAATTGTACAGGCATCAGGTAGGATTTGTGTCATATTAAAGGATCTTGGGGTTTTGGTGGATAACAAACTTAAAGGGCATGTCCACCCCCAAAAACTATAATCCCCCAACTACTGGCCCCCCCATGTTGTGTTTAATCCTTACCTCACATCCCAGCTCCATAGGTTCTCCTGTAGTCCCCCCCACAGTCCCAAAAAATGACTACCAGGAGGCTAGCAGAGTCCATATAGGACACTGCCTGCTAGCTGGCCTCATGGTAGATTTTTGCCATGCGTACTGCAGCCCTTCTCCCCCCCCTCCCTCCCCCTCCTCCCCTCCCTCTCCCTCCCGTTCTACTATCCCTCCCCCTAGCATAAAACCCCTTCACTAATGATTTCCCCCATTTCTCCCAGCCCAAACCGGCAATTTTTTTTTTTTAGAAGCTCCCAAACTCTTACTTACCTCTCCTCTTTCCTCCGGCGAAGTGAGCTGCCGGCAGCCGCGTCTGTGATTGGCTGCCGCTCAGCCAATCACAGACGCGGCTGCCGGTCCCGCCCCTCTGCTTGCATTTCCTTGCAAGCAAGGGCCGGGAGCGCGGCGGAGGATCGAGGGAGGTAAGTAGAGTTTGGGGGGCTTTCTAAAAAAAAAAATATACGGTTGGGGCTGGGAGCCCAGGGGGGATCTTATATGAAAAAATAAATTTAGGGTGACATAGCCGTTAAAGTAGCAAGCACAAGCCAGGCACAACAGCTAGAGCCAGCAAGATATTGGCTTGTATAAAGAGAGGTTAATGGATTCTAGGGAGAAAAAATTTATTCTCCCTTTACAAAGCTTGGTAAGCCTCATTTGGAATCAGCAGTGCAATTTGGGAATCCTGTGTACAAAAAGGACATCTTGGAAATGGGAGGGTTCAGAGAAGGGCAAATTACTAAAGGAATGGGGAACTTGAATATGAAAGACACTAGAGAAAAAGCGGCTTGTGTGGGGATATGAATACGTGTATAATAAAATTAACGAGCCATACAATACACTTTTCTGGTGGCAATTGTTTGCCAAAAGAACATGTCAGAAGAAATACAGACATCCCTTAGACGTTGAAGTTTAGTCTTAAGTCCTTTCTGTTGGTGGCTTAACAACTGCCTGCCTACTCAGTGTGGGCTCACAAAGGCTCTTACAGAGATTTAAATTCAGCTTACTACTCTATTTAGGGTATAGCTAGCATATTGGTTTTTGTCCAATGCACAACTGAGCCTCTTTGGTTGCTATACATTTCTGCTGCATATAAGCACTTTTGTTATAAAAAAAAAAAAAAAGTCCCAACTGAATGTTGGCAGTTTGGACTCTTTACTTACTCTCTGTTCTGGCTTTTCTGTGTCTCCTACACGAAGAGGCGGGGTTTTTGGCTCCTCCTTATGGCGTTTCATTATGGGAGTGTTCACATCCTCTTGATACACTAAAGCATTTAAAAGGATCATACACTTAGAAACACATCAGAAAGTAAAAAGAAAAGGAGAAACGAAAAACTTTACAGTCAGACAAACAAACAACAGATCTTCTATAATGAAAATACCGTAGGCAATTTGTATGCTTGGGAGTTTTGCATCTGTGTTTTCCCTTTCCATCCCTGTGCTCCATTGATCCTGATACGTGTATGCATTTTACTAAGCAATTGCTCAGGCACTCCCTCTGGGCAATGTTTCTCTTCCCTGTCATTCACCTGATCATCATCCATTGCCATGCAAGGGAAAATTGTATTATTTTATATTCACCTCTTGCAGTCCAAATTGGACACAAGTGGAGCAAAGATATGAAGTTAATCCAAACATTTTTATAAATGTTGAGAACTATAATAGTATACGTATTTTGAGGTAGAATAAAGACTAATGTCCACCCAGTCCAACCCCATCTAGCAATGTCCTCATTTCCTGCCTACTGTTGATCCAGAGGAAGGCAAAATAAACCCCACCAAATTTATGAAGGGGGAAAACAAAAAATTCCTTCCTGACTCCTAGTGGCAATCAGAAATTTCCTGAATCAACTCTACTTTATGTATCATTCCAGTAAATTGCACAATTCCTTGTTTGCAGAAACTCACCCAGCTTTTTTTTTTTTAAACTACCAATGAACCTGCCATAACGTCCACTGGAAGTACAGTTCCCTAGCTTTACGTCTCGCACTGTAAAAACCCTTTCCAAACTTGAAGCCTAAACCTTTTTTCTCAGTTGGTCATGTGTCCCTCTGACATGCTCTATTGGTCAACAATGCCCCAGATCGTTTATTGTATGGCCCGTTAATATATTTATAACACAGTAATCATATCCCCCCGCAAGTGCCTTTTCTCCAGTGTACATAATTGTTAGACTTTTCCATTCTCTTTCATATTCAAGCTCCCCCAAGCCCCTTATAATTTATTTAGTTGCCACTTCTGTGAACCTTTCCATTTCAAAGATGTCCTTTCTGTTCACAGGATTCCAAAATGCACTGCATATTTCAAATGAGGCTTACCAATGCTTTGTAAAAGTTGGAGAATATCCAAGCAAGGAAAAAAGGTAGGAGGAGCACACTACTGGGGTGAATGTTTCTTATTATGCAAAAACAACCAGCAACGTTTTCGGGACTCAGGCCCCTTCCTCAGGCCCGTCGCTCAGGCCTAGACCTGAGAAGGGGCCTTGAGTCCCGAAACGTTGCTTGTTTTTTTTTGCTACCTGAGGAGGGGCCTTGAGTCCCGAAACTTGCTTGTTGTTTTTTTGCACTAATAAGAAAACATTCACCCCAGTAGTGTGCTCCTCTACTTTTTTTCCTTGCTTGGTGTTGCAGCCCTGGAAGTAGGGGGCTAAGAGGATTGCACCTACCTATTTGTCTGGCAAAGGAGCCAACAACAGTGTGCCATTGTGCGGTCTTGGAAGTTGGAGAATAACCTTTTCCTCCCTTCAATCCATACCTCTCTTTATACAAGACACTACCCATGCTGGCTCTGGCTGTTGCTGCCTGGCACTCGCCTGCCTTCCTTTAAGTTTGTTATCCACCAAAACTCCAAGATCCCTTCAACAGGAATCACTTACACAGAGCCATTTATAGTAAAAAGCGCACAAGTCCAAAATGCATCACCTTACAATTATGCAACTTGAATCTCTCTGGCCACTTAGCAGCTCATGTGCATCTATCTAGAATCCCCACTGCATGATTGCGCACATCCTCTGAAGTTTTTATGGGTGAAAAAGTTGTGTCGTCAGCAAACACAAGAACTGCTGACAATACCCACTCCAAATCATTAATAAATAAGCGGCCACCAACACAGAACCCTGTGGCAGCCCACTTGCACTTATTCCCATAATGATGAAGCCCCCCATTAACAACTACCCTTCTGCATCCGATCATTCCATGTAACCAATTTTCGATCCATGTACAAATGTGCCTTCCCCATACCAACAGACCCTTAGCTTATACATTTAGACGCCTCAATGGGTGACTGTATGAAAACCTTATGAAACAAAAATCCAAGTAAACTACATCTAACTGCTATCCAGAGTCTAATTCTACTTACTTCCTCATAAAAGCCAAGCAAGTTATTTGATAGATCTATTCCTCCTGAATCCGGCTGGTTAACTGGTCTTAAAAACTAACTCTAAAGAAAACCAAATGTTTTCCCTTATTAAACTTTCCATATCTTCCCCACCACTGAATTAAACTTACAGGCCTGTAATTACCCAGCTCCTGAAACGCTACCTTTTGGAATATTGGAATAAACATTAGCCTTTTCCAATCCAGAGGCACACCTCCTGACATGAGGGGAATCTGCAAAAATAAGAAAATGCCTAGATAAAACTGAACTTAGGCTCCCTAAGTAACCCGATGGGTATTTTATCCGGTCCAGGAGATTTATTACTTATTAAACCTTATTTAGTTCTTCTGGCCAATCCTCGGTTAACCAATGTGCACTTCAAATCTTTTATACCATTATTGTCTACATAACCTATGTTCTGTAGCTTTTGATCTTGCCTATATGTATACAGAGGGAAAAAAAATATTCAGACATTTGCTTTATCGCCCATCCTCCGTTAACTTACTTATCCCCATTAATTATGGTGCCATAATTCTAAGTTCCTCACTTCTTACTATTAATATACTTTAAAAGTTTTTTAGGCTTAGTGATGCTTGTTCAGCTATCCTAACTCATTATTAACTTTATCTAGTTTATTGTTTACTTACCCTCCTTGTTCAGTTTTTATATCCCTAAAGGCCCTTTTCCTGTTCCCGCTGACCTTAAAGGTTTTAAATGGCCTTTTTCTTCCTTTCATTTACCTCTTTACTCCGATTCATCCCACAATGGGCGCGGATTTATTTTGTTACATTTATTTCCCAAGGGTATAAATTTAGATGTGAACTGGCTTAAAATCCCCCTTAAACACAGTCCACTTCTGTTCAGTTACCATTCTCTGATATCTTTCCCAGTTTGACATTCTGAAGAGCTATTTTAACCTGGGAAAATTTGCCTTCAGAAATTGAAGCGCACTTTTCCCCCCAAACCCAGCACACTTTTCCTTTCGATAACGATCAAAACGACACTATTTCATGTCACATTCCCCTAAGTCTCTCCAGTTACCTTTATATCTATAATGTTGGCTTCACGCTGTTAAGATTTAACCAGATCCAACAGACTCCTTTTCTATTAGGAACATACCTGTGAGAAAATTATCCTGCCAGTCAAATGCAGGAACTCATCGCCTTTTTCTGTGATGGGCAGTTTCCACTCCATCAATCAGTAATTAAAGTCCCCGAAATGAGTCACACTCTCCAAACTTGCAGCCCTTGCCAACTGCATTAAAGCTGACTCACTTCCTCTCTGCTAGCATTTGGCGCTTAATAGCGACACCAACAATGACATTACCCACCACCTACCACCACCCTTTCCTGTTTGCCCTAATTCCACGATATTGGCCAGTTTTATCTCTTCTTTTAATTTGGCTTTCATTCTTTTTTTACAGAACCCACATTCCTCCCCTTTCCTTTGTTTCTCTGTTCCTGCCTAAACAAGGCTCTCCTTCTAAATTTACAGCCCAGTCAATGAGAACTGTTCACCATCATTCTGCTATAGCCTGTTTACACATACTTTTCATTTAATGCATATTTCCAATTCACCCATTTTGCCAGCCAGCTTCTCACATTTGCAACATCATTTTTAGATTATGAATCCTGTACTTTATTCATACACTTTATACCATAGCATTTCTATGCTAGCTCACTCCCCTTTCCACCGGCACCCTGGCCCTATCTGCACCTGCTTCCTCCTGGGCTAGCTATCCCAGTGTGGCTACTATACCCTCCCTCCCTCCCAAGCTAGTTAAAAATCTCCTCCAACCATCTAGTCATCTACTCCCCAAAACAGCTGCACCCAGGAGATGCAACCCATCCCAAAGTCTATAGCGTTGCAAAGTCTGCCCATTTCTCTATAACCCAACCCATCTTCCTTACATACACCAACCTTTTAGACACAAATTAATGCTCCTAAGCTCCCCGCCTGTCTCCCTGCTTAGCAGTGACTGGCGGTAGTATTTGAAAAAAACTACCCGGAGGTCTTGCTTTTTAACTTGCCCCTAGCTCTAGAAATCTGTTTAAAGGCATGTCTATCCTTCTTTGATATATGTAGTGCTTCCTTCCCTCCCCTAGCCCCCAACCCCCAGATCCCTCGACTTTACTTACTCCCTCTCTCCTCCGCCTCCTGCCCGGCTTTCGCAGCATGCAAGCAGGGGGCGACCGGCAGCCGCCCCGATTGGCGAGAGCAGCCAATCACGACGCGGCTGCCAGCTCTTAGAACGTCGGGAGAGAGAGGAAGGTAATTAGAGTGGGGGATCTTTCTATTACTTGATTATAGCGGTTGGGACTGGGGGAAGCATATACTATTATATGGACAAGGGGATTTCCTAGGGGAGGGAGAACAAAACGGGTGGAAGGGAGGGCTGCATTGCGCATGGCAAAAATTCTCCCAGGGGGATACAGGAGGCAGAGTCCTATATAACTCTGCTATGCTCCTAGTGGCCCCATTTTTTGGAACTTGTGGACACATTAAAGAGAACAATTTGGAGGCTGGGATGTAGGTAAGGATTTTATTACACTACAGCGTGGGGCATTATAGTTTTTTTTTTGGGGGGGTTGGCGTGCCCTTTAAGGAACCTCACCTCCTCCTCTAACTTGTTCCATTGGCAGGTCACCCCCCCCCACCCAATAACTGTTCTACATGATCCACCACATTCCGAACCCTAGCACTAAGGAGGCACACACACAGTTCTGCATGTAGGGTCTTGGCAGGCCAGATTACCCTCTCTACCTTCCATATAAATGGCGTCCCCTAACCACTACATCTTCTCCTTTCTGATCCTAAAGTTTCCCCTCCTCCTTGTATCAGAGATGGCAGCCCCTGGGTGTTTCAGGGACTAGCCCCCTTCATACTGCTAATGTTCCGAGCTTTCCTCCTCCACTTCAGCACGACAAGGCGACAATCTGGTTGGATGGCAATCTGGAAAGAATCAACCTACCCCTTCCATCCCGCCTTTCCTTCCCCTAGTAACCCTACAAAACACCAGAGTAACCTCCCCCCTCACCTCCCTTTCCCACTTCCACCCACCTCTTCCTTGACTGGCCCCAGCCAGTGCCTGCCATCCCCCAGAGTCGCCAATCCCCTGCATTCTGCAAGCTGCCCCTTAGATGCTTCACCTCGCTTTCCACAACGGGCAACCCACTCACACCTGACCAGACACATGTCCCCTGGAACGTCTGGCTCAGGGTCCAATCCATGTGGCAGGATGCACATTGCATGGTACCGCCAAAACTGTCCTTATAATACCACAGCACAGTAACGACCTCAACCGTTGTTAAGTGCCCTTGTTTCAATGTCCTTCTTTTTTCTCATTTCCAACTCACAGAAAACTTCCTGTTGTTAGGTCCAACCACAGTCCAACCAATGTGAAATCCTATTTAACTAATTAGGCCCCAGCCCCCACACCAATTAGTCAAGAGCCCGGAGCGAGTGAAAAAACAACACTTATTAACCCCTGTCCAGCTGTTTATACGAGAAACAAACAGTGCAATACAGACTAATAGAAGCCCAGTGCCCCCCGTTTAATGGGAAGAAAAGATTTAATCCTGCTTACTGCACACACAGTCCCTTAACACAGCAACAAACAATCCTTTATTTTAAAAACTTTCACACGTACACATATAAACAATCAACTGATTAAAATGTCCTTTTTCCTATATTTTTGAGATCAAGGTCCTTTAGAACAAGGAAACTTACTTTGATATATTTCACTCACAGGAAACTTTTTTGTGTTAGGGTCCAAACACCACCTCTGAACATAACTTTCAGAGGCATTATCGTATAGCATCATTTTGTAGGTTTCTATTTAGTAATTCTGTGCCACACCATATCTCATCACATTAACACTGTCCTGTCACTACGGATCATCCACTCACGAGCCGACTCCGCTCTCAAAGGGACACGACGGCAACATCGCACAACCCCACGTGGTTGGCCCTCCCGTCCGCCTCTTATCCTCGGCACTATAGGGAGTCTGAGCGGGCGAGAGGCCCCACAACCCCGCCTAGAGTGTCCCGGCCCCACTTGTTGCATTGGACTGTCAGCAAATCACTGGGACATGAGCCCCCCCGCCCGGCGCGGGAAGAAAATCCGTCGGCTGAGGGCAGGGCTCCAAGGACCTCGTGCGGGCCGATTGGCCCGGTGCATGGGTGGTGGTTTTTCAGAAGGTTTAACTTTTAACTCCTGCTGTGCACATGATACAGCTTTCCGGTTAGCCGAGTTGAGACATGGGAGGAGGGAACAGAGGGGGGGAAGGGGGAAGTGCTGTCACACAGATCTGACACCATGGTTTAAACAAGTCACTGACCAGATAGGATTACGGCAGCACAGAGTACATAAATTTAACTTTGCAAAGGGCAATGGTGTTTTTCTCACTATAGATGCTCTTTAGGTCCATAGGGTGGCTTCCCTCAAACAAAGAACATACCCAATCCCTTCTTTTAACCGTAAATCCTCATTTACTGCACCTCCCTACTTATATTCTCTCTTGTCCCTTATGTCCAGACCGTGCCTCCGTTCCTCCATGAACCCCCAACAAAACAATGCTTCCTTCCGCATCTTAACCATTCCTTCTTCTTGCCGCTCCCTACCTTTGGAACTCTCCCATTCTCGTTTTGCCAGTGTGACATCCATTAATACTTTAAATCTAGGCATGCTGCACACTTTATCAATTATAGTTAATTATACATACATGCGATGTATGAACAATTTGTAATTTAATTTTTAAAACAATTTTAATCTGTATACTTTGCTTGCACTTATCCCCCCCCTTGTTGTATACTCTGATTTCATAATGTTACAGCGCTGCGTACCCAAGTGGCACTTCCTAATACAATATACATACATATAACATATGGAAACTTACTTGAAACATAACCTTTAAAGACAAAATTCCACAACTTCTGTGCTTAAGTATCCTGCTTTTTTATAGATTGTCCAGCATGCATTTTGTACTTCTGCAGAGTTAGCAATATACAGTCAGTCAATGTATAAAGCTGCGTTACATCATCAAAAGCTAGTGACCTGAATAGAGACTAAAGTGGCCATACATTGGGAAGATTTTACTTACCGCGGCGATCCCACCTCTAGACACAGATCCTGCTGGAAACCGCCCTTTCCTGTTCTTCTTTGGCAACCAACATGTGACACCATCGCGCATTCTTTTGCCAGTTGCAAAGAAGACGGGAAAGACCGTTCCGGTGGGATCGCTTGGTCTGGTAAGTAAAATCTCCTAATGATGGCCACCTTAAGAAATATGCATTTTTTTTTTCCATTTCATTTTATGACTATGTATTTTTTATACTTAAGGTACAATTACATTTAAAAGACAAATATTCAACCACCCCACCCCACTACCCTTAAAAGATCTAAACCACATAGTTTCCTACCTTCCTGGGTATAGTCTGATCATTCTTATAAACTTTTTCTTGCCACTCCCGTCTAGCTCCATGACTCAGCCTGTTGGTGACAGGCCTATGGGAAGATTGACCAGATTACAGATGAGAACTTGACTCAACCTGAGAGGAAAATTAAAATTATAACAACTTCAGGGTTTACTCGTATTTCTTTAACCCCTGGTTAATTTTATGTATGTAAGACCAATCTCTAATAAGAGCCTTACCTTTTGTGCTGCACGAGTTGACAGCCATTGGGTTTTGTGAGGTACAAAGAAGTCTGCTTGTCTTTCTTCTTATTTTGCTGCTTCCAGTAGCCGGCCTAGCGTCTTCTGTAAATATTATATTCTTAATTTTAGCTCTAAAAACAGATCATTGATTCAATCAGTCACAAATCAGGTAATACACCATTCTTCTACCTGAGGAGGGAATTGTTATCCCCACAATGTTTTACAGAGCATTTGCTCTAAATAAAAGGGTTTGTTGTAAGCAATAATTCTGTGTGGTGTTTTGTGGAACCTATTTTGTGTATCTGACGTCAATAATACAGCCACACTTAGCAAGCGAAATATATGCCCCTTCTAGGCCAGTACATATCATATATCTTGGCAAAACTTGCATTCATCATAAACAAGTTTTTATCTACATTACTGTGATCAAGCACATGAACAAAAGCCTTCCAACAACATCAAGGTAACCCCAGACTTATAGGTCCTAATTTTATTGTTTTTTAAATGTTTTTACCTTTTACTAATAAACATGTACGCCATATGGGGCATTCTTTTCTAATATCAATAATTGGATTTTTAAGTGTCTGTGACGTCAACCGGCGCGCCATCGAATCGGCCTCGCACATTGTGAGATTAAGGATTCCAACTACGTGACTCTGCTTATCTGGGGAATTGCAATGGGGGAATCCTTGCTACAGGAAGTTTCAGCACAGAGCCAACAAGAGCATTTAAAACCACTGCAAGTAGGGGAGGGGGATAGAATGAAATAAACACCACCACTGTTATTTCAGTATGATACCGCTACCCACTACATCAAGTTGTAAATACGGTGTGACTTATCCTTTAACGGCATCAGGACCTTCCAATTAAAGCCCTTCGCACAAATTGTATTGTAATTAAGGCATAAGGATGCTCCCACAGTCTGCTTGTAATAAACATCTTCTGTTGGTTCTCCATTCATTCAGGTCATGTATAAAGATATAAATAATATTAATAAACAATTTAATAAAAAATAAAAAAATATTGCAAATAAAAAACAAAAAACTGGCAATGGATAATATAATATAAAAAAAATCTTGGTTTTATTTAGTTATCAACTGGAGTACTTTAGTTCTTGAAGACATTTCACTAGTCATCTGACTGGCTTTCTCAATTCAGAATGACTTGCACAATACTCTGTTGGCAATTAGTTACCCTGGAAAGTCCCAATTAGGCATATACATCCAGAGTGTTTAGGGTACCTTCTGAATGCATGGTGTGGATGCATTGAGGGTTACGGGGTGTTATTGAAACTGCCCATGGTAAGGTGATCTAAAACAGCCTGTACTGGCAGACGGTTGGTTTCAATACCAACTGTCTGCCATGTCAATGCTGTTTTTGACATATGCTACTATTAGACAATACTGATTATTTCAATTTACATGATGTAGCTGTCTTGTAAGTCCATTATTTTTAAGCAACCTGACTGTCATCTTATGTGCAAGAAAAAAATCACAGATTGCACATAAACGAGATCCCAGCGTATTTCATCCCTCAAAAACATTTGCAAATATAACAACTGAGATGGAGAGCTGTGCAAGGAAAATGTACAAATAATATAAAAACAGTTTGTAGTACACTAACACAGACTGATCTGTGTTAAATCGGTAACCTAGACAACTTACTCATATCCCAAGTCTACTTCTGGTATCCCCCTCAAGCATCTGATTTGGACAACATTTCCTCTGTTTTCTTGCTGATGACACCATTGATACTGTCATGAATTTCATACAGACCTCTTCTGCACTCTTTAGCTTTAACCTTCTTTTCTCATCTTCCACAATCCCTTTTTCTTTTTTTTTAGCTCGTCTCAATGTACTATCATCCTGATTGGAGGGAAAATCCTCTTCACACTGTTTTTTAATAATTTTAAAAAAAACCTAACAGAACAACATCTAGTATAGCACCGAGTTGATGAAGTTGCATTTGGATATGGTCTTTAGTTAAATTACATATATAAAAGAATAAAATAAAATAAACCCTTGTTTTCGTTAAAGGAAAACTAAAAAAACTATTTAGAACTGATGTATTTATTGGGCTTATGCATTAGACGGTGCGGGAAATTGCTTGGATATACCCCTGCCCGTGAAGGAAATATTACCCTGTACCCAAGACACTAAATCTAAGCAGGTTCCAAAAGGCCTGGGCTATCCCCCTCAATTGTTTTATTTATTTTTCTTTTTTTTTGCACATTTGCCTGTATTGGAACTGCTTTTCCCTCAGTGCACTGTGATTGCAGAGTTTCAGTTTGGACACAGGTGTATTTTAAAATATCTGTGCTCATTTAAATAGAACTTACACCTGTCCAGCATCTTCATCACTCTGTTTGTTTCTGCTGAAAAAGAGTTCCTAAATTCAGGTCCTCTTTTCTCCATCTACTCGATAAAAGATTGAAAAATTGAATCTTCGTTTGACGAATATCCTCTGTAAGTCAAAAATAATACAAGATAAAATATTTCCCACCTTTCTTTGCCTCTTCTTTAAAAGCTTTTTCATATCTACTACCCCCATATTGATCTTGAAAGGGTCTCCGGTACCAAGACAGATAACATAAAGGGTAATTAAACGTATTTCTTTTTCGCCTTGACTTTGTTTACAGGAAATGGTATAATAGACCATGTATATTGTTTTATTAAAGGAATAGTTTCACTTGAAAGGTGAACTATTTTTTTAAATGTATGTGATTGAAGACTGTGGAAGATCTATGCCCTACCTCCCATTCTTCAATCAATATTCAGAGCCACGGTACGAAGATAGAAAGTTATTTAAACCTTACACGTGATCCTCCTCAGCAGAACTGAAAATTCCAGACGCTTCCCTGGTTGTGATCTACAATATTCGCATTAACATACATGCACGCTATAAGTTTATTACAACAGGAGTGTCAGGACCTGTCAGTTCCTGCTGCGCAGGATCGCGTGTAAGGTGAATATCTTCTATCTCATCCCGGGCTCCTATATATTATGTTTCAATGATTTTTTTAAAATTCATTTACAGATAAAATAAACATACATTTTACTGATTATTATTCGTTACAAATTTTACAATTAGAGTAACTGTTTTAACAAAATCAAAGAAGAAAAAGAAAATTTTGCAGCAGTGTTTGTGGGGGGCTGTGGAGAAGATTTCCATTCCTTGTGAGGAACAGAGGGCACGGGCCGGACATAAGGGACCAGAGAGAAGAAAAGTAGGAAGGTGCAGTAGAGCGAAGGATTAAAGGTTAAAAGGAGGGTATGGGGGGGGGGGGGGGGGGGGGGGTGAAATTTGTTGAGCTTAGATAGTGTTGTCTGCCACTAACTTGTCACCAAAGCTAGCATTGAGAAAACACTCCTCCACCACTCTTGATCACTTGATTATGTCGGCTGTATCGAGCAACAGTGCCTTTCAATTTTGTTTCAGATGATTGGCTCTATATATTAAGCTATATTGCATGTTATTAGCCACGTTTCTGGAACACATGCCTAACTAGTACATAAGGCGTCATTTTGCAAACTCCGCCCCTTACCTCAGCGAACTACAGTTAGAAATTACTGTCTTGTTTCTTAGGTTTTTTGTGGGCAATGCTAATCATTAGCATGAACTGCAAGATGCCTTCGTTATAAAGGGTGCTTCTCACTCAACTATGTCAAAGATCTATTTGCTTTGAATTTCAGTAGCAAAAGTCAAGTACTATACCACTAAAGTGGCCTCTTCTCCAATTTTTTTCACCACCAAAGGGCAACCGGCCCTAAAATTAAAACAATCACTTGAAAGGAAGTTTAGATATATATGACAGTTAATTTGTTGACAATAACCTTTTTAAGTACTAAAACATAAAATGTTTGCATATTTCCAGGATCCACCACCAAAAGGATATTTTATTTTAACCAACATAACTAGTTTGCTCATATCTCAACTCTCGTTCAGTGCACTTTGCGTGAATACCTCCGAAATGTTAGATATGGCAACAGTCACAAGCTATTTTAAGTTGTGATTAAAGAATTTTCATTTAAAATTTTTATATTTCTCCTTTAAGGGCATTCCACCCTAAATTAATCTTTTAATATAAATTGAAGGCAACCCATACTCACCCCACCACCGAGATCTTTAAAAAAAAAAGATCCGCATCATACTTACAGCCCTTCACTCCGCGGCGTCTCCTCCCGGCTCCGTTTGCCCAGAGATTTGCAAACAGGGGGCTGGACCTGCAGCCCGTCTGTGAGGGCTGAAGAGAAAAAAGATGATCAATGTCACCTTCCTGTGCCCATTATCACATATCTATGCTAGTGCAAACAGTAAAACACGGGGGGGGGGTTTCCCACGGAAATGCACCAAGCAGGAGGGCAAGCCCAGATTAAATGGACCAGTAAATGTATGAGCTTCCATACTGGGGTTACCTTGATGTTGGTGCACTTTATGCATAAAATTGTCACTAAAACACCCCTGTTTTACTGTTTTGCACTATCATAGATATTATGATATATTGGGCCCCGGAATGTGCATTGAATCATCTCTTTCTTGTTTTGTTCCTAATGTTTTTGGGCAGATCAGTAGCACTTCCACTATTTGTTATAAAAGTAATTTTTGTTGCCACAGGAGTGCTCCCACAGCCCCCTTTTGTGTGATTGGCTGAGAAGCAGCAATCACAGAACAAGGCTGGGCCAGCTATGAAAACAGCCGTGGAGCGAAGGGCGAGAAGTAAATTTCTGATTCTTTTTTTTAAAGATCTAACTAGGCGGTTGGAGGGTGGCCCAGGGGTGCCTCTATATATTAAAAGGATTTTAAGCAAGGGAAAAAGGGCAGCCATGGTGGGTTCCAGAGGGTGGTGGGGAAAGGGCTCCCCTAAACGCATGTCACCTATCTCCCCAGAGGAAAACAGGAGGCAGGACTTTGACATAAGGACAATCCTACTCTTCATTTTCCTGTATTTTGCACAGACACAGGACAACCATAAGCAAAGGAGTAAGGAATGATTTTTTTAAAACTACACAGTGGGGCCAGTAGTGGGGTTTAATTTTAGTTTTGGAGGGTGACATGCCCTTTAATATTCTCCCAGCGACAGACTACTAGCCTTTTTATCGTCACATGTTCCTGTCATCAGGGATATAGTTTGGCTTGGTTCAGTATTTCTTATAAAAGAATATTCAGTTTAAAAAAACCCCTAAGATGTCAGAAGCTAATTTTATTTAGGGTATGATACATTATCTTTTTAAAATAATTTAGATAATAAAGTTAACATATATAGCAATCTCAGGTACAGTCATCTTTTAATATATTTTCAAATACAGAGTTTGCAAATAAGAAATAAAAGGCAAAGAATTCAAAACACAGCTAAAAATATTTTATGGGCCTAATAGACAATGAATACACCTATAAATCACATATACCTTTTGATAAAAGGGCTGTTCATTGAACCTATAAATCTCTTACTACACCATGTTTTGGCCTTTTCCCCAGGCTCTGACTTCTTTGGCCTCTTCTAGTGTCATCCTTAAACACACAATATAAACACTTTTAACAACACTTTCCTTATCTCTAAAATAAACAGCATCATATCCACTTTTAAAACTAACAGCAATATTTTTAGCCCCCAGTCAATCTCAAGAAGAAATCATTTACAGTAATCCATGAATTGAAAGTGCAATCCTAAGGGGAGGACCAAATCGATTAATAAAATGGTGATCTGACCCTGCTTCAAGTTTCTAAACAACCTAGAGGTGTGCAGAAAAATTTCGTAAATCTGGGGACTGGATAACTATTTCCTTACTGTCAACTGATAAAAAACGATACAGGTAATACACACACGGAAGACATTTTAGATTCATTACGTTAACTAATGTTATTAAATTATATAGTATCATAAGCTCAAACACTCACTAACTAAACTAAACTTGTCCACTCAAGGAATTCAGTTTCAAACCTAATATTATAACTTGCACTGTTTGTAATGAACTGCCACTCAACTACTGTGGTTCCTACTATGCTTTTTTATTTGGTCACATGGGAAATGTATGTTGTTTTATTTTTCATTACTTTTGGTGACAATAATAAAGGCAAACTTTTACAAAAGCAGATACTGTCCCATTATTACACTAATCGCTTTCCCCTGCTGACTTCTTTATTTCTCAAAGCACAAGAATGGTAGGACGTTATTATTTTAAGATTTTTTTTTCCCAAGTATCTGTCTGCACCTGAATTTTCACTGGCACTTTAATGGCCTTCTTAAAGGGAAGGCGGAGTTAACACACCGTTTGAGATTGATGTCACCATTTTATAGCTTGTCCCTTTTGAACTATTTTGGTTACACCTTGAGGAAGGGAGAGAACCCCCGAAACGTTTGTGTGGAGTTGGGACTTTGTTTCAGCAACTTAATAAATACGTTTTTGATTTAAGCACTTTTGGAGTGTGCCTCCCTTTCAGTACTTTGAAGATCCTTGTTTTTACTTGCTTTTGGTTGGTTATGCTTTAGCTTAAACTGTTGTCGCAAATCTATCTATAGTTTTTTAATATTTAAAGGAAATATTTGTATTTTTCCTAATTTATACCCTCACTTCTAGTTCTGAAACTGTCCAAACAAACACCTTTTGCCCATCACAGAGTGCCCTGTATGCTTCTGTTTTTGTTGTTTTGACAGCTTCATCTCTGACATTCTGGCATATCATGGTCCTGTTTTGTAGAGAAGGTAAGAGCAGAAAGAGGCAGGAAGCAGTCAACCGAAGCAGTGCAAGACATCTTAAAAGAAGATAACTCTAACTGTTAGGACAAGCTGAATTGTGGTTTCTTATTCAAAAAGTTGATTTCTTTTCAGTTTAGTTTCTTATTCGCAGGCTTGAAGTTGGTTTCTTATTCGGATTTGAATAAGAAACCTGTGTATTGCAGATAGTAAACCACGTTGGGGGCCACTGAAAAAAACCAGCAGACAGACTTATCCATAAACCCCTGGATATATTCCATTTATCCACCCTGGCGAAATTAAGTTTTGGCATGCAATTTTGGCATAAAGGCTGCGAAACCGCCTTTGAATACGAAACTGGTGTATTGCAATAGGTAACCAGTTTGGGCCACTGAACAACACCACCAGACAGTACGTACATACCTCTGGCACCTCATTCAGGTTGAGTCCAGTCTGGCCCAAATGAGTTTGGGCTGGCAGTTGGCATCCAAGTCTTTAAAACAGCCTTTTTGCACATTTGAATAAGAAACTGGTGTAATCACACATAGGCAAACCAGTTTTGGCCACTGAAAAACACCACAGACAGACTTGTGCATGTCAATGATTCCAAACATCGCTTTGTGACTTTAGGAATTGCCTGATGAACTTCCTCCTTTTCCACCACCAGCAGAATGTCATTGTTCTCCTCAGAGATACACGTCGAACTTCTACCTTCCCACCAACAAAGAACAAAGGGCTCTCTAAACCTCAAGAACTGGTGTGGTTACAGACTATGCTGGAGGGAGATTTTGTCCTAGCTTCCTATTCATTAGGCCCAAAAGCAATGACAGTGCATTCAGTGCTAGTTCATTGTACTTACATTTCCTTCCTGTGTCCCTAGCCCTTCTAGCCGGAGTTAGCAGTCCCTTGTATTTAGAGTCCGTCATCTGGTTCTGGTTGCCCGCCTGTTTTTTTACCTGTGTTCCTTGGTGTCCTATTCTCTTCCTAGCAATTATCTTGTATTATTTTATCTCCCAGTTTATATTTTCCTGTACCACGTACCACCCGGTTGCCTGCTGCCTCTGTTCTCGTATTATTGGTTTTGTTATTTTTATCTTTCCTGGGTTTTGGGTCTGCTGTGCACCATTTGTTAGACACTGGATTACTCCTTGCATTGATATCTTATGCGCGTTAGGCTATAATTGTATGTACTACAGACTGACAGGTATGCTCATTAATACCCTTGCCTGCCGGGAGATTGGTCTTGCATTAACCTTTACCTTTTCGTATATTATTGCATGTATGCATGTTGTCGTGCAATGAGGTTATGTCTACAACTGCTTCCATGCTCATTTATATTCCTTGCAATTGTTAAAAATTGGTCCTTGTTAAAAATTTTATTCCCTGGCTTTGGTTGCTCAGTTTTTTTTTTCCCCATAAGTGACATTCCTGCCTTATGGCACATCTTGTGCATTGCCCATGTTGGTTCAGTTTGCAAAGCATAAAGTGCAATCCTAACAGTACATACCCCTGGCACATACTGCAGTTGAGTCAGCCTTGCCCAAATTGTTTGGGCATTGAATTTGGCACTCAAAGTCTGCAACACAGACATTTAGCCATTTTGAATAAGAACTGGTTAAATTGCAATAGTAACCAGTTTGGCCACTGAAAAAACACTGCAGACAGACACGTACAATCCCTGCATATAATTCAATTGATTCAGCCTGGACCAAATTGGTTTTTGGGCATGGAGTTGGCATCAAAGTCTGCGAACAGCATTTTGAATTTATGAACTGGTGTTATGCAATAGGTTAACCAGTTTGGGCACTGAAAAAAACACTGCAGACAGATACGTACCTCACATCTGCACATAATTCGTTGAGTCCACTTGGTCCCAAATTGGTTTTGGGCATGCAAGTTTGCATCAAAGTCTTTAAACAGCCCTTTTTTGCACATTTGAAAAAGAAACTGGTGTATTGCAATAGTAAACCACTTTGGGCCCTGAAAAAGCAACCGCAGACGTCACATACTACCCGTGATATAAATTCAATTGATTCCAAGCCTGGTCCCCAAATTGGTTTTGGGCTGGAGTTGCATCAAAGTCTGCAAAACAGCCATTTTAAGCTTTGATAGAACCCGGTGTATTACAAATACTAAACAGTTTGGGTGTCACTGAAAAAACACCGCAGACCGACTTGTACATAACCCCTGGCACATAATTTCATTTGATTCCACAGCCCTGGCCCAAACTGGTTTAACTCTATTTCAATAATAACACCATTTTTTCTTATCACAGGATAAAATGCTGTTTTGCAGATTGATGCCAACTGCATACCAAAACCAATTTTGGGCCAGGCTGGACTCAATGAATTAATGTGCATTGTATGAAACAATTGCGATAAGTTCCTGGATATGGAGTCGCACCACCTTGATGAATTCAAATATTTATTCCCAACCACCCTCAAATACAAGTTTCGGGGAACTAGGAGGGGGCGACGTTCCCAATTCCCTCCCCCAAAACGTTGTATTGATTGGGTTGTGAATAATATTTTATTCATCAAGGTGTGACGACTCCATATCCAACTTTATCGATACTTACCTCCTTGAAGTGGGGAAACCATGGAAGTCAGCACCCCCACCAGTATGTGTGCATAAGTAACTCTTACGGCTAAGGTTCGTATGAACAAGTTTCTCTGCAGTGTTTTTTTCATTGGCCCAAAGCGTTTTTACGTATGCAATACATCAGTTTTCTTATTCAAATCCGATAAGAAATTCCAACTTCACCTACGAATAAAAATCTTAACTGAATAAGAAAACCAACTTCTGATCTTCGTTCCGTTAGCTAGAATTGGAAGTAGGGAAGTGTGTCCTATCGCCCTGAAAATTATTCTTGTGTTGTGGTGATATTGTTTATTACACTTTATACTTTATGGCCCTTTAACTCATCAATTTCTGTATTAAATATATAAGTAAAAATTTGTCTTGTGTTTTATTTTAGTCTAAAGATTTTTTAATAATTACTCTAAAAGGAACAGACCAACGGAACACTGCTGTTTTGTTGGGTGAATATGAATAACTGTAGCACATACTTTGATCAAAAATATGGTAATTAGGCAACGAATAAAGCAAAGAGTAGAGGGTCTCAGGCTAATATACCACGAGGAAGAGGGTTCTCATACTGGTATAAACACCCATAGAGAGAAAGGTTCTTAGACCGATATACACACCGAGCGAAGTCTACAATAAAATCTGGATGCTTACGGTTATTTAAACATTTTTCTACCTGACCTCATTAACAAACGCTTTACATCCTCCCCTCTTCATCAGAGGACGAGGCCTTGCGCCTTCGGCATTTTTCTCCACATGCATCTCTATGGGGGGGGGTTCCCCCCCCCCCTCACAGAGCACCCACCCAAACCCTACATTAATCTGCCTAAAGTAAACAATATTCAGCGCTTCGCTTCCTCCGGCTCAGGAATGAATTAAGTCTGGAGCATCGTTGTTTATTTTTCCTCAAGGTCGTCCCTCTATTGGACGTTTCGGGGCGGTGATTAGGATTTTCATGTCAACAATCTCGTATAGAGAACTACAGGTGGCATTGCTTAGAGGTACCATACGGTTATCTGGATAATGGGTTTTCACCCATGTAAGTGTTATTGGGCCTTTGTGCTGTACCCACCTGGTGTAGGGTGGGATTAGAAGTCTTGTCACCCCCTCTGGCCTAGAATTGTATAAATGTTTGCATTTATATAACCGAAATGTATGCATGTATTAAAGAAGTCCTATGTGTGTAATGAATTGTCTTTAGATTAATACAATGCTTGACATAGTTTCAATAAGTAGAGAAATATTTCTCTAAGACATAAAGTGAGAGATTAGGGCTATGAAGGCAGAGGGCTCCGGATGTATATAGAGAAAGAAGGGGGTTAGAAATAAATACAAGCAAGAGCATAAAGAATACTCATGGTGGTATGCACACTAGATAATAGAGTATCAGATTGGTATAAAACAAGTGTAGTTGCTATAATTGAATAAAGTGAAAGAAGGTGGTCTGATCTATATCCACAGAGAAGAAGGGTACAGTCTGGTATATACACAGAAGATGTAGTATGGTGACAGAGAAAAGCGGGCTGAAAGTGTAAATTGTGCAAAGAGAAAAAGGACCAGTAGAAGGGGTCTCAGATTAATCATACTGTAGAAAAGAGGGTGTTTTGGGCTCTTATATAAATAGTACGTTAAGTGTAAAAAGACAAAAAAAAGAAAATATTTTAGAAATAGACAAGCCGTTTACAAGGAGAGGGGTCCTGATTGGTATATATACTGTTGAAATTTAATCCAAAAAGACAAATCGATACAATCATTTTGTGTTGACTTACAGACCACCAATAATAATATCAAGTGATTTTTGGTCAAGATGGATGTGTGGGTATTTTCGGGTAACCTATTTGCTGTGTTAAAAAAAAAAAAAAACAGAACAATCCTATGCACTTTAAAATAAACCCAGTGATATTTCTGTTCTTGTGGGGTATTCTTTATGGTGTCTAGTGGTGATTTAGTATAGTCTAGTATAAGGTTTGGGTTGAATTAAAGACAGAGTCCATCCTGTCCCCCCATTTAGCAATAATCCTCATTTCCTGCCTACTGTTGATCAGAGAAGGCAAAAAAAAACCCCACCAAATTTTTTGAGGGGAAAACATTCCATCCTGACTCCGAGTGGCAATCGGACATTTCCCTGGATAACTTCTACTTTCTGTTTCAAGAACCAGTAACTTGCAACAGTCCTTTTTTTAAAACTGACCAATGAACCTGCAATAACCAATCCACTGTAATGACGTTCCATCCGCTTTACTTACCGTGAAAAAAAACCCTTTCTAAAGGCAACGCCACCCTCAACGCAGCCATGCGATTTATGGTGCGATTTTTTTTGCGTTTGCGCGTTTTGCGATTCTCAATAATATAAGGCAAACGCATGCTATTGCGATAAAATCAAAACGCACTCTCACGCACCGAAAACGTGCGGTTTTTTTTCGTTGCCCCGCGTTTTCCAAAATGATTTTTTTTAAAAGCAAGCCAGCGCAAAAAAAAAAAAAGTCGATCTTAGGGTATTGCATATGGCCAAATAGTTTTATTGTATGGCCCCTTTAATGTATTGTATACACAATAATCATCTCCCCACGCAGCAACCTTTTTCCTCCCAGCGTACATACTTTTAGTCTTTTCCAGTCTCTCTTCATATTCAACTCCCCCAAGTCCCCTTTTAATTTCGTTGCCTTCTCTGAACCCTTTTCCATTTCAAGATGTCCTTTTTGTAACACAGGTTCCAAAATTGCACTGCATATTCCAAATGAAGCCTTACTAAGCTTGTAAAGAGGGAGAATAACATTTCCTCCCTTGAATCCATCTACCTCTCTTAACAAGACAATACCATGGCTGGCCTCTGTCTGTTGCCACGTCTGGGGGGCCCCCAACTGCTTGCTTCCGTTAGTTTGTTATCCACCAAAATCCAAGATTCCCTTCAACAGGATCACTTAACAGAGCCATTTATAATATAGCAGCACAAGGATTTTTAAGTCAAATGCATCACCATTACATTTATCAACATTTACATAAATTTCATCTGCCACTTAGCAGCCCAATGTGACAATCTAATCTAGATCCCCTTGCAACAATTGCACAATTTTTTTGGTCGACAAAGTTTTGTGTTTTGTAAAGTGTTTGCAATTCTAAACTTCGCAGTGGTCCGAGAAATAATTACATTCTGCATTGTAGTTACAAAACATGAAAGCATATTCCTCCCTGACATTTTTTTTTTTCTTCAAATGTTTCATTTAAAATAAAAGAATACACCTATTGGTTAGTTTGTTGCTTTTCCTCTTATGTAATACTTTAATTGGTTACCTAATTTCAATCACCCTTTGCTAACAGGCTAAACTAATGGCAGCTAATTAGATCCCACAAAGCTTCCTCTCTGTTTGCTCTAATCGTCAAAATATACATTTCTTACCATATACCTATAGGCAGCAGATAAGATATCTTATAAAAATAAGTAATTTTTTCGTATAGGAGATGACAAATCAAAGAATCACGCTGAACATACTGGTTAACTCTAAGCTGGGTCCACACACGATGAGATATTTCGTCGATCGACCGTATTCATGGTATCGTCGATTCGGACCGAAATTATCGCATCCGAAATGGTTTTTGGGGTGGGGGGGGGGGGGGGGGGGGGGGCCCCACATGTCCTATCGACGCACCCCCGACCAACATCCTTGGCTTATACATTGTTTTCCCTATGGGGGACTGTATCAAAAGCCTTTGCAGTCTGGGGTTAAATTTAGTTTAGCACATTGAAATGCAAGCTTTTGAAGCACTTATGCTTCTTCTCAGGCATGATACCATCGAACTTTAACGCATCTCTAATTTTTATACTACAAGAATAAAAAGACTTTCTGACCTATAAGAGTTATCTGTGCCCCCATGCCTGCCGGCACTGCTGTCGTAATAAACTGTAATACACACTTCATGATCACCGGCAGTAATAAAAGAATTAGCAAGGTTAAACAAATCAAATACACTTTTGCCTCTATTTTCCATGGAGGATCTGTTATAAATGAGAAATATTTTATGGTTTTTGGGTGGTTTAAGAATTTAGTCTGATTAATTCTACCATTATTAGAGACTAGTGACACATAAAGTTTACATTTTGTCCCAATTTTTTTTTTATAAGTTTACAACTTTACATTCTAACTTTCCCTTTTGGATCTGATTTCCCATGAGCACTGTGACATTTAGTCTTTCAGGCTGTGTCCGTGGCTGCAGAAAATTGGCATCCACAGGACATCTCGTTTATTAATTAATTGTGATCTATGATAGTTCATTCTTTGCCTTAGGTTCTGTAGCAGGCTCTCCTACATAATAGTCCTGAAGGGGCACCTAGAACATAAAATCAGGTATACTACATTGGCTTAATTTGTAGGAGCAGGTTCTCCTTATTTCCATTTTAGTGGGTTCCTTGTATTGGTATCCTGTCTCCGGGTGGATGTACTTGCAGGTTTTACACTTTTTTTCTGCAAACGGAGATATTCCTTTTGTGTGGGGCCCTGTTAGGAACTTTTTACAACATTTTTTAAAAGTTTGGGTGGTTGGGAATATTTCTAGTAATCTGTCGTCATTTGTAAAATGGGATTGGAGTTTTCTTGCGATGTTTCCGAGTTTTCCATTTGGGGGGGGGTCTGTAAACAGCGGTATACGGTCCTCTTTTGGATATGTTTGTATTGTAGCAGTTTGTTTTCTGGGGATGCTGTTTGCTTTTTCTTGATTTGTGTTTCTGTAACTGACGACGAACGTCTTCCCCCTCCCTGTTTTGTAAAATCTTTTTTGAGAGATGTTTCCAGGTGCAGATTTTCTGTCTGTAGAATCAGATCAAATCCTGTTTATATCTTAGGTAGATAATTCTTTATGTGTTTAAGGTGAACTGTCATTCTGAGCTATGTGGGGATCGGTCGTATGTTGAGAAGATGGACTGTTTGTATTGTGTTTCCTTTATGCTGTATTATGTTGTCCAGAAAGATTATTTGCGGTAGGTGGATGGTTCGTTTTGATTTAATGTGGGGGTGAAATCAATTGTATTTTTGGTGTACATTGCAGTATGTCCCTCATTCGCTTGCAGTCCGGATGATCAGATTCGTGCCTATATAGCGAAGTAGCCATGCATATTTGGCACAATTCTCTACTACTACTTTTAAAAAGAACAACTATTCACGATATATATATATACATAGTATATATCTCTATATCTCCTTATATACTCTCTTATATCTAAGATCTATATACAACCCTTACAGTATTGCTTGTTGGTGGCTCTACAAGACAGACGACTAATGCATACATTGTAGTAAAAAGCAGGTGATGCCAAGAGAATGGCCTTGGCATTGAGACCAAAATTCTTCATTCTTGAACAAATCACTGGGCGTGAAGTATTTTATGTATTGCCCTCAGTCCAGTATGAAGTTCCATACAGCTTTCCTGGGCAATACATAACAGAAGAAATAGTAACATCAAAATAAAATTTTCCATTAAATCAGCTGCTATTTAGTAGTACAAGCGCATTGAATGACTGGAGGATTTTAAGGTGGTTTGGGGGTAAAAAAAAGTTCTGTGTCAGGGAGAGGGAGGATCCCTGGCTCGTATTTCCATTGCTGTCATTTCTAGAAACTAGGCTGCACTTCCTTGTTTTTGATCTGTTGAGGCACTAGAGAGCATGTGCATGTGGTGCATTTAGCTGGTTTTACCTAGCTAGGTGTTTATGGGAGCTGACCCCTAATTGCATAATAACCCAGCAGCCAATAGCAATTGGAGGAGGTGAACACAGCTTTTTTGTATTTTGGATGTGAGCTGTATATTGGGACATTGTTTTCTGAAGACTTTAGTTCTCGTTTATATAGATCAGGATTATCAATATTTAGGAAACTGTGGTCAAAAATATGACTTTAGGTAATTAATGGAATTGCTCTTCCTGAGAATTTTTGCAATATTATTTTCAGTGTTTTTATTTTTGCATATTTTGAAGATATTTACTTTTTGTGTGGATATGCAGCAGCATCACAGGTCCCCTGCACTTCCTGCGTCCTGCTTCTAAAACCCTGTCATCAATCTGCCCTGTGTCTCCGCCTCCCTTTGCCCCACTGGTCCCTCCCACTCATGGATCCCATGGTCCCATCCCAGTTTGCAGGCCCCCCATGCCATTCTCTTACTTCGACACTCGACCCGCCCCCCCCCCCACACACACACACAACACACGGAAAAACTCTGTGAAACACCTTTTTCAGGCATAGTGGATAACTCTTGCCTGAAAAGGCGTTTCCACCTAGTGGGAAAGAAGGGCTGTAGAGTTCCCTCTACATTCTCTGTCAGACTTCACACACAGAGAGGAGGAGGGATTCCCTTCTCCCTCACACAACTGGGGGTTGTCTGAGGCTGTGCTTGCCGCAGCACAAAAACTGTGGCGGGAAGCTTATGAATGTCACATGTCAGCCTCCCACCCTTACTTTCTGGTCAGTCTTTCTTTATTCTTATGCTGTGAGCACATAGATAGGTGGTTGAGGGCTGTTTTTAAAGTTTGGAACAACTTTGCCTTTTATTTAAACTCAACTTGTTTTGGGAGTCCACAGTTCCCCTTTAATTTGTGATATTTTCTTATGCTGCTTCCAGGGTTTAATAAAATCCTTTTGACCATATCCTACTGAATACAATGGGTTGAGACTGAAGATTTTTTTGCACTCATTTGGACTCCATGGAGAAGTTTACTAAGGAAACCTCCTCCTGGAAATCTAGGTAAGTTGGGTGTGTGGCCAGACTTGTTTCCTGTAAATCGATCCTTATTCCTGCTGACCATTCAGCAAGGCAAGACGTTCCTTGCAAAGCCCTGCGTCCCGACAGTTATCCACGAACGATCTGTGGTCCAGGACAGCACGATCGGCCCGTTTTCCTGACCTGTCCAAATCGTGCCATTTTCATGCATTTGACGAACAAACGGTCAGCGATCGGTCACGACAGCAAAGAAGAGCCATTCTATAATTCGTCCCGTCGACCAAAACGTCGCTCACTTAAGCCAAATTATTGTATGTTGTGGTCCCACTTACAGACAGTTGGGTATGTTTCCGATAGAAGCACTCTTGCACACCGATAATATTCCCTCTCACTCCTTTTGCTTTCAACAGGGAACCTGTGAATCCTGGGGCTGGAGGACCAAATCTCGGGCTTGCCTACAGGTAAATGATTTTTGTATTTTCATTGTTTAGCATTAGCCTATGTCCTTTTAACTTAATACCTTCCTTTCTTTAGGATGGTTTGGCTTCAATCTGTTGGATGTTGCGAGTCGATGCAGAATCACAGCACTTTGCATGCGGCAGGTCAGTGAATCCACCTCACTGCTACCATCCTTTACCTTTTATTGTACATCATTCACTTCTCTCTCACATCTTTCAGACTAAGAAACACAATCTCACTGTCAACCCTGACCACATTCCGTGTGGTGGTGCTACTCTGTGAGAACGAGGTTTTTCTGGACCCCTCGCCCACTCCATCGTCCCAAACAACCTCTCCAAGACTCAACCACTGTAAGGTTTTCTCACATATTAAACAGAAAGCATAGGCTGGGGTTGATATACTTACGGCTACATTGATGGCCTTTTGTTTGTCTTTTTCTACCCACTTGACGACTTTCCTTCCGCTCACCCGCTGAAGTTTGTCCTTTGCGGTGGCAGAGGATGGCGAATCAGAAAGTGATGACGATGACATAAAGCCAAGAGGTATAATGTAACTATGGGGAAATTATGTAAAGGATCCAAATGTTTGCTTGTGATATTAATCTGCACCAACCAATCAGATGTTTACTGGCCTGCTGCAGTTTTGCGTAATATCCTGTTTTCCTGCTTTTGATTAAAAGCAACAGGGATATTTTTGTGTCCTTCTTCTTACATAAGCCCTAAAATTGTAATCTTCATTTAAAACAGTGGCTGGCTTTTATATTAATGGACACATATTGTATAGGTTTTGAGCATTACAGGAGAACTAAAACGCCAATACAAAAGGGCAACAAAAAAGCTCCACAGACTTTATAACTGTCACTTTGTAAACTATTTGTTCTCTCACCTTCTGAATTCCGCTTCTACTGTAGAAATCTTTATAAAACATTTCTGAGTACTTGGCAATCTAAGATGTCACGGCTTCCTCGTGTTTCCTCTTCTCTTCCGTTGGTCCAGTACCAAATTCCTTCTGCAACATCTAACATCTACCTTGTGTTTGTTTCCCCTCCCCTTATGCTACAGCGTATGTACATTTGAACATTCACACACCCCCCTCCCGTGTCTCCCACCCATCCAACATCAGAAGTAGCAGTGAATATTATTTAGAGATTTTTCTGCTCGAGTGGGTGAAGGTGTGCACCCTTTTCATATTTACTTTAGGAAGCAACTTTTTAACCCTTTATATTGTGAGCATTTCTGCCAGACTGTGTCTTTGTATTGTTTTTTTTCTCACTCTGTGCCATTTATATTAGTGTGTGGTATTGCTGAAATGTACATTTTAGGGCACGGCCACACTGCCACGCACCTGAATCGCCAAGTTTGCGCTCGCAATTTGTCCATTTTCATTCTGAAACGCATGCGATTGCACAAAAAAAACCGCATGCGTTACCAAATTTGCTGACACATGCGTGAATCGCAACACACTCGAAATCACAAGATTTTGGTGCTCGTTGCTGCGATTTCAGTACAATTGGAAAATTGCATTTGCCTGAAAAATGTGCTTGTGTGACCTAGCCTTGAGAATGTATGCAAACTGCAATTGTTTTGTATAGCCATACAGCATGTATTTAATTCATGGAACTAAGCATTCCTGAGGCTGTGGCCCCACTTAAGTGCAGGGAGAGACGTCATAGCGCAATAATGCACGATTGTGCTCGCATTTGGACCTAGCAGAGAGCATGCAATACAAAGTAAAATGGTAATCGCATGCACATCCACTAGCACAACGAATGCAAAAATCTCATGTAGTGGGGCCGGTCCCATAGGTTTATTACAATGACTACACTCCACTATTAGCACAATCGAATTGCAAACTGCAATCCAAAACAACGCTATTGGAAGCTAGCCCTAAGTGTTTCAGTCTTAAAGGGAAAGGGTGGCCACCCAGTACGAATTGAGCGACCACGTTTACAAGTTTACTTATAAAAACAAAACAGCTCAGAGCTGCAGGTGCAGCATATTGACGAAACAATGGTCTTAGACACAGCTTTGTGCAATGCATTTTAAAGAGGAATGTTTGAGCCTGGAAGTCTTTTGAAGTAGTGTAGGCAAAGCCACCTTTGGCTTTAAGACCCAAACACATATTAAATATACATGTTGCCAGTATTGCATTAAATACAAACGTATCAGCCTGCATCATGCTTCTAAAGAAAATACGAACACCTTTTGTTTGATACTTTATCCCCAGGCCCCCCCTATGTCATAACAGTTGTGCTTATAGCTTAAAATCCCTGATTGTTGTGGAAACATTTGCACCATTTTTAACGATAAACCTTTACTACATAGGTCCGTATATGGTGTTTGGGTCTTAGGCAAAAGGGTGGGAAACCCCTAGTTGGAAGAGTGCTTTTCTTAATGTTTTTCATAGAACATGTTTGCGTTCCCTCTAACAGTGCCCCTTTACTTGGCATTACCCTCCAATATTCCTATTAATATGTACATTCTGTAATATGTACTTTAATACATACACTTATAGAGCATGGTGCAGTGCTGCAGGTGGAAGATTATAATGACCTGATCGTAGCACGCTCTGTGCAATGCTTTCTTCTGGTGTAATGATTTCTTCAGCTTGTTGTTTTTTTAATACAGACAGCTAAATCAAAACTCACTCTTCCTACCCTCCAACATTCCCTTTAAATGTACACTGAGAGAAATGGCAATTGCACAGAGCTGTTCTAAAATCATGTTCACTTCACTATCCTCCCCTACAGTTCTGCCTTGTTGTTTTTTCTATAAAAACACACTCTTCCTTCCCTCCAACATCTCCCTTAATAAGGTACACGATGAGAAAGGCGTTGCACGAGTTGGTGCATCAGAGCAGGGTTCACTTCTCTATCCGCCCCCTACATTCTGCTGCACCATGTGGTTTCTTCTATAAAACACACTCTTTTTACCCTCCAACATTCCCCTTTTAAGAAACTACCCTTTCCACTATTTGCTACAGCTGACAGTGAGAGCTAGAGACCTTCACACTAGACTCGGTGTGGAGCCTTCTGTGGTCTTGGATGTGCCGGGGTGGTCACCAAAAAAAAATGGTATTTGGGAAGCCGCAGTAGGGTCCTGACCTGAGGCAAGGCCGGACGGTAATGGCGCTAGTGCGGTACTGTTTCAAGCGGTCGACAAGGATAAATCTGGCTAATTCTGGAGAATTATGATGCAGCAGTGGGAAGGGAGAAGGGGAGGGGGAGGGGGAAGAGGGGGAGGGAAAAGATTACATCCTCCTTGCATAGGAAGAAGAAGCGGTTCGGAAAGCGGTCCAAAGGTAACTTTGAGGATTCGCATGGGGAGGAGCTGAAAAGACAAATGGTCACAATTGGCTAAAGCACCAACGGGGGGAGAGTGTGATGAGAATTTATTCAACACAAGCATAAAAACATGTTTGTGTGTTCAGGCACACAACATTTTAAAGTACATACATACCTATAATTTTAATAGATCATACAAAATATGGCACAATACAATACTGAATCCCTAAGTCCATAGCAAGTCACTAGTATGGGAATACTCAACTGTCCAAAGGTCATCTGTCTATGGTCAGTGGTATATTTGTCTGAAATTAAGCCCAAAGGACTAAACAAGTCACAATTGCAGGGGGTATGATATGGTGGTCCACATGTGAAATGGTGATCATGTTTCCACTCTAGGAGCTTTTTTAACAGTGTGTTTCGCTATTGCAGCCTGGATCAAGTCTTGCATCTGACAAGCTTATACTTTCATGGCAGTGACAACCTTCTTAGGAAACAGCACATTCCACCAGAACTTTGTAAGGCACAATGTGGTCAACTTTGACCACATTTATAAATCCCTACAAATTAATTGCAATAGTATCTTTTAAACTACAGGACCCTTGCACCATGTTTCCTCATTCTTTTTATTGCTACTAAGTTCCCATCATGTTTCACTGCTGTGGAAAACAAAAGTTGCATTATCTTCTTACCATAATTTTCTTGTTTCTAAAATAAGTTTATGGAATTTAATGTTATCAGGAACACATTTTTCCACACGCCCTATGAGGTTCCCTGTGCATTAAAATACTGGGGTCAGGGGGCATGGCCAATGGTGCCATGCTCATATGGCTTTTTGAAGACTACATGGGTTGTGAATTGTACTGTCATTGAAACATTGAAACCTGCTTAGTTAATCTATTTCAATCATGTACATAAATTCAATTTACTAGAGAATAACTTACAATGTATAGGTTTTCTGGGGAGAAAAGCTTCAAACATTAGGATTTCAAAAACTAAGTTTAGTTCTCCTTTATTACTGATTTACAGGTCTAGTGCACACATGTCAAACACAAGGCCCATCTGGCCATTTTTTGTGGCCCCCGGTGACTAACAGCATTAAGACCTACCATTTGAGTAGTCCCAATCCCAAGAACCAAAATTTTCACAGTGCCTTGTTAAGCAGCGCATCTGGTAACAGTACCTTTCAATGTCAACTTTAGAGGTTTCGATATTGGTGTTGGAAAGATCTGTATAGTAAATTCCTGAACATAGAGACAGTGAATTCTGGGGGCATGGCAAATTGGTGCATATTTTCAAAAGGCTGACTACATGGGCTGTGAGTTTAGGGCAACAACATGGAAGCCCCTTAGTTACAGAATCCACTTCTTACATGTACATAAATGCCACTTTAGGTTTTTGGGTTGGAAATGTTCACATTAAGGGCTAGGCCACACCATGTGTGATTTCTCACAAGCTAGCGATCGCACTTGCAATCTGTTAGCACATGAGAATCGTGTACAGTGCATGCCAACATATTTTGCAAACAGATGGCAATGTGCGCCAGTGCAACATGCTTTTCAGGCACGTTGCTGACCATCATAGTGTGGCCTCGCTCTAAGAGAAAAAAAGTTTACTTCAAACAAAGCTGTGGTCAAAATTCCAATCAATATAAATATACCATTATCAAACTGCATAAAATAGATTCTTATACACAAAAAAAACCCAACAAACAATATTCTCTTTAGAAAAAGCTCAGGGGATGTAAAATCATCCTAATAATCTGTCTTTATTAATGTTAGATACTGTCTCAATCATAGCACAGAACAGTATCTCAGATTCCTTAATCACATGAAAAAAGTTCCTTATTGGCAAAAAAATCACTGCTGAAGAAACTCCAGGTCTCCACTTTCTAGGCGGCTCCCCTCTTAATCATTTTACATTAAAATGAAAGTATGTTCATTCTTCATTCGCTAAAGTAGCACCATTTCTGTTCTGTTATCTGTTCCAGCAGCTTGCATAACAGGTGCAAGGGATTAGTACTTCTCAAAGGTAATAATCTAGTTTTGAGGACACAACTTTGCAACCTTTAAGAGAGAAAACTTGTTCCTCTCTAGGGTAGTAAGTCATTTCCTTGGAACCCATGGTTACAAGCTCTTCGTCCACAATATAGCTGCGCTGCTGAGCTCCGCCCTCACGCACATCTTCACATGTTGGTATTCCAGTGGCAAAAACGGCACAAAGAAATCAATCAGATTCTGGTCTATAAGGCTGCTGTGCCAGAATCCACCTGTTTTTGAAAAAGAAGAATCAGTTCATGGTATCTCTATGATACTGAAGCTCGTAACCCACCTGCTTCCTTTTAAAGTACCCAGGGTGAAGAGCTAAAATGTCTTCACCCCTGGATTTGCCTTTGATCAAGCAACCTCGATAGGTTGCGGGTCATTCTGACCAGCCCCTTTAATGGGCATATGGGCCAACCTATGGGAAGGTGTAAATTGGAATGTGTGTGTCTCTCTGAGCTTCCGGCCCAATGGATGGGGAGTGCGCAACTTTCTCAATTGCCAAATCTAAGGAAAATCCCTAGCTTTTTAGTCCTTATTCTGGGTAGTAACAACAGAGCTTGCCTTAGGTAAACCCAGGGTGAGGGCTAATGATTTAGGTTCTCACACTAGGTAGTGGGGAAGTGTGTGTGATGAAACAGTTTTGTTGAAAGTTAAGTATTTAAAAACCAGGCACTCTAATTTGATAAGCAGTCAAATACAATACTCTGAAATCAATCGAGACATTGAAAATGGAAATAACCAGTATTTAAAAGGGTATAAGCCTATCATACATGCCCGTTAAGCAATCTGTACACCTGAAATTAAATTCCAAATTACTGTTTAGTTGTAAAATGACTTACTGTCTTTCTATTAATGCAGAAAGAGATAAATGCTGTTCCACGTCAGAAAGCTGAATTTCCTCTCTTGTCTTTCCCTCCTTCCAGAAATTCAAAGCCAATTCTAGATGATTCCATCCAGAGTTACTAGAAGGAATACACATATAAAATATAATAATACAAATTACAGTATAATGGGCTATATAATTTATAATGGTGCGGAATCGCGTCTTAAACATATTAATATTTTATTTACTATTTTGATATTAATTTATGATCACGGTCGAACAATTAAAAATCGCAATTGTACATTTATTATCACAATCATAACTGCACTGGCTTAGTCTACTACCCGCATTTATTGTGCATCCGATCGATCGTAAATGTACAACTGCATCCATACATATGATAACCAACTCTATAGCAAATTTGCTATACTGCAAGATTTTATAGGGCCAATGTCTAGCCCAAGTTACTAGATGGAAAACGCATATAAAATGGGTAATATACACAGTAACATAGTATACATAGCATTTAAAGATTTTGGCTTTTCTGGCATTACTCTCCAAAAAAAGTAAATGGAATTTGATTAGGACTATAGCTAACAGATGGTGATGATACACACATTGCAATATTTTGACCATATGAACTGGCACTCCATACCTCATGGATAAATGCGGGTACCATTTAAAATATAAAATATCATGTGGAAGTGGCAAAATCGCCTAAAATTTACCTATATGTTTAAAAGTTATGCCAACATTGGTCAGTCACAGACAAAAAAATAATGCCGATATTTCTATATATCGACCAATATATAAAACCCAACCTAAACTGAGAATGTGCCAATAGATGTTGATTGATGATTAAGATTGAATGCACTAATTGATTGCTTTGAGTATCTCAAAGTGTCTATGTTTTCTGGGTTAGACCATTGAGCTCAAAGCAGTTTAGAGGCAGTCAGACATAGGTTTTTTTTTACCTCATCAACTAAAAATAGATGGGCTAGAACTTGGCCTAGTAAGTACTGATTTTCATATAAATTGGTTGCAGCCCCAGAATCATTTGCATTAATAGAGTGGATATCGCTTCAAGAGAGCAATTAGAATGACAGACAATTGAAAAGGACCATATAACTAATCCGCTATTCTCCCTCCTACAAACCTGAGAAAAATAAATATAGAACGATGATACGACACTCCATCCAGCAACTCGTAGTAATCCAAATATGGTTAAAATGGCATCAATGAGTCCTGGGTGCATTTTGTCTACTTCATCAAATATAAGATAGAGCGTTCACTTTGTAACATTTCCTTTGATCCATTTCTGGAGCTGATCCTAATGCAACAAATATTTATACAGGATTACGTTTAATCAAGCAGGATTGGTGTTTGATTATTTCCACACATGTGGATAAAGCATTTATATTACTGGTTTCTAGATTACCTTATTGGTCAATAAGATGAGCATGGGAAAATGCAAAGTGGCAACAAACTGATGGATGTAGGGACTCTCCATCCCAGTTGGATATATATTCCTGGCCAAGATCTGGCTGACGAAATTCTTGCCAGTGCCGGTCCAGCCATGAAAAGAAAGTGCAAGTGGCTTTTTGGACTGCTTGTTGTTCAAGAAACCTGTCACTGCTTTCAGGATCACTCTTTTTGCCAGATGCTGCCCAAATATTTTAGAATCAAAATCCAACTGCAGAGCTAAAAGACAAAAAAAAAGCTATGTATTATGGGGAATTTCACCTTATTGAAAATCTGAGTTAGGCTGTCTTCTAACACATTAAACATGTTAAACATGGCATGCATTATAAACATCAATAAAATAACTGGGCAAAAATCCACCACCAACCACCATAAGTCACAGTGGCCCAATTACCCACCACCATAATGATAGTGGCCCAATATCCACCACCAACCACCAGTCATAATAAGCCAATATCGACCATCAACCACCATAGTCACAGTGAGTCAAAATCCACCACCAACCACCATAGTCACAGTGGGACAATATCCACCACTAAACACCAGTCATAATAAGCCAATACCCACCATCAACCACCATAGTTACAGTTAGCCAATATCTGCCATAAGCCAACATATTCACTGTGAGCCAAAATCCACCACAAACCACCATAGTCACAGTGGGACAATATCCACCACCAACACCATAGCCACAGTGAGCCAATATTGACCACCAACCACCATAGTCACAGTGAGCCAATATCAACCACCATCCACCATAGTCACAGTGAACAATATCCACCACCACACCCCAGTCATAATAAGCCAATATCGACCATCAACCACCATAGTCACAGTGAGTCAAAATCCACCACCAACCACCATAGTCACAGTGGGACAATATCCACCACCAAACACCAGTCATAATAAGCCAATATCTACCATCAACCACCATAGTCACAGTTAGCCAATATCTGCCATAGCCAACATATTCAAATGAGCCAAAATCCACCACCACCACCTAGTCACAGTGGGACAATCCCACCCACCAAACACCATAGCCAGTGAGACAATAACCACCACCATAGCCACAGTGAGCCAATATCCACCACCAACCACCATAGCCACAGTGAGCAAATATCCACCATCAACCACCATAATCATAAGCCAATATCCACCATAGTCACAGTGAGCTACAGTAATATCCACCACTAACCACCATAGCCACAGAGCCAATATCCATCACCAACCACCATAGTCACAGCAAGCCAATATCCACCATAGTCATAATAAGCCAATATCCACCATCAACCACCAGTAATAAGGAGCCAATATCCACCACCAACCACCACAGTCAGTAAGCCAATATCCACCAACAACCACCATAGTCACAGTGAGCCTATATCCACCACCAACGTCACAGTGATCGAATATCCACCACCAACCACCATAGCCAGTGAGCCAATATCCACCACCAACCACCATATCCACAGTGAGCCAATTCACACCACCACCACCATAGCCACAGTGATCCAATATCCACCATAGTCATAAGCCAATATCCACCATAGCACCAGTGAGCAATATATCCACCACCTACCACCATAGTCCACGCGAGCCAATATCCCACCATAGTCATAAACCAAAATGCATCGTCAACCACCAGTAATAAGGAGCCAATATCCCACCACCACCACATAGCCACAGTGATCCAATATGCAACCAACCAACCACCATAGCCACAGTGATCCAATATCCACCACCAACAACCACCATAGCCACAGTGTCTATCCAATATCCACCACCAACCACCATAGCCACAGTGATGCAATATCCACCACCAACCACCATAGCCACAGTGATGCAATATCCACCACCAACCACCATAGCCACAGTGATGCAATACCCACCATAGCCACAGTGATGCAATACCCACCACCAACCACCATAGCCACAGTGATCCAATATCCACCACCAACCACCATAGCCAGTGAGCCAATATCTACCACCAACCACCATAGCCAGTGAGCCAATATCTACCACCAACCACCATAGCCAGTGAGCCAATATCTACCACAAACCACCATAGTCATAAGCCAATATCCACTATAGTCACAGTGAGCTACAGTAATATCCACCACTAACTACCATAGCCACAGTGAGCCAATATCCATCACCAACCTCCATAGTCACAGCAAGCCAATATCCACCATAGTCATATTAAGCTAATATCCACCATCAACCATCAGTAAAAAGGAGCCAATATCAACCACCAACTACCATATGGGGCCAATATCTACCACCAACAACCATAATTATAAGGAGCCAATATGTACCATCAACTTCCATAGTCACAGTGAGCCAATATCCACCACCAACCACCAAAGCCACAGTGAGACAATATCCACAATCAAAAACCATAGTCATAAACCAATATCCACCATCGTCACAGTGAGCAAATATCCGCCACCAACTACCGAAGTCAGTGCGAATATGAATTCACATATGAATTCATATTCCACCCCTCCATACCAATGTCCAAACTTAGTTTATATCTCCCCATCTCTTCTCTCTACCCCCTCTTTCTGCTCCCATATGCTATATCATCTTCTTGCTAACGCTGCACTTCCATCTTTTTCAAATACAATTAAAAACCCACTTACAAATCCTCCTCCCACTTTCTATCTGTCTTCCTACTTCTGTCTGCTGGGGATATGTCCCCAAATCCTCAGCCATGTAATATCTCGGTCTGCCATCATCCACATCCTGCCTTACCCCCCTCTCACTCCCTGTAACGTATCTATTCCTCTGATTCCACTATATCATCTGACCTTCTCCTGTGCTCAGCTTAATGCTTGCTCGCTAGTTAACAAATCTACCATCATTCATGATCTCATCTGCTCTAATAATTAACCTTCTTGTCATTACTAAAACCTGGCTCTCCTAAAATGACTAGGCCATTAAAGCTTCACTTGCTCCCAGTGGGCTCTATTTCTCCCATACATCTTGCTCAAATCATGGTGGAGATGTTGAACTTTTACTTTCTTCCTTCTGGTAATAGAATAATATTATTACTTTCCCGCCTGACCTTTCATTCTCACCTTTTGAGGCTCATTAAATTCAGCTCTCGCACCCCTTGTCGCTAGTAACCGCTGTGTACAAACCACCATCTACAGCATCTCCGTCCGCATTCATCTCTGACTTTGAAAATTGGCTTACACTCACCCTCTCTGCTGACTGTCCTGTTCTGATCCTGAGGGACTTTAACGGTCTCATCGACAACTTCTCCCTCTCCTGGCCCTCTTGCTTTCTACACTTAAACATCCACATTTGATCTTTAACAATGGACTAATGCTAGCAGTCATAAGGATAGCCACTTCCTGGATCTAGTGTTCACTAAAAACCTCTCTCTCTTCTAACTCCTTTCCGCTTTCTGATCACCATCTTATCACCCTCTTCTCCCTCCTGTCCCTTCCTCTTGTGTGTCTGTATGTAATACTAGAGCCATTGATCTCCCGGCACTTGCCTCATCCCTGTCATCTAGTCTCTCTTCCCTCTTGCCTGTTGATGATCCTGAGTCTGACTCGCCTGCTAATTCCTATAACTCTATCCTGACTAACATAATAGACTCTTTTGTCCCCTTGCATTTCTGACCTCTAATCCTTATACATGGGTCAACCCTGCTTCCCGTTTTATACACAGGTGCACGCATGCTGCTGAACGTGTGTGGATAGAGTCCCGTACAAAGACTGATTTATCCATTACAAGCTCATGCTGCAGTGTTTCAGCTCTGGGTTCTTGCTGGCAAAACAAAACTACTTTTGAAAACTTATAACAACAAATCTAACCCACGTCACCTCAACTCCCTTCTGCGCCCCTCACCCGCTGACTCTCTTCTTCTTTCGCACTCTCCCCAGGACTTTGCGCATTACTTTCAAAGTAAAAGTGGAGTAAAGTGGAGTCCATCCGCATGCAGATCTCTGGTCCTAGGAATGACTCTCAGAATATGTTGCCCTCTCCTCCCTCTGTTATACTCATAGCTTTTACTCCAGTGACCCAATTAGAAGTCTCTAGCCTGCTTCTGTCCTGTCAGCTTGATCCCATGCCCTCTGTATTACTGAAACACTGTACTCTCCCACATATTCAATGCTTTCCTTACATCTAGAGTTGTCCCTTCCATCTTTAAACATGCCCATGTTAAACCCATTCTGAAAAAGCCATCGCTAGACTCCTCTTGTCTAGCTAACTGCCGTCCGGTATCTCTCTTACTGATACTCTAAACTGCTAGAACGATTAGTCTTCTCCAGTATCATTAACTACCTCCATGCTCATAACCTATTGTATCCTTTCAGAGATTGATTAAGATCATATGGGGCTCTAGACAGGGCCATCATTTAGGGCCCCCTTTTTTTGGTACATATATTGTATAGACTGTAATTTTGTTACTGCTTCTGAAGCTGGGCCCCCAGAAGTTTCCTGGGCCCTAGGCAAGGGTTGCCTTGTGGATAATCCTGCTCTGATCCTTTGCAGGGGCGTAGCTACCAGGGGTGCAGGGGATGTGACCGCACCAAGGCCCTTGGCAGAGAAGGGCCCCCATTTTGTGCTAAGGTTCCAAAACTACCAGTCTGTGTGCCAACTGTTTGACCAGTGGTCTGTATACAAAGCATTTTTACAATTGTCTGTGTGCCAAGCATTTAACCAGTGTCTGGCTGTGTGCAGTGCCAGTTTCCCAACCAGTTTATCAGTGTCTGCACGCTAAGCATTTAACCAGTCTTTGTGCCAACTATTTTACCAGTGGTTATATACAAAGCATTTTACCAATGATTATTTGGTTTGCAGTGCCGATTTGTGTTTGCGGCGGTGTTGGGGGGCCCATGTCCAAATTTTGCATCAGGGCCCATAAGTCTGTAGCTACGCCACTGATCCTTTGCAATCTGGATTCCATCCTGCGCATTCCAATGAGACGGCTCTGTGTAAGGTTGTGAATGATCTTCAGGTTGCAAAGGCCGATGGTAACTTTTCTATTTTTCTCTTTCTTAACCTCTACTCAGCTTTTGGCACAGTCGATTATTCCGTCCTAATGCAAATACTTTACTCCTTGGGCATTCGGAATGAAGTGGCATCCTGGTTTCTATCTTATCTCTCTAACCGAACTTAAGGTTCGTACACACCTGCGACACACTTGGACTCATTGTTTTCCTTCTACACTATTTCCTTGGAAGATGTCATTAGCTCTTTTGGCTTCAAGTATCACTTATATGCAGATGATACACAAATCTACTTGTCCACCTCTGCTCTAACTCCTGACATCCAATCACGTGTCTCTGACTGCCTCCTTGCCATCTCCTCCTGTGTTGCGACACTGCTTCAAACTGAAACTTTCTAAAACTGAACTGATCATTTTCCCACCCAAACCGGGTCCCTTCTTTCTCTATTTCTGTTGATAACTCTTCCATATTCCCTATCCAGTTGGCATGCTGCCTAGGGGTAATTATTGACTCCTCTTTCTCCTTTTCTAACCACATTAACTATGTTGCTAAAACCTGACGATTTTTACTTTGCAATATAGCAAAAATCTGCAGGTTCCTCTCTCTCCTGACTACCGCTATGCATTCTCTCATCCTATTGCACCTAGACTAACCTACTACTTACTGGTCTTCCTGCTTCCCACCTCTCTCCCCTTCAGTCCATACTAAACTCTGCTACACATTGTTTTGCTTTCTAATAAACAGGATCCCAAATCTCCTCTGTACTGGACAACAACCCAGTTGTTTAACAAAGCATTGTATACAAAATCATAATCCTTTTTTTTTTTTTTATAACCCTTTTCTCTGCTGCACCTCCTTATATTTCCTCTCAAATGTCCCCATATGTTCCCGCCCGCACCCTTCAATCATCACAGAACCAGCTCCTGTACAAATCCCCCCACTCGTACTGCATCCTCTCGTCTTATACCTTTCTCTTTCGTGGCTCCCATCCTCTGGAATTCTATTCCCCTCGCTCTGTCAAGAAACCTCAATAAGGTTTAAATCCACACTAAAGGTCCCGACCCGTGCCGCACGATGTGTACGAACGTTCGTTTCGGACGATAATCGGCCCGTGCGTAGGGCCTTTATCGGCCGAAACGGACGGTCGTTCGGGGTTCCACCAAGTCAGTCGTTCGGTGATCCCAGACCGAAGGTTCGTTTTGGCTGATAAAGGCCCTACACACGGGCCAATTATCGCCCGAAACGAACGTTCGTACACATCGTGCGTCGCGGGTCAGGACCCGTAGGTTCTACCTATCTGGTAACCAGCACAGTATATGAGTATATAAGTCTCATTCCTGCACTTATACCCTTTCCTTCTTTTCTGTATGTTACCCTCCTAATTAGATTGTAAGCTCTATGGGGCAGGTAGCACTATTTAAGTATTTGTTCCCCTTAGAGAACTACACAGACGCTCATTGTACAGCGATGCATCCCCCAAGTGGTGCTGTATAAATAAACTATACATACATAAATTGCCAATCCTCTTACGTGAGGGGTTCCCCCAAGTCGTGATCCCATTTTATCATATATAAATGGATAGGGGGTCTGTAGATAGAGATATTAATATATCTTATAGGAGAGAGGTCAATTTTGTGTGTTTTGGGCCTCTGATAATTATGTATTCAAATTTGAAAGTGTGAGGGAATAATGAGATTTAAGTTAGTTTCTTAAGAATATATAGCATACAGTAGTTCTGTCGCATTCTTAATGTTGTAAATCATGGCAAACATTATGAACGTTACCAGTAAAAATAGTTGTAATAACCCCCCCCTCCCTTTTCCCCTATAGGTGTGGACTCCGGCAGCCTGAAACTACATAGTTGAGGGTGTCATGGCATGCAATGTCTGTCAGTTAACAACCAATATAAAAAAGTTAATTATTTACAAGAAGAGTTCTGATGTGGTGCATATCTGTACATCTTTACAACCTGGGTGTGTAATAAACATTCTGTAACCCATGTTATTTTGTTTATATAACTGGGGTGCAAGATGTGCAATCACATGTTTGCACTACATAACTAACTTGATGTTTTGCATACACCTTAACTAATTGTTTCTCTTTGAATTGAATTCCTTAGGAAAGTCTGTTGTTGACAACATCACCTCTGCCCATTTACTTGGTGACCCTCATCTCTCAAAATTATTTTTTTACCTGTATTTGGACTACAACTACCAGCAACCCTCAAATCGAATGCACACTGGTTGACGTAGTTCGAAAGCAGTGCAAGACCCAAGATTTGTAGTCACCTGTATTCTTGTATGCCTCGTATTGTTGACAACGCTCCCGGAAGTACCTCCCCAACCCGTAATAGATGACTCCGGTAAACAGGGAGACAGCCCCGACTGTTAAGCTTATCGGCTCCAGAGACAGAACAAGAACAGGGAGCAGCAAACAAACCAGCACCCTTAGCAGATTCATAACTACAGTGTGCAACGCCCACCCATAAACATAACACAGCGTCCGTGATATCACTTCCTATATGCCATTGCAGCAGCCATGTTCTGAGTGGGAAGATGTGCCAATACATTGCTTGAATAGCTTCCAATCGTCCCGTTTTACGAGGTTTTTCCCAGTATCATTCCATCTGTGTTCCCACCATGTCCCGGTGTCTGGTAAAATTTTAAAGAAAAAAGGAAAATTGGAAGTGAAGGAGCAGGCTCAAGGACCCTGCAGCTGGAGACTCTCACAGCCCTGCCTGCTGGGGGCGGGGCTGGTTGTACAGTCCAGAGCTGCTGGGGAGACAGCGTGGAGAGGGAGACGGCAAACAGCAAAAGTCTACCTGTTACCTTTAATGTTCATCTGGCTTTTTCAGTAACAGGCGCAGCACTGTAACCTTATTAACTCTTCCCTTTCAGGGCCAGTATTAGTTACTAGTAAGGGTCAGGGAGGCGTGCAGTGCCTGTTACTGATGGCTAGGTACACAGATACACACAATGTGCACATATCTGGTGTTGGGGCTTGGTGAGTATCTGGGATGCTGAGGACAAGACATTGTGTGTCAGTATATCAGTGCATGTGTGCAGTCTGTGTCCATATCTCAGTGTATGTGTGTCATGTTTGTAGTGTGTCAGTATATCCGTGCATATGTGTGTAGTGTGTCAGTATGCCTGCATGCGTGTGTAAAGGTTCTTACACACATGCAATCGTGGGTGCCAACCCACGACATGTATGAACGGGCGATAATTGCCCGTTCATTCGGGGATCGTTGCCTGATCTGCCAGGCGGATCTCCAAACGAGCGCCCGAAACAGCCGTTTGTACACATTGAGCATTGCAGGTCGGCACCCACGATCGTATGTGTATGATCTTTAAGTATGTCAGTGTGTGTGTGTCATATGTTGTGTTGTGTGTAGTGTATGTGTCTGTATATCTCCTTGTATGTGTGTCGGTATATCAGTGCATGTTGTGTGTGTGTCATATATCAGTGCATGTGTGTAGTGTGTGTGTCCGTATATCAGTGTATGTGTCGTGTGTAGTGTTTGTCAGTATATCTGCATGTGTGTTGTATGTGTCAGTATATCAGTGTATGTGTGAGTCGTGTGTGTATTACGGTGTGTGCGTCTCAATATGTTAATCAGTGCATGGGTGTCAGTTTGTGTGCATGTTTGTGTGTCATGTGTGGCACAGATAGATAGAGATATAGGTTGACACAGAAAGATGGATAGACAAGTAGATAGAAAGATGCAGATAGACAAATAGATATACAGGTAGGTAGACAGACAGAAAGAGATAAATAGATAAGATAGACAGTCAGACAGACAGAAAGATAAATAGTTAGAAAGATACAGATAGATAAATAAAGAGACAGGTAGGTAGACAGAAGGAGATAGATGGATAGAGCGGTAGATCGAAAGATACAGATAGGTAGACACACTGATATTAGCTGGGTATTACTGGGTAGTGGAGTATATATATTTTAAAAATTGTCCTATTTCATGGGGTTTATCTGTAAATTGGGCGTACCCTATAGAAAAGTGCTTGTGAAGGTTCTCATTCATCCAGGTCATGGTATATCTGTTGTATTCAATTAGATCAACTGGACTTGAAGTTTAATTCTTGAAGACGTTTCGCTAGTCATCCGACTGGCTTTCTCAATTCAGAATGAACTGTACAAGATAATCTGTGGCAAAACCCTGGAAAATCCCAATTAGCATATCACAGAGGTGTTATAGGAACGCTCAGAGTAAGGTGTCAAAACAACATTGTACATGGCAGACAGTTGGTGTCGAACCCCCCCACCTCTATTTAGGCTTGGTTTCTTTATTTTCACATAAATGGCCTCCTTAACACCTCTCTTGAACCAGTCACATTCCTTTACCAATATGTTAACATTACAATCTTCAAAGGTATGTCCCTTATCCTTAAAGGAATAGTTCACACAAAAAGGGAACTATTCCTTTAAAGCAGTGATTGAAGACCGGGAGGTAAAGGACCTATTCCTTACCTTCCGTTCTTCAATCACTTCACCAGGAACCAGGACCGATGGTAAGTTTAATTACCTCGCACACGATCCACTGCGGCTCCATTGACAACTGCCGACTGCTTCCTGGTTTAGTTTACTATAGCGCGCAATATTGTGCATGCGCACTATAGTGCACCTAAACCAGGAAGCAGTCGGCAGTTGTCAATGGAGCTGCTGTGGATTGTGCGTGAGGTAAATAAACGAACCTTCGGTCCTGGATCCTGGTAAAGTGATTGAAGAACGGAAGGTAAGGAATAGGTCCTTTACCTCCCGGTCTTCAATCACTGCTTTAAAGGAATAGTTCACTTTTTGTGTGAACTATTCCTTTAAGATGCAGGTAAGATGAGTCCTGACCCGAGGAATTGGCTCTTCTGTACTGGGCTAAACGTTGATGCAGTTGCTGTTTGGTCTCTCCCACATACAAAATCAGAGCATACTGCACTGCACTGCATATATGATGTCGCTTTTCTTGTGTTTCGGTATTGGGTCTTTTGGATGTACCAATTGCTGCCTCTGTGTGTTGTTCTGTTTAAAGCAGACAGGGATACGGTGTTTTTTTAAAATTCTTCTTAATTTCTGATCTGTGCGTGTTGGTTTTCTGGAAGTAGAGGTTTACAGAAAACCAACACACACAGATCAGTATTTGATGTTTGACTCCCACCACCCTTAAGATCACAAGCTGGGTGTCATCAGAACCCTGCAACACAGAGCTGAGAACATCCCCACTAGCGCAGAGGCGAAGGCTAAAGAAATGAAACATCTCATAGGAGCCCTTAAAACTTGTGGATATCCAGACTGGACCTTTGTCAAAAGAAGAGTGGCCCACAAGTGCTGTGCCGCCTCACACACTGAGGGAGTCTGAGGCTGTGCTTGCCGGCAGCACTGTGCAGGAGAAGCCTTAGGAATGTCACATGTCAGCCTCCCACCCATTAACTTTCTGGTCAGTCATTTCTTTATATCTTGGGCTGTGGAGCACGTAGAGAGATGGTTGATGGCTCGTTTTAAAGTACTGGGTACACATTGTGTAGCATATTATACGGTCCTTCGGAAATGACTAAAAATCTTCACGGGCATGTCCCTATAGGGGAATCAGCCAGCATTCATGGGAAGCATGCTGTCCTGAACATTTTCCCTATGCTTTGTATAGGGAGAATGCTCGGGACTGTGGATCTTTGGAAAATAAGGGTACTTTAACAGTATATTTTTTTTAAATTTTGGCCCTGACACATGCATTTGTGCTGTTGGTTGGGAGGTTAATGGAATTGTCTGACTTTTTGTGTTGAAATGGGAGATTCTACCTGTCCTGAGAGATACAAGTTAAAAGAAGTGAATATTTCAGTACACCACCCCTGCTTGAGCTGTCAATCAAAACAGCATGCCGGTATGGTAAGTAGGCTTACAAAGGATTTACAGCAAGTCTCCCAATGACTCCTTCCTTCTCAAAAATGCTTGGCAAATACTGGGTTAAAAACAGAAGTAATGGGAAGGAGAAGTCCCCCTCCTCTGCAAGCTTTCACCGATTTATTGCTGGTCAAAGGGAGACCGGGCTGCAGGGATTCAGGACTCGCTCTCTCCAAACTCCACCCCTTCCCCCCTCCCATTCCTTACGTAGCACTATCTTTAGAACAACGGAGAAACTTCCTCTCTACAGACTTACATACCGAGTTTTGTTTTTTTTTTTGTTTACAAAGGTTAGTGATGTGTCATGTGTAGGAGGATTAATGCGCATGAGTGGCTTGTTTCACATGCTTAATTTACAGGCGGACTAAATGAACGGGGGAATGACCAGAGAGGGGAGGGGGAGCCCTGCAGTAAATCAGACAGTGTGCAAACACGGAGCCACAGAGGAAGGTAAGAATAAGGTAGAATACATTATTTTATTATTATTACTTTTATTATGTCTGGATTGAAGCAATGTATAAATTTCACTATAGCTGCCCTTTAACACTTTACTGATAAAGCAGGCAGATAAATATAGGAGTCCCACCATGTTACTACTCTCAAATTGTAAGTTTCAATTAATGTAAATAGTGACGCTTTAAAGGAGAAAATGAAAAAAAAATTGCCATGTATTAAAGGAATAGTTCACTGCAAAAGTAAACTTTCCCTTTAATATATTGATTGAAGCCTGGGTCACTTGAGAAAGGGCACAGTGTGGCTCGAAACATGTAGTGTCTGCACATGTAAAAATAAAGTTGCCAGTTGCAGTTATCCTGCTTGTTGCCTGAAGTGTTACCTCATCAATAATTTTGTTGTAACGATTTTCGTATGCCTGTATCAGGATGGAGGCATAGATAGAGGTGACTGGATCTGCCCTATTTACCTGCTGTGTTGGAGTATTATAAATTTTCTGGGAGGTTAAGGAGCTATGCCTTACCTCCCGTTCTTAAAGCAATATCTCAGGAGCCAGGGACGAAGGTAAGTATATTTACCTTTTGCGCAATCCACTGCTGCAGAGCTGAAAATCTCAGACCGCTTCTTGGTTCTAATCCACTATAACGCACATGTGCTTCCCTCCTGGCTTTTAGCACTATATTTAATACAGCACTAGTACAGGGCTAACCTGGCAAATGAACTGTTCTTGCTGTAGCTGCTCAACGAAGCAATTTTGTAAGGCAGGAATAATCAACCCTACATCACTGCCTCAGGTACTTTCCATTTTTAAAAACTTTTTATTAGTTATCCTTTAAAGCAAAGAGATCCTTACTGCTCTTACTGCATGGTGCCACTTTTTTCTCTCTCTCTATCTGACTCAATGTAGAGAAAAGGCAAAGGTAGAATGTACTCACCGCTCTAACTGTATGTTTTCCAAAAGTATGGTGCTGGTACTCACTGATCTCACAGTGATGGTATTACGATTAACCTCTGCTACTATTTTTTTTTTTGTTTTGAGTGGAAAGCTGTCATACCATTAGAAATAATACAGCTGCAAAGTATTGGCAGAAAAAACATTTTGTAGAATACTGGCAACTATGCCTGAGTGCATCTGTTGTTTTTGTTTTTAAATTAACAGCAGTTACCACACAATTAAATACAAAGTACATATTCATACAAAATTACATGTAAAGATATTTAAACAATAATAGGCTTTATTAGCAATTACAATTTATTAGCATACAATGCAAAAAGATACAAACACAGAAAATATTTTTTTTTGTAAATGTTATACAATTTGCATAAATTAAACTGTCCACCAAGTTTCAGTGGACAGTATAATTGAGGCAAATCTGCAAATGATATTTGTTTTTAGACCCTCCAATTATAGTTAATTGACAGTCGAGATCTATAGTATACCTATGCGTCTCTCTTTTCTGGCTACTGTCCTGTCCAGTGTCCTGCAGTGTCTTTATTCTGACATTCAGGCTAGGAACACATATTCAGATCCTTCAGCAAGGACCACAAAATTTGGTTGCCTAAAAACTGTAAATAAGTAGTTAAATGGGAACTGTGGTCTCCAACCAAGATTTTTAATGAAAGGCCAGATTCCTACCTTTAAAATGAGACAAGATATGAAGAAATCTCTGATCAGAAAGTTGACAGAGGACATTCCAAAGAATGCTCCTCCACCTCATACCTAAGACCCAGAGTCAGAATCACACAGAACTGCTGATTTGGACTTTGCCTGTAAAGGCTGTTTTTTTCTTAAAGGGGATAGGATGCGGGTCTGAGGTTGAGTGGGGGAGGGGCAACAGACCCGAGTGGGCGGGGGCCAAGTGGTTTGCAAATGAAATGGGAGGCTGCAAAGGGGGTCTGGCAAGGGCCATGGGGGCCTGCAAGGGGAGAGGCCATTGGGCCCACGAGTAGGAGGGACAATGAGACACAGGGAAGAGTTTCATCCTGTCACATAATGTCAGAGCAGCAGGAAGTGCAGGGGATCTGGTGATGCTGCTACCATATCACACATGAAAATGTAAATATCTTCAAAACCATGTAAAAAGAATTATGAAAGTAAATAGCAAAAATACTCAGGAAAGCATTTCTTATCAATTTATCTAAAGTGATTTTTGGACCACAGTACCCCTTTAATTCCCAGTTCTAAATAAGAATGTAAAAGGCATTAAGGTTCTTTTCTCCCAAAATAAGCTGTTTTTCCTAATATAATTCAAAATAAAACACTTCTACATAAAGTGGGCATTTGTTTGACGCTGTGATCATTATGGGCTAGGCCACACTAGTGCGTTTTGCGTTTGTGTTTGCGTCCGGGTTTTTGCTAAAATGGAAATCGATTTCCAATGTGCATGCGTTTGCGTGTCCGTTCACCTTTTGGTAACGCATGCGTTCACCATTTTTGGTGCATTAACGCATGAGTTTCCATAACGGAAAACGGCAAAATGCACGCGCAAAATGCACAATAATTGCGCGCACAATCACGTGTGATAACGCTCGCGATTGTCTGCGCGATTCCTGTGCGTTGCAGTGTAGCATTAGCCTATCTGGCTATGGCCTTTTGAAGCAGTGTTTGGGTTGTAAGTAAAATAAATTTTCCTCTCCATTGGATTAATAGCGTCTGTTCATTTTCTTGAATTTCTCATAATGATAGTCATCTGTAGCTTTCTCATTTGATGGCCGCTTGCGGTTAGGAGGCGATTCTGCAGTAAACACAGAGAAATAATCATCACAAAGTGTTACTATAAAGTATTTATAAAAAAATGAATCAAATGTAATAAAAGTATGACAATGCATACGATTATAATTAATAATCTACCATAGTTTTAGTACACAGGCACAGATTATAATACCACAAACACCTGATGCTGGTTATGCATGGGCGGCAACAATGGTATCGGGTATAGGACAAAGTACTTAGTTATTTTATCAAAGGATTGTATATGAAAGCAAGTGGATGTACACTCTCCACATAATGCCACAATTAACCATCATATTTCCCCATCATACTTCCTTATTGCACCAACTATAATATGACAGAAATACACATATTAAAGTTCCATAAAACTATGATGTATGGACATTCCCAGGCAAGATGTTGGTTGGCATTCATAGCATGAAATTTAGGACAGGTACCATCATAGGAGGAGGAAATTTATTTCAATTGTACAGGCATCAGGTAGGATTTGTGTCATATTAAAGGATCTTGGGGTTTTGGTGGATAACAAACTTAAAGGGCATGTCCACCCCCAAAACTATAATCCCCCCAACTACTGGCCCCACCATGTAGTGTAGTTTAATCCTTACCTCACATCCCAGCTCCATAGGGTTCTCCTGTAGTCCCCCCCCAAAGTCCCAAAAAATGACTACCAGGAGGCTACAGATCCATATAGGACACTGCCTGCTAGCTGCTCAGGTAGATTTTTGCCATGCGTACTGCAGCCCTTCTCCCCCCTCCCTCCCCCTCCCTCCCTCCCTCCCCTCCCGTTCTACTATCCCTCCCCTAGCAATAACCCCTTCAGTAATGATTTCCCCCATTTCTCCCAGCCCAAACCGCATATTTTTTTTTAGAAAGCTCCCCAAACTCTTACTTACCTCTCCTCTTTCCTCCGGCGAAGTGAGCTGCCGGCAGCCGCGTCTGTGATTGGCTGCCGCTCAGCCAATCACAGACGCGGCTGCCGGTCCCCCCCTCTGCTTGCATTTCCTTGCAAGCAAGGGCCGGGAGCGCGGCGGAGGATCGAGGGAGGTAAGTAGAGTTTGGGGGCTTTCTAAAAAAAAAAATATACGGTTGGGGCTGGGAGCCCAGGGGGGATCTTATATGAAAAAATAAATTTTAGGGTGGACATAGCCTTTAAAGTAACAAGCACAAGCCAGGCACAACAGCTAGAGCCAGCAAGATATTGCTTGTATAAAGAGAGGTATGGATTCTAGGGAGAAAAAATTTATTCTCCCTCTTTACAAAGCATTGGTAAGGCCTCATTTGGAATATGCAGTGCAATTTTGGAATCCTGTGTACAAAAAGGGACATCTTGGAAATGGAGAGGGTTCAGAGAAGGGCAAATTACTAAAAGGAATGGGGAAGCTTGAATATGAAGACACTAGAGAAAAAGCGCTTGTGTGGGGATATGAATACTGTGTATAAATAAAATTAACGAGCCATACAATACACTTTTCTGGGGCATTGTTTGCCAAAAGAACATGTCAGAAGAAATACAGACATCCCTTAAGACTTGAAGTTTAGTCTTAAAGTCCTTTCTGTTGGTGCTTAACAACTGCCTGCCTACTCAGTGTGGGCTTCCAAAGGCTCTATGCAGATATTTAAATTCAGCTTACTACTCTATTTAGGGTATAGCTAGCATATTGTTTTTGTCCAAATGCACAACTGAGCCTCTTTGGTTGCTATACATTTCTGCTGCATATAAGCACTTTTGTTATAAAAAAAAAAAAAAAAAGTCCCAACTGAATGTTGGCAGTTTGGACTCCTTTACTTACTCTCTGGTTCTGGCTTTTCTGTGTCTCCTACACGAAGAGGGCGGGGTTTTGGCTCCTCCTTATGGCGTTTCATGGGAGTGTTCACATCCTCTTGATAAACTAAAAGCATTTAAAAGGATACACTTAGAAACAGCATCAGAAAGTAAAAAGAAAAGGAGAAACAGGAAAAACGTTTACAGTCAGACAAACAAACAACAGATCTTCTATAATGAAAATACCGTAGGCAATTTGTATGCTTGGGAAGTTTTGCATCTAGTGTTTTCCCTTTCCAGCCTGTGCTCCATTGGATCCTGATACTGTGTATGCATTTACTAAGCAATTGCTAAGGCACTCCCTCTGGGCATGTTTCCTTCCCTGTCATTCACCTGATCATCATCCATTGACATGCAAGGGAAAATTGTATTATTTTATTATTCACCTCTGCAGGTCCAAATTGGACAAAAGTGGAGCAAATGATATGAAGTTAATCCAAACATTTTTATAAATGTTGAGAAACTATAATAGTATAGTATTTGAGGTAGAATAAAGACATATGTCCACCCAGTCCAACCCATCTAGCAATGTCCTCATTTCCTGCCTAACTGTTGATCCAGAGGAAGGCAAATAAACCCCACCAAATTTATGAAGGGGGAAAACAAAAAATTCCTTCCTGACTCCTAGTGGCAATCAGAAATTTCCCTGAATCAACTCTACTTTATGTATCAATTCCAGTAAATTGCAACATTCCTTGTTTGCAGAAACTCACCCAGCTTTTTTTTTTTTTAAAAGGACCACTGACAGCCATAACGTCCACTGGAAGGACAGTTCCATAGCTTTACTGTTCTCACTGTGAAAAACCCTTTCCAAACTTGAAGCCTAAACCTTTTTTCTTCAAGTTGGTCATGTGTCCTCTGACATGCTCTATTGGGCAACAATGCCCCAGATCGTTTATTGTATGGCCCGTTAATATATTTATAACACAGTAATCATATCCCCACGCAAGTGCCTTTTTTCCAGGTACATAATTGTAAACTTTTCCAGTCTCTCTTCATATTCAAGCTCCCCCATCCCTTATTAATTTAGTTGCACTTCTGTGAACCTTTCCATTTCAAAGATGTCCTTTCTGTTCACAGGATTCCAAAATTGCACTGCATATTTCAAATGAGGCCTTACCAATGCTTTGTAAAAGTTGGGAGAATATCCAGCAAGGAAAAAAGGTAGGAGGAGCACACTACTGGGGTGAATGTTTCTTATAGTGCAAAAACAACAAGCAACGTTTCGGGACTCAAGGCCCCTTCCTCAGGTACCTGAGGAAGGGGCCTTGAGTCCCGAAACGTTGCTTGTTGTTTTTGCTACCTGAGGAAGGGGCCTTGAGTCCCGAAACGTTGCTTGTTTTTTTGCACTAATAAAGAAACATTCACCCAGTAGTGTGCTCTCTACTTTTTTTCCTTGCTTGGATGTTGCAGCCCTGGAAGTAGGGGGCTAAGAGGATTGCACCTACCTTATTTGTCTGGCAAAGGAGCCAACAACAGTGTGCCATTGTGCGGTCTTGGAAAGTTGGAGAATAACATTTTCCTCCCTTCAATCCATACCTCTCTTTATACAAGACAATACCATGCTGGCTCTGGCTGTTGCTGCCTGGCACTGCCTGCTTCCTTTAAGTTTGTTATCCACCAAAACTCCAAGATCCCTTTCCAACAGGGAATCACTTAACACAGAGCCATTTATAGTATAAGCAGCACAAGTCCAAAATGCATCACCTTACAATTATCAACATTGAATCTCATCTGCCACTTAGCAGCTCAATGTGGCAATCTATCTAGATCCCCCTGCAATGATTGCACATCCTCTGAAGTTTTTATGTGGTTGAAAAATGTTGTGTCGTCAGCAAAACACAGAAAACTTGCTGACAATACCCACTTCCAAATCATTAATAAATAGAAGCGGCCCCCCAACACAGAACCCGTGTGCAGCCCACTTCAGCGTTAGTCCATAATGATGAAGCCCCCATTAACAACTACCTTCTGCATCCTATTCATTAACCAATTTTCTATCCATGTACAAATGTGCCTCCCCAGACCAACAGACCTTAGCTTATACATTAGACGCCTATGGGTGACTGTGATGAAAGCCTTTGCAAAATCCAAGTAAACTACATCTACTGCTATGCCAGAGTCTAAATTTCTACTTACTTCCTCATAAAAGCCAAGCAAGTTAGTTTGATAAGATCTATTCCTCCTGAATCCATGCTGGTTACTGGTCCTTAAAACATACTCTAGAACATGTTCCCTTATTAAACTTTCCAGTATCTTCCCCACCACTGAACTTAAACTTACAGGCCTGTAATTACCCAGCTCTGAAACGACTACCCTTTTGAATATTGGAATAACATTAGCCTTTTCCAATCCAGAGGCACACCTCCGGAACAGAGGGAATCTGCAAAAAATAAGAAAATGGCCTAGAATAAACTGAACTTAGCTCCCTAAGTACCCGAGGATGTATTTATCCGGTCCAGGAGATTTATTATATTAACCTTATTTAGTTCTTTCTGTGCCCTATCCTCGGTTAAACCAATGTGCACTTAAATCTTTTATACCATATTGCTACTATACTCTATGATATCTGTACTTGGATCTTCTATAGTGTATACAGAGGAAAAAAAATATTCAAGACATGTTGCTATCGCCATCCTCCGTAACTTACTTACATAGTAACATAGTAACATAGTAATTAAGGTTGAATAAAGACATTCGTCCATCAAGTCAACCTATCTTTTTTTATTTTTTTTTAACCCTACCTAACAGTTGATCCAGAGGAAGGCAAAAAACCCCAGCTAAAAAAGGGGGGGAAAAAATTCCTTCCTGACTCCAAAAGGCAACGGAAAGTATCCCTGGATCAACCAGATCTATATGCATTAATACCAGTAATTCTCAATATTTTTTAGTTTTAGAAAACTATCCAGGCCTTTTTTAAAGTTATTCAATGAACTTGCCATTACACACCTAGTGGAAGACAGTTCCACAGTTTCACCGTTCTCACTGTAAAAGAAACCTCTCCTAACCTGAAGATGAAACTTCTTTTCTTCCAACCTTAAAGGATGTCCACGAGTCCTTGATATGACCTATTAGTGAACAATGCACCAGAGAGTTCACTGTATGGGCCATTAATATATTTGTATAAGGTTATCATGTCCCACGCAAACCGCCGCTTCTCCAATGTAAACAGCCCTAACTTGGTCTAATCTGCCTGCATATTCAAGCCCCTCCATTCCCCTTATTAATTTAGTTGCCCTTCTTGAACTGCCTCAATTTCCAAAGATGTCCCTTTTGTATTATGGGATTCCAAAACTGCACGCAATATTCCAATGTGGCCTACCAGTGCCTTGTAAAGAGGGAGAATAATATTTTTCTCTCTTGATTCCACTTCCCCTTTATACAAGACAATATCTTGCTAGCTCAGCTGTTGCTACCTGGCATTGTTTGCTACAGCTAAGTCTGTTATCTACCAGAACCCCCAAATCTTTTTCCATTCAGATGCACTTAACACAGAGTATTTATGGTGTAGGGTGGACAGGGATTATTAAATCCCAAATGCATCACCTTACATTTATCAAACATTGAATCTCATCTGCCATTCTGCGCCCATTTTGATAATCTATCTAGGTCTGCTCTGCAGCACTTGCACATCATTGGAAGTTTCCAAAGCTCTGCATAATTTAGTGTCTCAGCAAACACAGAGACCTTGTCTCAATGCCCCCTTCTAAGTCATTTATAAACAGATATTAAACAGAAGCGGCCCCAGTACAGAACCCTGAGGAACTCCGCTTAGAACTTTAGCCCACATAGATGTGCACCATTAACCACCACTCTCTGTTTGCGGTCCAATAAACCAGTTCTCTATCCATGAACAAATGTTTTCTTCAAGGCCAACAGTCCTCAGTTTATACATTAGTCGCCTATGTGGCACAGTATCAAAGGCTTTTGCAAAATCCAAATATACCACATCCACAGCTGTGCCTGAATCTAACTTTACTCAACTTCTTCATAAAAACCAATTAAATTTGTTCTGGATGATCTATTTCTCATAAAACATGCTGACTACTACTAATAAGATGATCTCTGGAGACAAAGTCAAGGATATGATCCTTAACAAAGTTTCCATCACCTTCCCTACCACTGATGTTAGGCTTACAGGTCTATAGTACCAGGCTGTGAACGACTACCTTTTTTGAATATTGGTATTACATTGGCTTTTTTCCAATCCAGCGGCACATCCCCAGACAAAAGCGAATCTGAAAATATGAGACACAGTGGTCTTGCTAGAACTGAACAAGCTCTTTTAAAATCCTAGGATGCAATCCATCTGGTCCTGGCGCTTTATTGATATAACTTGTCTAATTGATTCCGTACCATATCCTCTGTTATCCAATGTGAAAACTCTTATTTCCTCCTGCACATTGTTACAATCCCTACTGTAAGGATTCTCAACAGTATAAAAAACCGATTGTAAAAAAACGGTTTTAGCAGATTAGCCTTTTCGGCATCCTTTACAACCACCTCAGCTCCATTATTTAATGGTCCCACATTCTCAGTCCTCATTTTTTTACCATTTATATACTTAAAAAACATCTTGGGGTTGGACTTGCTTTGTTCGGCAATCCGTATTTCATTTTTTCTATTTTAGCTAGTTTAATTGCTTTCTTGCACTCTTATTACAACTTTTGAAGTCCCTGTAAGGACTGTTCTGTGCCTTCTGCTTTCAAAATTTTTAAAAGCCCTTTTCTTTTTTCCATTTCCTTTTTACCTGAGCATTAAGCCATGCAGGATTGGACCTAATTTTTACACTGTTTCCTAAAGGGTACCGATTTGGAAATGTTTATGTAGTTTAATATCCCTTTAAAAGTGGTCCACATCTGCTCAGTATCTTTACCTAGAAACAGTTCCCCCCAGTCTATGAGCAGGAGCGATTCCTTTAAAAGCATAAAATTAGCTTTCCTAAAGTTAAAAGTTTTGTTAAGCCAGTGCACTTAGTTTTCTGCAACCATATATTAAATGACACTATATCATGGTCACTATTCCCTAAGCTTCCCATTTACCTCATCTCCAAAATGAGCTCTGGGTTATTAGATATCACCAGATCCAACAACGCATTTCTTCTAGTAGGAACTTCTACCATCTGTGAAAGAAAATGCTCATATAGGAAATTTAAGAACTTTATACCTTTTGAGGTGGCTGGCAGTTCCATTACTCCAATCTATTTCAGGGTAGTTTAATCCCCCAATAACCAGAACATGCCCATACCAGCAGCCTTCGCCAACTGCATATGGAGATTCCTTCCACCTCTTCCCCGGCATTTGGCGGCTTATAACACACTCCAACAATTAATTTACCCACCTTCTGCTTCCTGTACACAGTTCCACCCATAATGTTTCTGCCGCATCGTTTTCTCCCCCATCTATTCCATCTTTTAAATTTGGCTTCAATTCTTGTTAACATACATACATACTCCTCCTCCTTTCTTATTAACTCGGTCATGTCTAAATAAGGAGTACCCTTCAATATTTACTGTCCAGTGTGTGAATCATTAAGCCATGATTCTGCTATACCAATTACATCATACCTTTCCTTTAACGCTATTAATTCAAGTTCGCCGGTTTTTCCAGACAGACTCCTTGCATTTGTAAACATACATTTTAGATTATCAATTGATTTACTTCCATACATGGTCGTACATGCCTCCTTATCCTCTATGCTCCCCCCTCCTCCTTCTCCTCCCTCCGTTGTGTTACTAGCCCCCAGATCCCTAATTCTCTATCTACCCTGTGTAGTTAAACTTTCCCTCCCCCCCCATACCTAGTTTAAATCTCCTCCAACCCCCTAGCCATCTTCTCCCCCAAAACAGTGTGCACACACCACCCTTGAGGTGCAATCCGTCACTACTAAAGAGCCTGTAGCCAACAGAAAAGTCAGCCCAGTTCTCAAAAACCCAAACCCCATCTCCTTACACCACTCTTAGCCACGCATTTATACTCCTGAGCTCCCGTTGCCTCCCTAGCATAGCACGTGGGCTGCGGTAGTATTTCTGAAATCACTACCCTGGAGGTCCTTGCTTTTAACTTGGCCCCTAATTCTCGGAAATCATTTTTAAGGACCTCACCTCCCCCTCTAACTTTGTCATTGGCACCAATGTGAACCAAGACCGCCGGGGTCACTCCCAGCCCCACCCAATAATCTGTCTACACGATCCACCACATGTCGAACCTAGCACCAGGCATGCTTCATACATGCTTATCCCATAATTAATGGTGCCATATTCTAAGTCCTCACCTCTACTATTAAGATAATTTAAAAGTTTTTTAGGCTTAGTGATGCTTTGTTCAGCTATCCTAACTTCATTATTAACTTTAGCTAGTTTAATTGTTTACTTACACTCCTTGTTCCAGTTTTTATAATCCCTAAAGGCCCTTTCTGTTCCCTCTGACTTAAAGGTTTTAAATGCCTTTTTCTTCCTTTCCATTTACCTCTTTACATCAGAATTCAGCCACATGGGCGCGGATTTATTTTGTTACATTTATTTCCCAAGGGTATAAATTTAGATGTGAACTGGCTTAAAATCCCCTTAAACACAGTCCACTTCTGTTCAGTACCATTATCTGATAATACATTATCCCAGTTGACATTCTGAAGAGCTACTTTTAACCTGGGAAAATTTGCCTTCAGAAAATTGAAAGCGCACTTTTCCCCCCAAACCCAGCGCACTTTTCCTTTCGATAACATAGTCCAAACGACACTATTTCATGGTCACTATTCCCTAAGTCTCCAGTTACCTTTATATCTATAATGTGCTTCACGATGTTAGATATTACCAGATCCAACAGAGCTCCTTTTCTAGTAGGAACCACCTGTGAGAGAAAATTATCCTGCAGCAAATTCAGGAACTCATCGCCTTTTTCTGTGATGGCAGTTCCACTACATCAATCAGGTAATTAAAGTCCCCCATAATGAGCACACTCTCCAAACTTGCAGCCCTTGCCAACTGCATATAAAGCTGACTCACTTCCTCTCTGCTAGCATTTGGCGGCTTATAGCAGACACCAACAATGACATTACCCCCTTTCCTGTTGCCTAATTCCACCGATATTGGCCAGTTATCTCTTCTTTTAAATTTGGCTTCAATTCTTTTTTAACATAAACACACATTCCTCCCCTTTCCTTTTTTCTCTGTCCTGCCTAAACAAGGCATATCCTTCTAAATTTACAGCCCAGTCATGAGAACTGTTCAACCAATAATCTGCTATACCTGTTACATCATACTTTTCATTTAATGCCATAATTTCCAATTCACCCATTTTGCCAGCCAGGCTTCTCACATTTGCAAACATACATTTTAGATTATGATCCTGTAATTTATTCATACACTTTATACACATGCATTTCTATGCTAGCTCACTCCCCTTTCCACCCACCACTGGCCTATCTGCACCCTGCTTTCCTCCTGGGCTATCTATCCCAGTGTGGCTACTAATACCCTCCCTCCCAAAGCCTAGTTAAAAATCTCCTCCAACCATCTAGTCATCTACTCCCCTAAAACAGCTGCAACCCAGTGAGATGCAACCCATCCCAAAGAGTCTATAGCCGATTGCAAAGTCTGCCCAGTTCTCTATAAACCCAAACCCATCTTCCTTACACCAACCTTTTAGACACAAATTAATGCTCCTAAGCTCCCGCTGTCTCCCTGGCTTAGCACGTGACTGCGGTAGTATTTCTGAAAAAAACTACCCTGGAGGTGCTTGCTTTTAACTTGGCCCCTAGCTCTAGGAAATCATGTTTAAAGGGCATGTCTATCCTTTCTTTGATATATAGTAGTGCTTCCTCCCCTAGCCCCAACCCCCAGATCCCTCGATCTTTACTTAACTTCCCTCTCTCCTCCGCCGCACTGCCCGTTGCATGCAAGCAGGGGGCCGGACCGGCAGCCGCGCCCCTGATTGGCTGAGAGGCAGCCAATCACGGACGCGGCTGCCAGCTGCTTAGAACATCGGGGGAGAGAAGGAAGGTAAGTAGAGTTTGGGGGACTTTCTGATAATTCTATTATAGCGGTTGGAGCTGGGGGAGGAAGCACTACTATATGTACAAGGGGATTTACACTAGGGGGAGGGAGAACAAAACGGGTGGAAGAGGGAGGGCTGCAGTGCGCATGGCAAAATTCTCCCAGAGGGGAGACAGGAGGCAGAGTCCTATATGAACTCTGCTAGGCTCCTAGTGGCCCATTTTTGGAACTTTGTGGGAACATTAAAGGAGAACCATTTGGAGCTGGGATGTGAGGTAAGGATTTTATTACACTACAGAGTGGGGCCAATTATAGTTTTTTTTGGGGGGGGGGGCGTGCCCTTTAAGGACCTCACCTCCTCCTCTAACTTGTCATTGGCAGTCACCCAGCCCCACCCAATAATCTGTCTACATGATCCACCACATGCCGAACCCTAGCACTAGGCAGGCAACACACAGTTCGGCATGTAGGGTCTTGGCAGCAGATTACCCTATCTACCTTCCATATAATGGCGTCCCCTACCACTACCATCTGCATAGCATTTCTGATCCTAAGTTCCTCCTCCCTTGTATCAGAGATGGCAGTCCCCTGGGTGTTCAAGGGACTAGCCCCCTTCATACATGCTAATTCCGAGCTGTCCTCCTCCACTTCATCACGACAAAGGCGACAAATCTGTTGGGATGGGCAATCTGGAAAGAAGCAACCCTACCCTTCCATCCCCCATTTCCCCTAGTAACCCTAACAAAACTACCTCCCCCCTCAACCTTCCCTGTCCCACTTCCACCCACCTCTATACTGGCCCCAGCCAGTGCCTGCCATCCCCCCAGATTAGCCAATCCCTGCAATGCTGCAAGCTGCCCCCTTAGATGCTTCACCTCAGCTTCCAAACGGGCAACCCACTCACACCTGACACAGACACAGGTCCCCTGGAACGTCTGCTCCAGGGTCCAATCCATGTGGCAGGATGCACATTGCATGGTACCGACAAAACTGTCCCTTCTAATACACACCAGCACAGTAACGCACAAACCTTGTTTAATTGCCCTTGTTTCAATGTCCTTCTTTTTCTATGTCCTTGAGATCAAGGTCCTTTATAACAAGGGACGTTATACATGTTCCACTCACAGAAAACTTCCTTTTGTTAGGTCCAAACCACAGGTCCAACCAATGTGAATCCTATTTAACTAATAGGCCCCAGCCCCCACACCAATTAGTGCAAGAGCCAGGAAGAGAGTGAAAAAAACAACACTTATTAACCCCTTCACAAGCTGTTTACGATAACAACAGGTGCAATACTAGAATATAGAAGCCCAGTGCACCCCTTTAATGGGAAGAAAAAGATTAATCTGCTTACTGCACACACAGGCCTTAACACAGCACAAACAATCCTTATTTTAAAACTTTCACATACACCATATAAACATCAACTGATTAAAATGTCCTTTTTCTATATTTTTGAGATCAAGGTCCTTTAGAACAAGGAACTTTGTATATATTTCACTCACAGGAAACTTTTTTGTTAGGTCCAAACCACCACCTCTGAACATAAACTTTCAGAGGCATTATAGTATAGCATCATTTTGTAGGTATCTATTTAGTTAATTCATGTGCCACACACATATCATCATCACATTAACAATGTCACTAGGACGTGTCGTTTTCTCCTTCGCAATATTGCCAAGATCAGCCCTTCTCTCTCACTCCACTAATAAATTGCTCATGCATGCCCTTATAATCTCCCATCTTGACTACTGTAACATTCTACTACTTGGACTCCCGGCCTGTCATCTCTCTCCTCTCCAGTCAATCTTAAACTCGGCAGCTCGGATCATCTCACTCTCCTCCAAAAGAGAACCCACAACCACGATACTTAAAGGGCATCTATAGTGGGAAAATTAACTTTTTTTTTTCCTTTCTTTCCATGTGTTCTATAATTCCCCACAACCCATAGAGTGTCTTCACTTTTTTCAGATTCCCTCTCTGTCCTGAGATACACCAGTTAGAAGAATACGTGATTGCATTCCTCTACTCCTACTTGGACTGTCAATCAAATCCCTGTGACATGATCCCCCCCTCCCTGCTCTGTAATAAACAGAGATCCGAGCATTAGCAGGGGGAGAGAGGTAGCTTTGATGGTAGATATAAGGCTGCACTTGACCCCCCTTCTTAATAGCTTTCACTGATTGATGATGGGTCACAATGTGAGAGATCGTAAACTGTACTGTTCTCCTTCTTCTTCAGTGTCTCCAGGACAGCTTGCTTTCTATTGGCCACTGTGCATGGGTGTGTTTTTCAGGATGTTTAACTTTTAACTCCTGCTGCACATGATAAGCTTGTCGGTTAGCCGAGTTGAGACATGGAGGAGGTAACAGAGGGGGGGGAAGGGGGAAGTGCTGCACACAGATCTGACACCATGGTTAAACAAAGTCACTGACACAGATAGGATTAAGGCAGCACAGAGTACATAAATTTAACTTTGCAAAGGGGCAATGTGTTTTTTTCACTATAGATGCTCTTTAGGTCCATAGGGTGGCTTCCCATCAAACAAAGAATCATACCCAATACCCTTCTTTTAACCTTTAAATCCCTTCACTTTACTGCACCTCCCTACTTATATTCTCTCTTGGTCCCTTATGTTCCAGACCGTGCCCTCCGTTCCTCCATGAACCCCCAACAAACAATGCTTCCTCCCATCTTAAACCATTCTCTCTTGCAGCTCCCTACCTTTGGAACTCTCCCATTCTCGCTTTGCCAGGTGACATCCATTAATACTTTCAAATCTAGGCATGCTGCACTTTTATCAATTTATAGTTAATTTATACATACATGCGATGTATGAAATTGTATTTAATTTTTTTTTATCTGTATAATTGCTTGCACTTATCCCCTTGTTTGTATACTCTGTATTTCATAATGTACAGCGCTGCGTACCCAAGTGGCACTTTCTAAATACAATTATACATACATATAAAAAATATGAAACTTAACTTGAACAGTAACTTTAAGACAAAATTCCACAACTTCTGTGCTAAGGTATCCTGCTTTTTTATAGAATTGTCCAGCAGTGCATTTTTGTACTTCTGCAGAGTAGCAATATACAGTCAAGTCATGTATAAAGCTGCAGGTTACATCATCACAGCTAGTGCATGAATAGAGACTAAAAAGGTGGCCATACATTGGGAAGATTTTACTTACCCGACCGAGCGATCCCACGATATTAGACAGATCCTGCTGGAACCGCCTTTCCTGTTCTTCTTTGCAACCAACATGTGATCACAAATCCCATTCATTTTGCCAGTTGCAAAGAAGAAAGGGAAAGACCGTTCCGGTGGGATCGCTTGGTCGGGTAAGTAAAATCTTCCTAATGGATGGCCACCTTAAGAAATATGCATTTTTCCATTTCATTTATGACTAATGATATTTTTATACTTAAGTAAAATTACATTTAAAAGGACAAAATATTCAACCACCCCACCCCCTACCCTTAAAAGATCTAAACCACATAGGTCCTAACTCCTGGGTATAGTCTGGATCAGTTCTTATACTTTTTCTTGCCACTCCAGTCTAGCTCCATGACTCAGCCTGTTGGTGACAGGGCCTATGGGAAGATTGACCAGATGACAGAGGAAGAACTGGACTCAACCTGAGAGGAAAAAGTTAATTATAACAGACTTCAGGGTTTACTCGTATTTATGTAACCCCTGGTTAATTTTATGTATGTAGACCAATCTCTAATAAAGAGCCTTACATCTGTTGTGCTGCACGTAGTTGACAGCCATGTTTGTAGGTACAAAAGAAGTCTGCTTGTCTTTCTTCTTATTTTGCTGCTCTGCCAGTAGCCGGGCCTTAGCTTCTTCTGTAGATATTATATTCTTAATTTTAGCTCTAAAACAGATCATTGATTCAATCAGTCACAAATCAGGTAATACACATTCTTCTACCTGAGGAAGGGAATTGTTATCCCCAAAATGTTTTACATAGCATTTGATCTAAATAAAAGGGTTTGTTGTAAGCAATAATTCTGTGTGTGTTGTGGAACCTATTTTTGTGTATCTGAAGCAATAATACAGCCACACTTAGGCAGGCAAATATATGCACATTCCTAGGCCAGGTACAATATCATATTATCTGCAAACTTGCATTCATCATAAACAAAGTTTTTATTATACATTACTGTGATCACATGAACAAAAAGCCTTCCAACCACATCAAGGTAACCCCAGACTTATAGGTCCTAAATTTTATTGTTTTTTAAATGTTTTTACTCTTTTAATAATAAACAGTGTACGCCCATATGGGGCATAGCTTTCTAATATCAATAATTGGATTTTTAAGTGTCTGATGACGTCACCGGCGCGCCATCGTAATCGGCCTCGCACATTGTGAGATTAAAGGAGTCAACTACGTGACTCTGCTTACTGAATTGCATGGGGGAATTCCTGCTACAGGAAGTTCAGCACAGAGCCAACAAAGAGCATTTAACCACTGCAAGTAGGGGAGGGGGATAGAATGAAATAAACACCACCATGTTATTTCAGTATGATACAGCTACCCACTAACAGCAAGTTGTAAATACGGTGTACTTATCCTTTAAAGGCATAGGACCTCCAATTAAAGCACTTCCACAAATTTTATTGTAATTAAGCATAAGGAGTGCTCCCACAGTCTGCTTGTAATAAACAGCTTCTGGTGGTTCTCATTCATTCAGGTCATGGTATATCTGGTGTATTTAGTTATACAAACTGGAGTGACTTTAGTTCTTGAAGACATTTCACTAGTCATCTGACTGGCTTTCTCAATTCAGAATGACTTGCACAATAATCTGTTGGCAATTAAGTACCCTGGAAAGTCCCAATTAGCATATGACATCCAGGTGTTAGGGACCTTCTGAATGCATGGTGTGGATGCATTGAGGTTAAGGGGTGTTATTGAAACTGCCCAGGGTAAGGTGATAAAACAGCACTGTACATGGCAGACGGTTGGTTCAATACCAACTGTCTGCCATGTACAATGCTGTTTTGACATATAGCTACTATTTAGACAATACTGATATTTCAATTTACATGATGGTATACTGTATTTTAGCCATATTTTTTATGACTCAAATTCATGTGTGTTATTTTATGAAAAAAAAAAAACAACACATATCACATAAACGAGATCCGAGCTATTTCAATCCTCAAAAAAACATTTGCAAATATAACAAATGAGATGGAGAGCTGTGCAGGAAAATGTACAAATAAGATAAAAACAGTTGTAAACTAACACAGACTGATCTGTGTTAAATCGGTAACCTAGACAACTTACTCAATTCCCAAGTCTACTTCTGGTATCCCACTCAGCATCTGATTGGACAACATTTCCTCTGTTTTCTTGGCTGATGACACCTTGATACTGTCAGGAAGTTCATACAGACAGTCTTCTGCACTCTTTAGCTTTACCTTCTTTTCCTCATCTTCCACAATCCCTTTTCTTTTTTTTAGCTCTGTCTCAATGTACTTCATCCTGATTGGAGGGGAAAATCCTCTTCAAACTTGTTTTTTTTAAATAATTTTAAAACAACATCTAGTATAAGCACAGAAGTTGATGAATGTTGCATTTGGATTATTGGTCTAGTTAAATTACATATATAAAGAAATAAAATAAACCTTGTTTTCGTTAAAGGAAAACTAAAAACTATTTAGAACTGAATGTATTTATTGGCTTATGCATTAGGACAGGTGCGGGAAATTGCTTGGATATAACCCCTGACAGTGAAGGAAATATTACCCTGTACCCAAGAAACTAAATCTAGCAGGTTCCAAAAGTGCCTGGGCTATCAACATCATTGTTTTATTTTTCTTTTTTATGCACATTTCCGTATTGAAATGCTTTTCCTCAGTGCACTGTGGATTGCAGAGTTTCAGTTGGACACAGGTGTATTTTAAAAGATCTGTGCTCAATTTAAATAGAACTTACATGTCAGCATCTTCATCACGTCTGTTTGTTTCTGCTGAAAAAGAAGTTCCTAAATTCAGGTCCTCTTCTTCTCCAAGTCTAATCAGATAAAAAGATTGATAAATTGAATACTTCGTTTGGAAGAATATCCATCATGTAATTCAAAATAATACAAAGAGTAAAATATTTCCCACCTTTCTTTGCCTCGTTCTTTAAGCTTTTTCATATCTACCATACCACCAGATTTGATCTTGAAAGGGTCATCCTGTAACAAGACAGATAAAATAAAAAGGGTATTAAACGTGATTTCTTTTTCGCTTGACTTTGTTTACAGGAAATGTAATAATAGACCATGTATATTGTTTTATTAAAGGAATAGTTCACTTGAAAGGTGAACTATTTTTTTAATGTATTGATTGAAGACTGGGAAGAGCTATGCCCTACCTCCCATTCTTCAATCAATATGTCAGGAGCCACGGACGAAGATAGAAGTTATTTACCTTACACGTGATCCTCCTCAGCAGAACTGAAAATTCCAGACCGCTTCCTGGTTGTGATCTACAATAGTACGCATTAACATACATGCACGCTATAGTTGATTACAACCAGGAAGTGGTCAGGACCTGTCAGTTCTGCTGCGCAGGATCGCGTGTAAGGTGAATATCTTCTATCTTCATCCGTGGCTCCTGATATATTATGTTTCAATGATTTTTTTAATTCATTTTACAGTATAAATAAACATACATTTACTGATTATTATTCAGTTACAAATTTTACAAATTAGAGTAACTGTTTTAACAAAATAAAAGAAGAAAAAGAAAAATTTTGCAGCAGTGTTTGTTGGGGGTCTGTGGAGAAGATTTCCTTGTGAGGAACAGAGGGCACGGGCTGGAACATAAGGGACCAAGAGAGAAGAAAAGTAGGAAGGTGCAGTAGAGCGAAGGGATTTAAAGGTTAAAAGTAGGGTATTGAATTTGTTGATCTTAGATAGTGTTGTCTGCCACTAACTGTCACTCAAAGCTAGCATGTGAGAAAACACTCCTCCACCAATCCTTGATCAGCTTGATTATGTAGGCTGTATCGTAGCAACAGGGCATTTCAAGTTTGTTTCAGATGATTGGCTCTATATATTAAGCTATATTGCATGTTATTAGCCAGCGGTTCTGGACACATGCATAAGCTAAGGGACATAAAGGAGTATTTTGCAAATCTCCGCCCCTTACTCAGCGGAACATGACAGTTAGAAATTACTTCTTGTTTCTTAGGTTTTGTGGGCAATGCTATTCATATAGCATGAGACTGCAAGATGCCTTCTGTTATAAGGTGCTTCTCCACTCACCTATGTCAAAGAAATCTATGTGCTTTGAATTTCAGTAAGCAAAAGTCAAGTACTTACCACTAAAGTGGCCTCTTCTTCCAATTTTTCACCCACCAAAAGGGCAACGGCACTAAAATTAAAACAATCACTTAGAAAAGGAAGTTTAGATATATACTGACAGTATAATTGTTGACAATAACATTTTTAATACTAAAACATAAAATGTTTGCATATTTCAGGATAAACAACAAAAGGATATTTAATTTACCAACAGAACTGTTGCTCATATCTCAACTCTCTTTCAGTGCACTTGCGTGAATACCTCTCGAAATGTTAGATATGGCAGACAGTCACAGCTATTTAAGTTGTGAATTAAAGAATTCATTTAAAATTATTTATATTTCTCCTTTAAAGGGCATGTCCACCCTAAATATAATCTTTTAATATATTGAAGGCAACCCATACTCACCCCCAACCACCGAGATCTTTAAAAAAAAAAGAATCCGAATCATACTTACAGCCCTTCACTCCCGCGGCGGTCTCCTCCCGGCTCCGTTTGCCAGAAGTTGCAAACAGGGGCTGGACCTGCAGCCGCGTCTGTGATTGGCTGAGAAGAAAAAAAGATGATCAATGCACATTCCTGTGCCCCATATATCACAATATCTATGCTAGTGCAAACAGTAAAAACACGGGGGGGGGGTTTCCCAAGGAAATGCAACCAAGCAGGGAGTGTCAGCCCAGATTAAATGACTCAAGGTAAATTGTTATGATCTTCCATACTGGGGTTACCTTGATGTTGGTTGCACTTTTATGCATAAAATTGTAACTAAAAACACCCATGTTTTTACTGTTTGCACTAGCATAGATATTATGATATATGGGGCCCAGGAATGTGCATTGATCATCTCTTTTCTTGTTTGTTCTAATGTTTTGGGCAGATCAGTAGCACTTCCACTATTTGTTATAAAGTAATTTTGCCACAGGAGTGCTCCCACAGCCCCCCTTTTGTGTGATTGGCTGAGAAGCAGCCAATCACAGACAAGGCTGCCAGCTATGAAAACAGCCGTGGGAGCGAAGGGCTATAAGTAAAATTCTGATTCTTTTTTTAAAGATCTAACTAGGCGGTTGGAGGTGGCCAGGGGTGGCCTACTATATATTAAAAGGATTTTAAGCAAGGGAAAGGGCAGCCATGGTGGGTTCCAGAGGGTGGTGGGGAAAGGGCTCCCCTACGCATGTCACACTATCTCCCAGAGGAAAAACAGGAGGCAGAGACCTTTGACAGAAGGACAGATCCTACTCTTCAGTTTCCTGGATTTTGCACAGACACAGGACAACCATAAGCAAAGGAGTAAGGAAATGATTTTTTTAAAACTACACAGTGGGGCCAGTAGTGGGTTAAATTTTAGTTTTGGAGGTGGACATGCCCTTTAATTCTCCAGCGACAGACTACTAATCCGTTTATCGATCACAAGGTCTGTCATCAGGGAATAAGTTGGCTTGGGTTCAGTATTTCTTAATAAAGAATATTCAGTTAAACAATAAGATGTCATAAGCTTAATTTTATTTAGGTATGATAACATTATCTTTTTAAAATAATTTATAAAGTTAACATATATAGCAATACTCAGGTACAGTATCTTTAAATATATTTTAAAAATACAGAGGTTGCAAATAAGGAAATAAAAGGCAAAGAATTCAAAACACAGCTAAAAGAATATTTATTGCACTAATAGACAATGAATACACACATATAAATCACATATACCTTTTGATAAAAGGGCTGTTCATTGAACCTAGAAATCTCTTACCTTACACCATTTTGCCTTTTCCTCAGGCTCTGCACTTCTTTGGCCTCTTCTAGTTTCATCCTTAAACACACAATATAAACAGCTTTTAACAAACACTTTCCTTTATCTCTAAAATAAACAGCATCATATCCACTTTTAAAAACTAACAGCAATTATTTTACAACAGTCAATCTCAAAGAAAATCATTTACAGTAAATCATGAATTTAAAAAGTGCAATCCTAAAGGGGAGGACCTAAATCTGATTAATAAATGGTGATCTGACCCTGCTTCAAGTTCTAAACAAACCTAGAGGGTGTGCAGAAAAATTTAGTAAAATCTGGGGGACATGGATAGACTATTCCCTTACTGTCAACTGATAAACCGATACAGGTAATACACGGAGACAATTTTTAGATTCATACGTTAAAAGATAATGTTAATTAAATTTATATAGTATCATAAGCTCAAACACTCACTAACTAAACTAAACTTGTCCACTCAAGTGGAATGCAAGTTCAAACATAATTATTATACTTGCAATGTTGTAATGAAAATGCCACTCAACTACGGTGTTCCTACTATGCTTTTTTATTTGGTCACAATGGGAAATGTAATGTTGTTTATTATTTCAATTACTTTTGGTGACAATAAATAAAGCAAACTTACAAAAAAGCAGATACTGTCCCAGTAAGTATCACTAATCGCTTTCCTTGCTGACTTCTTTATTTATCAAAGCACAAGAGATGGTAGGACGTTATTATTTTAAGATTTTTTTATACCAAGGTATATGTCTGCACTGAATTTTTCACTGGCACTTTATGGCCTTCTTAAAAGGGAAGGCGGAGTTAACACCGTTTGAGATTGATGTCACCATTTATAGCTTGCACTTTTGACTATGTGGTTACACCTGAGGAAGGGAGAGAACCCCCGAAACGTTGTGTGTAGTTGGACTTTGTTTCAGCACTTAATAAATAAGTTTTGATGTAAAGCACTTTTGGAGTGTGCCTCCCTTTCAGTACTTTTGAAAGCTCCTTGTTTTACTTGCTTTGGTGGTTCTGCTTTAGCTTAAACCTTTTGTCGCAAATCTATCTATAGTTTTATAATTTAAAGGAAATATTTGTAATTTTTCTAATTTATACCCGACTTCTAGTTCTGAAACTGTCCAAACACCTTTTGCCCCATCACAGAGTGCCCGTATGCTTCTGTTGTTGTTGACAGCTTCATCTCTGACATGGGCATTCATGTGTCCTGTTGTAGAGAAGGTAAGAGCAGAAAGAGGCAGGAGAGCAGTCAACCGAAGCAGTGCAAAGACATATTAAAAGAAGGATAACTCTACTGTTAGGACAAAGCTGAAGTTGGTTTCTTATTCAAAAAAGTTGATTTCTTTTTCAGTTAGTTTCTTATTCGCAGGCTGAAGTTGGTTTCTTATTCGGATTTGAATAAGAAACTGGTGTATTGCAATAAGTAAACCACGTTGGGCCACTGAAAAAACACAGCAGACAGACTTATCCATACCCCTGGGATATAATTCAGTTGAGTCCACCCTGGCCGAAATTAGTTTTGGGCATGCAAGTTGGCATCAAAGTCTGCGAAACAGCCATTTGAATAAGAAACTGGTGTATTGCAATAGGTAAACCAGTTTGGGCCACTGAAAAAACACCACAGACAGATACGTACATACCTCTGGCACATCATTCAGTTGAGTCCAGTCTGGCCCAAATTAGTTTTGGGCATGCAAGTTGGCATCAAAGTCTGTAAAACAGCCTTTTTTGCACATTTGAATAAGAAACTGGTGTATCACAATAGGCAAACCAGTTTGGGCCACTGAAAAAACACCACAGACAGACTTGTGCATGTCATGATCAACATCTGCTTGTGACTTTATGAATTGCCTGCATGAACTTCCTCCTTTCCACCAGCAGATGTCATTGTTCTCCTCAGAGATATCACGTCTGGAACTTCTACCTGCCCACCAACAGAGGGCTCTCTACCTCAAGAACTGTGTGTGTTACAGACTATTGCTGGGAGGAGATTTGTCCTAGCTTCCTATGCATTTAAGGCCAGCATGAACAGTGCTTCAGTGCTAGTTCATTGTACTTACATTTCCTGTGTCCTAGCCCTTCTAGCCGGAGTTAGCAGTCCTTGTATTAGAGTCCTGTATCTGGTTTCTGGTTGCCCTCCTGTGTTTTTACCTGTGTTCCTTGTGTCTATTCTCTGCCTAGCAATTATCTTGTATTATTTTATCTCCCAGTTTATATTTTTCCTGTACCACTACCCGTTTGCCTGCTGCCTCTTGTTCTGCGTATTATTTGGTTTGTTATTTTTATCTTCCTGGGTTTTGGGTCTGTGTGCACACATTTGTATATACACTGGATTACTCTGCATTGATATCTTATGCAGCGTAGGCTAATTGTATGTACTACAGACTGCAGCTGTATGCTCATTAAATACACTTGCCTGCAGGGAGATTGTCTTGCATTACCTTTACCTTTTCGTATATTATTGCATGTATGCATGTTGTAGTGCATGAGGTTAATGTCTACAACTGCTTCATTATCATTTATATTCCTTGCAATTGTTAATAAATTGCCTTGTTCATTTATTCCTGGCTTGGTTGCTCAGTTTTTCCCCATAAGTGACATTTCCTGCCTTATTGCACATCTTGTGCATTGCCCATGTTGGTTCAGTTGCAAAGCATAAATGCAATCCTAACAGTACATACCCCTGGCACATAATTCAGTTGAGTCCAGCCTGGCCCAAATTGGTTTTGGGCATTGAAGTTGGCATCAAAGTCTGCAAAACAGACATTTTAGCCATTTGAATAAGAAACTGGTGTATTGCAATAGGTAAACCAGTTTGGGCCACTGAAAAAACACTGCAGACAGACACGTACATATCCCTGGCATATAATTCAATTGATTCCAGCCTGGCCCAAATTGGTTTTGGCACCATGGAAGTTGGCATCAAAGTCTGCGAAACAGCCATTTGAATATGAAACTGGTGTATTGCAATAGGTAAACCAGTTTGGGCCACTGAAAAAACACTGCAGACAGATACGTACATACCTCTGGCACATAATTCAGTTGAGTCCAGCTTGGCCCAAATTGGTTTTGGGCATGCAAGTTGGCACAAAGTCTGTAAAACAGCCTTTTTTGCACATTTGAAAAAGAAACTGGTGTATTGCAATAGGTAAACCACTTTGGGCCACTGAAAAAGCACCGCCGACAGTCACATACATACCCTGGGATATAATTCAATTATTCCAGCCTGGCCCAAATTGGTTTTGGGCATGGAAGTTGGCATCAAAGTCTGCAAAACAGCCATTTTAGCCATTTGAATAAGAAACCGGTGTATTACAAATAGGTAAACCAGTTTGGGTCACTGAAAAAACACCGCAGACAGACTTGTACATACCCCTGGCACATAATTCATTTGAGTCCAGCCTGGCCCAAACTGGTTTACCTATTGCAATACACCAGTTTCTTATTCACATGGATAAAATGGCTGTTTTGCAGACTTTGATGCCAACTTGCATACCCAAAACCAATTTGGGCCAGGCTGGACTCAACTGAATTATGTGCCAGGGGTATGAACAAGTTTCGATAAAGTCTGGTATGGAGTCGCACACCTTGATGAATTCAAATATTTATTCACAACCACACATCAAATACAACGTTTCGGGGGAACTGAGGAAGGGGGCACGTTCCCCCAAAACGTTGTATTTGATGTGTGGTTGTGAATAAATATTTGAATTCATCAAGGTGTGCGACTCCATATCCAGACTTTATCGATACTTACCTTCCTTGGAAGTGGGAAGACCATAGGAAGTCAGCACCCACACCAGTTTGTGTGCATAAGTAACTCTTACGGCTAAGGTTCGTATGAACAAGTTTCTCTGCAGTGTTTTTTCAGTGGCCCAAAGCGGTTTACGTATTGCAATACATCAGTTTCTTATTCAAATCCGAATAAGAATCCAACTTCAGCCTACGAATAAGAATCTAACTGAATAAGAAACCAACTTCAGCTTCGTTCCGTTAGCTAAGAATTGGAAGTAGGAAGTGTGTCTCCTATCGCCCTGAAAATTATTCTTTGTGTTTTTGTGATATTGTTTATTACACTTTAGTACTTTAGTGTCCCTTTAAATCATCAATTTCTGTATTATATATAAGTAAAAAATTTGTCTTGTGTTTTATTTTAGTCTAAAGATTTTATTTAAATAATTACTCTAAAAGGAAACAGAAACGGACAGCTGCTGTTTTGTTGGTGAATATGAATAACTGTACACATACGTTAGCAAAAATATGGTAATTAGGCACGAATATAAGCAAAGAGTAGAGGGTCTCAGGCTAATATACACACAGAGAGAAGAGGGTCTCATACTGGTATAACACACATAGAGAGAAGAGGGTCTTAGACTGATATACACACAGAGCGAAGTCTACAATAAAATCTGGATGCTTACGGTTATTAAACATTTTCTTACCTGACCTCATTAACAACCTCTTCATCCTCCACCTCTTCATCAGAGGACGAGGCCTTGCGCCTTCGGAAATTTTTCTCCACAGGCATCTCTAGTGTCTCAGAGCACAACCCAAACCCTACATTAACTGCATAAAGTAAACAAATATTCAGCGCTTCGCTTCCGGCTCAGGATGATGAAGTCTGGAGCATCGTTGTTATTTTCCTCAAGTCGCCCTCTATTTGACGTTTCGGGGCGGTGATTAGGATTTTCAGTCAACATCTGCGTATAGAGAACTAAAGGTGGCATGGCTTAGAGGTACCTACGGTTATCTGGATAATGGGTTTTCACCCATGTAAGGGTTATGTGGGCTTTGTGCTGTCACCCACTGGGGTAGGGGGGAATTAGAAGTCATTGTCACCCCTGGCCCTAAGAATTGTATATGTGTGCATGTATATACCGAATGTATGCATGTATATAAAAGAGTCTATGTGTGTAATGAATATGTCTTTAAGATTAATACAATGCTTGACATAGTTCAATAAAGTAGAGAAACTATTTCTCTAAGAAATAAAGTGAGAGATTAGGGCTATGAAGGCAGAGGGGCTCAGGATGGTATATAGAGAAAAGGGGTTTAGAAATAAATACAAGCAGAGAGGTAAGATAGGCTCAGGGTGGTATGCACACATAGATAAGAGAGGATAAGATTGGTATAAAAACAAGTGTAGTTGCTATATTGAATATAAGTTGAAAGAAGGGGGTCTGAATCTATTATACACAGAGAAGAAGGGTACAGTCTGGTATATACACAGAAGATGGTATATTGACAGAGAAAAGAGGGCTGAATTGTATTGTGCAAAGAGAAAAAGGACTCAGTTAGAAGGGGTCTCAGATTTACATACTGTTAGAAGAGGGTGTTGGGCTCTTATATAAATATGTAACGTTAAGTGTAAAAAGAAAAAAAAAAAGAAAATATTTAGAAATAGACAAGCCGTTACAAGGAGAGGGGTCCTGATTGGTATATACTGTTGAAATTTAAGCCAAAAAGACAAATCGATACAATCATTTTGTTTGATCTGAACAGACCACCAATAATAATATCAAGTGATTTTTGTTCAAGATGGATGTGTGGGTATTGTAGGGTAACCTATTTGCTGTGTACAGAACAATCCTATGCACTTTAAATGAAACCAGTGATATTTCTGTGGGGTATTCTTTATGTTGTCTAGTGGTGATTTAGTATAGTCTAGTATAGTGTTTGAGGTTGAATAAAGACATATGTCCATCCTGTCCAACCCATTTAGCAATATCCTCATTTCCTGCCTAACTGTTGATCCAGAGGAAGGCAAAAAAAAAACCCCACCAAATTTATGAAGGGGAAAAAATTCCATCCTGACTCCGAAGTGGCAATCGGAAATTTCCCTGGATCAACTCTACTTTATGTATCAATACCAGTAACTTGCAACATTCCTTTTTTTTAAAACTGACCAATGAACCTGCCATAACAACGTCCAATGTATGACAGTTCCATAGCTTTTACTGACAGTGAAAAACCCTTTCTAAGGGCACGGCCACACTGCAACGCAAGCGCATGCGATTTTATGTGCGATTTTTTTTGCGTTTGCGCTTGCGATTTCTTCAATAAGTATAGGAAAACGCATGCGATTGCGATTAAAAATGCAAAACGCAATCTCAACGCACCGAAAAACGTGCGGTTTTTTTCGTTGCCGCGTTTTCAATGATTTTTTAAAAACGCAAGCGCAAAAAAAAAAAAAAAGTCGAGTCTTAAGGGATGGCCATATGGCCAGATAGTTTATTGTATGGCCCGTTAATGTATTTATACACAATAATCATATCCCCACGCAAGCACCTTTTCTCCAGCGTACATACTTTTATCTTTTCCAGTCTCTCTTCATATTCAAGCTCCCCCAATCCCCTTTTTAATTTAGTTGCCCTTCTCTGAACCCTTTCCATTTCAAAGATGTCCTTTTTGTACACAGGATTCCAAAATTGCACTGCATATTCCAAATGAAGCCTTACTAATGCTTTGTAAAGAGGGAGAATAACATTTTCCTCCCTTGAATCCATACCTCTCTTTAAACAAGACAATACCATGCTGGCTCTGGCTGTTGCCGTCTGGCACTGCTTGCTTCCTTTAAGTTTGTTATCCACCAAAACTCCAAGATCCCTTTCCAACAGGGATTCACTTAACAGAGCCATTTATAATATAAGCAGCACAAGGATTTTTAAGTCCAAAATGCATCACCTTACATTTATCAACATTTAATTTCATCTGCCACTTAGCAGCCCAATGTGACAATCTATCTAGATCCCCTTGCAACAATTGCACATTTTTTAATGGTCGACAAAGTTTTGTGTTTTGTAAAGTGTTTGCAAATTCTAAGACTTCAGCAGTGGTCAGAGAAATAATTACATTCTGCATTGTAGTTACAAAAACATGAAAGCATATTCCTACCCATGACATTTTTTTTTCTTCAAAATGTTGCATTTAAAATAAAAAGAATACACCTAATTGTTAGTTTGTTGCTATTTCCTATTATGTAATACTTGATTGTTACCTAATTTCTCCCTTTGCTAACAGGCTAAACTAAATGGCAGCTAATTAGATACCACAAAGCTTCCTTCTCTGTTTGCTCTAATCGTCAAAATATACTACTATACCATATACAATATAGCAGCAGATAAGATATCTTTATATAAAATAAGTAAACTTTTCGTATAGTAAGATGACCAAATCAAAGAACAAAGCTGACATACTGGTTAACTCTAAAGCTGGGTACACACGATGAGATATTTCGGTCCGATCGACCGGTAGTTCAGTGTATCGGTCGATCGGACCGAAATTATCGCATCCGAATGTGCCCATGTCCGATCGACCACCCCAGACCAACATACCTTGGCTTATACATTAGTTTCCTATGGGGGACTGTATCAAAAGCCTTTGCAGTATGGGGTTAAATTTTAGTTTAGTTGAAAATGCAAGCTTTTGAAGCACTTAGGCTTCTTCCTCAGGCATGATACAATACTGAATCTTGTAAAGCACTCTATTTTATACATACAAGAATAAAGACTTTCTGACATTATATAGAAGTTATCTTTTGCCCCCATGCCTGCCTGGCAATGGCTGTCGTAAATAAAACTGTAAATACACATTCAATGATCACAGGCAGTAATAAAAGAATTAGCAAGGGTTAAACAATCAAATACACTTTGCCTCTAGTGTCCATGGAGGATCTGTTATAAATGAGATATATTTATGGGTTTGGGTGGTTTAGAGGAATTTAGTCTGATTAATTCTACATTAAGATTAGAGACGTAGTGACACATAAAGTTTACATCTTTGTCCCAATTTTTTTTTATAAGTTTACAACATTTACATTCTAACTTCCTTTTGGGATCTGAAATTTCCCATGAGCACTGTGACTTTTAGGTCTTTCAGGCTGTGTCCTTGGCTGCAGAAATGGGCAGCCACAGGGACATCTCGTTTATTATTAATTGTGAATCTATGAGAGTTCATTCTTTGCCTTAGGTTCTGTACAGTCTCTCCTACATATAGTCCTGAGGGGCACCTAGAACATAAAATCAGGTATACTACATTGGATAATTTGTAGGAGAAGGTTCTCCTTATTTCACATTTATGTTGGGTTCCTGGTATTGGTATCCTGTCTCCGGTGTGGATGTACTTGCAGGTTTTACACTTTTTCTGCAAACGGAGATATTCCATTTTGTGTGGGGCCTGTTAGGGAACTTTTTACAAGCAGTTGTTTTAAGTTGGGTGGTTGGGAATATTTCTAGTAATCTGTCGTCATTTTGTAAAATGGGTTGGAGTTTCTTGACGATTTTTCCGAGTATTTCCATTTGGGGGGGGTATGTAACAACCAGCGGGATACGGTCCTCCTTTTGGATATGTTTGTATTGTAGCAGGTTGTTTCTGGGGATGCTGGTTGCTTTCTTGATTTGTGTTTCTGTAACTGACTGACTGTATCCCTGTTTTGTAAAATCTTTTTTGAGATGTTCCAGGTGCAGATTTCTGTCTGTAGAATCAGAGCAAATCCTGTTATATCTTATGTAGATAATTCTTTATGTGTTTAGGGTGAAAACTGTCATTACTGAGCTATGTGGGTCGGTCTGTAGGTTTGAGATAGATGGATGTTTGTATTGTGTTTCCTTTATTCTGTATTATGTTGTCCAGAAAGATTATTTCGGTAGGTGGATGGTTCGTTTTGAGTTTAATGGTGGGGTGGAAATCATTGTATTTTTGGTGTAAGTGCAGTAGGTCCTCTTCGCTTGCAGTCCAGATGATCAGGATGTTGCCTATATAGCGGAAGTAGGCCATGCATATTGTGGCGCAATTCTCTACTACTACTTATTTATAAAAGAACAGACATATTCACGATATATACATATATACATATATATATATATATATATATATATATATATATATATATATATATATATATACAAACCTTACAGTATGGCTTTGTTGGTGGATATAAAAGACAGACTAATAATCAATACATTTGTATGTAAAAAGCAGGTGATGCCAAGAGAATGGCTTGGCATTGAGACCAAATTACTTCATTGCTTGAACGAAATCACCTGGGGCAGTGAGTATGTTATGTATTGCCCCAGTCAGTATGAATTTCATACAGCTTTCCTGGGGCAATACATAACATAAGAACATAGTAACAATAAAAAATAAAATGTCCATTAAATCAGCTGGCTATTTAGTAGTACAGGCGCATTGAATGACTGGAGGATTTAATGTGTTTGGGGGTAAAAAAAAGTTCTGTGTCAGGGAGAGGGAGGATCCCTGTGCTAGTATGTCATTGGCTGTCAGGTTCTAGAAAGCTAGGCTGCAACTTCCTTGTTTTGATCTGTTGAGCACTAGAGAGCATGTGCAGTGTGCATTTAGCTGGGTTTACCTAGCTAAGGTGTATTATGGGAGCTGACCCCTAATTTCATAATAACCCAGCAGCCATAGCAATGGGAGAGGTGAGACACAGCTTGTTGTATGTTTGTGAATGTGATCTGTATATTGGGACATTGTTGTCTGAAGACTTTAGTTCTCGTTTAATAGAGATCAGGATTATCAATATTATAGGGGAACTGTGGTTCAAAAATGACTTTAGGTAAATTAATAGGAATTGCTCTCCTGAGAATTTTTGCAATTTATTTTCAGTGTTTATTTTGCATAGTTTTGAAGATATTTACATTTTTGTGTGTGATATGGCAGCAGCATCACCAGGTCCCCTGCACTTCCTGCTTCCTGCTCTAAAACCATGTCAGTCAATCTGCCCTGTGTCTCCTCCTCCCCTTTGCCCCCCTGGTCCCTCCCACTCATGGATCCCATGTCCCTCCATTTTCAGGCCCCCCATGCCCATTCTCTTACTTCCCCACGCTCAAGACCCCCCCCCCCCCCCCCCCACACACACACACACACGGAAAACTCTGTGGAAACAGCCTTTTCAGGCAGAGTGATAACTCTTGCCTGAAAAGGCTGTTTTCACCTAGTGGGAAAGAAGGGCTGTAGATTCTCTTACCTTCTCTGTCAGGACTTCACACAGCAGAGAGGAGGAGGGACTTCCTGTCTCCCTCACACACTGAGGGTGTCTGAGGCTGTGCTTGCCGGCAGCACTGTGCAGGAGAAGCCTTAGGAATGTCACATGTCAGCCTCCCACCCATTAACTTTCTGGTCAGTCATTTCTTTATATCTTGGGCTGTGGAGCACATAGATAGGTGGTTGAGGGCTTGTTTTAAAGGTGGGAAATTTGCCTTTTATTTAAACTCAACTTGTTTGGAGTCCACAGTTCCCCTTTAATATTGTGAATAATTTTCTTATGCTGCTTCACAGGGTTTTAATAAATCCTTTTGACCCATATCCTACTGAATACAATGGGTGAGACTGAAGATTTTTGCACTCATTTGGACTCCATTGGAGAAGTTACTAAGGAAGACCTCCTCCTGAAATCTAAGGTAAGTTGGGTGTGTGGGCAAGACTGTTCCTTTAAATCCTTATTCCTGACTGACCATTCAAGCAAGGACAGACAGTTCCTGCAAAAGCAGCTGCGTCCGACAGTTAGCCACGAACGATCGTGTGGTCCAGGACAGCACGATCGGCCACGGTTTTCTGACCTGTCCAATCGTGCATTCATCTGATTTGGACGAACAAACGGTCAGCGATCGGTCACGACAGCAAGAAGAAGCCATTCTATAATTCGTCCCGGTCGACCAAAACACCGTCGATCACTTAAGCCAAATTATTGTATGTTGTGTACACAGCTTAAGAGACAGTTGGGTATGTTCCGAAGAAGCACTCTTGCACACAGATAAATTCCCTCTAACTCCTGTTTGCTTTCACAGGGAACATGTGAATCCTGTGGGGCTGGAGGACCAAATCTCTGGGCTTGCCTACAGGTAAATGAAGTTTTTGTATTTCATTGTTTAGCATTAGCCTATGTCTTTTAACTTAATACCTTCCTTTCTTTTAGGATGGCTGTCAATCTGTTGGATGTGGCGAGTCCTATGCAGATCACAGCACTTTGCATGCGCAGGTCAGTGAATCCACCTCACTGCTACCAGTCTTTACCTTCTTATTGTACATCATTAACTTTCTCTCTCACTCTTTAGACTAAGAAACACAATCTCACTGTCAACCTGACCACATTCCGTGTGTGGTGCTACTCGTGTGAGAAAGAGGTTTTTCTGGACCCACGGCCACCTCCATCTTCCCAAACAACCTCTCCAAGACTCAACCACAGGGTAGGTTTTCTCACAGTTTACAGAAAGCAGTAGGCTGTGGGTTTATATACTTACGCTACATGATGGCCTTTTGTTTGTCTTTTTCTACCCACTTTAAGGACTTTTCCTTTCCTGCTCACCCTCTGAAGTTTGTCCCTATTGCGGTGGCAGATGATGGCGAATCAGAAAGTGATGACGATGACATAAAGCCAAGAGGTATAATGTAACTATGGGGAATTATGTAAAAGGATCCAAATGTTTGCTTGTGATATTAATCTGCACCAACCAATCAGATGTTTACTGGCCTGCTGCAGTTGCGTAATATCTGTTTTTCTGCTTTTGATTAAAAGCACAGGGATATTTTGTGTCTCTTCTTACATAAGCCCTAAAATTGTATCTTCATTTAAAACAGTGCTGCATTTTATAATGGAGCACATATTTGTATAGGTTTGAGCAGTTAAAGGAGAACTAAACGCACAATACAAAGGCAGCTCCACAGACTTTATAACTGTCACTTTGTAAAACTATTTGTCTCTCACCTCTGAATTCCGCTTCTTACTGTAGAAATCATTTATAAAACATTTCTGAGTACTGGCAATCTAAGATGTCACGGCTTCTAGTGTTGCCTCTTCCTGTTGGTCCAGGTACCAAATTCCTTCTGCACATGCTAACTAGCTACCTTGTGTTTGTTTCCCACTCCCCTTATGCTAAGCTGTATGTAACAGTTGAACAGTCACCACCTGCCAGTGTCTCCCACCCAGCCAAACATCAGAGATAGCAGTGAATATTATTAGCAGATTTTTCTGCTCAGAGTGGGTGAAGGTGTTAACCCTTTTCATATTTATTTAGGAAGCAACTTTTTAACCCTTTATATTTGTGAGCATTTCTGCAAGACTGTGTCTTTGTATGTGTTTATTTCTGCACTCTGCCATTTATATTAGTGTGTGTATTGCTGAAATGTACATTTAGGGCACGGCCACACTGCAACGCACCTGAATCGCACAAGTTTGCGCTCGCAATTTGTCCATTTTCATTCTGAAAACGCATGCGATTGCACAAAAAACGCATGCGTTACCAAATTGCTGACACATGCGTGAATCGCAACACACTCGAAATCACAAGATTTTGGTGCGTTGCTGCGATTTCAGTACAATTGGAAAATTGCATTTGCCTGAAAAATGTGCTTGTGTGACCTAGCCTTTAGAAGTGTAATGCAAACTGCATTGATTTCTGTATAGCCATACAGCATGTATTTAATTCAATGGAACTTAGCAATTTCCTGAGGCTGTGGCCCCACTTAAGTGCAAGGGAGGACGCATGGTCGCAATAATGCACGATTGTGCTCGCATTTGGACCCTAGCAGAGAGCATGCAATACAAAGAAAAATGGTAATCGCATGCACTCCAATAGCACACGGAAATGCATCGCATGTAGTGGGGCCGGTCCCATAGGTTATTACATGCCTACACTCCCACTAGCACAATCGGATTGCAAACTGCAATCCAAAACACGCTAGTGGAAGCTAGCCCTAAGTGTTTCAGTCTTAAAGGGAAAGGTGGCAACCCCAGTAGAATTGAGCTGACCACTTTACAAGTTACACTTATAAAAACAAAACAGCTCAGAGCTGCAGGTGCAGCATATTGACGTGAACATGGTCTTAGCACAGCTTTGTGCAATGCATTTTAAAGAGGAATGTTTGAGCCTGGAAGTCGTTTTGGAAGTAGTGTAAAGGCAAAGGCCACCTTTGCCTTTAAGACCCAAACACATATTAAATATACATGTTGCAGTATTGCATTAAATACAAACTGTATCAGCCTGCATCATGCTTCTAAAGAAAATACGAACAACCTTTTGTTGAGTACATATTATCAGGCCTATGTCATAAAAGTTCTTATGCTAAAATCTGATTTGTTGTGGAAACATTTGCACCATTTTTAACGATAAGAACTTTTAATACATAGGCCAGTATATGTGTTTGGGTCTTAAAGGCAAAGGTGGGAACCCTAGTTGGAAGAGTGATTTTCTTAATTAATTTTATAGAACATGTTTGCGTTCCCTCTAACAGTGCCCCTTTAATTGGCATTCCCTCCAATAATTCCTATTAATATGTACATTATGTAATATGTACTTTAATACATACACTTATAGAGCATGGTGCAGTGCTGCAGGTGGAGGATAATATAATGACCATGATCGTAGCACAGCTCTGTGCAATGCATTTCTCTGTGTAATGCATTTCTTAGCTTGTTGTTTTTATACAGACAGCTAAATCAAAAACTCACTCTTCCTACCCTCCAACATTCCCTTTAATAAGGTACACTGATGAGAAATGCATTGCACAGAGCTGTTCTAAGATCAGGTTCACTTCACTATCCTCCCCTACAGTTCTGCACTATGTTGTTTCTATAAAAACACACTCTTCCTTCCCTCCAACATTCCCTTTAATAAGGTACACTGATGAGAAAGGCGTTGCACAGAGTTGGTGCACAGAGCAGGTTCACTTCTCTATCCTCCCCCTACAGTTCTGCACCATGTGGTTTCTATAAAAACACACTCTTTCTACCCTCCAACATTCCCCTTTAAGAAGCTACACTTTCCACTAATATTGCTACAGCTGACAGTGAGAGCTAGAGACCTTCACACTATGGGCCATATTTATAAAGGTGTGGTATCGCCTTCTTTAGCAATCGTTATGGCGTTCATCAATTTATGATCACTATCGTAAATCTTGTAAATGAACGATAGCTCACACTGTGAGCTGTTAAAGTTGCCACTCCTACCTCTCACTGTAAACAGTCTGTCTTATCCCTGCCATGAATGCGCATGCACCTATGTTAAAACAAGGAGCCAGGACAACTATGAGAGCTGTCAGCTGAAGCATATATTTTGACAGCTCACAGCACAGCTTTTAAGTAAGTATGCAAGGTAATGGCCCCTAATGGCATATCGTACGATCTTCGGTTTGTGTATGGCTGATTGTATTCTTTATTATTGGGGCAATGGAAAAAATGTTGTAGTATGATCGGGATTTGTTTGTCTATGGTCTCCTTGAGTATTAACCTCCCACTCTTACCTGACTCCTCCTTATATCTGATATGACTTTCTGAGAAGTCAAGTGTGCTTAGTAGTTGCCATGAGTCAGCACCAGGGGGGGGGTTTACTTGATTGACAAATGTTTCTTAATATAGAGGACAGATCAACAAAAAAAAAACAACGATTCGGTGATTGTTTTATAGTTTACATTATTGGGAAATTCAAAAATACCAAATTTAATATATATATGCCTGAATTGTACCATGGCTGGTCTCAAAACCAATAAAAGTCATTTCATGCAAAAATGGGTGTTATAGAGCCATTACAGTGCATATTTCTGGTGTTAAATTTTTTTTAACAGGTAGGCTTGCTATTTCTTTCTTCTTTTCCCCTTTGTTTAAATCCTACTCATTTTTCCTACATTTTTACTGGCGGGTCAACATGCCCTAATTTTCTCTTTCTCCTGTTTTATTTTACATTTTATCTTTTTTTTTTTTTATCTTTAAACACTGACACTTTGAGTAACAAACATCACATGATGGTCATAACCAGTAGAAAGGTCATGTTGCTCTGCTAAACCAAGGCCCCTTATTTTTGTACAGGGCTCACAGGAATGAAAAACATTGGGAACTCGTGTTACATGAACGCGGCTCTGCAAGCTCTGTCCAACTGGTAAATATACGATGGTCTGACTTCGTTGCAATGTATTTGGACTTGTTTTAAGATATCACTATTCTGGGTAATTTCTTACTTTCCACAGTCCTCCACTTACACAGTTCTTTTTGGAGTGTGGGGGCCTGGTCCGTACAGAAAAGAAACCGGCACTGTGTAAAAGTTACCAGAAACTTGTCTCTGAGCTGTGGCACAAGAAACGGTAATTAACCCCTTTAAATTTTTTGCTATTAGCTTACTGAGCCATTATAATTCTGTCTGCTGCTAGTAACCACTCGATCACAGGCCTAAAGGCTACATTCACATTGGTCGATATTTCAGCCTGATCAACCACCATGACCAATATTTTGCCTGATTGGGGCAAGATACCTGAAGTAATTACCATGCAATTGGCTGCTCCCCAATTCATTTTTAGGCTATTCTCAGAATGAACTGTGATTTACTGACTTGCCAAAAGCTGGCGCTTTAATTCCCAACCAGTGATCAAAAAACTGCTTCCTACGCTATAGGGACTGGGCAGTGGATAATTTATATTGGACAAGTCTCTGTACATTCAGTTTCCTGTTTGGATGCTTATAATGTACTATAGTCTGGCCTTATTCTGGAGACCAGATTAAATACTGTATTATTTTAATAATTTAATCAGTCTCATTGTTTCCTGTTACACAAAGTCATTGTTTAATGTTGTAATGTAAATAAACATATTCACATTCATTGCTCTGTATTGTCTAAGATTCTGCGTTCTAGTTCATATATGTTGATCTTAAAAATAATTATTATATCTCCAACTTTAGAAAGGCAATGTCTAGTTAGGCAAAAACATATTTCTATGATTGATCTATAAAAAAATGTCCTGGAGGGAATCATTGGGGCAATTAAAAATATTAATTTGGCTTATTTAAAACAGTAAAACATAGTTGTTAAAAATGAATCTTAATAATTTACCTTTTTCTCTGTCCCCCAATCCCTCTGCATTAAGCTTTATTTCGATAAATAGTATTATGCGTTCTCAAGGGTCTGTTGTTGGGTGTGTAGGGGAAAGGGGAGCACCGAGTGCAGAGAACATCTGTACCAGCATAGTGGGAGGGTGCCTCTCTAAATGTTTTTCAGTTCATGTCACAAGGGGTTCAGTCTTGGTCAAAATGGGTGAGGGTGTTCACTGTTAGTGCTGTCAAATATTCCATACAATCATAAGCCCGTTGAGGATTAACTCTCTTTAAGGGGAGAGATGGTAAATCACTGGGTCCAATGGTATGTGCTTACGTTATGTTGTAGTAAATGTAATAAGTGTTGCACTATTTTCCAATATGGCTGGACAAGTGGGCAATGCCAGAAAATATAGATATAGGTATCCCTCGTCTCCAACAATTTAGAGAGGTTGTGGAAAACAATTTGTTCAGTAATTGTGGAGTATGGAACCAGTGAAAAGTATTTTACAGTGGTTTGCAAAAGTATTCGGTCCCCTTGAAGTTTTCCACATTTTGTCATATTTGTTAAAAATGTTTGGAATCATGTATGGAACGGAAAGAAGAGGATAGAGCCGGGGTGTGGTGTACATGTGGTGAAGCATTCAGCCTGGGTTCATAGCTGAGGGAATTCATCCAAAGGGATGGTCTTTCAGGGGCGATAGTTGCCTCCCAGGAGTTTAGGGTGAGGAATAGGGCTGTTGTTTGATGTAAAGTCTAGGCAGTGTAGGAAATCTGTACTGTCTTCCTCATTGTGTAGGACATGTTGGCGGACATTCTTGTTCACAATATGTTGGAAGGAGAATCCCTATTTGTAGTTTGGTAGTCACTGGTCTCATCTCCCTTCATTTGGCGACAGCGCATGGGAATAGGTCTGAGTAAATCTGTAGCTTGCGTCTTTAGCAGGAGACTGATTGGAGGCATCCTCCACTTCCCCTCGGACACCCCGAATCTTGGCAATCCAAGTCCTCATGTAGGAGTTGGAGAGACGAAACCAAGCCTTGGTGGTTTGTCAGTCCTTCTATCTTATCCTCTAACTCCGCTGTGCGCTCTTCTAGGCCGTTGATCTCCACACAGATTTCATGCATTGATTTCAGGCAAAGGTAAAGAGAGGCGATCATGAAGGGCGTCTAAGCATTTGTGAGGATTTTGCTGTTAGCAGTGTAGCAGAAGCTCCTCCCCCTGCACAGATGAGTTGTAAGTACAGAAGAACCTAGAAAGCTTCAGATTGTGCTTTCTCTGGCACAATTTATGCTGGCCACAAAGTTATTTAATATAGGATAGACTCAATGTTTGATTTGCACATCAATCCAATGTCTAAAAACACTTTCTTTCCCTTAACAGTCCAAATTATGTGGTGCCTTCCAACTTGTATCATGGCATTAAACTGGTTAACCCTTTGTTCCGTGGATATTCACAGCAGGTAAGCCTTTAAATGGTGAATTATAATATAGAAGATCCCAATCAGTGCAGGAATAACACAAGCTCTTTAACTATCCCCAGGATACGCAAGAATTTCTACGCTGCCTGATGGATCAGCTCCATGAAGAACTAAAAGAACCAGTCCCATGTGAGATCCATGAACGGGAAGAAGAAAGAGATGATCAGCATGAAGCAAAGCAGTGTGGCACAATGGATGAGGACTACCTATCCTGCGATTCCAGTGGCGAGAATAGGGATGGAGAGGGTGGAGGAGGCCTAGGCTCACTGTCCGAGATGGAGCTGCTAATCCGGGAAGAGGTCGGGAGAGGGATCTCTGAAAAGGAGAAACTGAAAGAAAAGAGGATGTCTTACTGTAACAAAAGGACAAGCTCAGAGCAGGCAGATGAGGATGCAGATGTGGACACAGCAATGATACCAGGTGACAAAACAGTTCCATAGGCCCAAGTTTAGAGAGCTACCGGCTCATTGTGTTTTAAAGAACAACTAAAGTCTAATAGTAAATTAAGTTCAGGTGATTCCCCATGCAGTGTCATGGGGAACTGAAACACTATTAGAACTTTACAAAAGCTAATAAGTACCTGTTTCTCTTGGATCTCTAAGACTTGAGATGTCTCAGTCCCATTTACGGTCAATATTTTTTTTTCAAACATGTAATATAACATATAACATATTATATAAAATTCAGTATGGATGACATGGGTACAGGTATACAGTTGTATCAGTTGTTTGCTTAAACCATATAGAGTGATTGGTTGTAAATAATTAGAGTAGATTACAATACAGTGTTCAGGTTTTTTGGGGTTTTTTTTTCCCCTTGGCAGACAGGTAATAGGTTTATTCAGTTATTGGAATGGGATAGAATACACTTCCTCAGGGTTATCCTGAGTCTTTAATCCAGTCTGGTAGGTGTGCAGCGTAAGGGCTGTATAACCACATAGACCATGTTTTGTGGAACGTTGGAATTGTATCTTGGATTGTGTGTAGCATTCTTTCATTGATGCAAATTTCGGTGATTTTATGTATTATTCTGGAAAATATTAGGGATGGATTTCCCCATTGGGCTCCTATTGCTATTTTGGAAGCTAACATGACAAATAGTGCACAGATTATGTTTATTTACTTCACTGATTTCTTTGCTTAATAGGGCTATGCCTGGGTTTGGTTTTATGGGTGACCTTTGAGATTAATTGGAAGACTTCTTCCCAATAGGTCTGCGATATCGGGCAGGACCACCATATGTGATACATGTGTCCTAGGTTTCTGTAGTTTCGGAAGCATTGTGGACTGATACTAGGAAAAAATTTATGTAGAAGAGTTGGGACTCTATAGGTGCGGTAAAGGACTTTTAGAGCTGTTTCTCTTAAGGCAATATTCAAACTGCCCTTGTTTATTTTTACGAAGGTGTATGCCCAGTTTGAGTCTTCCCAAGTTTCTTGAATGTTATCTTCCCAGGCTATTTGGAACGCGTGTTTGGCTGGTGTGGGTGTATTAAAGAGCCATTTATATATATGTTGGATTGGACATTTTTAATTGCATTTCTGTTGTAAGTTTGGTAGATGTTGGGATAATAATGTTTTTATATTGGTTAGGTTTTCTATTCTGGGTTGTATAAGGATGTGTAGTATGTATGAAATGTTTGGTATATTAGTTCAGAGTTGGTTGATGATAATTTCTGTTTGTGTTCAGATTTGTTTGCTTCCGTTTTGTTTTGGGGTAAATTAGATTAGCCAAGGGGTTGTCTGCTTTGTTCCATTTGCGGTAAAAAAAGTTTTTGTTCCATCTTAAAATTTTATCTGGTTCCAATGAAAATAAGGCATGCAATTGTTGTTTCTTTAGACATATTTCAGTTAGGAGGGAGTCATCGCGCGAAGACATGTGCATGGTCTCTAGTTCATAGATTTGTTTTTCCAGAGTGTGGTATTGTTTGATTAGAGACCCTCTTATGTATGCTTTGTGTGCAGCCCAGATCCAAGGGAATTCTGTGAAATCACCATCATTAAGGGTAAAGTATTCTGAGATATCTTGGCTTATTTGAGTTAAGTTACCTTTATCTGCCAATATGGATTCATTTAGCCGCCACCTGATGGCTGAATTGTTTGGGTTTTTGGTTGTCAGGTGAATTTGGAGGATTTTATGGTCAGACCATAAACATTGTTTGATGGATGCTCCCTCTGTACATTTCATTATTTGCGGGTGATCCTAGAAAATAATCTAATCGAATATAGCATTTATGTGGAGGAGAGTAATAGGTGCATTCTTTAGAGTTGAGATTTTTTTCTCTCCATAGGTCGGATAAGTTAAATTTTTTTTTATGTATTGTGGAGTTTTTTAACATGTTTTTTATTGTATATCAGTTTAGTCTGGTTTGCCTCAGTCCCATTTAATTTGAACGTTAAAGGCCTAATAAGTTTTTGTCAAGGTTTTGCCAGCAGCAGAGAAGGAGGAAGGAGACACATCCAAAATCAAAAAATATATTATTTTGTTCACTACTTTGTATGCACAGTCACGCCTGACTCATCTTCAGTGTGTACAAAATTTATATTTTTAATACAATTGCAACCCTTCATTCCCAATATCATGTATAGCATAGAGTGTTGTGGGTTATATTTTACCTTACTATGGGACCATCTGAACACAGTTTTATATGTCTTGGTGCATGGTTGTGCTGATTATGTCTGTAATATGTCCTGGCTGAACATTTGATGCGCCTGGCTGGGCTGAAACCTCATTAGTCGCAACAAACATAAGCCACCTCCGATTAATTTGTTTCAACCAATCCTGTGGTCCACAGAAGACCACACGATCATTCGAGATTTTCTAATCGGTCTCTTGTCCGGTCTGGCTGGAAAATCAATTGGATATTGGATAGTCATGGGCACATAGTACCACAAATATTTCAGGCCTACTGACTTAAATTCGAAAAATATTGGTCAGTTGGACAAAATATTTGCTTGTGTGCACACGGTGTCTACTTTTATCTTCCAGAGCCTGATAATGATGCCTACATGCACTGTTCCTCTCGGCCATGCAGTCCACACCACCTTGACTCCTTTTCCAAGCATTCCAGCACTCCGTCTCACTCTAGCCCTCTGCGCACCGGACATTCCTATATTTTAAAAAAAGGTATGGTGGCAACAACATAGGGATTTAAATAAATGCAATTTATAACCCTACACATTATCTAGCATTTGGATCAGCTGTTAGACAGACATTATGGGTAGGGTAACAGTTTTTGACTAGATGGACATATGTCTTTGTCTAGCCAGCCTAAACAGGATTTGGATATTGGTTGTACTTGCACCTTTTACATTTATGGCTAATGAGCTACGTTTAGGTTTTCCACTTAATATGAATATATATTAATATGAATATATGTGAAACCAGAAGTTAATTTGGAGTCATTGGGCACATTTTTGAGCAGGTGTGGTTTTCTAACACAGGCTTTCTCAAAGGGTGTGGTGAGACAGTGCTGTGCCTCAAAATTTTGGTAGTGGAAATATTTTCATCACAACATACATTTTTGTTACTTTAAAATAAATAATGCACCCCCGAACAGACAGAAACCATAAAGACAAGTTTGTTAAATAGGGAACAGGGCCTACAAATTGAAAGATCATTCCCATTGGCAAGATACATTTATGATTATAAACAAAGGTACTTTGAATGTTGCATTATGGGAAATGTCCCTCAAGGTGATGTACAGAACTAACAGGGCCTGCCATATTGGCTAAAATGTACCCCTATATTTTATATTTAAAATATACACTTAAACATACAAAGGGTAACTCTTATGTTTTAGTGGTTACACCCAGGAAGGGAATTTCTAGCATATTTGGTGGGCATGCCCAATAGGAAAAAAACATTTTGGGCAAGTATCTTTTCCATTATATCTGAAATCCTCTATTCTAATTAAATTAAATTATTAAATTGCCTTCCTGGGACGAGAAAAGGTTACTCTTTGTAAGCTCAGTAACTTATTCCTACAATCCTCAATGAAGACAACCCACATTAAATACCCAATCAGTTTTAAAGAGTGTTGGCACAATAATAATGCATGAATGGATTTTCGATATACTGCAGGATACCCATATGCTGCATGATAGATATATATATATACAAATATACGACCTGATGGCACTCCACTTCATATGTCCCATGCCCGGGTGTCTCTCCTTGAAATACAAAATCTCCACAGCATACTGAAAGCACTCATCGGGACTTCAAATCCAATCAAAAATATCAAGTTTATTCGGACAACATGTCTACGCGTTTCAGCCCCACTGGGCCGTCATCAGGACTGAACATAATACACAATGTGCTCCTTAAATATCAATAAAACCCACCCACCAATTACCACAAGTGTCCACACCTAAATGAAGTTAAAAGCCGTCACAAGTTACCAGAAGCTTCACCGGTAAGTCCTGCCCACACTGTCCGGGCTAGCATCATGGGATCTGCATGCCCAAACGATGCTGCCTCTCCCAATACCAGCGCGTCCATCCAGGCTCAGTATCAACGCCACTGGTCGCGGGTGCGCCTGCCTTTGTACACACCCCCGTATCAAGTGGGGTCATCCGACCAATCAGAGTACACCAACCAGTGGTAAACACATCACTGCCGGACCAAGGCATGCGCAGCCATGCTAACACGTGGAACTTACACAGAGAAGTGAAGCTCAGCACTCATGCACCGACATATAAATATACATACAAAACAGTATTAAAAAACATCTAAAATCATCTCGAAGTACAATCCCCACAGTGAAAACATCATCGCAACTATAATAAATACAAAGGTAAGAAACCCATCCTAATTCACTATGCCCAATAGAAACCACCCATATAGCTTGATCTCAGACTCCCATACGGGGCTGAGGACCACCAACACATCACTTTAAATTATAGGAAGCAATTCATGGTAACCATCTCGTTCAACCCTTTAGGGGCCAAAGTCTGTAGCTTGATAATCCATTTTGATTCCATTTGGAGCAACCTCCTTTCTCTTATAGACGGTGCATCCCCCACAGGTACATGTTCAAACACCATACATCTAAGAGAGGATAACTGATGTCCTTCCTTTCTAAAGTGGCATGCTACAGATAAATCACCAAATTTGCTGTTTTCTTTCATTGGTTTATTGGTTAAGGCATTTCTTATCGAACTTCTGTGGTTAGCCATCCTTTCCCTAAATGTTGTGATGGTTTTGCCGATATAAAATAGCCCACAAGGACAAGTCAGCAAATATGCAGGTGAGTCTATGATTAATCCGGATACGCTTCCCTGTGTGTGGATGTGGGAAATCCTTGCCTGTGAGCATCGAGCTACACGTAGTGCAATTTGGACATTGAAAGCACCCTAATTTCGGTGCACCGAAATGTATCTTTTCACACACATCATCTTGCAGTATGTCAGTTTTTACCAATAAATTTCTTAAATTGCGTCCCCTTCTGTAAGCACATTGGAGTTTTAGTCTCTTAAAAAGTTGGTTCTCACCAACTCCCAATTATGCCGAATTACATCATTCACTTCCCCACTAAAGTTTACAAAATCAGTGGGAAGCGTTATATACTCTCCTTGGGATATCCGTGGCGTGGTATCACTGACTTTCAATAGGGCCTTCATCAGCTGTTCCTTAAAGGCTATGTCCACCCCTAAATTACACTTTTAATATTATGCTCCCCCATATCCCCCAGCCCAACCGCATGGTTTTTTTTTTAAAAAGCCCCCCAAACTCTTACTTACCTCCCCTCGATCCTCCGCCGCACTGCCGGCCCTCTGCTTGCGAGAAGCAAGCAGAGGGGCGGACCGGCAGTCGGTCTGTGATTGGCTGAGCGGCAGCCAATCACGGACGCGGCTGCCGGTCATCAATGCAGCGGAGGAAAGCGGAAGGTAAGTAAGAGTTTGGGGAGTTTTTTAAAAAAAACAACATGCGGTTGGGCTGGGGGACATGGGGGAGCACAATATTAGGGGGATATGGACTAGGGGGAGGGTAGTAGAACGGGAGGGAGGGGGGGAGAAGGGCTGCAGTAGATGGCAAAAATCTACCTGAGGCCAGCTAGCAGGCAGTGTCCTATATGGACCTGCTAGCCTCTGGTGGGGCAGTTTTTGGAACTTTGGGGGGGGACTACAGGAGAACCGATGGAGGTGGGATGTGAGGTAAGGATTAAACTACACTACATGGTGGGGCCAGTAGTTGGGGGGATTATAGTTTTGGGGGTGGACATGCCCTTTAAGTGTGTGGATGTGGTACCCCCTTTGTATGAATCTCTGTGTCATGTCTTAGTTGTATCTGAAGAAGATTATTTACTGCCTAAGTTAGGACCCAGAGTACTTGTTTACAAGAGATTCATAGACGATCTCTTTATCATTTGGGATGGTGAGGAGAGCGACATCCGTGAGTTGATAAATGAGATCAATAATTGTGACAAACCCATTAAATTAACTGTTACATGCAATGACCAGTGCATTGACTTTTTGGATCTTAGGATCTTCAAGAATGGGGAGGGGCTGGGGACCACTTTGTTTAGGAAAGGAACTGATAGAAACACAGTTCTCCATGCCTCCAGTTTTCATCCACCCTCATTACTTAAAGCAATACCGTTTACACAGTACCTAAGAGTCATTCGCAACAATACAGACACTGATCGGATGGAGATACAACTAAAAGACATGACACAGAGATTCATACAAAGGGGGTACCGCATCCACACACTTAAGGAACAGCTGATGAAGGCCCTATTGAAAGTCAGTGACACCACGCCACGGATATCCCAAGGAAAGTATATAACCTTTCCCACTGATTTTGTAAACTTTAGTGGGGAAGTGAATGATGTAATTCGGCATAATTGGGAGTTGGTGAGAACCAACTTTTTAAGAGACTAAAACTCCAATGTGCTTACAGAAGGGGACGCAATTTAAGAAATTTATTGGTAAAAACTGACATACTGCAAGATGATGTGTGTGAAAAGATACATTTCGGTGCACCAAAATTAAGGTGCTTTCGATGTCCGAATTGCACTACGTGTAGCTCGATGCTCACAGGCAAGGATTTCCCACATCCACACACGGGGAAGCGTATCCGGATTAACCATAGACTCACCTGTACCAGTTTGTTTGTTATATATTTGCTGACTTGTCCTTGTGGGCTATTTTATATCGGCAAAACCATCACAACATTTAGGGAAAGGATGGCTAACCACAGAAGCTCGATAAGAAATGCCTTAACCAATAAACCAATGAAAGAAAACAGCAAATTTGGTGATTTATCTGTAGCACGCCACTTTAGAAAGGAAGGACATCAGTTATCCTCTCTTAGATGTATGGTGTTTGACCATATACCTGTGGGGGAGGCACCGTCTATAAGAGAAAGGAGGTTGCTCCAAATGGAATCGAAATGGATTATCAAGCTACAGACTTTGGCCCCTAAGGGGTTGAACGAGATGGTTTCCATGAATTGCTTCCTATAATTTAAAGTGATGTGTGTTGGTTCCTCAGCCCCGTATGGGAGTCTGCGATCAAGCTATATGGGTGGTTCTATTGGGCATAGTGAATTAGGATGGGTTTTTACCTTTGTATTTATTATAGTTGCGATGAGTTTTCATGTGGGGATTGTACTTCGAGATGATTAGATGTTTTTTAATACTGTTTTGTATGTATATTTATATGTCGGTGCATGAGTGCTGAGCTTCACTTCTCTGTGTAGTTCCAAGTGTTAGCAGGCTGTGCATGCTTTGGTCGGCAGTGATGTGTTTACCACTGGTTGGTGTACTCTGATTGGTCGGATGACCCCACGTGATACGGGGGGGTGTACAGAGGCAGGTGCACCCGGACCAGTGGCGTTGATACTGAGCCTGGATGGACGCGCTGGTATTGGGAGAGGCAGCGTCGTTTGGGCATGCAGATCCCATGATGCTAGCCCGGAGAGTGTGGGGAACTTACCGGGTGAAGCTTTGGTAACTTGTGACGGCTTTTAACTTCATTAGGTGTGGACACTTGTGGAATTGGTGGGTGGGTTTTATTGATATTTAAGGAGACATTGTGTATTATGTTCAGTCCTGATGACGGCCCAGTGGGGCTGAAACGCGTAGACATGTTGTCTGATAAACTTGATATTTTTGATTGGATTTGAAGTCCCGATGAGAGTGCATATATATATATATATATATATATATATATATATATATATATATATAAAGATACATTCTTCTTTAATCTTTAGGGAAACATGAAACATATGCACATTGAGGTTAAGTTCCTTACCCCAAGGAGCGGACGTTTCAAATCAAAAGGAAAAAAAAAACCTGGGCGCCAGAAGCCTCCTCCAGTTGTTAAGTGTCCTTTCATCCGATTAGGAATAGGATCACTCTTACACGGCCTTTAAATCCAACCTCGTATTTTCTACAAAATGTGGACCTAGAGATCTGCATGAGCAGAGAGGGTGCCCGACATTATGCTGTTTCACCAGCAACGTGTCCGGAAGCTGTCCGCTCTCTGCAAAAGGGAATCATGCCTCCGAGTTCCTGTTAACCTGTGCTTCAAGACCGGCTAGCAAAAAGGGTCGGGACCTACCTTATTCAACAGCTCCACATGGCAACAGCCATTTTGTATCCAGCTACACAGCATTTGACACACAGCTCCAAGTCTACAAGGACCTGAATGCTGCAGTCTCCTCCAGATAAACTAAAATTTATTTTTTCTTTCTTTAACCATGTCTGCTACAGAAAGACCTGTCCTAAGCACCAAAAATCCAGGGATCTAATCGAACCTGTAACACAAAATTATTAATGATCTGAATGCAATGACAAGTTACCAGCCGGTAACCCTGATCCACTTTGCAAGGCCCATGACCCACAAAATGAGCAAAGTCCCTCAAAACAGGACCACCTCTTCCACATCACAGGCAGAAGCCTTTAATCTTCTCACCTTTGGCAAGCGACCCAATGATGCTCTAATTAAGGCAGACAGAAAGGCCCTCAACATACAAAGTAAAGAAGCCCAACAGGAACCCTCTGCTCTCCTATTCTGTAGATGTAAGAGAAACAAAATGTTTCCCATCTCATGGGCAGCTAAAGGACATAGTGTTGCACAAATGGTCTGTCCCAGAAAAAATGCTAAAACTTAGTCAACAATTCCAAAACATATCTCCATTCCCAAAATCAGATATGGAACTCTGGGCACCTCCCCCAGTAGCTAGGCTATCTAAAGCTACCACTATCCTCTTTTAGAGGCTGCAACATTTAGAGATCCATTGGATTGCCGCACAGAAGTCTTAATAATGACCTATTTTGCATCTGCAGGGGTAGCCTTAAGGCCTGTTTTCACCTCTGCATGGGTAACAAAAGCATAGCCTTCAGGACCTTTCCCTGGAATGCCATTGGTTAGCATACTTCCTATGCTAACCAATATTGGGCAACTAATGGATGCCTTTATGGGCGAAACAGCACTAGAAGCTTATCACCAGAACCTCAGCAGCTCTCACTACGGCTAGGAGAGTTCTCTGGCTAAAAGCTATGGCTGCCGAATCTGTTTCCAAAAAAAGCCTAAAAAGGACTACCTTTTGACAGGGCGCCTACTATTTGGCCCTGTACTGGACAATATAATTGCCCAGGCTACAGGAGCACTATGCTGCCAAAAACATGGCCAGACACCCCTGTAATTTTCGTCAACCGCAGTCCCTTTACATCTTTTGGGCAAGAAGACCACTAACAGGGTACCTTGATTATCCCCACCCAAGTAGGAGGATGCCTTAATTTATTCCACCATCAATGGCGACTCCCTATCACAGACGCATGGACGTTGCGTGGATAAAATGCGATTCTTTTCCTCCTGTACCTCCCATTTAGAGATTCTAAGGTTTCTGCTCCAACCTCTTTTTAGTTCCCAAAAAGGATGGACTTTTCAGGCTTGTATTGGACCTAAGAGTGCTAAACCATTATAACCAAAAGCTTCACTCCAAGATTGAGTCACTATGGACGGTGAAAATGGCCATTGAAAAAGGAGACCTTTTAGCATTTACTAGACCTCAAAGATGCCTACCTCCACACATTCTTATCTGGCCGGGCCATTGCTGTTTTCTGAGGTTTAACGTGGGCAATGGCACCTTGGGGTCTTTACAAAGATAATGACATACCAAGCAACTTTTATATGCCTGAAGATTTTTCTTCCTGCCGTACCTGACGACATCCTCATAAAGGAAACGTCACAGGCTCTAGCACAGGCATTAACCTGCATTTAAATTCTATCCCAATTGATGTGGATAATCAACGAAAAGTCCTCCTTACATTCAACGAGAATGCTATTCCTAGGCATGGTGTTCGACACAGAATGCCAAAAGTTATTTCTGCCATAGGACAAGGCAACCATCCTTTAGTCTCTAGCTTGCTATACCTTGGTTGCATGGTTGCATGTGACAAAAAATCTATGAGGCTAATTGGCAAGATGATGTATTCAGCAGAGTCAATCCAATATACAATATTTCATCTACGCCCACTACACTGACACATCCTGAGACACTGGGACAAACCCTGCAGTCTGTGGACCACTCCATGCCTCTATCCATGCAGATAAGGCAGTCGCTGCACAGGTAGACCTTGTCGCCCTATCTATGCCCTATTTGTCAAATAAATGTGCTTATATTGTAAGCTCTTCGGGGCAGGGCTGAGGTGTATGTATCCGTGTAACTGTAAAGTGCTACGGAAGATGTCACTATATAAATCCACAATAATAATAAAAATGATTTCAGTTGCCCTTTTCTGAACCCTTTCCATTTCCAAGATGTCCTTTTTGTACACAGGATTCCAAAAGTGCACTGCATATTCCAGTGCACTGCATACTCCTTTGGCGAGGGCTCTCTGAATATATGCTGCCCACACTAAGGCCATAAAATATTGTAAAGCTCTTATCATCCTTTTGGAGAGGCCCCACTGTGGTGGTAACGCTTCGCTTTAGACCCTTGCAAGGTGGATAAGATCAGCCATCCTGCCCTATTACCATCACGCTGGAGCTGTTCCTCCCAGGCGGGTTTTAGCTCATTCTAAGAGTTATCAGGGCTTTGTGAGACGTCCACAAAGGAGCTTCAGTGGATCAGATCTGTCAGGCGACAACTTAGTCCTCAATTTCGACCTTTATAAAATTCTACAGATTGCATGCCTCTGCAGAAGTGTTCTTGGGACGTTCTCTGCTGCAGGTCGCAGAGGCCTAACTGTTGCCCTCCCTGGTACTGAGGGGACTTTGGGATGTTCCCGATGTGCCTGGGTTCCCCTAAGGCTGAAAGAAGGGGGACAACCCACCCAATTGGGCTGCGCCTAGGACAGGGGTGTCAAACTTGTCACATAAGAGGCTAAAATAAAAAAACAGGCTAAGTGGTGGGCCAAATTTCTTAATTAAGGTTCAGGTTTGGGAATGGCCTGTGGGTGTGAAGCACACTGTTTTGGACTGGGAGTTGGGACCTCTGCCTATGGGGCAATCATATGTTTATGTGAAAAATTTACAGGGTTATTCAATAAAAGTTCTTATCGTTAAAAATGGTGCCAATTTTGCCCCAACCAATCAGATGTTAGCTTTCAAATGTTAAATAACATCTGATTGGTTGGGGCAAAGTTAGCACCATTATTAACAATAAGAACTTTTATTGAATCTCCCTGTTACTCTTTTGGTGCAGTAATGGAATGGCCATTTCCAAAGGAAGGCTGTTTTTTCACACCTCCCTCCCCAGCACCGGGCTAGATACTCTTATCAGCTGTTAAAGCCGTGATTTTATCCAAGCCTTATTGCGCTGCTATCCATTTGTGCAAGATCCATTTGTGCAGTCCCAAGTAGCGGCATAACTATAGGTCTGCCTGCTAGAAACCTTTTAAAAATAGTTGTGGTGTCTAGCAGGCAGGTGCTTGGGACCGCACAAATAGACAGCAGTGTAGCAAGTCTTGGATGCTGTACAGTCATCACGGGCCACAAAAAACAGCCAGACGGGCCAGATTTGGCCCGCGGGCCTTAAATTTGATACATGTGGCCCAGGCAGTTACTTTTCAGTAGTTTGATTTGTTGCCTTGTTCCTTTTTTTCTTCTTTGCTATTATCTGGAGTAACTATTAACTGGAGGAGGCTTCCAGCGCCCAGGTTCTCATGGCCACGGGGCGGAGCTGGAGAATCGTAGTGTTTGCTCCTTGGTGTAAGGAACTGTGTCTGGGTCCCTCTTTGGCTTCAGAGAAAGGAATATTACTTAAAGGGACAGTTCAGAGGAAATTATCAATATTTGTTAAATTGTTAGTTTGTGTAATGCCTTCTTAGTTATTCTACAAATTCTCCCGTTTTGAAAAATAAGTTGATTTCATACCCTTTGCTGTTCCCTGCTGTTGACATTAGGGAGCTGACAGTTCAGGTTCTAACAGTCCTTCTTCCCAGGATGCACCACATCCTTGGAACTTTTCTAACAGTAATTTCTACTGATTGGCTGTTGGATGGGTCAAAGATGCTTAGATCTCTACTGAGAAACTGAATCAACCCAGGCGCTGGGTCATGGACAAGACCATAACTGTCTATACTAGGGGTCCTGAAAACAGGAAGTCAGTATTTCGGTTGCATTTATTTATACACAGACAAAATGCTGAATGGGCAGATTAAGGTCATTTGGATGAAAAAATACTGTTCTTTTTTTCTGAAAAGTACATGTATTTGTACTGAACTTCCCCTTTAAGTAAAAAATCCCCTTTTTAATGCAGTCAATGTAATGTTATTTTACACAAGAAGGATTATAATCTAATTTTTACAATATGGAAATTACGACATTAAGTCCAACAGGTGTGCCATGAGAATAATTTGCATTTCCAAGTGTGCTACATTCTGTAAAAAAATGTTTGAGTGACACAGATCTGACAGCTAGTGGCTTCTTTATACACAGGAAGTGAAGCTGGTTCCAATAGCAGGTACACAGGGGATCTAAGGGAAGTCTATGTTGATTATAAATGTCCACAGGTGTGTTACAGCATCTTCAGAATGCATTGCATAATTCCAAATTCTATGCTTCTTGTTTTCAGCTCATGTCCTGAGTGGGAGTAAACGAAGGCCAGAGGTTCGATATCGCAGTGTAATCTCTGATATCTTTGATGGGTCCATACTAAGCCTTGTCCAGTGTCTGACGTGTGACAGGGTATTTTCTATTTTATGTTTTTCAACCAAGCCATGACTGAATGAAACCATGACTGAGAATTCTGAATCTATTTTTTTGTTTTTCCTCAAGAGAAAAGATTAAAGGAGAATAAAAGTCTAATAATAAAATAAGTCCAGGTGATTCACTATGTAATAAGGATCTTCTCTACTACATTGCATATTTTTAAACAAAAAACATTACAATCTGTAACGCTCACTATCTTCCTTTTTCCCATGATACTTTGCTGTTGGTGATGTAAGCCCCATTGTCGTCTATGGGGCTGGTGCCAATTAAAAATATGTCTCACAGCAGAGAAGCTTGGGTAGAAAAGGAGGCAGCGCTCACAAACATCTTTTTTATGTAACTGATAGTATTTCTAAGGTTAAAAGTATAGCAGTTTGTATCCACATTACATGGGGAATCGCCTGAACTTCGTTTATTTTGAGACTTTTATTCTCCAATAAAGCAGAGATCACTGTAGACGTTCTCTCAGATTACATCTATATGTAATCATTTTGCATAATAGAGACATCACTTGAATCTTGTTTTCCTAAGTTTGCTAATACACTAGTATCTTGTACTCTGCTTCTGTGCTTAGGTGTCTAATACTATTGAAACATTCCAAGATCTTTCTCTCCCCATCCCTGGAAAGGAGGACCTGGCAAAGCTGCATTCCACCATGCACCAGGGCGCTGTCTCTAAGACTGGTACTTGCGGGGATAGCTACCCCTCCCAGGGCTGGCTGGCCTTCCTAATGGACTACATCCGCAGGTCCCTGTTAATCAGCTTGCCTCTCTATATATATGACCATTAGTGTGTTTAGAAAAGAAGGGGGTATGTATAACAGCATAGGTGCAACCTTCCCTCACATTTAAAGTAGAACTAAAGATCTGTTAATCAATCAGTCAATAAACTGGGAGTGTAAAGCTGGGTACACACGATTAGATATTTTGGTCCGATCGACCGAATAGGACGATCGGACATGGTGGAAAACCTCGTCCGATCGTGCAGTTCTCTATGGACCGCACGATCGGTTGCGGTAACTATCGGACGCGGCTGCTTTTGCCGCGACCGACAGTCCTTCCTCCTGGCCGACCGGTGGAAAGTATCGAACGGTCGGTCAGGAGGAAAAATCGCTAGGTGTGTACCTAGCTTAACCTTCAGGTTCCATTGGCACGTAGCGGGAAAAAAGGCTGCAAACATCAAAGGCCTTCTGTATCTAACCTGTCCCATATTTAGCTGTCCTTCTTCCCCTTGGTGGTAACATTTAGCCTGATGAAGGGGGCTTAGGACTCCCGAAAGCTTCCTTAATGTTTTTTTATGTAGTTAGCCAATAAAAGGTACCACAGCTCTAATTTTCTTCTCTTCCCTTGGTTTGAATCAGCTAGTTTTAAAATATATAAATTACTACTTTAATAATGAAAACAACTGCCAAGAATATACTCTTAAGTGAAGTGAAAAATAATAACATATACTTTTAATACTACTGATCAGAACTAGAGAGACATTTTAAGTATAAACTGAGACAAATCAGCACTGATTAAGATTGTGACACAAGCTAAATGCAATAAAGGACAGCTAATCTGTGCTGATTAGGTCTGCTCACACCTGAATGCAATTAAGAGGGAGGTATTAAGGCTACGTTCATACTAGAAATGGTACAAAACGGACCACAACGTACAGTCCGTTTTTAGTGCTCCATTTTTGATATATTTTTATTAAGTTTTTAAACCAAACTTAGCCATTTGCAGGCAGAAATGCATGCAGCAGTACTTATTTTTAACGGACGAGTTCAATCCAATCCGTTAAAAACGGACCGCAACATGCGTTTCTGCCCTGAAACGGACAGGAAATTATCTAGTATGAACAAAGCCTTAGTGCCAATTGCACCTGTGACACATGTCCATTAAATTATAGGTGAAAAGTCTTAGCTAGAAGATAGAACAATTCTCCTATGTATTCTGCATGTCTACACCGTGTCTCTAATTCGAAAACTATGGGAGGAACATTTAAAAACAGAAACGGAGAAAGAACAGAAATTTGTCTCATTCAACCCAAATTTATTAGGGTTCATCAAAGGTTTACTTTTACCTTCAGCAACTGTTTGACTGTAGGTAAAAGTTTTTGCTCACATATAGACCAAAGATATACAGGTCTAAACACTACAAGTAATGTTTTATATCTGACATTCCTTCCCTGTTCTGTTGCTCTGATTTCAGGTTTGTGGTCTCGTGCATCCCGAGCTGGTTCTGGGGTCCTGTGGTAACACTGGAGGACTGCCTGGCTGCTTTCTTTGCTGCTGATGAACTAAAAGGTAAAAGTGATATGCTTTGCTGGTGATTATGGGACTCTCGTCTGAGATGTTCTGTACATAAAGGTTTGTATCCTGACCTCCGAGTTTCTTATTCCAACATAAATAAGTTAGTATAGTATTTTAGGTTGAATAAAGAAACCTAAAATAATACCCTCAACCCACTCTAGGAATAGCCTCAGTTCCTGCCTAACGGTGGATCCAGAGGAAGGCAAAAAAAAACCCACCAGTTTGAAGGGGAAAAAATTCCTTTCTGACTCCAAGTGGTTATCGGAAATATCCCCGAATTAATTCCAACCTTATGTATTAATACCAGTAATGTGCAACATTCTGTATGTTTAGAAACTCCTCCACCTTTTTTTAAAAACTATTTAAAAGGCTTTTGATACAGTCCCCCACAGGCGACTAATGTATAAGCTAAGGTCTGTTGGTCTGGGGAGTCAATTTGTACATGGATAGAAAATTGGTTAATGAATAGGATGCAGAGAGTAGTTGTAAATGGGGCTTCATCATTATGGACTAAAGTGCAAAGTGGGGTGCCACATGGTTCTGTGTTGGGGCCGCTTCTATTTAATCTATTAATGATTTGGAAGTGGGTATTGTCAGCAAGGTTTCTGTGTTTGCTGACGACACAAAATTTTGTCAACCATTAAAAACTTCAGAGAATGTTCAATCGTTGCAGGGGGATCTAGATAGATTGTCACATTGGGCTGCTAAGTGGCAGATGAGATTCAAAGTTGATAAATGTAAGGTGATGCATTTTGGACTTAAAAATCCTTGTGCTACTTATACTATAAATGGCTCTGTGTTAAATGAATCCCTGTTGGAAAGGGATCTTAGAGTTTTGGTGGATAACAAACTTAAAGGAAGCAAGCAGTGCCAGGTGGCAACAGCCAGAGCCAGCATGGTATTGTCTTGTATAAAGAGAGGTATGGATTCAAGGGAGGAAAATGTAATTCTCCCTCTTTACAAAGCATAGGTAAGGCCTCATTTGGAATATGCAGTGCAATTTTGGAATCCTGTGTACAAAAAGGACATCTTTGAAATGGAAAGGGTTCAGAGAATGGCAACTAAATTAATAAGGGGATTGGGGGAGCTTGAATACGAAGAGAGACTGGAAAAGTTACAATTATGTGCGCTGGAGAAAAGGCGCTTGCGTGGGGATATGATTACTGTGTATAAATATATTAACGGGCCATACAATAAACTATCTGGGGCATTGTTCACCAATAGCAGATGTCAGAGGACACGAGGACATCCCTTAAGACTTGAAGAAAAAAGGTTTAGGCTTCAAATTCGGAAAGGGTTTTTCACTGTGAGAACGGTAAAGCTATGGAATGGTCTTCCAGTGGACGTTGTTATGGCAGGTTCATTTGGTCAGTTTCAAAAAAAGCTGGATGAGTTTCTGCAAACAAGGAATGTTACAAGTTACTGGTATTGATTCATAAAGTAGAGTTGATCCAGGGAAATTTCCGATTGCCACTTGGAGTCGGAAAGGAATTTTTTCCCTCTTCATAAATTTGGTGGGTTTGTTTTTTGCCTTCCTCTGGATCAACAGTTAGGCAAGAATTAGTATATTGCTAGATGGGTTGGTCTGGATGGTCATATGTCTTTATTCAACCTCAAATACTATAAACTATAAATGAACCTGCCATCACCATGTCCAATGGAAGACCGTTCCATAGTTTTACCATTATTGCAGCGAAAAACCCTTTCCGAACTTGAAGACTAAACTTAATTTGGAAATAGGTCACCATAGTATAGTATAGTATAGTATAGTATAGTATTTGAGGTTGAATAAAGACATATACCCATCCAGTCCAACCCATCTAGCAATATCCTCATTTCCTGCCTAACTGTTGATCCAGAGGAAGGCAAAAAAAAAATCCACCAAATTTATAAAGGGGGAAAAAATTCCTTCCTGACTCCAAGTGGCAATCGGAAATTTCCCTGTATCAACTCTACTATATGCGCTATAGTTACTTTGAACCAGGAAGTGGTCAGGACCTGTCACTGCTGCAGCAGAGGATCGCATGTAAGGTTAAATATCTTCTTTCTTCATCCATCGCTCCTGCTCAATCGATTGAAGAACGGGAGGTAAGGCATAGCTCCTTAACCTCCCTGACTTCAATCAATACATTAAAGTGAATACTTTAAAAAGTGAATCACTTTTCAAGTGAACTATTCATTTAACATTAATATCGACAGTTATCTCTTCTTTAAATATTGACAGTTATCTCTTTTAAGACATACTCTGTCAATACTTGGCATTCTGTTGGTTCTCTAAAGAAATCTGGAGACCATTAGCATGTAGGAATAGGATAGCCTTTTTATAGTAGACCTATTACTATCTATCTGTTGCTTAGTCTGTTTCCAGGTAGAGAATTCTTGGGGTTATATTTTAGCCACACTTTGCCTATTGCTGTAACTGGACTGATACTGTCACATCAGTACTTGGATTGTAAGCTCCTCAGGACAGGGATCTCATTCCTAATGTGTCAAGGCATTCTGCACTTACATCAATTTATACATAATTTATATATATGCTTTCTTAACCGATGTATGAAATTGTATTTAATTTGTGTTTATTTGTGTTTATAATTGCTTGCACTTATCCGCTTGTTTGTATACTCTGTATTTTATAATGTACATCGCTGCGTACCCAAGTGGCGCTTTATAAATAAAATTATACATACATACATCAGGAAAATACCATTTAACAGTGAGTACAGTAAGGATCATGGCCTAGTTCTAAATACACTTAGGATGTATTTGATTAAATACTGGGAGCTGCTGGGAGGTGAACATACTTTTTAGATGTTTATAACCTTTTGGTTTCAAACTTTTTTTTATAGGTGATAACATGTACAGCTGTGAGCGATGTAAAAAGTAAGTATCCTTCTGATTTCTAACTTCCCTTCACTCTCCCTTTCCCCCAAAACTGAATTGTAAGCTCCTTCTGCTCTCTGCAGGCTCCGTAATGGTGTCAAGTACTGCAAGGTTCTCAGGCTACCAGAGGTGAGTTCTGTGGTCCCCTGCACTCTCCAATAGCAAATAAGCATTACTGAGCGCGCCCCGCTGGGCTGCAGCTCTATCAAGCTGCTCCACAACTTGTATACGCATTTGAGGCCCTTAATCTGTCTCTGGGTGGTACTATATCTGTTATTGTTACAGGACAACTATACTGTAAAAATGTACTTTTTTAAAAATGTTTTTAAAAAGTTCCTGGGACAGGGGGGTAGGATTGATAATGCCTACCTCCTGATATTGTTTCTGTAAGGAGCACCAGCATGAAGAAAAGTGCTTCAGCACTATCTTTAATACAAGAAAGCCCCAATACTAATCTGGCACGTGCTGGTGCTCCTCGACAAAATGGTATTGGAAGGTAGGAATAATCAATCCTACCCCCCTGTTCATTTTTAAAAAAGTACATTTTTACAGTATAGTTGTCCTTTAATTTCTTCTTTCATGCTTCTTTAAATGTATAATGAGAACAAATTAAATAAAGCTACTAGCGATCAAACCCTGTATCTATGTCTCAAAATATCTATCTATCTCTGTATCTCTATTTATAGGGGGTCAGTAACTGCTATCATTAACCCTTCTTTAAATATACATGTCTGCCTGCAACAACTTTTAACTATTAATTTACATTTAGAAATAATTGGCGATAGTATCTTGATTTGGGGCGGAGCCCTATATAATTTATAGTGGAGCTGTGGGAGGAGTTTGGAGCGTGTCCAAGTGTACCTTTTTTTTGTCTTTGAAATGTTGGAAGGTATGAACTTATTCCCACCTTTCTGGATGGCCATTTGCAGGAGTGGGCAGAATACCACTTGCTGACAGCTCACCACTCCACCTGTGTTACTATCTCCCTCAGTTTTAGAGATATAGGAGATAGTTACCCTGGGGGCACACTGAAGGGAGTGGTGAGTTGTCAGATGCTTCATGAGTGGTATTTTGACAGCCCACCTCCTCCCTGTCTTTTTTGCAGTAAAGATATATTTGTTTATAGTTGCCCTTCAAACTCTGAGAATATATGGGCGCTATGTGCCACCCATCCACATATCCACCCCCAGCTTTATTGGCACCACTGTGTAGTATTAAAAAATCCTTACCTTTCTCATCTGCTTCTTATGATTGTGCTGCAGGGAACGATTAAATCCAGAAAAGTGGAGAATGGGAGCCTCTTTGTGTGTAATCCGGTGCCTGCTACTTCCTGCTCCTCTGAGAGAACTCTGGCATGTGCAGTGGAGCCCCATATCACTTGGCACTGCTTCTGTTTTGTTGGTTTTTTTTTAAATCATCATACAATGTAAGGGGACCCCCCAACCCCAAACGCTATCTTGAAAACTTTAAAATAATCACCAAAATACTAACCTGACATTGTTCCCTCAGCTCCCTCTACTGACTGGCAGCCACATCAGTGATTGCTTGACTTCCTACCAATCACAGATGCAGCTGCCAGAAGAGGCCAACACCGAGGGAACAAAGGTGGGTAAATACATTTCTGGGAAGATTTAAAAGTTTACAAGATAGCGTTTAGGGTTGGGAGCGTCCCCTGCATTTTATGTTTTTTGGGGGGCTGGAGATACCGTTTTATTCGGCTATGAATTCACCACATTTGGATCCATCTTTTTCATTTAAAAAAATGAAAAAAAACTTTATTTTAGTGTCACATCTCCTTTCATTTCTTGTTGCTCTGCAGATTCTCTGTATTCACTTGAAACGTTTCCGTCATGAAGTGATGTACTCCTTCAAAATCAGCAGCCATGTCTCCTTCCCCCTAGAAGGTCTCAACCTGCGACCCTTCCTGGCTAAAGAATGTGCTTCTCGCATCACCACTTATGACCTCTTGGCAGTAATTTGCCATCATGGCACAGCAGGCAGTAAGTGTTGAAGAGTTAATCTCTGACAGAGAGTTCCAGCTTTTAGTATAGTGTAGTATTTGTGGTTGAATAAAGACTTATGTCCATCTAGTACAACCAGCCAATACCCAATATCCTGCCTAACTGTTGATCCAGAGGAAGGGGAAAAACTTCTTCCCGACTCCAATGGTATGGAACATTTCATAGTTTTACTGATCTCATAGTATTATTATTGTAGTGTATTGCATTAGGTTTAGTCCCCCCCTATGCTAAACAATTGTACCATATATGTGCTTGTATTCCAATCCAGTTTTGGAAACATGCATTTTAGTGCAAATCACGTATTCCAAAATTAGGGATAGAGACATTGCCATTGAAAATGGACCCTAATTGGAGACTCAGTCCATTCCAGCACTGTTTTGTGTTCCTATTAAATGTCATCTTTTTCTCCAGTTATCGGAGATCACACAGAGATATTCTGCATTGTACACTAGGCAAATAGTGTCCTTTTAAAAAAAAATATGTTAAATATTTACAGGCTTATTAAGAGGTGAAAACATTTGCAGCAATCAATCAAATTATACCTTTTTACTGGTCTATTACAGTTAGAAAGCATTTGATAACGTATACAGTAATTGGTTGCACAGGCAAAATTTTGCACCTCTAATGTACTAACCCTTTTATGCAGTAAGGGTTAATTATATCCCATAATACCTCTCTGTACTGTTTAGGTGGACACTACATATCTTACTGTCAAAATGTGATAAATGGACAGTGGTATGAATTTGATGATCAGTATGTCACAGAAGTGCATGAAACCGTTGTACAGAATGCTGAGGCCTACGTTCTCTTCTATAGGTAAACCAAAAGGTTTATGGAAAAATCCAGATTGCCTTGTTTGTTGGTTTCTTTGTGGAATTTGGGTTGTGTGTTTAATGTGAATTATTGGCCTCCATTTCTGTTACCGTTAAAATCAGGAAGAGCAGTGAGGATGCTGAGAGAGAAAGGCAAAAGGTGGTTTCCCTGGCTGCTATGAAAGAGTCAGGCCTCCTGCAGTTCTATGTCTCCCGCGAGTGGCTTAACAAGTTCAATACGTTTGCAGAACCTGGACCAATCAGCAACCAAAGTTTTCTTTGTTCACATGGAGGTAAGAGAGCTGTCACAGAATAAAGTACAGGAAAAGAAAGTACCCAAATTTAAGAGGGACAATGTAATAAGACATTTTCACTTCTGTGCAAAATATAACGCATTAATAACCATTAATAAAGAGGCCCATTAAATATTTCAAGTTACAGCACACCAGTCATTTTAGTTTAGGAATGCCAACAAATCTTAATGTCTCTTTATTTTTTGCAGGGATTCCACCTAATAAATATCATTACATTGATGACTTGGTGGTGATCTTACCCCAGAACGTATGGGAATATTTATATAACAGGTAAAACACGTAGCACTATTAGTTACTGCTAAATGGAAGGAAATAAATAAAAGTCTAAATAAAGGGAGACCAAAAAGCTGTAGTTTAGAAAATACTTGTGGGCTGTACAGTGGTTTCACAGTATCATTTGTAATTCCAAAGTCCAGGAAACTGAAGAGTAGTGGCTGTCAAAAGGTATTTGCCTCCTGTCTTGCCTCTGGGAGGAATTCTGACATGCGCAGTGGAGCCCTCCCTCCGGAACCCTTCTGACTGCCCTTCTTCCTTGCGTGAAACCCATTTAATATTATGTTCTTTAGGTTTGCCCACCCCCAACCGCCATGCTAATAAAAAAAAAAAAACTTTCCGATAGTTACTTACAGCCCTTCGCTCCCGTGCCTATCTTCACAGTCGGCAGCCACGCCTGTGGTTCGCTGACCAGCAGCCAATCACAGATGCAGCTGCCAGTCCAGCCCCTCTCTGGTGTTTCCGGTTAGCAGAGAATGGAGAAGATGGCCGTGAGAGCGAACTGTAAGTAATGATCAGAAAGTGTTTTTTTGGGGGGTTTTTTGTATTAACATGGCGGTTGGGGGTGGGCAAACCCAAGGAACATACAGGGAGATTCAATAAAAGGTCTTATCATTAAAAATGGTGCTAATTCTGCCCCAACCAATCAGATATTATTTAACATTTGAAAGCTAACATCTGATTGGTTGGGGCAAAATTAGCATCATTTTTAACGATAAGAACTTTCATTGAATAACCCTGATAATATTAAAAGTAAATGTTTTGGGTGGAGATGCCCTTTAATATAATTATAACATGTTTCAGGCCTCATTGTGTCCTTTCTCAAGCAATTATAGTGTCCACTACTGCCAAGCTGTGATAAATCCATGTTTCATCTGTATCATAGAATGTCCATGTTTCTTCCATATAGTTAAACCTAGACCCTTGACAAAGTGCCTGTGGTTAACTGTGTATAAAATATTAAAAAGATACCTTCTGTTATAAGTAGGCTCTGCTCTATATAGCTGCCGGGTATATAAAATATTAAAACATTTTTTAAAAAGGAAATATTCGTGCAATAGGTACATAATTAAAATATTATATACTTACTATATCTTATATATCTTAATATAGATATTTATTAATAGATAAAAACCAAAATAACATAAAGAAACAAAAAATCACAAAAATATTTTGTTCATTTTGAATTTTTTCGTTTATATATTATGGTATTTTTATAGTTAGCATAGAGCTATATGAATAGAGGGTATGTTTTTAGGTTTTTAGATTTTTTTTGTGTATATATATCTATATATATATATATATATATATATATGATATTAATCCGGATTATATTTTGATATCAATATAAGGGATATATATATTAAGCTATTTTGTGATTTTTTGTTTCTTTATGTTATTTTGGTTTTTATCTATTAATAAATATCTATATTACTCTTATATTATTGTTATAGCACGGGAGTAAGAAATATAATTACATAGTGGGTGTCACTGTTTGTGGTCATTATTACCTCTTTTATGACTATCCGAGCGATATTTGTTTATTGTTAATTTTATTTATTTATTACATTTAAGGTGGTTTCCTTATTATTTAGATTGCTACATTAGGTGGTCATGGGGTTTTAGACGCACGTAATAACTGTGTGGATTATACCTACCAGGACCTACAATTCTATCATAATTAAAATATTACAACATTACATAATACATAAAGTGGCAATACAATAACATTGATTCGGACATACTTATCTATCAGTCGTATACAAATCAATAATGGACACTCCTAAAAAAAACCTGCATGTGCAGATCATAGGGTGATTACATGACATGTAAATTGGTAAATTACAGAGTTTGAACCTTACTTGTTCAGGTTGCCTTTGTATGGGAAATCATCTCATTCAGCCTTGTATTAAGACCATTAAAAAATACTTCAGGTCCGTCTCTAGACTTTTTGAAATGCGATTTTATAATTGAAAGTGGGTAGTGCTTTTTCCGAAAGTGGGGTGTGGCTTGTCTGGACATGGGAGTGGCTTTATAAACATGACTAGTAAATAATACCGACAATGACTGGTAAATGATGTGGTATTAGATGGCCACAGTGACTGTTATTAGATGAACACAGTGACTGGTGTTAGATGACCACATTGACTGGTATAAGATGCCCACAGTGACTGGTATTAGATGCCCACAGTGACTGGCAAATGATGCCCAACATTGAGCCACCTCCCTACAGGGTGCCGCTCTGTAATTTGCTTCACCCTGCCTCATTATGGAGGCCCTGGAATAGTTACTGACCATTGGAGATTACAAAGATCCTCCTAGGGTATTTGCATATAGAGTGACTCTGTGACTACAGCTAGAGAAGGGGAAAATGACAGATTTAGGGTTTATGTAAGGGATGCAAACAACCTTGGGCAGTACTCACTCAGGCTAAAAGTGAAATAACATTCTGCTTGTGTGAAATTTTACGGATTCATTTTGTCGCTTCATTATCACTAAACGTATGTAACTACACGGCTTTAACCCCTTTCTTATCTGGGATTTTATTTTGTGTACATTTCCTGTTCAGGTTTGGTGGAGGCCCTGCTGTCAATCACTTGTATGTTTGCTCTATCTGTCAAGTGGAAATTGAGGCTCTGGCAAAACGCAGAAAAAACGAGATTGACACCTTCATTAAGGTCAGTTAAGTTGAGAAGCCAATAAACTGTTCTGTTCAGCAAAGGCTTACATTTAAAGAGATAATGTCAACTTGAAAAAAGCATTGGCAGAGACCATGTAATTAATGGTTCCCTGGAAATTATTTTTTAGCACAGCCAAATCCACACTATGCCTGTGTTTTAAGGCCAAGTTCACCCCTCAAATAAAAAATTGTATATAGGTAAATCATCACCCAAACCCCAACACTGCAATACTTTAGAAAGCTGTAAATTTAACCTGAAATGCTACCTTATGTAATGTTTTTCTTTTACCGGTTCTTCCTGTTAGAAACTGTTAGTCATGGATGCAACATATATAACATCACAGCCAATGACTGAATGTTATTCCCCTAGCTGCCTCCTCTGAGCATTTAAAAGCTTGTAAGAAATGCTTGGAGTGATATGGGACATCAGTATTACCTGTTATCACTGCTATTGTATAAAATCTAGTATTCCTTCCCACTACCATCCATATAGAACAGTGGTGGTGAACCTATGGCATGGGTGCCAGAGGTGGTACTCGGAGGCCTCTTTGTCGGCACCCATACACAGCAGATTTCCCCAGAGTTTGTTACCAGAAAACCAGAGAGAAAGTGTAGTGGCTGTCTGGAGCAGAGGAGAGGTCACGCTCTATAACATTCAGCTCTGCTTGAGTTTTGGATCTCAAACTCCTGTCTAATAATGTAGGGGTTAATGGTCACTGTTTTAGATCTCAAACTCCTGTGTGGTAATGTATAGGTTAATAGGTAATCGATTCTATCTACTGTATTGGTCTGTGTCTATTTAAGTTGTTTTTTTCAAAAGTAAAAAACACTGTATTCAGGTTAAATTATCATGTTGGCACCATACAATAAAAAGTGAGGTTTTGGGTTGCAGTTTTGGCACTCGGCTTCTAAAAGGTTTGCCATCACAGATATAGAATTACCTCCAGGGTAATTAAAGGTTAAATTAATGTAATTTGTATTTAACTAAAGATAAGAGGGTAATGGAATCCTTGGTGTACTTATCTGGATTTTAAAGAAATCAGCTTTGATATAGATATACGGTGTGCGATATATACACATTTCTGCCATCTTAGTTCAGACCATCAATGAGGGCCTGAACTACGATTACTAAGATATACAGAGAATAGAAGTTTGGTATGTATAGTCTGGATTGGTGCTGCAGGGTTCTCAAAAAATAGAATTCTAGTGCACAAACAATTCTAATTGCATATTGGCTACCTCCATAAGGTTGCTACTAAAAACATCCTGCTAAACCCTGGATAAATAAAAGCAAATAGTTCAATTAGGTTTGTTGAATTTTGGATGCAGGTTTGGGTCAGATACTCTGCTAGTATTACATATAGGAAAGGTGTATCTGTATGGGTGGCATTTCTCACTATTACCATCTAAATGACCATAAATATATGCATGCAAAGTATAGTACTCCCTTATATTAGGTACATGGCAAAATGTATAAAGTTTATAAATGTACTTACCTTGCTGGTACCCCTATTTTAAAGGATAAGTATGCAGTAAAATCAAGTTTAGTTGGAAGTTCGCCCATCTCTAGTCAGCATATACATGGTCAGTGTATAGAGCCTACTTTTCCAGCTTGCAATTTGCTGACATCTTGATTGTGCACAAAATGAATGGACCTTACCATTTGAGGTTGAAGAAGCAGGAGGGGGCTGCAAATCTAGGAAGGGCAAAGCTAAACATTCAGCTAGGTACAATCAAGATGTCAGCAACTTGCAAGCTGGAGAGGTAGGTTCTGGAGGGGCATAGGAAAAAAAAACCCAATGATAATTTTTTTTTATAGCTGCAGCTTCCAACTAAACTTGATTTTACAACATACTTATCCTTTAATATGGTATAGTCAAAATGGATGGTTCAGACACACCTGTGTCACTGCTAAAGCCTCTGCTTGTGTTGCACTGAAAGGAAGTGAGGGAAGTTCCTGTATTTTACCCAATTATGTGCTGTTTGTAAAACACGTGACAGTCAAATCCAAACATTCTTTTAAATGTGTGAGACAGCCTCACTCTCACCTCACTCCACCCCTCCTCTCTCAATAGAATAAAAGAAGAGCTGCTGTTTGCTGGACAGGAAGATATCTATATATGATAGAGGGACTGAAAGGAAAACATTTGCATGCCCATTTCTCTGAGAATGAAATAACCATGTGATTAGTTTAAATACAGGGGGTGTGGACTTGATGTTTTGGAGCCAGAAGAATTTTGAAAAGAACTTGAGTGGAAGCTGTTACAGTCCCTTGTTCTAAAGGACCTTGTTCTTAAGGAAATAGAAAAAGAAGGATATTGAAACAAGAAGGGCACTAAAACAAGGTTGGTGTGTGCTGGTGTTGTGTATTAGAAGGGACAGTTTTGTTGGTACCATGCAATGTGCATCCTGCCACATGTATAGGAACCTGGAGCAGACGTTCCAGGGGACCTATGTCTGTGTCAGTTGTGAGTGGGTTGCCCGTTTGGAAGCTGAGGTGGAGAGTCTAAGGGGGCAGCTTGCAGTATGCAGGTATTGGCAAATCTGAGGGGACAGCAGGCACTGTCTGGGGCCAGTATAGAGGTGGGTGGAAGTGAGACAGGGAAGGTTGAGTGTGTCATGAACACTAGTTCGCTGGGCACGTGATCTGACCAATCAATCAGTACAAGTTGCCACCACTTTAAGTTATGGCCTTAAAGACGCCCCAAAAACACTCTTGACTCTCACTGACTATGCACACCCCTGTCCTGGCAGCAAAATGGTTAACACTACACCATTCACTCTAGCAACTAACTGGTTAATTAGCATCAGTCCTTCACAAGCAGTCACAGAGCTAATAAGCATTTACACTGCAAAACATTCCATTCAACCACATACCAACTTATCAGAGACTAACTTTTAGAGTTCTTTTAGAGCATCAAAGACAAAACTTATTAAATTTTAGATTTAATATTCCAAAAGGTGGACAGTGCATATAATACAAACATAAAATAAAATGGTGTTACCATAAAATGACATACAATAGGTACAACAGTTATATAAAATAAAAAGGATAAATATATTCACAGACCCTACTCACTAGAAGAAGTTCTGTGTCCCTGGGCGGGAAGTAACATGTCCCCTCAATATGAAGTTATAGGCGCTACAAGGATTTTTAAACCCCTTGTTAAACCACCCCCCTTCTGGGCTATGCATGAGGTGGGAGTGTCTAGGAATGTCCAGATTTTACGACTAGCCAAAAGCATTCATTCCCACTCAGTTAGGCAGACTCCATATAAATGTAGATCTGTACATTGTACTGAGATATTGACCACATATTCCTCTTCTGTATTAATTATCAATTCCTGCAATACCAAACATGACCTGTGTGTATTACATATTTCCCAAGATATTAGTAACTCACCTTGGCAAGGGAATAAGGTCTACATGTTGGGTATCATTTTAATAGGCCTAACTTCCCATTCACAAATATAATATTGATTTCTGTCTTACATATTCCAATACCAAAATACATTTATTTTCCATGTCCTTAAAATGACCTCTTAAGGTACCCACCAGACCCCTAGCTGAAGAGAATTCCAGATACACGGTTCGGCCCCACATTGTCTGGAAAGAAGATCCGGTTCCATGCTTCACTAATCGTAATATAAACAATAGGACTGTTCCAGGGTGGAATGGCATTTTTATTGGTCCTTTGCAAGAGCTAATACCAATAGTTAACCCATTCTTGCCAAGTCACTACACACTTTCCTGACAGGTAGGGGACTCCATTATTAGAAAGATAGATTAGGTAATCTGCTGCCAAGACCCTACATGTCAAAATGTGTGTTGCATGCCTGGTGATTTGGTAGGGCTGGGCGTGACCTGGCAGTCTTGGTTCACATTGATGCCAATAACAAAGTTAGAGGAGGAGGAGAGGTGCTTAAACATGATTTCCTAGAGCTAGGGTCCAGGTTAAAAGCAAAAGACCTCCAGGGTAGTGTTTTAAGAAATACTATCACAGCTGCCTGCTATGCTAGGGAGACAGTGGGAGCTTAGGAGCATTAATGCATGCAAGAGGGTGGTGTAAGGAAGAACGGTTTAGGTTTATAGAGAATTGGGCAGACTTTTCTGTCGGCTATAAGCTCTTTAGTAGGGATGGGTTGCACCTCACTAATAGCAGTGCAGCTGTTTTGGGGGAGAAGATGGCTAGAGGGTTGGAGGAGATTTTAAACTAGGTTTGGGGGAAGAGGGTATTATCAGTCTCACTGGGACAGATAGCCCAGTAGGATAGCAGGGTGTAGATTGGTCAGTGGTGGGTGGAAAGGGGGGTGGGCCTGGCATAGGGAGGCATGTGTATAAATAAATTACAGGATCATAATCTAAAATGTATGTTTGCAATTGCGAGAAGCCTGGCTGACAAAATAGGCGAATTGGAAATAATGATGTTGAATGAAAAGTATGATGTAATAGGTATAGCAGAAACATGGTTGAACAGTTCTCATGACTAGGCTGTATATTTAAAAGGATACTCCTTGTTTAGGCATGACAGAGAAAAAAGGAAAGGGGAGTTGTATGTGTTTATGTTAAAAAAAAAAAGAATTGAAGCCAAATTTAAAAGAAGAGGTAATCGGCCCATAAGGATATTAAAGCGGAGGCAATATGGGTGAAATTAGGCAACAGGAAAAAGGGTAATGTCATTGTTGGTGTCTGCTATAAGCTGCCAAATGCTAGCAGAGAGAAGTGAGCCGCTTCATTGCAGTTGGCAAGGGCTGCAAGTTTTTGGGAGTGTACTTATTATGGGGGACTTTAATTACCCAGTCATTGATTGATAACTGCCAAGGCAGAAAAGGAAGCACTGGGTTCCTGAATTTGCTGCAGGATAATTTTCTCTCACAGGTGGTTGAAGTTCCTACAACAAAAGGAGCTCTGTTGGATCTGGTAATATGTAACATTGTGGAGCGTATTATAGATATAAAGGTAACCAGAGGCTTAGGGAATAGTGATCATGAAATAGTGTCGTTTAAAAGTGTCGTAGGAAAAGTGTGCTGGATTAATAAAGACTTAATTTCAGGAAAGCAAACTTTCCCAGGTTAAAAGTAGGTCTTCAGCATGTCAGCTGAGATAAGGTTAGGAAAAGGTATTGAACTGAAGTGTACTGTGTTTAAGGGGATTTTAAGCCATTTCACATCTAAATTTATACCTTTGAGAGAAAAAAATAAATCCGCTCCCATGTGGCTGAATTCTGATGTAAAGAGAGAAATGAAAAAGAAAAAAATGGCATTTAAAACCTTTAAGGCAGAGGGAGCGGAAAGGGCCTTTAGGGTTTCTGAAAACTGTAACAAGGAGTGTAAGAAAGCAATCAAGCTTGGTAAAAATAATAATCAAGTTAGGATAGCTGAAGAAAGCATCACTAATCCTAAACATTGTTTTAAGTATATTAATAGTAAGAAGATGAGGTGTGAAAATGTGGCGCCATTTATTAATGGGGATAAGTTAATTACGGAGGATGGCGATAAAGCAAATGTCTTGAATTATTTTTTTACCTCTGTATACACTATAAAAGATCCAAGTGCATTTTAATAAACCAAGGAAACAACTAAATAAGGTTAATATTAATAAATCTCCTGGACCAGATAAAATACATCCTCCAGTTCCTTAGGAAGCTATGTTCAGTTTTATCTAGGCCATTGTTTCTTATTTTTGCAAATTCCCTTATGTCTGGATGTGTGCCTGAGCTGAGCTTATTCCAATATTCAAAAAGAGTAGTCGTTCACAGCCGAGTAATTACAGGCCTGTAAATTTAACTTCAATGGTGGGGAAGATACTAGAAAGTTTAATAAGGTAACATTGTAGAGTATGTTTCAAGGACTGAAGTAGTAACCAACATGGATTTAGGAGGTGTAGATCTTTTCTAAATAGAAATTTAGACTCTGTCATAGCAGTAGCTTTGTATACTTGGATCTTGCAACGGCTTTGATACAGTCCCCCATAGGTGACTAATGTATAAGCTAAAGTCTATTGGTCTGGGGTGGCACATTTGTACATGGATAGAAAATTGGTTGATGAATAGGATGCATAGAGTAGTTGTTAATGGGGAAGTGGTAAGTGGGGTGCCACAGAGTTCTGTGTTGCGGCCGCTTCCATTTAATCTGTTTATTAATGATTTGGAAGTGGGTATTGTAAGCAAGTTTTCTGTGTTTGCTGATGACACAAAACTTTGTTGACTGTTAAAAGCTTCAGAGGATGTGCAATTATTGCAGGTGGATCTAGATAGATTGTCACATTGGGCTGCTAAGTATCAGATGAGATTTAATGTTGACAGGGGAGGACTGGGACCTTTTGGTCTGGGGTGCAAATACAACCAAGTGGCCCTTTCACGGTAGATCTCAACATTTTGACCATTCCCACTTTACTAAGGCCACACCCACTTTGCTTACATTACGCCCATTTTTTAAGATCACTAAATAGGAATGGGAACATTTTACATTGTTGCCTGGAAAATTTTTAAGTGTATGATGTGGTTAAGACTAAAAAAACACAGGGCTGACTTAAAAACAGCTGATGAACTGCAGGGCTGGCTAATGATCTGGAGGGCTGACAACACTGGGTAATGAACTGCAGGGCTAACTAACACTGGCTAATGAAATAGAGGGTTGAAAAACATGGCTAATAAACTGGAGGCTGAGTAACACTGCTATTGAACTGGAGGGCTGGCAATGGGCTAATGAACTGTAGGGCTGACAATTTTGGGTGATTAACTGGAGTGATGACAACGCTGTCTAATCAACTGGAGACAGTACTAATGAACTGGAGGGCTGACATCACTAATAAAACAAAAGCTATCAAGCACAGTCTAATGAACTGAATGCTGGCTAGTACATTAGAGGGCTCATAACACTGGCTAATTAACAGGAGGGCTGACTATCTCTGGCTAATAAACTGGAGGGCTGACTAACATTGCTAATGAACTGGTGGGCTAATGAACTGGAAGGCTGACACTGCTAATGAAATGGAAGGCTAACAAACACTGCTAATGAACTGGTGGGCTAACAATGGGCTAATGAACTCGAAGACTGACACCGCTAATGAACTAAAGGGCTGACTAACACTGGCAAATAAACTGGAGTGCTGACAACACTGGCTAATTTACTGGCTAATGGAGGGCTGACTAACTATGTTTATGGACTGGAGCCTGACAGTTGACAATAGGTTAATCAACTGGAGGGATGACAATACTGGCTAATGAAATGGAGGGCTGACAAAACTGGCTAATGAACTGGAAGGCTGACACTGCTAATGAACTGGAGGGTTGACTAAAACTGCTAATGAACTGGAGGGCTGACAAAAGTGGCTAATGAACTGGAAGGCTGACAATAATAGGTAATTGCAAATATAAACACAAAATATCCCGCGCTAATATATAATAGAAAAAAGGGTAACTCGTATGCATATATACATGCATACCTATTTATTTACTAGCATATATAAAAGAAACAACCATAATAATAATGATCCACTTAAAACTATATCTAAAAAACACACATAATTTATGAGACAAGTACAATATACATACACTGTTTACAATAAATCACCACACTCTAAAAACACTATTAAAATTACCCAGTGTCTCAAGGACATAATTAAACACTTAGCGAGTCTAAAAACAATGTCCAAAGTAAAACACTGCAGTAGTATAAGGTAACTAGGTTCCAATTATGTTGTACAGGTAAGTAGGATGTCTATATTAACTGATCATATATAGTTGTTTTCTTGTATATCAATCTACCCCTTGTGATGAACTTGGGGTAATGAGTAATAAACTGATATGTCCAACAAATAAATAAGTGGAATACGGCACCTAACATAGTAATTAAGGTTGAATAAAGACATACGTCCATCAAGTCCAACCTATTCACCCTTTTTTTTTTTTTTTTTTATTAACCCTACCTAACAGTTGATCCAGAGGAAGGCAAAAAAAAACCAGCTAAAAAAGGGGGGGGAAATTCCTTCCTGACTCCAAACGGCAATCGGAAGTATCCCTGGATCAACCAGATCTATATTCATTAATACCAGTAATTCTCAATATTTTTTAGTTTAAGAAACTTATCCAGGCCTTTTTTAAAGCTATTCAATGAACTTGCCATTACCACATCTGCTGGAAGACAGTTCCACAGTTTCACCATTCTCACTGTAAAAAAACCTTTTCTTCCAACCTTAACCCTTTCCCTGCCACAGATCGTATATTCACGATCTGTGCAGTGAATACTCAAACTGCCACAGATCGTGAATATACGATCTGTGGCTTTAAGTCCCCCGAAAAAAAAATTGCACCCCGCTAGGGGCGATCGGGGGGCAGTATTCAACTGCCCCCTAGCCCCCTCGATCCCCCCTCGGTTGTGTCCAAATCCAAGGGGGGGATCGGAAGATATCCCTACCTGCAGCCCGGCAGCCGGTCCCACGTGGAGAAGGAGAGGAGGAAATCTTCTTTCCGGGAAAGGGAGACCCCGGTGACATCACTGAGCTTCCTGCTTCACCGGGGTCTTCCCTTAGAGAGGTAAGATGCTGCCCCTGGTGGTCTAGTGGAGGTACTGCAGCATGATCTCTATTTAGATCATGCTGCAGTACCTGTATAGCACAAGCTGTCATGCTGACAGCTTTACTATACATTTTGTGAATGGAACTCAAAGTTCCATTTACAAATAGGATTTTTTCTTAAGTCTTTGCTACTTAGCGAAGACTTAGAAAAAAAATGGGGACAAAGATCAAAATTTGGTGATCACTTCTGATCACCAAATTATTGATCTTTGACAATGAATGAAAAATCAGTTCCTGGAAAGTGATTTTTCCGATCGGTGTTCGAATTGGAAAACGGGCATTTATGCCCGTATTCCAAGTTTGTTATCATTCCCAAAGATGATTTGGTGATCATCTTTGGGAATGATCCCCCCAAAAAAAGGGAAATGCACACAAAAAAAATCTTAAAGTGATACACACAACTTTTTTTTTTTTTTTTTACCCTAAAACTATAAATTAGCAAAAAACTTTGTCTTCTCCAAGCTTCCCAATGTCCCCGGTGATATCGCTCAAGTAAACGCGGATCATTTATTTGTTGGATTTCAAGGGAAACTAAGCCTATTTTAGTAGGAAATTTTGCAGAGGTACCAAAAAAAGACTGGATTGAATTTTTAGGATCAGTAAAGTGTGCAAAAACTTGTGGGACTCTCCGTACTAACTGGTTTTCACTAAAATACCACTAAAAGAGGGAGTGGGGATAGGGGTGGGGGGTGGGTTGTGGCTTTTTTAATTTTTTCTTGTAATTGCAATTGCGCATGGATCCCATTTGAGCTAGTTGGTGGCCCCGTCTCTGTTTGCACCCACCCATATGGCATACCGTTTGATTCAGGACATGTGGGAGATTGCCATTTAGTGGGTTTTTTTACTTGCCAAGTGGGTTTAGGTAGGATTTCAACCATTGAGTCCTCTTATTTTATTTTTTCACAAAATCTCCTAAAAGCACGGAGTTCTATGAATAACAGCGTCTGAAATTCTTCATATATATATGAAAGCATGATACCATCACGAAGCTGAAGGTGTGTAGCTTCCAAAAATATATAGTTTGTGGGGGGTATTTCCAAGTTGATTAGGCTGTTCAAATTACAGAACACTTTGACTTTTTTCTTGTAATTTGACTTGTGCATGTGTCCCATTTGAGCTAGTTGGTGGCCATGTCTCTGTGTGCACCCACGCATATGGCATACCGTTTGATTCAGGACATGTGAGAGATTGCCATTTAGTGTTTTTTTTTTACTTGTCAAGTGGGTTTAGGTAGGATTTCAACCTTTGAATCACCTTATTATATTTTTTACAAAATCTCCTAAAAAGCACAGAGTTCTATGGAGTACTGTGTCTGGAACTCTTCATGTATATATGAAAGCATGGCACCGTAACGTAGCTGAAGGTGTGTAGGTTCCAAAAAATATATAGTTTGTGTGGGGTATTTCTAAGTTTCAGAGCCGTTTCCTTTGAAAAAGTGTAAGACTGTTAAAATTATAGAGCACTTTGATTTCTTTCTTGTAATTACACTTGTGCATGCGTCCCATTTGAGCTAGTTGGGGGCCACGTCTCTGTGTGCACCCACACATATGGCATACCATTTGATGCAGGATATGTGGGAGATTGACATTTAGTGGGTTTTTTGCTTGTCAAAAGGGTTTAGGTAGGATTTCAACCCTTGAATCATCTTATTTTATTTTTCACAAAACCTCCTAAAAACACAGAGTTCTTTGGATCACTGGGTCTGAAATTCTTCATGTATGTATGAAAGCATGGCATCGTAACGTAGCTGAAGGTTTGTAGATTCCAAAAATATATAGTTTGTGGGGGGAATTTCCATGTTTCGGGACTGTTTCCTTAGAAAAAGTGTAGGCTGTTCAAATTACAGAGCACTTTGATTTTTTCTTGTAATTGCATTTGTGCATGCGTCCCATTTGAGCTAGTTGGTGGCCACGTCTCTGTGTGCATCCACGCATATGGCATAACGTTTGATCCAGAACATTTGGGAGATTGATATTTAGTGGGGGGTTTATTTGTTGGGGGCATTTCCAAGTTTTGGGGCTGTTTGAAATTACAGAGCACTTTGATTTTTTTCTTGTAATTACACTTGTGCATGTGTCCCATTTGAGCTAGTTGGTGGCCACGTCTCTGTGTGCACCCACACATATGGCATACCGTTTGATGCAGGATATGCAATCTTTTTCTCCAGTTTATCGGATGATCACACAGAGATATTCTGCATTTGTTACACAGGCCAATAGTGTCCTTTTAAAAAAAAATAATTTAAATATTTACAAGGCTTTATTAGAGGTAAAACATTTGCAGCAATCACAATCAAATTATACCTTTTACTGGTCTATTACGTTAACAGCATTGATAACGTACTACAGTATTGGTTGCACAGGCAAAATTTTGCACCTCTAATTCCTTACCCGTTTATGGCATAAGGTTAATTATAGCCCTAATAACCTCTCTGTACTTTTAGGTGGACACTACATAATCTTACGTCAAAATTGATAAATGGACAGTGGTATGAATTTGATGATCAGTAGTCACAGAAGTGCATGAAACCGTTTGTACAGAATGCTGAGGCTACGTTCTCTTGCATAGGTAAACCAAAAGGTTATGGAAAAATCCAGATATGCCTTGTTTGTTTGGTTTTCTTTGGTGGAATTTGGGGTTGTGTTTATGTGAATTATTGGCCTCACTTTCTGTTACCGTTAAAATCAGAAGAGCAGTGGGATGCTGAGAGAGAAAGGCAAAAGGTGGGTTTCCCTGGCTGCTATGAAAGAGTCAGGCTCCTGCAGTTCTACTATGTCTCCCGCGAGTGGCTTAACAATTCAATACGTTTGCAGACCTGGACCATCAGCAACCAAAGTTTTCTTTGTTCAATGGAGGTAAGAGAGCTGTCACAGAATAAAGTACAGGAAAAGAAAGTACCCAAATTTAAGAGGGCAATGTATGAAGACCATTTTCACTTCTGTGCAAAATTAACGCATTAAAACCATTAATAAAGAGGCCCATAAATATTTCAAGTTACAGCACACCAGTCATTTTAGTTTAGGAATGGCCAACAAATCTTAATGTCTCTTTATTTTTTGCAGGGATTCCACCTAATAATATCATTACATTGATTACTTGGTGGGTGATCTTACCCCAGAACGTATGGGAATATTTATATAACAGGTAAAACCAGTAGCACTTAGTGTACTGCTAAATGGAAGGAAATAAATAAAAGCTAAATAAGGGAGACCAAAAAGCTGTAGTTTAGAAATACTTGTGGCTGTACATGGTTTCACAGTACATATTGTAATTCCAAAGTCCAGGAAACTGAAGAGTAGTGGCTTCAAAGGTATTTGCCTCCTGTCTTGCCTCTGGGAGGAATTCCTGACATGCGCAGTGGAGCCATCCCTCCGGAACCCTTCTGACTGCCCTTCTCCTTGCGTGAAACCCATTTAATATTATGTTCTTTAGGTTTGCCCACCCCCAACCGCCATCTAATAAAAAAAAAAAAACTTTCCGATAGTTACTTACAGCCCTTCGCTCCCGGTGCCTATCTCTCACAGTCGGCAGCCACGCCTGTGGTTCGCTGACCAGCAGCCATCAGATGCAGCTGGCAGTCCAGCCCCTCTCTGGTGTTTCCGGTTAGCAGAGAATGGAGAAGATGGCCGTGAGAGCGAAACTGTAATAATGATCAGAAAGTGTTTTTTTTGGGGGGTTTTTTGTATTAACATGGCGTTGGGGGTGGGAAACCCAGGAACATACAGGAGATTCATAAAAGGTCTTATCATTAAAAATGGTGCTAATTCTGCCCCACACCAATCAGATATTATTTAACATTTGAAAGCTAACATCTGTTGGTTGGGGGCAAATAAGCATCATTTTTAAACGATAAGAACTTTCATTGAATAACCCTGATAATAAAAGTAAATGTTTTGGGGTGGAGATGCCCTTTAATATATTATAACATGTTTCAGGCCTCATTGTGTCCTTTCTCAAGCAATTATAGTGTCCACTACTGCCAAGCTGTGATAAATCCATGTTTTCATCTGTATCATAGAATGTCCATGTTTCTTCTTCATATAGTTAAACCTAGACCCTTGACAGTGCCTGTGGTTAACTGTGTATAAAATATAAAAGATACCTCTGTTATAATAGGCTCTGCTCTAATAGCTGCCGGGTAATAAATATTAAAAACATTTTTTAAAAGGGAAATATTCGTGCAATAGGTACATAATTAAAATATTATATCTTACTATATCTTATATATCTTAATATAAGATATTTATTAATAGATAAAAACCAAAATAACATAAAAACAAAAAATCAACAAAATCTTTTGTTCTTTTTGATTTTTTCGTTTATCTATTATGGTATTTTTTATGTTATATAATAGCTATATGAATAGAGGGTATGTTTTTAGGTTTTTAGATTTTTTTTGTGTATATATACTATCTATATATATATATATATATTATATATATCTATATATATGATATTAATCGGATTATATTTGATATCAAATTAAAGGGAAATATTTAAGCTATTTGTGGATTTTTTGTTTCTTTATGTTATTTTGGTTTTTATCTATAATAAATATCTATATTCTCTTATATTATTGTTATAGCACGGGAGTAAAATTATAATTACATAGTGGGTGTCACTGTTTGTGGTCATTATTACCATTTTAATGACTATCCGAGCGATATTTTGTTTATGTTAATTTTATTTTATTATTACATTTAAGTGGTTTCCTTATTATTTAGATTGCTACATTAGGTGGTCATGGGGTTTTAGACGCACGTAATAAACTGTGTGGATTATACCACCAGGACCTACAATTCTATCATAATTAAAAATATACAACATTACATAATACATAAGTGCCAATACAATAACATTGCTTCGGACATACTTATCTATCAGTCGTATGACAAATCAATATGACACTCCTAAAAAAAACCTGCATGTGCAGATCATAGGGTGATACATGACATGTAATTGGTAAATTACAGAGTTTGAACCTTACTTGTTCAGGTTGCCTTTGTATGTGGAAATCATCTCATTCAGCCTTGTATTAAGACCATTAAAAAATACTTCAGGTCCGTCTCTAGACTTTTTTGAAATGCGATTTTATAATTGAAAGTGGGTAGTGCTTTTTCCGAAAGTGGGGTGTGGCTTGTCTGGACATGGGAGTGGCTTTAATAAACATGACTAGTAATAATACCGACAATGACTGGTAAATGATGTGGTATTATGGCCACAGTGACTTGTTATTAGATGAACACAGTGACTGGTGTTAGATGACCACATTGACTGTTTAATGCCACAGTGACTGGTATTAGATGCCCACAGTGACTGGCAAATGATGCCCAACATTGAGCCAACCTCCCTACAGGGTGCCGCTCTGTAATTTGCTTCACCCTGCCTCATTATGGAGGCCCTGGAATAGTTACTGACCATTGGAGATTACAAAGATCCTCCTAGGGTATTTTGCTATAGAGTGACTCTGTGACTACACTAGAGAAGGGGAAAATGACAGATTTGGGTTTTATGTAAGGGATGAAACAACCTTGGGCATTACTCACTCAGGCTAAAAGTGAAATAACATTCTTCTTGTGTGAAATTTTACGGATTCATTTTGTCGCTTCATTATCACTAAACGTATGTAACTACACGGCTTTAACCCCTTTCTTATCTGGGATTTTATTTTGTGTACATTTCCTGTTCAGGTTTGGTGGAGGCCCTGCTGTCAATCACTTGTATGTTTGCTCTAACTGTCAAGTGGAATTGAGGCTCTGGCAAAACGCAGAAAAACAGATTGACACCCTTCATTAAGGTCAGTTAAGTTGAGAAGCCAATAAACTGTTCTGTTCAGCAAAGGCTTAGCATTTAAGAGATAATGTCAACTTGAAAAAAGCATTGGCAGAGACCATGTAATTAATGGTTCCCTGGAAATTTTTTTAGCACAGCCAAATCCACACTATGCCTGGTTTTAAGGCCAGTTCACCCCTCAAATAAAAATGTAGATAGGTAAATCATCACCCAACCCCAACACTGCAATATTTAGAAAGCTGTAAATTTAACCTGAAATGCTACCTTATGTAATGTTTTTCTTTTACCGTTTTCTTCCTGTTAGAAACTGTTAGTCATGGATTCAACATATACACATCACGCCAATGACTGAAGTTATTCCCCTAGCTGCCTCCTCTGAGCATTTAAAAGCTTGTAAGAAATGCTTGGAGTGATATGGGACATCAGTATTACCTGTTATCACTGCTATGTATAAAATCTAGTATTCCTTCCCACTACCATCCATATGAACAGTGTGGTGAACTATGGAATGGGTGCCAGAGGTGGTACTCGGGCCTCTTTGTCGGCACCCATACACAGCAGATTTCCCCAGAGTTTTTTTACCAGAAAACCAGAGAGAAAGTGTATGGCTTGTCTGGAGCAGAGGAGAGGTCACGCTCTATAACATCACTCTGCTTGAGTTTTTGGATCTCAAACTCCTGTCTAATAATGTAGGGGTTATGGTCACTGTTTTAGATCTCAAACTCAAACCTGTGTGGTAATGTATAGGTTAATAGGTAATCGATTCTATCTACTGTATTGGTCTGGTGTCTATTTAAGTTGTTTTTTTCAAAAGTAAAAACAGTGTATTCAGTTTAAATTATCATTTTGGCACCATACAATAAAAAGTGAGGTTTGGGTTGCAGTTTTGGCACTCGGCTTCTAAAAGGTTTGCCATCACAGTATAGAAATTACCTCCAGGGTAATTAAAGGTTAAATTAATGTATTTGTATTTAACAAAGATAAGAGGGTAATGGAATCCTTGGTGTACTTATCTGGATTTTAAAGAAATCAGCTTTGATATAGATATAACGGTGTGCGATATATACACATTTCTGCCATCTAGTTCAGACCACAAATGAGGGCCTGAACTACGATTACTAAGATATACAGAGAATGAAGTTTTGGTATGTATAGTCTGGATTGGTGCTGCAGGGTTTCTCAAAAAATAGAATTCTAGTGCACAACAATTCTAATGTGCATATTGGCTACCTCCATAAGGTTTGCTACTAAAAACATCCTGCTAAACCCTGGATAAATAAAAGCAAATAGTTCATTGGTTTGTTGAATTTTGGATGCAGGTTTGGGTCATACTCGCTAGTATACATATAGGAAAGGTGTATCTGTATGGGTGGCATTTCTCACTATTACCATCAAATGACCATAAAATATTGCATGCAAAGTATAGTACTCCCTTATATTAGGTACATGGCAAAATGTATAAAGTTTATAAATGTACTTACCTTGCTGGTACCCCATTTTAAAGGAAGTAATGCAGTAAAATCAAGTTTAGTTGGAAGTTCGCCCATCTCTAGTCAGCATTACATGGTCATGTATAGAGCCTACTTTTCCAGCTTGCAATTTGCTGACATCTTGATTGTGCACAAAATGAATGGACCTTACCATTTGAGTTTGAAGAAGCAGGAGGGGCTGCAAATCTAGGAAGGGCAAAGCTAACATTCAGCTAGGTACAATCAAGATGTCAGCAACTTGCAAGCGGGAGAGGTGGTTTCTGGAGGGGCATAGGAAAAAAAACCCAATGATAATTTTTTTTTTATAGCTGCAGCTTCCAACTAAACTTGATTTTACAACATACTTCCTTTAATATGGTATAGTCAAAATGGATGGTTCAACACACCTGTGTCACTGCTAAAGCCTCTGTTGTTTGGCACTGAAGGAAGTGAGGGAAGTTCTGTATTTAACCCAATTATGTGCTGTTTGTAAAACACGTGACAGTCAAATCCAAACATTCTTTTAAATGTGTGAGACAGCCTCCCTCTCACCTCACTCCACCCCTCCTCTCTCAATAGAATAAAAGAAGAGCTGCTGTTTGCTGGACAGGAAGAATCTATATATGATAGAGGGACTGAAAGGAAACATTTGCATGCCCATTTCTCTGAGAATGAAATACCCATGTGATTAGTTTAAATACAGGGGGTGTGGACTTGATGTTTTGGAGCCAGAAGAATTTTGAAAAGAACTGAGTGGAAGCTGTTACAGTCCCTTGTTCTAAAGGACCTTGTTCTTAAGGAAATAGAAAAGAAGGATATTGAAACAAGAAGGGCACTAAAACAAGGTTGGTGTGTGCTGGTGTTGTGTATTAGAAGGGACAGTTTTGTTGGTACCATGCAATGTCATCCTGCCACATGTATAGGAACCTGGAGCAGACGTTCCAGGGGACCTTGTCTGTGTCAGTTGTGAGTGGGTTTCCCCGTTTGGAAGCTGAGGTGGAGAGTCTAAGGGGCAGCTTGCAGTATGCAGGTATTGGCAAACTCGGAGGGGACAGCAGCACTGTCTGGGGCCAGTATAGAGGTGGGTGGAAGTGAGACAGGGAAGGTTGAGTGTGTCATGAACCTATGTCGCTGGGCACGTGATCTGACCAATCAATCAGTACAAGTTGCCACCACTTTAAGTTATGGCCTTAAAGACGCCCCAAAAACACTCTTGACTCTCACTGACTATGCACACCCCTGTCCTGGCAGCAAAATGGTTAACACTACACCATTCACTCTACAACTAACTGGTTAATTAGCATCAGTTCCTTCACAAGCAGTCAAGCTAATAAGCATTTACACTGCAAAACATTCCTTCAACCACATACCAACTTATCAGAGACTAACTTTTAGAGTTCTTTTAGAGCATCAAAGACAAAATTATTAAATTTTAGATTTAATATTCCAAAAGGTGGACAGTGCATATAATACAAACATAAAATAAAATGTGTGTTACCATAAAATGACATACAATAGGTACAACAGTTATATAAAATAAAAAGATAAATATATCACAGACCCTACTCACTAAAGAATTCTGTGTCCCTGGGCGGGAAGTAACATGTCCCCTCAATATGAAGTTATAGGCGCTACAAGATTTTTAAACCCTTGTTAAACCACCCCCCTTCTGGGCTATGCATGAGGTGGAGTGTCTAGGAATGTCCAGATTTTACGACTAGCCAAAAGCATTCATTCCCACTCAGTTAGGCAGACTCCATATAAATGTTAGATCTGTACATTGTAACTGAGATATTGACCACATATTCCTCTTCTGTATTAATTATCAATTCCTGCAATACCAAACATACCGTGTGTATTACATATTCCCAAGATAGTATACTCACCTTGGCAAGGGAATAAGGTCTACTGTTGGGTATCATTTTAATAGGCCTAACTTCCCATTCACAATATAATATTGATTTCTGTCTTACATATTCCAATACCAAAATACATTTATTTTCCATGTCCTTAAAATGACCTCTTAAGTTACCCACCAGACCCTAGCTGAAGAGAATTCCAGATACACGGTTCGGCCCCACATTGTCTGGAAAGAAGATCCGTTTCCATCTTCACTAATCGTAATATAACAATAGACTGTTCCGGTGGAATGGCATTTTTATTGGTCCTTTGCAAGAGCTAATACCAATAGTTAACCCTTCTTGCCAAGTCCTACAACACACTTTCCTGACAGGTAGGGGACTCCATTATTAGAAAGATATTAGGTAATCTGCTGCCAAGACCCTACATGTCAAAATGTGTGTTGCATGCCTGTGTGATTTGGTAGGGCTGGGCGTGACCTGGCATTCTTGGTTCACATTGATGCCATAACAAAGTTAGAGGAGAGGAGAGGTGCTTAAACATGATTTCCTAGAGCTAGGTCCAGTTAAAGCAAAAGACCTCCAGGTAGTGTTTTAAGAAATACTATCACAGCTGCCTGCTATGCTAGGGAGACAGTGGGAGCTTAGGAGCATTATGCATGCAAGAGGGTGGTGTAAGAAGAACGGTTTAGGTTTATAGAGAATTGGGCAGACTTTCTGTCGGCTATAGCTCTTTAGTAGGGATGGGTTGCACCTCACTAATAGCAGTGCAGCTGTTTTGGGGGAGAAGATGGCTAGAGGGTTGGAGGAGTTTTAAACTAGGTTTGGGGAAGAGGGTATTATCAGTCTCACTGGGACAGATAGCCCAGTAGGAAGCAGGGTGTAGAGTGTCAGTGGTGGGTGGAAAGGGGGTGGGCCTGGCATAGGGAGGCATGTTTATAAATAAATTACAGATCATATCTAAAATGTATGTTTGCAATGGCGAAAGCCTGGCTGACAAAATAGGCGAATTGGAAATAAGATGTTGAATGAAAAGTATGATGTAATAGGTATACACGAAACATGGTTGAACAGTTCTCATGACTAGCTGTATATTTAAAAGGATACTCCTTGTTTAGGATGACAGAGAAAAAGGAAAGGGGAGTTGTATTGTGTTTATGTTAAAAAAAAAAGAATTGAAGCCAAATTTAAAAGAGAGGTAATCGGCCCATAAGGATATTAAAGCGGAGGCAATAGGGTGAAAATTAGGCAACAGGAAAAAGGGTAATGTCATTGTTGGTGTCTGCTATAACTGCCAATGCTACAGAGAGAAGTGAGCCCTTCATTGCAGTTGGCAAGGGCTGCAAGTTTTTGGGAGTGTACTTATTAGGGGGACTTTAATTACCCATTCATTGATTGATAACTGCCAAGCAGAAAGGAAGCACTGGGTTCCTGAATTTGCTGCAGGATAATTTTCTCTCACAGGTGGTTGAAGTTCCTACAACAAAAGGAGCTCTGTTGGATCGGTAATATGTAACATTGTGGACGTATTTAGATATAAAGGTACCAGAGGCTTAGGGAAAGTGATCATGAAATAGTGTCTTTTTAAAAGTGTGTAGGAAAAGTGTGCTGGATTAATAAAGACTTAATTTCAGAAAGCAAACTTTCCCAGGTTAAAAGTAGGTCTTCAGCAGGTCAGCTGAGATAAGGGTTAGGAAAAGGTATTGAAACTGAATGTCACTGTTTTAAGGGGATTTAAGCCATTTCACATCTAAATTTTACCTTTGAGAGAAAAAAATAATCCGCTCCCATGTGGCTGAATTCTGATGTAAAGAGAGAAATGAAAAAGAAAAAATGGCATTTAAAAACCTTTAAGCAGAGGAGCGGAAAGGGCCTTTAGGTTTTCTGAAAACTGTAACAAGGAGTGTAAGAACAATCAAGCTTGGTAAAAATAATAATCAAGTTAGGATAGCTGAAGAAAGCATCACATAATCCTAAACATTGTTTTAAGTATTAATAGTAAAGAATGAGTGTGAAAATGTGGCGCCATTTATTAATGGGGATAAGTTAATTACGGAGGATGGCGATAAGCAAATGTCTTGAATTATTTTTTTACCTCTGTATACACATAAAAGATCCAAGTGCATTTTAATAAACCAAGGAAACAACTAAATAAGGTTATATAATAAATCTCTGACCAGATAAAATACATCCTCCAGTTCCTTAGGAAGCTATGTTCGTTTTATCTAGGCCATTGTTTCTTATTTTTGCAAATTCCCTTATGTCTGGATGTGTGCCTGAGCTGAGCTTATTCCAATATTCCAAAGAGTAGGTCGTTCACAGCCGAGTAATTACAGGCCTGTAAATTTACTTCAATGGTGGGGAAGATACTAGAAAGTTTAATAAGGTAACATTGTAGAGTATGTTTTCAAGGACTGAAGTAGTAACCCACATGGATTTAGAGGTGTAGATCTTTCTAAAATAGAAATTTAGACTCTGTCATAGCAGTAGCTTTGTATACTTGGATCTTGCAACGGCTTTGATATACAGTCCCCCATAGGTGACTAATGATAAGCTAAAGTCTATTGGTCTGGGGTGGCACATTTGTACATGGATAGAAAATTGGTTGATGAATAGGATGCATAGAGTAGTTGTTAATGGGGAAGTGGTAAGTGGGGTCCCAGAGTTCTGTGTTGCGGCGCTTCCATTTAATCTGTTATTAATGATTGTGAAGTGGTATTTGTAAGCAAGTTTTCTGTGTTGCTGATGACACAACTTTGTTGACTGTTAAAACTTCAGGGATTGCAATTATTGCAGGTGGATCTAGATAATTGTCACATTGGGCTGCTAAGTATCAATGAGATTTAATGTTGACACGGGGAGGACTGGGACCTTTTGGTCTGGGTGCAAATACAACCCAAGTGGCCCTTTCACGGTAGATCTCAACATTTGACCATTCCCACTTTACTAAGGCCACACCCACTTTGCTTACATTACGCCCATTTTTAAGATCCTAAATAGGAATGGGAACATTTTACATTGTTGCCTGGAAATTTTTAAGTGTATGATGTGGTTAAGACTAAAAAACACAGGGCTGACTAAAAACGCTGATGAACTGCAGGGCTGGCTAATGATCTGGAGGCTGACACACTGGGTAATGAACTGCAGGGCTAACTAACACTGGCTAATGAAATAGAGGGTGAAAAACTGGCTAATAACTGGAGCTGATTAACACTGCTATTGACTGGAGGGCTGGCAATGGGCTAATGAACTGTAGGGCTGACATTTTGGGTGATTAACTGGAGTGATGACAACCGCTGTCTATCAACTGGAGACAGTACTAATGAACTGGAGGGCTGACATCACTAATAAAACAAAAGCTATCAAGCACTCTAATGAAACTGATTGCTGGCTAGTACATTAGAGGGCTCATAACACTGGCTAATTAACAGGAGGGCTGACTATCTCTGGCTAATAAACTGGAGGCTGACTACATTGCTAATGAACTGGTGGGCTAATGAACTGGAAGGCTGACACTGCTAATGAAATGGAAGGCTAACAACACTGCTAATGAACTGGTGGCTAACAATGGGCTAATGAACTCGAAGACTGACACCGCTAATGAACTAAAGGGCTGACTAACACTGGCAAAATAACTGGAGTGCTGACAACATGGCTATTACTGGCTAATGGAGGGCTGACTAACTATGTTTTATGGACTGGAGCCTGACAGTTACAATAGGTTATCAACTGGAGGGATGACAATACTGGCTAATGAAATGGAGGGCTGACAAAACTGGCTAATGAACTGGAAGGCGGACACTGCTAATGAACTGGAGGGTTACTAAACTGCTAATGAACTGGAGGGCTGACAAAAGTGCTAATGACTGAAGGCTGACAATAATAGGTAATTGCAAATATATAACACAAAATATCCCGCGTAATATTAATAGAAAAAAGGGTAACTCGTATGCAATTATACATGCACCTATTTATTTACTAGCATATATAAAAGAAACAACCATAATAATAATGATCCACTTAAAACTATATCTAAAAAACACACATAATTTATGAGACAAGTACAATATACTAACACTGTTTACAATAAATCACCACACTCTAAAAACACTATTAAAATTACCCAGTGTCTCAAGGACATAATTAACACTTAGCGAGTCTAAAAACAATGTCCAAAGTAAAACACTGCAGTAGTATAGGTAACTAGGTTCCAATTATGTTGTACAGGTAAGTAGGATGTCTATTATTACTGATCATATATAGTTGTTTTCCTTGTATATCAATCTACCCCTTGATGAACTTGGGGTAATGAGTAATAAACTGATATGTCCAACAAATAAATAAGTGGAATACGGCACCTAACATAGTAATTAGGTTGAATAAAGACATACGTCCATCAAGTCCAACCTATTCACCCTTTTTTTTTTTTTTTTATTAACCCTACCTAACTTGATCCAGAGGAAGGCAAAAAAAAACCAGCTAAAAAGGGGGGGGAAATTCCTTCCTGACTCCAAACGGCAATCGGAAGTATCCCTGGATCAACCAATCTATATTCATTTACCAGTAATTCTCAATATTTTTAGTTTAAGAAACTTATCCAGCCTTTTTTAAAGCTATTCATGAACTTGCCATTACCACATCTGCTGGAAGACAGTTCCACAGTTTCACCATTCTCACTGTAAAAAAACCTTTTCTTCCAACCTTAACCCTTTCCTGCCACAGATCGTATATTCACGATCTGTGCAGTGAATACCAAACTGCCACAGATCGTGAATATACGATCTGTGGCTTTAAGTCCCCCGAAAAAAAAAATTGCACCCCGCTAGGGGCGATCGGGGGCAATTTCAACTGCCCCCTAGCCCCCTCGATCCCCCCTCGGTTGTGGTCCAATCCAAGGGGGGGATCGGAAGATATCCCTACCTGCAGCCCGGCCGCCGTTCCCACGTGGAGAAGGAGAGGAGGAAATCTTCTTTCCGAAAGGGAGACCCCGGTGACATCACTGACTTCCTGCTTCACCGGGGTCTTCCCTTAGAGAGGTAAGATGCTGCCCTGGTGGCTAGTGGAGGTACTGCAGCATGATCTCTATTTAGATCATGCTGCAGTACCTTTATAGCACAAGCTGTCATGCTGACAGCTTTACATACATTTTGTGAATGGAACTCAAATTCCATTACAAATAGGATTTTTTCTTAAGTCTTTGCTACTTAGCGAAGACTTAGAAAAAAAATGGGGACAAAGATCAAAATTGGTGATCACTTCTGATCACCAAATTATTGATCTTTGACAATGAATGAAAAATCAGTTCCTGGAAGTGATTTTTCCGATCGGTGTCGAATTGGAAACGGGCATTTATGCCCGTATTCCAAGTTTTTGTTATCATTCCCAAAGATGATTTGGTGATCATCTTTGGGAATGATCCCCCCAAAAAAAGGGAAATGCACACAAAAAAATCTTAAAGTGTACACACAACTTTTTTTTTTTTTTTTTTACCCTAAACTATAAATTAGCAAAAAACTTTGTCTTCTCCAAGCTTCCCAATGTCCCCGGTGATATCGCTCAAGTAAACGCGGATCATTTATTTGTTGGATTTCAAGGGAAACTAAGCCTATTTTGTAGGAAATTTTGCAGAGGCCCAAAAAAGACGGATTGAATTTTTAGGATCAGTAAAGTGTGCAAAAACTTGTGGGACTCTCCGTACTAACTGGTTTTCACTAAAATACCACTAAAAGAGGGAGTGGGGATAGGGGTGGGGGGTGGGTTGTGGCTTTTTTAATTTTTTCTTGTAATTGCAATTGCGCATGGATCCCATTTGAGCTAGTTGGTGGCCCCGTCTCTGTTTGCACCCACCCATATGGCATACCGTTTGATTCAGGACATGTGGGAGATTGCCATTTAGTGGGTTTTTTACTTATGCCAAGTGGGTTTAGGTAGGATTTCAACCATTGAGTCCTCTTATTTTATTTTTTCACAAAATCTCCTAAAAGCACGGAGTTCTATGAATAACAGCGTCTGAAATTCTTCATATATATATGAAAGCTGATACCATCACGAAGCTGAAGGTGTGTAGCTTCCAAAATATATAGTTTGTGGGGGGTATTTCCAGTTGATTAGGCTGTTCAAATTACAGAACACTTTGACTTTTTTCTTGTAATTTGACTTGTGCATGTGTCCCATTTGAGCTAGTTGGTGGCCATGTCTCTGTGTGCACCCACGCATATGGCATCCGTTTGATTCAGGACATGTGAGAGATTGCCATTAGTGTTTTTTTTTTTACTTGTCAAGTGGGTTTAGGTAGGATTTCAACCTTTGAATCACCTTATTATATTTTTTACAAAATCTCCTAAAACACAGAGTTCTATGGAGTACTGTGTCTGGAACTCTTCATGTATATATAAGCATGGCACCGTAACGAGCTGAAGGTGGTGAGGTTCCAAAAAATATATAGTTTGTGTGGGGTATTTCTAAGTTTCAGAGCCGTTTCCTTTGAAAAAGTGTAAGACTGTTAAAATTATAGAGCACTTTGATTTTTTTCTTGTATTACACTTGTGCATGCGTCCCATTTGAGCTAGTTGGGGCCACGTCTCTGTGTGCACCCACACATATGGCATACCATTTGATGCAGGATATGTGGGAGATTGACATTTAGTGGGTTTTTTGCTTGTCAAAAGGGTTTAGGTAGGATTTCAACCCTGAATCATCTTATTTTTTTTCACAAACCTCCTAAAACACACAGAGTTTCTTGGATCACTGGGTCTGAAATTCTTCATGTATGTTAGAAAGCATGGCATCGTAACGTAGCTGAAGTTTGTAGATTCCAAAAATATATAGTTTTGTGGGGAATTTCCATGTTTCGGGACTGTTTCCTTAGAAAAAGTGTAGGCTGTTCAAATTACAGAGCACTTTGATTTTTTCTTGTAATTGCATTTGTGCATGCGTCCCATTTGAGCTAGTTGGTGGCCACGTCTGTGTGCATCCACGCATATGGCATAACGTTTGATCCAGAACATTTGGGAGATTGATATTTAGTGGGGGGTTTATTTGTTGGGGGCATTTTCCAAGTTTTGGGCTGTTTGAAATTACAGAGCACTTTGATTTTTTTCTTGTATTACACTTGTGCTGCGTCCGATTTGAGCTAGTTGGTGGCCACGTCTCTGTGTACATCCACGCATATGGCATACCGTTTGATTCAGAACATGTGGGAGAGTGATATTAGTGGGGGGTTTATTTGTGGGGGGCATTTCCAAGTTTTGGGGCTGTTTGAAGTACAGAGCACTTTGATTTTTTTCTTGTAATTACACTTGTGCAGTGTCCCTTTGAGCTAGTGGGTGGCCACGTCTCTGTGTGCACCCACACATATGGCATACCGTTTGATGCAGGTATTGGAAGATGGACATTTAGTGAGTTTTTTTGCTTGTCAAGTTGGTTTAGGTAGGATTTCAACCCTGAATCATCTTACTTTATTTTTCACAAAACCTCCTAAAAACACGGATTTCTTGGATTACTGGGTCTGGAATTCTTCAGTAGTATGATGAAATCATGGCACCGTAATGTAGCTGAAGTTGTGTAGATTCCAAAAATTATGTTTGTGGGGGGAATTTCCATGTTTCGGGACTGTTTCCTTAGAAAAAGTGTAGGCTGTTCAAATTACAGAGCAATTTGATTTTTTCTTGTAATTGCATTTGTGCATGCGTCCCATGTGAGATAGTTGGTGGCCACGTCTCTGTGTGCACCCACACATATACATAACGTTTGATTCAGAACATGTTGGGATTGATATTTAGTGGGGGTTTTTGCTTGTCAATCGGGTTTAGGTAGGATTTCAACCCTTGAATCATCTTACTTTATTTTTCACAAAACCTCCTAAAAACACGGAGTTCTTTGGATTACTGGGTCTGGAATTCTTCATGTATGTATGAAAACTGGCACCGTAATGTAGCTGAAGTTGTGTAGATTCCAAAAATATATAGTTTGTGGGGAAGTTCCATGTTTCGGGACTGTTTCCTTGGAAAAAGTGTAGGCTGTCCAAATTACAGAGCAATTTGATTTTTTCTTGTAATTGCATTTGTGCATGCGTCCCATTTGAGATAGTTGTGGCCATGTCTCTGTGTGCACCCACACATATGGCATACCGTTTGATGCAGGATTTGTGGAGATGGACATTTAGTGAGTTTTTTTGCTTGTCAGTTGGTTTAGGTAGGTTCAACCCTTGAATCATCTTACTTTATTTTTCACAAAACCTCCTAAAAACACGGGAGTTCTTTGGATTACTGGGTCTGGAATTCTTCATGTATGTATGAAGCATGGCACCGTAATGTAGCTGAAGTTGTGTAGATTCCAAAATATATAGTTTTGTGGGGGGAATTTCCATGTTTCGGGACTGTTTCCTTAGAAAAAGTGTAGGCTGTTCAATACAGAGCAATTTGATTTTTTCTTGTAATTGCATTTGTGCATGCGCCCATTTGAGATAGTTGGGTGCCACGTCTCTGTTGTGCACCCACACATATAGCATACCGTTTGATTCAGAACATGTTGGAGATTGATATTTAGTGGGGTTTTTTGTCTTGTCAATCGGGTTTAGGTAGGATTTCAACCCTTGAATCATCTTACTTTATTTTTCACAAAACCTCCTAAAAACACGGAGTTCTTTGGATTACTGGGTCTGGAATTCTTCATGTATGTATGAAAGCATGGCACCGTAATGTAGCTGAAGTTGTGTAGATTCCAAAAAATATATAGTTTGTGGGAAGTTCATGTTTCGGGACTGTTTCCTTGGAAAAGTGTAGGCTGTTCAAATTACAGAGCACTTTGATTTTTTTCTTGTAATTGCATTGTGCATGCGTCCCATTTGAGCTAGTTGGTGGCCACGTCTCTGTGTACATCCACACATAGGACATACCGTTTGATTCAGAACGGTGGGAGATTGATATTTGTGGGGGTTTATTTGTGGGGGGCATTTCCAAGTTTTGGGGCTGTTTGAATTACAGAGCACTTTGATTTTTTTCTTGTAATTACACTTGTGCAGCGTCCCATTTGAGCTAGTTGGTGCCCACGTCCCTGTGTACATCCATGCATTGGCATACCGTTTGATTCAGGGCATTTGGGAATTGAAATTGACAAGTTTTTTTACATGATATGGAATTTTGCCATGATTTTTAACTTGAATTGTATTTTAATAATTTTTCCTGAAAATCGTAAAAAAGCGAAATTTTACATCAAACTGCGCCCACACCATTGGTGGTATGCATAAAGGATCACACCATTGTGTAGCTGAAGGTGTGTAGATTCCAAGAATATATAGTTTTGGGGGGTATTTCTAATATAGAGGGGTGTTTAGTCTGACAAATCTGAAAAGTTGCTGTAATTGGGCCATTGTTCATTGGCTCACTTTGTGGCTAGTTGATTCCACGTTTGCGTGTGTAACCATACATAGGGCATACCGTTTGATTCACATTTAGGAATTGATATTTGGTAACTTTTTTTTACATTACTTGGGATTTTGGCATGATTTCTACCTTTTGAGAGTGTTTTTTTTTCAAATTTTTTAAAATCTGCTAAAACTGCGAACTTCTACGAAGAACTGCGAATAACAAACTACAGAATTTCGTTAGATAACGTGTTTGGATTCGAGAAATATATGGTTTGTGGGGGTTGTTTGTGGGGAAAAATTGCAGACTGTTCAATTTCAGATTTGGCTGAATATTTTTGCTGTTTCTGAGCAATTGTGCATTGTTTCACTTTGTGGCTTTTGGCTTCCACGTCCGCGTGTGTAACCACACATATGGCATACCGTTTGATTCAGGACATTTGGGAGATTGATTTAGTAACTTTTTACATTTCATGAGGTTTGGCATGATTTCTACCTTTTGAAGTTGTTTTTTGTTCATTTTTTCAGACAATGCGAACTTCTACGAAGAACTGCGCCCACACCTGATGGTATGAATGAACAAACTACGTGTTACATAGCTGAAGGTGTGTAGATTTCAGAATATATAGTTTTGGGGTTATTTCTAAGTTATGGGGGTTTTTGTGGAAAAACTGCAGACTGTCCAAATTCGGAGTTGCTAAATATTTTGCCGTTTCTGAGCCATCGTGCATTGTCCCACTTTGTGGCTTTTGGCTTCCCGTCCGCATGTGTAACCACACTATGGCATACCGTTTGATTCAGGACATTTGGGAGATTGATATTTTAGTAATTTTTTTTAGATTCCTTGAGGTTTTGGTATGATTTCTACCTTTTGAAGTGTTTTTTTTTCATTTTTTCAGACAAATGCGAACTTCTACGAAGAACTCGCCCCACACCATTGATGGTATGAATGAACAAACTACAGTGTTACATAGCTGAAGGTGTGTAGATTTCAGGAATATATAGTTTGTGGGGATTATTTCTAGTTACGGGGTGTTTTGTGGAAAAACTGTAGACTGTCCAAATTCAGATTGGCTGAATATTTTTGGTTTTTCGGAGCCATCGTGCATTGTCTCACTTGTGGCTTTTCGCTTCCACGTCCGCGTGTTTTAACCACACCTCTGCATACCATTTGATTCAGGACATTTGGGAGATTGAATTTAGTAACTTTTTTTTACATTCCATGAGTTTTGGCATGATTTTCTACCTTTTGAAGTTGTTTTTTGTTCATTTTTTCAGACAAATGCGAACTTCTACGAAAATTGCGCCCACGCCATTGTGATATGTAATGAACAAACTACAGTGTTACATAGCTGAAGGTGTGTAGATTTCACGAATATATAGTTTGTGGGGGTTATTTCTAAGTTACGGGGTGTTTTTGTTGAAAAAACTGCAGACTGTCCATATTCGGAGTTGGCTAAATATTTTTGCCGTTTCTGACCATCGTGCATTGTCTCACTTTGTGGCTTTTCACTTCCACGTCCACGTGTGTACCCACACATATGGCATACCGTTTGATTCAGGACATTGGGGAGATTGATTTTGGTAACTTTTTTTTACATTCCATGGGGTTTTGGCATGATTTCTACCTTTTTGAATGTTGTTTTATGTTCATTTTTTTTGGAAAATCTGTAAAAGTGCAAACTTATACGAAGAACTGCGCCCACACCATTGATGGTATATGAAAAACTAAACTACAGCGTTACATAGCTGAAGGTGTGTAGATTTCAGGAATATATGTTTGTGGGGTGGATTTCTGAGTTGGGGGGTGGTTTGTGAAAAAAACTGCAGACTGTTCAAATACAAAACTGGCTAATTTTTTTTGCTGCTACTGACTGGCACTGGTCACGCTCTGGGTTAGTTGGTAGCCATGTATCTGGTAGACCCATGAATGTGGCATCCCATTTTATTCGGGAGGGTGTAGGGCTTTCATATTTGAGATGCGTTTGAACTTTCCTCCACAGTTTTTAAGCTGAAATTCGCATTTGATTTTGTCTCTGTTTACGTTGCGCCCGGTGTATCTGCATTTTGATCAAAACTTACCTCACTCATATATCCTGCGGGTGTGTAGTTTCTAAAAATATCTCACTTGTGGGGATATTTTAGTTAATTTAGAAGATATTCTATGTTAACTGTCAGTTGTGGTTATACATTTTAATTTGGTGTAACATGTACATATAATTAAGGTTGAATAAAGACTTTCGTTCCATCAAGTCCAACCTATTCCCTTTTTTTTTTTTTTTTTTTTTTTACCCTACCTAACAGTTGATCCAGAGGAAGGCAAAAAACCCCAGCTAAAAAAGGGGGGAAAAAATTCCTTCCTGACTCCAACGGCAATCGAAAAGTATCCCTGGATCAACCAGATCTATATGCATTAATACCAGTAATTCTCAATATTTTTTAGTTTTAGAAACTTATCCAGGCCTTTTTTAAAGTTATTCAATGACTTGCCATACCACCTCTGCTGGAAGACAGTTCCACAGTTTTCACCGTTCTCACTGTAAAGAAACCTCTCCTAACTTGAAGATGAATCTTCTTTTCTTCCAACCTTAAAGGATGTCCACGAGTCCTCTGATATGACCTATTAGTGAACAATGCACCAGAGAGTTCACTGTATGGGCCATTAATATATTTGTATAAGGTTATCATGCCCCACGCAACCACCCGCTTTTCTCCAATGTAAAGCCCTAATTGTCTAATCTGCCTGCATATTCAAGCCCCTCCATTCCCCTTATTAATTTAGTTGCCCTTCTCTGAACTGCCTCAATTTCCAAGATGTCCCTTTTGTATATGGGATTCCAAAACTGCACCGCATATTCCAAATGTGGCCTTACCAGTGCCTTGTAAAGAGGGAGAATAATATTTTTTCTCTCTTGATTCCATTCCCCTCTTTATACAAGACAATATCTTGCTAGCTCTAGCTGTTGCTACCTGGCATTGTTTTGCTACACTAGTAAGTCTTGTTATCTACCAGAACCCCCAAACTTTTTTTCCATTTCAGATGCACTTAACACAGAGTTATTTATGGTGTAGGTGGCACAGGGATTATTAAATCCCAAATGCATCACCTTACATTTATCAACATTGAATCTCATCTGCCATTCTGCTGCCCTTTGATAATCTATCTAGGTCTGCTTGCAGCACTTGCACATCATTGGAAGTTTCCAAAGCTCTGCATAATTTAGTGTCATCAGCAAACACAGAGACCTTGCTCTCAATGCCCCCTTCTAAGTCATTTATAAACAATTAAACAGAAGCGGCCCCAGTACAGAACCCTGAGGAACCTCCGCTTAGAACTTTAGCCCACATAGATGTAGCTCCATTACCACCACTCTCTGTTTGCGGTCCAATAACCAGTTCTCTATCCATGAACAAATGTTTTCTTCAAGCCAACAGTCCTCATTTTGATCCATTAGAGTCCCTATGTGGCACAGTATCAAAGGCTTTTGCAAAATCCAAATATACCACATCCACAGCTGTGCCTGAATCTAACTTCTTACTCACTTCTTCATAAAAACCAATTAAATTTGTCTGGCATGATCTATTTCTCATAAATCCATGCTGACTACTACTAATAAGATGATCTCTGGAGACAAAGTCAAGGATATGATCCCTTAACAAAGTTTCCATCACCTTCCCTACCACTGATGTTAGGCTTACAGGTCTATAGTTACCAGGCTGTGAACGACTACCTTTTTTGAATATTGGTATTACATTGGCTTTTTTCCAATCCAGCGGCACATCCCCAGACAAAAGCGAATCTGAAAAGATGAGACACAGTGGTCTTGCTAGAACTGAACTAAGCTCTTTTAAAATCCTAGGATGCAATCCATCTGGTCCTGGCGCTTTATTGATATTAACTTTGTCTAATTGATTCCGTATCATATCCTCCGTTATCCAATGTGAAAACTCTTCATTTCCTCCCTGCACATTGTTACAATCCCTACTGTAAGGATTCTCAACAGTAAAAACCGATGTAAAAAAACGGTTTAGCAGATTAGCCTTTTCGGCATCCTCTACAACCACCTCAGCTCCATTATTTAATGGTCCCACATTCTCAGTCCTCATTTTTTTACCATTTATATACTTAAAAAACATCTTGGGGTTGGACTTGCTTTGTTCGGCAATCCGTGTTTCATTTTCTATTTTAGCTAGTTTAATTGCTTTCTTGCACTCTTTATTACAACTTTTGAAGTCCCTGTAAGCCTGTTCTGTGCCTTCTGCTTTCAAAATTTTAAAAGCCCTTTTCTTTTTTTCCATTTCCCTTTTTACCTGAGCATTAAGCCATGCAGGAGTGGACCTAATTTTTTTACACTTGTTTCCTAAAGGTACCGATTTGGAAATGTTATAGTTTAATATCCCTTTAAAAGTGGTCCACATCTGCTCAGTATCTTTACCTAGAAACAGTTCCCCCCAGTCTATGAGCAGGAGCGATTCCTTTAAAAGCATAAAGTTAAAAAGCTTTCCTAAAGTTAAAAGTTTTTGTTAAGCCAGTGCACTTTAGTTTTCTGCAACCTATATTAAATGACACTATATCATGGTCACTATTCCCTAAGCTTCCCATTACCTTCATCTCCAAAATGAGCTCTGGGTTATTAGATATCACCAGATCCAACAACGCATTCTTTCTAGTAGGAACTTCTACCATCTGTGAAAGAAAATGCTCATATAGGAAATTTAAGAACTTTATACCTTTTGAGGTGCTGGCAGTTCCATTACTCCAATCTATTTCAGGGTAGTTAAAATCCCCCATAACCAGAACATGCCCCATACCAGCAGCCTTCGCCAACTGCATATGGAGATTCATTTCCACCTCTTCCCCGGCATTTGGCGGCTTATAACACACTCCAACAATTAATTTACCTACCTTCTTGCTTCCTGTACACAGTTCCACCCATAATGTTTCTTCCGCATCGTTTGCTCCCCCATCTATTCCATCTTTTAAATTTGGCTTCAATTCCTGTTTAACATACATACATACTCCTCCTCCTTTCTTATTAACTCAGTCATGTCTAAATAAGGAGTACCCTTCAATATTTACTGTCCAGTCGTGTGAATCATTAAGCCATGATTCTGCTATACCAATTACATCATACCTTTCCTTTAACGCTATTATTTCGAGTTCGCCGTTTTTTCCAGCCAGACTCCTTGCATTTGTAAACATACATTTTAGATTATCAATTGATTTACTTCCATACATGGTCGTACATGCCTCCTTATCCTCTATGCTCCCCCCTCCTCCTTCTCCTCCCTCCGTTGTGTTACTAGCCCCCAGATCCCTAACTTCTCTATCTACCCCTGTGTAGTTAAACGTTCCCTCCCCCCCCATACCTAGTTTAAAATCTCCTCCAACCCCCTAGCCATCTTCTCCCCCAAAACAGTTGCACCATCACCATTGAGGTGCAATCCGTCACTACTAAAGAGCCTGTAGCCAACAGAAAAGTCAGCCCAGTTCTCTAAAAACCCAAATAATATTTGTAATGTAATATTCTTGAAGGTGCAGTTTTAGTTTGGGGGGTCTCCTGTACAGGAAAAGTCGGGTACCTACATATATCTGGTATTGTTGTACTCGGGAGTATCTGAGCTTTTAGAAACAGTAAGATTTTTGTGTGTAACCTTAAGATAACTATAAGTAAAAATGGGAAAAATCCATGAAAATTTTCAAATTTTTCATTTTTTTTACATATTTTACCCATAATTCCAGTAAAATTTCCAGAAAAGTTACAAAATTCTGTTACCATGTTAAAGTACACTTTGCGCTGAAAAAAACAATGTATAATATTCCTGATTTACTGCAAGGTTTCCTACTGTAAAATTAGTCTAAAGCGATTGAGGGCAAAATCCTGAAAATTCTTCTGGCAGTTAACGCAAAAAAAAATGAAAATCTCCTGGCAGTGAAAGGGTTAAAGGATGTCCACGAGTCCTCTGATATGACCTATTAGTAAACAATGCACCAAAGAGTTCATTGTATGGCCCATTAATATATTTGTATAAGGTTATCATGTCCCTACGCAAATGTTGCTTCTCCAATGTAAACATTGTCTAATCTGCCTGCATATTCAAGCCCCTCCATTCCCCTTATTAATGTAGTTGCCCTTCTCTGAACTGCCTCAATTTCCAAGATGTCCTTTTTGTATATGGGATTCCAAAACTGCACCGCATATTCCAAATGAGGCCTTACCAGTGCCTTGTAAAGAGGGAGAATAATATTTTTCTCTCTTGAATCTATTCCCCTCTTTATACAAGACAATATCTTGCTAGCTCTAGCCGTTGCTACCTGGCATTGTTTGCTATAGCCAAGTCTGTTATCAACCAGAACCCCCAAATCTTTTTCCATTACAGATGCACTTAACACAGAGTTATTTATGGTGTAGGTGGCACAGGGATTATTAAATCCCAAATGCATCACCATACATTTATCAATATTGAATCTCATCTGCCCTTTTTGATAATCTATCTAAGTCTGCTTGCAGCACTTGCACATCACTTGAAGTTTCCAAAGCTCTGCATAGTTTAGTGTCATCAGCAAACACTGAGACCTTGCTCTCAATGCCCCCTTCTAAGTCATTTATAAACAGATTAGCTAGTTGGTGGCCACGTCTCTGTGTGCATCCACGCATATGGCATAACGTTTGATCCAGAACATTTGGGAGATTGATATTTAGTGGGGGGTTTATTTGTTGGGGGCATTTCCAAGTTTTGGGGCTGTTTGAAATTACAGAGCACTTTGATTTTTTTCTTGTAATTACACTTGTGCATGTGTCCCATTTGAGCTAGTTGGTGGCCACGTCTCTGTGTGCACCCACACATATGGCATACCGTTTGATGCAGGATATGTGGGAGATGGACATTTAGTGAGTTTTTTTGCTTGTCAAGTTGGTTTAGGTAGGATTTCAACCCTTGAATCATCTTACTTTATTTTTCACAAAACCTCCTAAAAACACGGAGTTCTTTGGATTACTGGGTCTGGAATTCTTCATGTATGTATGAAATCATGGCACCGTAATGTAGCTGAAGTTGTGTAGATTCCAAAAATATATAGTTTGTGGGGGGAATTTCCATGTTTCGGGACTGTTTCCTTAGAAAAAGTGTAGGCTGTTCAAATTACAGAGCAATTTGATTTTTTCTTGTAATTGCATTTGTGCATGCGTCCCATTTGAGATAGTTGGTGGCCACGTCTCTGTGTGCACCCACACATATAGCATACCGTTTGATTCAGAACATGTTGGAGATTGATATTTAGTGGGGTTTTTTGCTTGTCAATCGGGTTTAGGTAGGATTTCAACCCTTGAATCATCTTACTTTATTTTTCACAAAACCTCCTAAAAACACGGAGTTCTTTGGATTACTGGGTCTGGAATTCTTCATGTATGTATGAAAGCATGGCACCGTAATGTAGCTGAAGTTGTGTAGATTCCAAAAATATATAGTTTGTGGGGAAGTTCCATGTTTCGGGACTGTTTCCTTGGAAAAAGTGTAGGCTGTTCAAATTACAGAGCACTTTGATTTTTTTCTTGTAATTGCATTTGTGCATGCGTCCCATTTGAGCTAGTTGGTGGCCACGTCTCTGTGTACATCCACACATAGGACATACCGTTTGATTCAGAACATGTGGGAGATTGATATTTAGTGGGGGGTTTATTTGTGGGGGGCATTTCCAAGTTTTGGGGCTGTTTGAAATTACAGAGCACTTTGATTTTTTTCTTGTAATTACACTTGTGCATGCGTCCCATTTGAGCTAGTTGGTGACCACGTCCCTGTGTACATCCATGCATATGGCATACCGTTTGATTCAGGGCATTTGGAAGATTGATAATTGACAAGTTTTTTTTACATGATATGGAAATTTGCCATGATTTTTAACTTTGAATTGTATTTTAATAAATTTTTCCTGAAAATCTGGTAAAAAAGCGAAATTTTACATCAAACTGCGCCCACACCATTGGTGGTATGCATAAAGGAATCACACCATTGTGTAGCTGAAGGTGTGTAGATTCCAAGAATATATAGTTTTGGGGGGTATTTCTAATATAGAGGGGTGTTTAGTCTGACAAATCTGAAAAGTTGCTGTAATTGGGCCATTGTTCATTGGCTCACTTTGTGGCTAGTTGATTCCACGTTTGCGTGTGTAACCATACATAGGGCATACCGTTTGATTCAGGACATTTAGGAGATTGATATTTGGTAACTTTTTTTTACATTACTTGGGATTTTGGCATGATTTCTACCTTTTGAGAGTGTTTTTTTTCAAATTTTTTAGAAAATCTGCTAAAACTGCGAACTTCTACGAAGAACTGCGAATGAACAAACTACAGAATTTCGTAGATAAACGTGTTTGGATTCGAGAAATATATGGTTTGTGGGGGTTGTTTTGTGGGGAAAAATTGCAGACTGTTCAAATTCAGATTTGGCTGAATATTTTTGCTGTTTCTGAGCAATTGTGCATTGTTTCACTTTGTGGCTTTTGGCTTCCACGTCCGCGTGTGTAACCACACATATGGCATACCGTTTGATTCAGGACATTTGGGAGATTGATATTTAGTAACTTTTTACATTTCATGAGGTTTTGGCATGATTTCTACCTTTTGAAGTTGTTTTTTGTTCATTTTTTCAGACAAATGCGAACTTCTACGAAGAACTGCGCCCACACCATTGATGGTATGAATGAACAAACTACAGTGTTACATAGCTGAAGGTGTGTAGATTTCAGGAATATATAGTTTGTGGGGGTTATTTCTAAGTTATGGGGGTGTTTTGTGGAAAAAACTGCAGACTGTCCAAATTCGGAGTTGGCTAAATATTTTTGCCGTTTCTGAGCCATCGTGCATTGTCCCACTTTGTGGCTTTTGGCTTCCACGTCCGCATGTGTAACCACACATATGGCATACCGTTTGATTCAGGACATTTGGGAGATTGATATTTAGTAACTTTTTTTTAGATTCCTTGAGGTTTTGGTATGATTTCTACCTTTTGAAGTTGTTTTTTGTTCATTTTTTCAGACAAATGCGAACTTCTACGAAGAACTGCGCCCACACCATTGATGGTATGAATGAACAAACTACAGTGTTACATAGCTGAAGGTGTGTAGATTTCAGGAATATATAGTTTGTGGGGATTATTTCTAAGTTACGGGGTGTTTTGTGGAAAAAACTGTAGACTGTCCAAATTCGGAGTTGGCTGAATATTTTTGCTGTTTCTGAGCCATCGTGCATTGTCTCACTTTGTGGCTTTTCGCTTCCACGTCCGCGTGTTTAACCACACCTCTGCATACCATTTGATTCAGGACATTTGGGAGATTGATATTTAGTAACTTTTTTTTACATTCCATGAGGTTTTGGCATGATTTCTACCTTTTGAAGTTGTTTTTTGTTCATTTTTTCAGACAAATGCGAACTTCTACGAAGAATTGCGCCCACGCCATTGATGATATGAATGAACAAACTACAGTGTTACATAGCTGAAGGTGTGTAGATTTCACGAATATATAGTTTGTGGGGGTTATTTCTAAGTTACGGGGGTGTTTTGTTGAAAAAACTGCAGACTGTCCATATTCGGAGTTGGCTAAATATTTTTGCCGTTTCTGAGCCATCGTGCATTGTCTCACTTTGTGGCTTTTCACTTCCACGTCCACGTGTGTAACCACACATATGGCATACCGTTTGATTCAGGACATTGGGGAGATTGATATTTGGTAACTTTTTTTTACATTCCATGGGGTTTTGGCATGATTTCTACCTTTTTGAATGTTGTTTGATGTTCATTTTTTTGGAAAATCTGGTAAAAGTGCAAACTTATACGAAGAACTGCGCCCACACCATTGATGGTATGAATGAACAAACTACAGCGTTACATAGCTGAAGGTGTGTAGATTTCAGGAATATATAGTTTGTGGGGGGTATTTCTGAGTTGGGGGGGTGGTTTGTGGAAAAACTGCAGACTGTTCAAATACAAAACTGGCTAATTTTTTTTTGCTGCTACTGACATTTGGCACTGGTCACGCTCTGGGTTAGTTGGTAGCCATGTATCTGGGTAGACCCATGAATGTGGCATACCATTTTATTCGGGAGGGGTTAGGCTTTCATATTTGAGATGCGTTTGAACTTTCCTCCACAGTTTTTAGCTGAAATTCGCATTTGATTTTGTCTCTGATTTTACAGTTGAGGAAAAAAAGGAAAATGTGAGAAAATAACTTACAATTGGACGAAGAGCTGCGCCTGGGTATCTGCATTTTGATCAAAACTTACCTCACTCATAATATCCTGCGGGTGTGTAGTTTCTAAAAATATCTCACTTGTGGGGATATTTTAGTTAATTTAGAAGATATTCTATGTTAACTGTCAGTTGTGGTTATACATTTTAATTTGGTGTAACATAGTAACATAGTAATTAAGGTTGAATAAAGACTTTCGTCCATCAAGTCCAACCTATTCCCTTTTTTTTTTTTTTTTTTACCCTACCTAACAGTTGATCCAGAGGAAGGCAAAAAACCCCAGCTAAAAAAGGGGGGAAAAAATTCCTTCCTGACTCCAAACGGCAATCGGAAAGTATCCCTGGATCAACCAGATCTATATGCATTAATACCAGTAATTCTCAATATTTTTTAGTTTTAGAAACTTATCCAGGCCTTTTTTAAAGTTATTCAATGAACTTGCCATTACCACCTCTGCTGGAAGACAGTTCCACAGTTTCACCGTTCTCACTGTAAAGAAACCTCTCCTAACTTGAAGATGAATCTTCTTTTCTTCCAACCTTAAAGGATGTCCACGAGTCCTCTGATATGACCTATTAGTGAACAATGCACCAGAGAGTTCACTGTATGGGCCATTAATATATTTGTATAAGGTTATCATGTCCCCACGCAACCACCGCTTCTCCAATGTAAACAGCCCTAACTTGTCTAATCTGCCTGCATATTCAAGCCCCTCCATTCCCCTTATTAATTTAGTTGCCCTTCTCTGAACTGCCTCAATTTCCAAGATGTCCCTTTTGTATATGGGATTCCAAAACTGCACCGCATATTCCAAATGTGGCCTTACCAGTGCCTTGTAAAGAGGGAGAATAATATTTTTCTCTCTTGATTCCATTCCCCTCTTTATACAAGACAATATCTTGCTAGCTCTAGCTGTTGCTACCTGGCATTGTTTGCTACAGCTAAGTCTGTTATCTACCAGAACCCCCAAATCTTTTTCCATTTCAGATGCACTTAACACAGAGTTATTTATGGTGTAGGTGGCACAGGGATTATTAAATCCCAAATGCATCACCTTACATTTATCAACATTGAATCTCATCTGCCATTCTGCTGCCCATTTTGATAATCTATCTAGGTCTGCTTGCAGCACTTGCACATCATTGGAAGTTTCCAAAGCTCTGCATAATTTAGTGTCATCAGCAAACACTGAGACCTTGCTCTCAATGCCCCCTTCTAAGTCATTTATAAACAGATTAAACAGAAGCGGCCCATGTACAGAACCCTGAGGCACTCCGCTTAGAACTTTAGCTCACATAGATGTAGCTCCATTTACCACCACTCTCTGTTTGAGATCCAATAGCCAGTTCTCTATCCATGAACGAATGTTTTCTTCAAGGCCAACAGTACTCAGTTTATACATTAGTCGCCTATGTGGCACAGTATCAAAAGCTTTCGTAAAATCTAAATATACCACATCCACTGCTGTGCCTGAATCTAACTTCTTACTCCGCTTCTTCATAAAAACCAATTAAATTTGTCTGGCATGATCTATTTCTCATAAATGCATGCTGAGTACTACTAATAAGATAATCTCTGGAGACAAAGTCAAGGATAAGATCCCGTAACAAAGTTTCCAGCACCTTCCCTACCACTGATGTTAGGCTTACAGGTCTATAGTTACCAGGCTGTGAACGACTACCTGATCCTTTATGTACTCTGTGTGGATTCTCGGCGGCCGTCTCCTAATTGTGTCGGATGAGCTGCGGCTCCAACCCATAATGCTTCACTATCCAGTGCCTCGGATGTTTGCCTGAATGCAACTTCGAGTGGCCTTGGCAGCTGTCACGCTTCTTTGCGAATGCCGTACATTGGCTAATGTTAGAGTTTGGCGGCTCCACACTTGTTGCTCCAATAGCGCTATGAACCACGTGGTTTGAAGATGGGGAATGTCGGGGGAGTGTCCTCCTACGCATTTTGGCTTGCTGCCGTCATCAAAGGGGATTTCCATCACTCCCCTTTTATATGCCCCCTTGTGCTCATTCCCAACTATATTTAACTCTTTCCTGGTATATCCACAGGGAATCATTTAAGAGCATGTCCTTTATATATTGATAATTGATAGGTTCCCATTATTATGCTGATCATTATTTCAATTTATATTTGCCTTATAGATCACTTAGCTGACATTTCTTCATACCACTGTTGTTACCACCGCAGTAATAATCAGGTGGACATAAATGTTACCACCTCACTGATATTTGAAAGGATTATTCTTCCAATATCCATGGGCTATACAAATATATTGTATCACACTACTATTCTTTGCATACTTCCTTCTGTTATGTTATTATTACCCCTGACCTTTATATTATAATATTATTATATTATTCTTGTTGTATATATATATATATATATATATATATATATATACACACGCACACACACACATACACCCCCCCTAATAAATATTAATGCACATATCCCTTAAAAACTAGAGGGCTACAGGTATATATTAGTTTATTTGTACCCATCCTTTTGTTCATTATTAAACCATCCTAGATAATTAACAAATACTCAGATATAATAATCTGATGTCTATGTACTACAATATATCTATGTTGTCAATTAATTAATTACAGCAATTTCTAATCTTTCATTTAATCCTCCAGGTATAAGGCTATTAATATAATATATCCAATAGGCCTCTCTATTGTTAAGAACGCTATTTCCTTCAACTTAATTATGAATATGTACTTTTTCTAATATTACTACTTTTGTGCCTTGAAAGTCACTTCCATGGTGATTTATATAATGAACAGGAATAGAGTAATTTTCTTCCTTGTTGATAACTGCCCTTTTATGTTCACCCACCCTGGTTCGTACTGACCAGATGGTTCTGCCTATATATAAAAGGCCACACGGGCATACTAGTCCATATCCTTGAGTTTCGCAACTCGTATTTTGTTGTATTTTATTCATTTTGTCTCCATATATAAATTTATTCCTTCCTTCTAATATATACCTACATGTCCCACATTTAGATTTATTGCTTCGAAAATTTCCTCTCTTTTCCTTATTTGTCTTACACTCTGTCGCCTTAGATGCTTTATTAAGTTCTTTAAATTTGCTGCTTTTGGCCACCAGATTTTGTAGTGATTGTATTTTTCTAGCTGCAAATTTAAGTCCCTGTTTTGTGATGTCTTCTTTTAATAAGTTCCAATGCCTTCTTATAATTTTAGTTATTTGTTGATATTGAACATTGTATGATGTAATACATCTCACTGCATCCTCATTTTTGTCAGTAATATCTATCTTATTAACCTGTGTCCAATTTTTCTATTTGTTCTGCATTATATCTATCCGTTTTTCTTCTTATTATTATTATTATAATACCTTTTTAACGTAAGTTTGCGTATGTATCCCTGTACATCCACAAATGTATCATAACCTTTTCCATTAGAGCTTGGAATGAATTTTAGACTTTATTTAATACTTGAATTTCATATTTATTTAATTTATATTGAGATAAATTGAAAATTACTATTGGTTTTATCTCCTCAATCCTCTTATTTTTCTTTCCCGCTTGTCTCCCTCTTCTCCTGAACCCTCCTCCTTTCATCTTTCCTTGCTCTAAAAAACGGATCATATTAGTGGGTTTGTTGTGTTGCTATGATTTCTTTGGTCTGGCTCCCATATTCTGATATGACTCCAAATTATTACTATTTGTACTATCTTTCCGATATTGATTTGTGGAAGGTGATTCTGTGGGATATTGTGGAATATTTTAATCCTATATTATGATTTGCTGCTTGTGCATATGTACGATTATATGTTTCTGTTGATTCTTTTCTCTGTGAATTAGAATGATGTCTAATCTTATTATATTGATGTTGGGAGTGTTTACTGTTCTCCTGTTCATGCTGTAAATGATCATTTCTGTTTCCCTCTCTTCTATAACCTACTTTCTCCTCCTTGTGCAAATAAGGTGATTTATATGTATGATCCCCTATATACATGGGGGTGTGTGCCTGCTGTATTATTGGTCCTTTGTCTGGGTTCTTACGTCTGATGTCCCCCTTCTGATAGTCTTCCCAATCTCTTTGGAATTTGCCATTTTTCCTAGCTATAAAAAGTTTCTCATCTGTTAGATTTAAGTCTTTTATTTTCTATACTTTGAAGTTTATGTTTAATCGTATCTATTTTTGCTTCTATCTATTTTTATTTTCTTTCCCTATATTTGATCAGTGTTTCGATTAAGTGAAGTGAACATGTGTCTAATAATTAAGTTATTCCAATCTTCCTCCAATTGAGTATCCTCTATCCCTAATGCTTTTTGCATTCTCTTAGTCCCCTGGGTATTATTTCGTGATCCAAATATTTTTGTAATAGTATGGTGTCCCACCAATGACTCATTTATTTCGTTAATAATTTTTCTAAGTTGTGCATGTGTTGATCCAAATCCATATACGCATCTACGCTATTTTTAGTGTTATTTTTCTATTTTTAGTGTTATCTCTGGTTTAATAATGAACAAAAGGAGTATATAATGGGTACAAATAAAATAATATATACCTGTAGCCCTCTCTAAAGCTGGGTGCACACAGTAACGATAAAGCCCCGATACTGTCGGATCCGCCAAACGATCGGGTCGGCCGTACGCTCGTTCGGGAAAGGCCGAAAATTTCCATCGGCCGCGCTAGACTCCCTATAGAGGAGTCTAGCGCGGCCGATGGAAACACACAGTCCCGAGCATTCTCCTTATGAAGTTCATAGGGAGAACGCTCGGGACTGTGTGTATGCAGATCATTGAAAGATGGCAGACAGGATCTTGTAGATCCTGTCTGTCATCTTTCAGAAATCTGTGCTGTGTGTACCTAGCTTAAGTGTTGTTAAGGGATATGTGCATAAAGGACAACACTATAAACAAAACAACATCACTTCCAGCAGCTGAAATCACTTACTCACATTTACAACCCGTGCTGCCCTCCTTTAGATATCACACAGCAAAAATGAGTGCTAAAAGCCTGCCTCCTAAAAGGCCCAGGGCCTTTATTAACATAGCACTCATCATTGGCTGGTGGGAATGTCTGTTACAACCTGTCTACTCCTCCTCTGCCAGTTAAACAAACTTGAAATGTTCTGTTGCTAGGATACAGCCTACATAATCAAGCTGATAAAGGGTGAGTGAAGAAGTGTTTTTTCACATTCTAGCTTTGAGTGACAGTTAGAGGCAGACAGAATTGTTACTCCCCCTTCAAAACATGGCTAATTGAAGGCAGAGAGTTTGAAGGAAATAGTTTCTAAATCAGGAAAAAATGTATGGGGAGGACTGCGTACCTTTACACTTTTTATGCAATTAAAAAAAATGCATTGAGGCAATACAGTTATCCTTTAATATTTATTAGGTGTGTGTGTGTGTGTATATATATATGTATACAACAAGTATAATATAATATTATGATATAAAGGTCAGGGGTAATAATAACATAATAGAAGAAGTATGCAAAGGATAGTAGTCTGATACAATATATTTGTATAGCCCATGGATATTGGAAGAACAATCCTTTCAAATATCAGTGAGGTGGTAACATTTATGTCCACCTGATTATTACTGCGGTGGTAACAATGGTGGCATGAAGAAATGTCAGATAAGGGATCTATAAAGCAAATATAAATTGAAATAATGATCACCATAATAATGGGAACCTAACAACTATCAATATATAAAGGATTCTCTGTGGATATTCCAGGAAAGAGTTAAATATAGTTGGGAATGAGCACAATGCCTCTTCTGTGACATAATTTACGTCACGCTCCCCCTAACCACGCCCCTCTGTGACGTAAATTATGTCATATGTAGTGGCCTGCCCATAACCCCACCCCCTTTGTGACGTCATTGACGTCTGCCCGCCCTAGCTCCACCCCCTTTGTGACGTCATTGACGCCACATCAGTCAGCTAGGCCCCTTCTCCCCACCCTGCCCGAAAGCCAGATTCGGCAGGGTGGGATGTCTGAGTGTGTCACCTGACCTCTCTCTCTCTGTTAAGGGACCATTACATACCTTTTAAGACAGCTAGCTCAAGTTCAGCACCAAGACGCTGCTTTAGAGAGTTACAGGCTTCCCTGTTTGACACACTCCTACTTCCCTCCCTTTACTGCACTATATTCCGTGTTCACAGTCTTAAGAGATCGCAATCATACTGCAGAAAGGAGATTTATGTGCTCCCTTCTGTAGTGATAGCAATCTGTGAACACGGAATATGATTACTGTGTATACATACATTAACGGGCCATAAAATAAAACTATCTAGACCATTGTTCACCAATAGAGCATGTCAGAGGACACACAGACATCCCTTAAGACTTGAAGAAAAAAAGTTTTAGGCTTCAAGTTCGGAAAGGGTTTTTAACTGTGAGAATGGTAAAGCTATGGAACGGTCTTCCAGTGGACATTGTTATGGCATGTTCATTGGACAGTTTAAAAAAAAAAAGCTGGATGAGTTTCTGCAAACAAGGAATGTTGCAAGCTACTGGTATTGATATATAAAGTAGGGTTGATCCAGGGATATTTCCGATTGGCATTCCAATTGTCGGGAAGGAATTTTTTCCCCCTTCATAAATTTGGTGGGTTTTTTTGCCTTCCTCTGGATCAACAGTTAGGCAGGAAATGAAGGTATTGCTAGATGAGTTGGACTGGATGGATGTATATCTTTAATTAACCTGAGATACTATACTGCCTTCTGATTCGGTAATGTTTTGTCTTAAGTTGTCCTTTAAATGGACAGCAGAATTCCCATACTGTATGCCTATTTCTGTATGGGAATTCTGCTGTTCATTTAAAGGGCAACTAAAGCTTTAAATGTTAACTTTTGTTTGCAAAGCCTTCTCCTACCTTACAAACAATATGGGGTATCTCCAGGCGTCCAGACCTCCTGTGGCTACCTCACTGCCACCAATGTAGACCAATATAAAGAAGGACTGTCCAGTGTTCAATACTTGCAAATAGGGGTAAAACCTCCTTTATTCACGCATATAACAAACCAACTAAAATGGCCTTCTCCTACCTTGCCAGTAATCCGAGTAGTGAAGTTATCCAGAAGCACAGAGGAAGCGGAGCGAGTGGCTGCCGGATTACTGTCAATGTAAGGGGTTTACTCGAGTATAAACTGAGGTTCTGTTTTCAGGCTGTTTTTAAAGCCTGACAACCTCCGTTTATACTAGAGTATATACGATATATATATCGGATTTCTTCAAAATACAGATGAGTCGAGGATTCTTTTATATATATATTGTCAGATGTCACTATAGGTACACTTTTTGATAGATATCTCTATAGATATATAGGTCGATTATAAGTAGGTACACTATAGGTAGAGTCCTTCCCCTTGCTCCAAACCCCTTGGTAAAATTGCAGTTATTGGTCCCCCAGCCCCAACCGCCATATTAGAATTTTGAGAAAGTCCCCCGAAAGTCTCCTACGGCGTTCTGAGCAGCTGGCAACCGGGTCCCTGATTGGCTTTCTCTCAGCCAATCAGAGACAGGACTGCCGGTCCCACCCCCTGCTTGCAGTTCCGTGCAAGCAGAGGGCCGGGACACTGCGGCGGAGGAAAGAGGTAAGGTAAGTAACTATCGGGGCACTTTCTCAAAAATCTATTATGGCGGTTGGAGCTGGGGGACCAATAACTACAATATAAATAAAGTTGATAAAAGGGGGTGGACATGCCCTTTAAGTATTTAGAATTAGTTAGGCTTAGAACAAATCACTTTTTAACTGGTTATTCATTTACCAGATTTTTACTATATCTGCTATGCTATTTTTCATTCTCTGATTTTTTTTCTTGCAAGCCATGTGCTTCCATAGTCCAGTGCAGATTATATTGCTATATTTTATTAAACCTGTAAATTACATGCTTCCTTATTTTCCCTTCTGTAGCTAAATAAAGCATTCCAGGCAGAGGAAGCCCCTAGTGTCATATACTGTATCAGCATGCAGTGGTTTAGGGAATGGGAAGCGTTTGTCAAAGGCAAAGACAATGGTAAGACACCACATTAAATAACTTTTTTGTAATATCTATAAAAAAGAAAACTTAAAATTATTTAATTCATTTTGTTATTGAACTCAACACTTTCCATGATTATTGGTGATGTGTCCAGCAAAGTATTACAGTGCCCACATGTTTAAAGGGTCACTTTACGCTCTAAAACAACTTAACATTTTCTGAAACTCCAATTTGAGACCATGTAAAATGGTGGTACTCACATGTTTATATGTGCTTGCTTTGTCATTAAATTATTAATGTTTAATTAGTGTTCCTAATTTCCCCTCACCTACCTTATTACTCACTGCCTTCTTGTGGTGTCTGTGACATTTATAAGTTCTGCACAGCCTCACCATGGACACTGCTCTGCTTACACAGCTCCCCCTCCGCCCTCCTTGCCTTCTTTTCTCTGCTGATTCTCTTATTTGTTGTAGAAAGTGTGCTGGCAGGCAGGCAAAGAGTTCAGGGATGGGTACATTGTATAATTTTTGCTTCACAGAATCATTCCCTGCACATGCTTTGATTTCAAATCATGATTTCTCAGAATCTTCACCTCAGATTTAAAATCTGAAAAGGTTTTGGAGTACAATTTTTGAAATTTTTTTTTTTTAGAGTAAAGTTACCCTTTAAATATATATAGCAGAATCAATTGGCAATCTGCCTGATTTATTTACACACATAAGAGCAAACATCCAGGGCCGCCATCAGAATTTTCAGGGCCCCATACTAGGTAAATTATTGGGCCCCAGCCGGGCCCCAGCTGCACCAACCCCCCCCATATTAATTACCTCCCCACACATAATACCTGCCAGGCCTGCCCTGCCATTGGAACACCAGTCCGCACAACAAGAGACCCCCCCCCTTTACTAAGAAGATTAGGGGCCACGCCCCTTTCTCTGCCCCAATTAGGCCACACCCACTATGTACTTAATAGAGATGGCCAAAAAGACACAGACAGACAACCACAAACATAGACACACAGCCCGATAGTGATAAACAGACAGAAAGACAGTGAAATAGACAGACAGAGATAGAGATCAGAGAGTTGGACAGAGAGACACAAATTAATGACACAAAGGCACAGTAAACTGGCAATTTCATTATATACTGGTAGCAATTTGGTGATTTTAAACTTACTGTTGTGTTCAGTTGTAGTCAGATGCTTGCCCACACCTTTGGCCAGGGAGACCTTCTTGTACCTTCTACATGGACCTCTGCCCCTATCTATCTCTATCTGTCCCTCTCTCTCTCTGTATATCTATCTCTATATGTCCTCTCTATCTCTGTAATCTGATATCTATCTATATATCTGCCTCTGTTTATCTATTTAACAATGTCTATCTGCTTCTTGTCTATCTCTATGTGTCTCTCTATCTATCTATCTATGTAACTCTGCTATCTATCTATCTATCTCTGCTATCTGTCTAACTCTGCTAGTGATATCTGTCTAACTCTGCTATCTATCTATCTCTATCTATCTATCATCTATCTATCTATCTATCTATCTATCTATCATTTCTAACTAAACTCTGCTATCTATCTATCTATCTAACTCTGCATCTATCTATCTGTCTAACCTCGCTACTATCATCTACTATCTATCCTATCTATAAAATCTATCTATCATCTCACTAATTATCTATCTATCTAAATCCTATAATCTATCAACTCTCTTATCTACTACTATCTACTACTATCTATCTCTATCTATCTATACTACTCTATCTATCTCTATCTACTCTATATCTTATATCTATCTATCTATCTATCTACTAACTCTAATCTATCTATAATCTACTACTATCTATCTAACTCTGACTATCTATCTAACTTGCTATCTATCTAACTCTGCTATCTATCTAACTCTGCTATCAGCTATCTACTCGCTATATTATCTAACTTCTTGCTATCTATCTATCTAACTCTGTATCTTCTACTCTGCTATCTATCTAACTCTGCTATCTATACTATCTAACTCTGCTATCATCTATCTAACTCTGCTATCTATCTAACTCTGCTATCTATCTAACCTGCTATCTATCTAACTCTGCTATCTATCTTAACTCTGCTATCTATCTAACTCTATCGATCTATCTATCTTAACTGCTATCTATCTATCTAACTCTGACTACATCTATCTAACTCTGCTATCTATCTATCTAACTCTGCATCTATATCAACTGCTATCTATATCTAACTCTCTCTGCTATCTATCTAACTCTGTATATATCTAACTCTGCCTATCTATCTAAATCTGCTATCTATCTAAACTCTGCTATCTATCTATCTAACTCTGCTATCTATCTATCTATCTATCTAACGCTGCTATCTATCTATCTAACGCTGCTATCTAACTCTGCTATCTATCTATCTATCTATTCTATCTCTGCTATCTATCTATCTAACTCTATCTTCTATCTAACGCTATCTATCTATCTAACTCTATCTATCTAACTCTATCTAACTATCTAACTCTACTCTATCTAACTGTATCTATCATCTAACTCTATCTATCTATCTAACTCTGCTATCTATCTATCTATCTCTACTATCTATCTAACTCTGTCTCTTCTATCTAACTCTGCATCTATCTATCTTCTCTACTATCTACTAACTCTGTCTATCATTCTATCTATCTATCTAACTCTATATCACTAACTGTCTATCTATTACTCTGTCTATCTATCTATCTAACTACTATCTACTCTGCTATCTATCTATCTATAATCTATCTATCATCTAATCTATGAGACTGCACTCAGTCAGCCAGGTATGTATTAAGTCCTCCAGAGAGAGTCCAGAGAGCCTCCTCCTAGTGACTCCCCATAGGTCAGGTCAGACTCAAGCTATCTATCTACAGTCTAATCTGCTATCTATATCTCATCTATCTAACTCTGCTATCTATCTAACTCTGCTATCTATCTACTCTGCTATCTATCTAAACTCGTATCTATCTATTTCTGCTCATCTATCTAACTCTGCATCTATACTATCTAACTCTGCTATCTATCTAACTCTGCTATCTACTAACTCTGACTATCTATCTAACTCTGCTATCTATCTAACTCTGCTATCTATCTAACTCTGCTATCTATCTAACTTGTATCTATCTAACTCTGCTATCACTACTGCTATCTCTATCTAACTCTGCTATCTATCTATCTAACTCTGCTATCTATCTATCTAACTCTGCTATCATCTATCATCTTGCTATATCTACTAAGCTATCTATCAACTCTGTTATCTTATCTAACTCTGCTACTATCTACTCTGCTATCTATCTAAACTCTGCTATCATCTAACTCTGCTATATCTATCTAACTCTGCTATCTATCTATCTAACTTGCTATCTATCTATCTATTCTATCTATCTATCTATCTATCTATCTAACGCTGTATCTATTATCTAACACTGCTATCTAACTGCTATCTATCTATCTATCTATCTCTGCTATCTATCTATCTAACTATAACTATCTATCAACTTTATCTACATCTATCTAAATCTATCTATCTATCTAACTCATCTATCTATCTAACTCTATCTATCTATCTAACCTATCATCTATCTAACTCTATCTATCTATCTAACTATCTATCTATCAACTATCTATCTATCTAACCATCTATCTATCTAAGCATCTATCTATCTAACGCTATCTATCTATCTACTATCTATCTATCTAACTCATCATCTATTCTAACTATCTTAACTCTATTAACATCTAACTCTATCTATCTAACTCTATCTATCTATCTAACTCTATCTATCTATCTCTACTATCTATCTAACTTGTCTATCTATCATCATCTAACTTACTATCATCAACTGTCTATCACTAACTCTGTCTATCATCTATCTAACATCATCTACTCTGCTATCTATCTATCTATAATATATCTATCTATCTAATCTATGAGACTGCACTCAGTCAGCCAGGTATGTATTAAGTCCTCCAGAGAGAGTCCAGAGAGCCTCCTCCTAGTGACTCCCATAGGTCAGGTCAGACTCAGAGACAGAGACTCAGAGTGTGCCGCTGCCGCCCGCCCGCGCGTCCTAGGCAGCCAGTCCTGTCCTTACTTGTGCGGCGCTGTGAGTCACGGCTACGCGCGCGCCAGTGGCCGGGGAGATTGAAAGGGAAAGTCGTGGGGATTCGGGGCAGCTCTCCTCCTTCCGAATCCTACCTCCACCTCCCCGTGTCCTGAATGGAGGAGGAAAAAAAAGAGGAGGAGCCAGGTCTTAAAGGTCTTCAACTAAGTTTGCATCACGCCGGACGGTGCTCGCGGCAGCTGCAAACAAGTTTAACAAAGCGGGCCCGCAGGGCCCGGCCCCACATTAGTCTCCCTCTCCGGGCCCCAGAAGCCTCTCGGGCCCGGTACAGAAGTATCACCTGTACCCCCCTGATGGCGGCCCTGCAAACATCTCCATATTAGTATCTATGGTTTTAACAATGAGAGCACATAAGAGCACATTGTTCTTGTGTCTGCAAACATCTTATTGAGTAATGTACATGTGTGAAGTGTGATAGGTGGCACAATCAATGGTACTAGAAACCACTTCACATTCTCATATCTCCTCAGAAGTTTGTATCAGCCAATAACATTCTGTGCTGTCAGTGAGTTTGGTTAATGCTATTGGTTACTGTCTGTCTTTTATTTTGTAAATAATAACATTGTTTTTTTAATGGTTGAATAGAATTTATTTATTAACATTTCTTAGATCCTCCGGGTCCAATCGATAACAGTAAAGTGGCCTTGACAAAGAGCAGTGGACATGTGCAACTAAAGCATGGTAACTCATGGCCTTTAATTTAATGTAGGCTTTTAAGTGTATTTATTTCCTGTATGATTGATTTATAGTTTTGATCTTTTTATTTTTTCAACAGGAGCTGATTATGGCCAGATTTCTGAAGAGACGTGGAATTACCTGTTAAACATATATCAAGGTGGTCCGGAGATTGCCATTAGGCAGACCATGGCACAGTATCAGGATTCAGAGCATTTGCATGGAGAGCAGAAGATTGAAGCAGAGACGCGAACTTGATAAGAAAATTACAATTGCAGTATGTTGCTGTGTTTATATATTATGTTCTGTATTATAACCGGAATATTGCTGTTATTTTATTATCAATTTATTCCACAAAAAACTTTTGTGTAAAAAATCACTAGCAAAGTGCTGATAAGCTGGTCCATAAACCTAGCAGGGAGCCAAGGGTTGTTATTGGTAATTCTGGTTGGTAATTCTGAAGGGTGCAATAGTCAGTGTCTCCTTGGCTCAGTAGGAGGTCACATAGATATGGGAACGTGACCTTAATTGAAGGTCACTCTCTACCATTTTCCACACCTCACTCACAAAGGCGGTGAGTGTGTTTAAAATGGAAATAGCAGGCCTGGAGGAGCGCACAGCAGAACTAGAAGGTAGAGTGGAGGAGATAGTGGCCCAACAAGGGAATATGGTGGATGGCCTCATGTTCCTGAGACAAGAACTATCCACCCTGCAAATACTCCACGAGGACAAAAATCTGCATATCAAAGGCGTGCCGCGAGAAATTCTGGACAAAGAGCTAACGGACTATGCTTTGGGCCTTTTCCAACAACTAATCCCAGAAGCCCACAAGGACAGGTGGAGGCTTGACCGTATACATAGGGCCCTGGGCCCAGCCCCACCAGGCTCTACCCAGCCAAAAAATAAGATACTAAGATTCCACTATTATGAAGCAAAGAAACTTATTATGCAGATAACCAGGAAGCTACCACAGATCCAATATCAGACTCATTCTCTACAGCTGTTTGCTGACCTGTCCCCTAGAACATTAGCCAGACGCAGAGAACTTTGTCCCTTGACGACCAAACTATGAAGCAACCATATACCATACCCCTGGGGATTATTTTTCCGTTTGATAGTCGTCAAAAAGGTCGACAACATTCCATAAGAGATCCAGAGGACTCCCAGGATTTCTCAGGCAGTTGGGCATCCCTGCAACGAGAGCCCAGGCCGCCCACAGCCCTCACCCCCAAGGCCTAGGCCTACCCCAGTCTGGGACACAATCCCCCACTGCACACCTTCAAAATCTCATTGAACTATCTTAAAGGACAACTCCACCCTCATAAGAACATCTTTTAGAACAAATGGCCTCTTTAAAGAAGAGGCAGACAGGGGATTAACATTCAGTCATTGGCTGTGATGTCAACTGTCGCTTTTAGGGGATTAACATTCAGTCATTGGCTGTGATGTCAACTGTCGCTTTTACAGTTGAAATGATGAACGGAACGCAAAAACCAAAAGCCCCCCCTGGTGCCTGGCAACCCACCCCCCCACCCCACCCCCAAAAAAAATGGAACTTAGCCTTCCCAAATCCTGAAGTATTGCTAAATACTACAATGGACTTTAACGGGCAATGTTATTTCCACCCAGGATGTTAGATATAGTTAAATAATCAGTTAATTTTTACTGTTTTTATTGTATGTTTTTTGTAATTCTTAAAATGTTTTGTATTTCTCTATCTACGTTGCTCAGCGGGCCGGGAGCGCTCTGTGTCCATGTAGACCCCCTCCACCTTGGTCTCTCCTTCCGTCGCCGCCACACGACCCACCCACCGTGCAGCACGCAATCAAACGCTGGGTCTCCAGGTGGTAAGTTTCATGCTCGTATGTGCTCAATAGTAAAGCAATTGTTATTGGTATTGTAATATGGCTAAGATATGTTCATTAAATGTAAGAGGTTTAAACACCGCACAAAAAAGTAATTTAGCCCCTAAAGAGTTAAAACACCTAAAGGCCCAGGTAATATTCCTCCAGGAAACACATTTTGACTCCACTGGTTCCTTTTCTTTTGCAACCCACCAGTTTCCAACCCAATATCTTGCATCATCCACCAATAAAATGGCAGGTGTAGCCATTTTATTTCACAAGTCCTGCAAGTTCCAACCTAACCATGTAGAACAGGATACTTTGGACAGATACTTATTACTCCAAGGTACATTAAATAATGTCCCAATATTGTTTCTGAATATATATGCCCCCAAAACAGGCCAACTTCCCTTTCTTAAAAAAGTTCTGCGTAAACTTAAAAACCACTGCCCATATAAAATAGTGGGTGGGGATTTCAATTCAGTCTTATCCCCCGAAATGGATAGATTTCCTCCCTCAAGACAAGATCAGAACCACGACATCTGACAGGCACGGCAGCTATTGATCTTTACAGCGTTAGACATCCCCAATCCCGGGCCTACGCTTTTTTTCTCACATCCGCACTGCTCCCACTCCCGCATAGATCTTATATTAGGAACGAGCCCCATATTGAAAAACCCATACAGATATGAAATCCATCCCATCTCATGGTCAGACCATGCCCCAATCGAATTAGACATAATACATGCCACCAATATCCCAAAATCTTATAATTGGCGTCTGAATGAAATTATGCTTAAAGGGACTGTAAACTCCCCTAAACCCCACAAAAAATGTGCCATTCGTTTCTATTATTCACAGGGAGGTGAGAACGCTTATTCTCACCTCCCTGTGAATAATAGGACGCTCGGGGGACCTGGAACTTACCTTACCCGCCGCTCCACTGCAGCCGCTCCTTCACTAAACAGCTGTTCTCTCCCGATCGCGCGCCCTATCTTTTGTATTGGCGCGCGGTCGGGACAGAGCGGCTATCAGTGAAGGAGCGGCTGCGAGTGGACCGGCGGTAAGGTAAGTTCCAGGTCCCCCGAGCGTCCTATTATTCACAGGGAGGTGAGAATAAGCGTTCTCACCTCCCTGTGAATAATAGAAACGAATGGCACATAGTTCTTTTTTGGGGTTTAGTGTTCCTTTAAAAATCCCCAACTAAAGGAAAAACACCACCGCATCATCCATGAATATTTTGAAAGCAACAAAGGGTCCGTACCGACCCTACCAACAGTCTGGGAAACCCATAAAAAGCCACAATAAGGGGTCATATAATTGCTGCCCTCACCCATTTCAAACAAAACAGCCTAGCACCTATACAACAGGTTAAGGAAGATCTCAAGAGTATGAAGTCAATACATTTCCAAAAACCCTCACAAGCTTCCTTACGAAGGATCATTAGATTACGTAACCAACTAAAAGACCTAACAATATATAAAGTAGAAGCTTCACTATCCTAGCTACGCAGGAACTATTACAACAAAGGATATAAAGCAAAACGCCCTACTAGTCAGGCAATTAAACAACAGATTAACAAATTCAACCCCTAATATAATTAAATCACAAACAGGCAGCCCCTGTCTTTCCCCCATAGACCAGGCAACAGCTTTTGCACAATATTACACGGCGCTATACCATCTGGAACCAGCAATGCCAGAAGCCTCAACACATACATATCTCACTCTAAAATTCCTCCAAGAAGCCAAACTTCCAGATTCCGCCCAAAGAATCCCCTCAGTTGAACGCCCCTTTCACTATGCTAGAACTTAAAAATGTTCTCAAAGAATCCCCCCCAAAAAAATCCCCAGGTCCAAACAGTTTTACATAAAGTTACTAGATTTTCAACAACCTACTGGCCCCCAGGCTATTAACCTTGTTCAATTCATTTTTAACAGGCGATCCGATTCCCCAATCAATGACTCATTCCCATACTGTAGTTATACCCAAGCCTGGTAAAGATCCCTTACTCTGCCAAAACTACAGACCGATAGCCCTCCTTAACACTGACCTGAAAATATACACTAAACTTATTGCGAATAGATAGTACCGACTACTCCCAAAAATTATCCACCCTGACCAAGTCAGATTCATCTGCAACAGGCATGCCTACAACAATACACGCAGGACACTGGACCTCATTGATATAATAAATCGCACCAAACAAGAAGCCCTAATTTTAAGTTTAGTTGCAGAAAACGTATTCACCTCACCCTACAATCTTTTGGTCTAGAGGGCAATATCTTACAAACCATCTTAAATCTATACTCCAAACCTGCCGCCCTGGTACAACTTCCCCATGCAAAATCGCAACCTTTCAATCAATACAACGGAACACGCCAGGGATTTGTACTTTGTACGGAACCCTTAGTGGCCCATGCCATGGAATTCAAACTCTCCCTCTATGCTGATGACGTCCTCCTCACCCTAACTTCCCCTGAACCATCCCTGACAACCCTGACGTCCTTACTTTCTTTATTCGGTACCTTATCAGGGTACAAATTAAACCAACATAAGTCGGAAGCCCTAATCCGTCAATGTCTATTTTAAAATCCAAATACCCGCTAAACTGGAAGCTAAATCATATAAAATACCTGGGTGTTTTGCTTCTTGTACACATCCAATTACCCTAAGCTATTTATGCAATTACGAAACGATTTATCCCACTGGCAGAGATTGCCTATTTCCTGGTTTGGCAGGTTATCCACTCTTAAAATGAATATCCTCCCTAGAATCCTTTATTATTTCGACTCTCCCGGTGCTGATTCCTCCCAAAGTGCTACGGGACTTTCAAACACAATGTTTCAAATTCCTATGGCAAGGCAAGAGGCACAGACTACCCCAAACTGTTTTGGTAGCCCAAAGAGCCCACGGAGGACTAGCAGCTCCAAGTTTTCAACTATATTATGAGGCAGCACAAATGCCCGCTATAGCACACTGGTCATATCCATATAAAACAGCTATCTGGGCCTCCATAGAGCAGGACTGGGCACCCGATGTTAACTTAAATGCTTTAATATGGGATAGAAATGATCTCCAAAACACAAGATATAAGACTTACAAAAAAGCCTTTTTATATTCTACTCAATGTACCCGCACTATATGGGAAAATGTAACTAGGAGACATGGCACCCAGGAGTGCCCCTCCACACTACTTACCTTTTATAGCCAATCTTAATTTTCCCCAGGCAGATCAGGTCAACAAGCCAATTGTTTCAAACACAAAGGGATGACCAGAGTAAGTGATGTATTACACAAGCTAACAGGACCTATGTCACTCTCACCAACTTCCGAACTCCTTCCAGTTTTTCTATCTGCAACTTAAACATTTCATACAGAAGACTTATCACAAGACGAACTTTCCATATTTAACCCAATTGGAACATATATTTTATGCAGGCCCCTCTCAAAAGAGGCTCATATCTTCTTTTTACCGGACTCTCCAGGAACTAAAGATCTCAAAAGCAGGCCCGCATGCATATATATCTGGGTAGACCGATCCCAGAAAATACCTGGACTGAGATTTGGACAGCAGCAAAGTCCACTTCTATCTGTACACTATATAAGGAGAACCTTTACAAAATTATTTTCAGATGGTACCACACTCCTCAACTTTTGCATAATATTTTCCCGAATGTCTCACCACTTTGCTGGAGATGCCAGCAGGCATAAGGAAGTAATCTGCATATAATGTGGTACTGCCCTCAAATAAAATCATACTGGTCTTTAATCCACCAAATTTTACAAAAATCTCTGGGCAAAACACTACCACTCGACCCATTATATTTTATACTGGGAGCTCCATTTCCAGATATCTCAATCCGGCTCCAGAAGTTATGAACGCATATATTGACAGGAGCGAGATGTGAAATACCCAAAAACTGGAAACAACCCCTTCCCCTAACCGAATCAGCCCTTCTCAACAGACTAGCGGATGTTGGACGTATGGAATTTCTAACAGCTCTAATGAACAATAAGATTTCTAAATTCGATAAAATATGGAAACCATACGATACGGCAATATCAATACTTGAGAAATCCATCCATCCAAACCAAAGCTGAACGCTACAGGCATCCCTCCTAATCGAACTCCTTCACTAAGCAGCTAGCATCCTAATAAACTATAATAATTCCTTATTATGAGCCTAGATACAAGTGGGATTGGGGGGTGCTCCGGAGGGAAGAGCAAACGGGAAGTGGTGTAACTTACGCTGGAAAGGGTGTACAATGTGTCTGAACTTGTAGATAAGATAGTATTATATTAAATTTAACTATTTATATCCTGTTACAGTAAAGGGTATGATATGTAAAGTCAGGGGTTATAATAACAATAATTGTAGTTACAATTATAGTTATAATTGTGAATGTGACAGTAATAAATGTACAAATACGAGCATGGAATGTAGAGGTAAAGATTAAGGTCTGATATGTCCCCTGGAGTGTGCTGAGTGGGGCTCGGGTGGCGGTGCCGGAGAAATGAAACCAAACCAAGCTAAACAGAAATATGCACAGGATTACTGGCTTGCGACCCCAGGCATCTAATTATTTCCAATGTGATGTGGGGGCTCCCGGTCCGCTGCAAATCTCAGGTATCTAATTAATATTTACTAACTGTATGGTTATTGTGTATAATGGCCTATATAATGTTAATGTTGAACCAAAATGGACCGCGAGTGCCTACCACTGGCCCACTCTAGGACCAAGAGTCCACGAAACAAGATTTCAAGAAAGCTGTGAGAGAGGTTTTTTTTTTAAATGTTTGTTTATTTGTAATTCTCTTAACAGAATTGTAACAATTCAATTCAATTTATAGAATGAGACCATGGCCAGATATAAAGTGATGGGTACAGTCGGTTTTATAATAATATCTAGCAACAATATTCAGTATTGGTAGTTGTAAAGGTATACAGCTGAAATCAAACTTTAATGTCAAATCTATGGCAAAATGCTATTCTTGTGTATACATGTTCTTTTTCTAAAAACAAAAGAGAAATTAAAAAAAAAAAAAAAGGAGCCCCAAGCCATAGGAACAGATTTCCTGATTAATCTTTTATAGAATATCAGCGAAGTGGGTTACAGGCTTACCTTTCTTTGGAGCCAGGGAACTCTTTCATCATCATTGAACAAGGCAGCTAGAAAACTTAGGGAGAATGGGGCCAAAAGGAGCAAAAAGCCCTTCACTGAGCATAAAAAATGGAGAAACACCTTCTTATAACAGAAGGCATCTTGCAGTCTCATGCTATATGAATAGCCTTGCCCACAAAATCTAAGATTTACTTACTCCCAGGTTCCCCAGAGTATCTCCGCCCCTTACTCTGGGGAACCTAGGAGTAAGAAATTACTTCTTGCTTCCTAGATTTTGTGGGCAATGCTATTCATATAGCATGAGACTGCAAAATGCCTTCTGTTATAAGAAGGTGTTTCTCCATCATCATTGGAGTTATCCTTTTTAATATAATATATATATATAGGCACTTACTATCGTAAACGAAATGTAAAATGCTTCCGATTGGATATCTAAATAAATAGGAGGCAGATCAACAAAAAAATGATATAGTGGCTGGTTTGCAGTAATGAGCAATTTTTAAAAAATCCAGTTTAAATGCCCTTTAAACTTCATCCGTTTTGTTCACTGTTGTGTATCTATATTTTATTTTGTACTATTTATGGTAATACTAACACACTGTTAATTGTCAAAGGGTATATATAAGTGACAGCAACTTTCAGCCTGTGTTTTTGCCCCTGGTGAGCTAGGAAAGCTATATTTGGTCTGTAGTTTCGTCACATCAGGAAGTACAGACAAAATAAGAGTTGATCCTATTAATGCAGGCAGCCTAGTCACATGGCTATAAGTTGCTTAAAGTGGGAGATGTTCAGGAAGTTATATTGCTAAACCTTTTTTAGCAATATAGTTTTTACATGTTTTACCTAGAATCCAGGGTTCATTTTAAATGTACGAAGGAAGACTTTTTTGATTGATCCTTACATTTGGAAGCCACAAATTCCCTTTAATGTAAAGATACTTAATTGCTTAAATCTTTCATCTCTTTATCAGAAATATTTATGTACATACACTCTTCATAATTATTTCTTTCTATACCTTACTCCCTAGGTTGTGATGGATCCTCAATGCAGTACAGAGCAGCAGCATTTGCTACCCTTCAGCCTAACGCACTTCTAGAAGCACCTTTCCAACAAGTCGTATACAGATGCTGTGTTCTATTCTACGTGTATTTGTTTGGGAATAATGTTACAAAAAGTAATGAATATTTAAATGTAAAAATAATAATTGTAAAAAAGAAAAAAAGGCTTATTTAACTTCCCAGGTCTTAGTTTACCAAGATATTGATATTTTGAAGCTCAGCAATATAATGGGAGTAGAGTTCCTTATGTTGATTCACTTGGAATGGAAAACGTACCATGTGTCAGGTATGGAAAATAATATTGCCAGAGCCTGTTAACAAAGATGCACAGCCTTGTAATGAATATTATTAGTCCTGCGTATTACTTAGTTGGAATGGGTGGTGGGTACACCATAGTTGTAGCAAAGGTATGGTGTGATGTTTTAAATAAATTTGGCTTTAGAGTTAGATATCTGTTGTATTCCTTTAGATCAACTGGACTTGAAGTTTAGTTCTTGAAGACGTTTCGCTAGTCATCCGACTGGCTTTCTCAATTCAGAATGACTTGTACAAGAATCTGTGGCAATTATGTACCCTGGAAAATCCCAATTAGGATATCACTGCAAGGTGTTAATGGTGTGATTGCACCACGCCCTTAACACTTGGCTGTGATATGCTAATTGAGATTTTCCAGGGCACATAATTGCCACAGATTCTTGTACAAGTCATTCTGAATTGAGAAAGCCAGTCGGATGACTAGCGAAACGTCTTCAAGAACTAAACTTCAAGTCCAGTTGATCTAAAGGAATACAACAGATATACCATGACCTGGATGAATGAGAACCTTCACAAGCATACTTTAGCGTTAGAGTTCTAGCATGCTTCTTGTTAGTTAATTCTTGCTTAAGTTAAGCGAAAAGGCAAAGATGTTAGTTCAGGCCGTGTTGGTGGATTCACTTGTACAAAATGCACTCCTGTAGCACTTTGGGGACATTGTTGATTTTGTTGGGCTGCTGCCTTCTCAGCTTTATGACATGCTGTGACCTGCCTCACACCGACAATTCTTTACTCACTGTTCTGTGCATGTTATGCAGTCTGTAGTTACATCATGTTGTACAGTCAGTATTGCACTTACAGCAAGGTGCTGGGGGCCTTCCTCAAAGGAAAATAAATTGATCTGTTTCAGATTTTGCCTTTGAAATGTGTTTTTGAAATGGTTTTTCAATGTATGGTCTGTATTTCAACAGGAAGTTCATTCCTCAAATCAAAAATTGTATATTTTATGATATATTAAAAAAAAATCCCTAAAAAAACACCTCTCTAGGTCAATAGATATTAAATTCATCCAGAAAATATAATATCCACAGAGGTAATTTACATTTACATATATGACAGCACAGTATAAATATGGTCCTATGTATGTATCTGTTGATTTATATAGCTCCACCTGGGGACGCAGCGCTGTACAGTATTAAAGTGCTCTGCTTCTGTTATGTTTTTACCATCTTGAAAGACCATTTAGTATAGTATAGTATAGTATTTGAGGTTGAATAAAGACATACGTCCATCCAGTCCAACCCATCTAGCAATATCCTCATTTCCTGCCTAACTGTTGATCCAGAGGAAGGCAAAAAAAAACCCACCAAATTTATGAAGGGGGAAAAAATTCCTTCCTGACTCCAAGTGGCAATCGGAAATTTCCCTGGATCAACTCTACTTTATGTATCAATACCAGTAACTTGCAACATTCCTTGTTTGCAGAAACTCATCCAGCTTTTTTTTGAAACTGACCAATGAACCTGCCATTACAACGTCCACTGGAAGACAGTTCCATAGCTTTACCGTTCTCACAGTGAAAAACCCTTTCCGAGCTTGAAGCCTAAACCTTTTTTCTTCAAGTCTTAAGGGATGTCCTTGTGTCCTTTGACATGTTCTATTGGTGAACAATGCCCCAGATAGTTTATTGTATGGCCCATTAATGTATTTATACACAGTAATCATATCCCCACACAAGAGCCTTTTCTCCAGCGTACATAATTGTAACTTTTCCAGTCTCTCTTCATATTCAAGCTCCCCCAATCCCCTTATTAATTTAGTTGCCCTTCTCTGAACCCTTTCCATTTCAAAGATGTCCTTTTTGTACACAGGATTCCAAAATTGCACTGCATATTCCAAATGAGGCCTTACCAATGCTTTGTAAAGAGGGAGAATTACATTTTCCTCCCTTGAATCCATACCTCTCTTTATACAAGACAATACCATGCCGGCTCTGGCTGTTGCCGCCTGGCACTGCTTGCTACCTTTAAGTTTGTTATCCACCAAAACTCCAAGATCCCTTTCCAACAGGGATTCACTTAACACAGAGCCATTTATAGTATAAGTAGTACAAGGATTTTTAAGTCCAAAATGCATCACCTTCCATTTATCAACATTGAATTTCATCTGCCACTTAGCAGCCCAATGTGATAATCTATCTAGATCCCCATGCAACGATTGCACATCCTCTGAAGTTTTTAATGGTCGACAAAGTTTTGTGTCGTCAGCAAACACAGAAACCTTGCTGACAATACCCACTTCCAAATAAATAGATTAAATAGAAGCGGCCCCAACACAGAACCCTGTGGCACCCCACTTAGCACTTTAGTCCATAATGATGAAGCCCCATTAACAACTACTCTCTGCATCCTATTCATTAACCAATTTTCTATCCATGTACAAATGTGACTCCCCAGACCAACAGACCTTAGCTTATTCATTAGTCTCCTATGGGGGACTGTATCAAAAGCCTTTGCAAAATCCAAGTAAACTACATCTACTGCTATGCTAGAATCTAAATTTCTACTTACTTCCTCATAAAAGTCAAGCAAGTTATATCTGTTGTATTCAATTAGATCAACTGGACTTGAAATTAGATCAACTGGACTTGAAATGTAGTTTCAAGTCCAGTTGATCTAATTGAATACAACAGATATACCATGACCTGGATGAATGAGAACCTTCACAAGTCAAGCAAGTTAGTTTGACAAGATCTATTCCTCCTAAATCCATGCTGGTTGCTACTTATAATGTCAGTCCTTGAAACATACTCTAGAACATGTTCCCTTATTAAACTTTCCAGGATCTTCCCCACCACTGAAGTTAAACTTACAGGCCTGTAATTACCCGGCTGTGAACGACTACCCTTTTTGAATATTGGAATAACATCAGCCTTTTTCCAATCCAGAGGCACACCACCGGACATGAGGGAATCGGCAAAAATAAGAAACAATGGCCTTAGATAAAACTGAACTTAGCTCCTTAAGTACCCGAGGATGTATTTTATCCGGTCCAGGAGATTTATTAATATTAACCTTATTTAGTTCTTTCTGTACCATATCCTCGGTTAACCAAAGTGCACTTGAACCTTTTATACCATTATTGCTACTATACTCTATGATATCTGTACTTGGATCTTCTATAGTGTATACAGAGGGAAAAAAATTATTCAAGACATTTGCTTTATCGCCATCCTCCGTAACTAACTTATCCCCATTAATTAATGGTGCCACATTCTCAGTCCTCATCTTCTTACTATTAATGTAATTAAAAAAATGTTTAGGCTTAGTGATGCTTTCTTCAGCTATCCTAACTTCATTATTAATTTTAGCTAGTTTGATTGCTTTCTTACACTCCTTGTTACAGTTTTTATAATCCCTAAAGGCCCTTTCCATTCCCTCGGCCTTAAAGGTTTTAAATGCCTTTTTCTTTCTTTCCATTTGCCTCAGAATTCAGCCACATGGGCGCGGATTTATTTTTTTTACATTTATTTCCCAAGGGTATAAATTTAGATGTGAACTGGCTTAAAATCCCCTCGAACACAGTCCACTTCTGTTCATTTTATCTTGCTTTTATGGTAACTACAATGTGCGGGCGTGCGGCAATTTTTTGAGCACGCCCACTTTTTAAAAACCACACCCACTTTTCGAGGTAACTCCCATTTTAAAGACCACTACTGCCATACAATCTTGTAATAAGCTACCCCTGTAGTGGATTTCTATGGGACATTATAGCCATATAATCTTATTTTCAAGAGGAGACGGAAACCAGAAGCCACAAAGGCATAGGTTATAATAAATAATGCACCCCGAGCTGTACATTAAAGGAATATTACAAGTGACGTGGAGTGTGGTGCCCTGTATAAAAGGAACTTGTCCTGTGGCCTGATTCTTTTATATGGGCACGAGACTCCTCGGTGACTTCTAATATCCTTATAATTTACAGTTGGTGGTGCATTATCCACTATATAATTAATGATCACCATCATTAATGGTGCATGTTGAATATTCTTATATGTATAACAAGGAGTATCTGTTGTATTCAATTAGATCAACTGGACATGGAATGTAGTTCTTGAAGACGTTTCGCTAGTCATCCGAAAAAAAGGTTTCCCATTTGACCTGCATCGGGAGTTTCTGTTAGGATTTGAAGTTGATCAATTGGTGATACATTTTCGTGATCCTGTGGGGGCCTTTTGGGTGATGGTATGTCAGTTCTTCCAAGGGGGACAGTGAGGGAGGGTCCGTACATGTTTGTAGAGATTTGGTGAAGGCTGCCAGTTGTTGGTATCTGAGCCATTCTTTGGGTGGGATATTCTAGGTTGTTTTCAATGTTCCCAGGGTATTATTTGTCCCTGTGGAGCGATCTGGAACATCCAGATAATCCCTCTGTCAGACCATTCCCTCCAGTCAGGAGTTTGTAAGCCTGGGGTGAAGGCTGGGTTGTTGGTTATGGGTATCATCAGAGATTGGGGGTGTTTCATATTGTAGTTTTGTGTTACTTGTTTCCAGATTTTTAGGGTTGTGCAGATGATTTGGTTGTATGTGGGTTTCGGAGGGGATGGTAGGGTCCATAATAGGTTAAAGACTGGTTTGCAGTCAGTTAGTTCTTGTTCAAGTTCTATCCATCTAGTTTTCCCAGGTGAGGAGTGCCATGATAGAGTTTGGGCTGTTCTTGCTGCTAAGTAGTAAAGAAAGAGATCTGGAAGGGCCAAGCCCAGATCTAGGTCGGCAGAGGGTCGTTTCTCTGATTCGGGGCTTTTGGTTGTTCCAGATAAATCTGGAATATTTATTTTTTACACAATCATAATCCAGCTTCTTTATAAGTTGCACCATATAGATCTCCTCCCTGGACATTGCTGATGCTCTGTATTGGAAGTTGGAACTTTTTAAAGCTTTCCCCTTGTTTTTTTTTTCCTTCCACAGGGCTTGAATCCATGTACCTTGGAACTTGGTCAGATCTGTGGCAGCTCTCGCTCTCGTGTCTCCATGTTGGTGGATATGCAAAATAGCCGCTCCTGTACTTTGGCGCCAGATTGAAGCTCTGCAAGGGCGTATTCCTGAGTGATGTCATCAGTGGTGCGCTGATGAGGACGAAATAGCCATCGTAAATTACATTCGGAAAGTCTAGACGAACGATCGTTAACATCTTTGTATAACATGATTGTGTGAATTAAGATCTTCCAAAATCAATCCTGCACATTATGTAGTCTGCACTTTTAGGAGTCCTCTACCTTATACCGTTCGTTCAAATATGTGCAAATCTTGATTCCTGACTACTCCATTGCTCCTGGCTACTATGCAGCCGTGGACGGTTTCATACACGATGCCTCATTGGTTACCACTGATGCCTTGCAGTGCTGAGGTCCTGAGCTTGATGACACCCTTGGACACATCGGTCAGTAGTTACTATGTTCTCCCTGTGCTTGCGTGGGTTTCCTCCAGGAACTCCCCTTTTCCCCACAATCATAAAGACATACTGATAGCTTGTATGTGTCTAATAAATGTGTTTAGAATGTAAGCTCTTCGGGGCAGGGTATGATGTCAAATAAGTAAATAATTGTAAAGTGCTGCGAAATATGTAGCGCTATATAAGGAAGACAATACATACATACCTACACAGTATGTGTCAACGCAATAAGGAATCCCACGCTGATGGTCTGGATGCTGGGATATGTGTAATGCAGCCTTACCTACTATCCTCCAGCTTTACTCTGAGCACATAGTTCGGCTTGCTAGCAATATGCATTCAACAGAAGCATAAGCTTGACATATAGTTAACATATATATTTTGGTTTAGTTTTACATTACAAGTGTTCTGCATTACATTTCTGCTACACATTTGTCACGGAAGTGAAAAGTATGTATAGGTAGCTTTCTATGTTAATAACCATCATGTCCATTATATGTGTCCAAAATGTACATGACACAACAAAGCCCTTGTGTATCCTTTGCCCCTCTCACTATATCGATGTGATATGGTTTTTGATATGGACACATTATATTCATAGCATACATAAGTAGCTACTGTATTATTTTGTGTTGTAGGTGTGTCAATGTGCCACTACAATAGGCGGACAACACCACATGTAACAAGAATGCATTCATATTGCTGTTAGTACTCTTTTGGTGGAGCATGCTCATGTTGGACACATACAGTTCAGTGGCAATGTTTATGACAAACTTTAAACATACAGATATCACTGTATGATTGCATGCCATTGTTACTTCTACAATAAAGTGCACCTAATTTGTAAAATGTGGACTGATGTGTCATTACATCTGAGTTGCAAAGGTACAAATTCCTGAACTATGGTAACCCGCGCAATCATGCAATACACAAGCACACTAATGTGTGCTTGAATCAAGCTACATGACCAATGAAGAAACCTAAAAATAGCAAGAATGCTGCTAATATTCCTCATTGATTCATGAGGTATGTGTTGCCACACTGGTCTGTTGTAATTTTTGGACCAGCACGTGCAAGACAGTAAGCGACATACAAATGATCTGGAAAGTCATTGACAACACAAACACTTTTTAACAAGTTCTTTGCTTACAAATAAACTAACGAAATAAAGATGAGTTCACATATAATAGAATCTTAGCTGCGGACAGTAATCAATGTTTCATTGATTTTAAATGTGTGTGTATTTTATTATCAAACTTGAGTATGACGCAATTGGTGCATATTTTGTAGCGTACATGTTCACAAAGCTGCAGTAATTGTAAAATATGGACACACACTGTGGAAGCAGCCACTCAGTGTTTGTGTTCTTTTGTCTTAAAATTTGTTTCCAACACAGTTAACATCGTAGCTACATTGCACCATAGGATGCTTGCACGTGCAACATTCCATTGAGCATACACATGAACATAAGGTTTGCTAACTTCACGTATGGCACTATATGTGGGTGAGTATGGAATATTCATGAAAGTCATCACACACTATTATAAGCAAAGATTATGCACAATGTGTGGGGCATGTTATTAGGCAAGAAATCCCACATGAGTGCTTACAACGTGTGGGAGATCATTAAAAATGATATAAATATCCCATGTAAGTACCTTGACATACACATGCGCACATTTGGCAATATGCTAATTTTCTCCAACATGTCATCATTACACTTTTGTGTTGAATTGGTGCTTAACAGAATAATGTTAGTCAACTGTCAACATGGATGATGTATCTGACGCATGTAATTTGATATGCAGCCAGAGGGTGCTGTGTGAATTAATTTGGAAACAGTTTAAAAGTGGTTGAAAATATCTCACATTCTAATACATAGAAAACACTCCTTGTTATATGCTTGTGAAGGTTCTCATTCATCCAGGTCATGGTATATCTGTTGTATTTAATTAGATCAACTGGACATGAAATGTAGTTCTTGAAGACGTTTCGCTAGTCATCCGACTGGCTTTCTCAATTCAGAATGACTTGTACAAGAATCTGTGGCAATTATGTACCCTTAGATCACAAGCTGGGTGTCATCAGAACCCTGCAACACAGAGCCGATTCTCCAGGTCCTTGCCTTTTATTCTGTCCGCCCCTCCTGACAGGCCTTCTCTTTCTTTTTCTACTACCCTCTCCTTGGCTGCATGACGTGTGGTGACATCCGAAAAATGATGATCTTAAGGGGAAGACTGTGTCACTGTATGTAAGTATTATACTCCGGTTAGTCCACTGGTTAAAAATTCTCTGTATTAACACTTGGATTTAGTCAAAAATGACAAGCAATTGTGATTTCAAAAAACTGCCCTGAAGTGTGCCTACAGGAGGGGTGTTAATCTATGCAATAAATTGGTTAAAACTGAAATTACCAAATGCTAAACCCAAAACAGCATGGTTGGATAAACCCATGGATGGGTGCTTCAAGGGCCCAGGTTGTCAAGCATGCCGTTATATGTATAGTGGGAAAGATTTTCCCCACCCGCACATGGTCAAGCATTTTACAATCAGGTGCAGACTTACCTGCACCAGTAACTTTGTAGTGTATGTTATAACCCTATGAGAGACAAAGAGTTTTCACAGATCAGCCATCAGATCAGCCCTCATGGGTAAAATGAACACACTTGACACCGGCAGTAAATACAGTGCAAAGCCTGTTGCCATACACTTTAAAGAAGCAAACTGCAGTCTGGCTATGTTTAGGTGGCTGGCTATAGATCATGTCCCTCTGTCGAACCATGGAATACCAAGAGAGAGAGAGAGCAATTGGAAGCACAATGGATTTGACACCTTGATATGATATCCCTGAAAGTGTTAAATGAGATGCTATCACTAACATGTTTTCTATAAATGAACAAGGCATTGTATTACATGTATTATATATATGGTAGTGTATTCCATGAGTGAGTGTTCCATGTGATGATTTTTGTATCAAGCAGACGCCTTAAAGTATGGTGCTAGTAAGTTGAAACCTAACTTTGAGGTGGGCCTCGGACAGTACTTTACTAGGGAACATTAGTGTATAGTAATTCTTTAAACATGACATAGATTACATATTACATTATGACTCGTATAGACCCTTAGACACGGTTGGCCTACGGTGAGACCTGACTTTGAGGTGGTTTATGGACTAGTCCTTAGTAAAGGGTAATTCAGATACAATAGTGTGATCGAGTAATTTATGAGGTTTCTGAGGTGTATAATTTCAGGTGTGTGTGATCACGTACGGTTTGAATGGTTTGGCTGTCATGCAATGCATGTTCTAGGAAGAGAACCCGGTTGCCACACTGTGTTTGCATATGGGTTTGTAATTAAGAGATATAATGGGTATTTAAAGAGTTTAGATGTTTTCAGTATGCAGATGTAAACCAAAGTATCACTATCAACCAATTAGTTAAATATGCCATGATATACCTTTCAGACAAATGAGAGGCTACATGATTTTAATGTTTTTATACCAGTTTTAATTAATTTAATAAAGTTATTATCACATTATGTTGGAGGGTGAGCACTGATAGGGTTAAGGTGTAGGTGAGTGTGTCTTACCAAGCCTGCAAGATGGGGCGAATAACTTGAACGTGACGATCCTGAGCACGGCCAATGAAGTGGCTGAAACGCATAGATCGTGGTTTTATACAAGTAATGTTTAGTTAAGTCCTGTGAGTGCCCTGGGCTCTGGACTTGTGTTTTAGGTTTTCCGGTTTGGCATCTGAGCAGCTGTTTCAAGGAACAGAGGAGTGCGCAAGGAGTCTGGAGCAAGGTTAAGACAAGACCAATTTGTGCTTAGAAAAGTTTAAAGGTCACCTTGTACTTATTGTTTGAGTATCATAATAAATGCAGACTTCTTATATCTATTGCCTGTTATTATATGTAATAAACGATGCTGTACCCCTTAAGCATATAAATGGGGAAAGTAGAAAAAGGAATATATTATTTGTCACCAAGGATGATGTTTTTTCCAAACCACCTGTAATTAAAACAAAAGTATATTGTTTGTGATTAACCTAAAAATTATATAAATTACAAATACATTTAGCTCAGTTTCCTAACATTTTTTTCTGACCTTCATGTTTACTATTGATTTACAGAGCATACAATGGTTTTACCAGCTGCTTTAGGTCGGACTTTAATTGATTCTGTCTCACTTAATAGACATCATCAAATCCCTAGGTCAATTATTTTTTCAGCATGAAAACATCAATAAAAGGTCACTAGTAAATACAGGCTCATTTAATTAATTAGTGGAAAATCCAGGATAATGTTACATGAATGTACAGTAGAAAACATGAAAGGATGGTTATTAAAGATATTTATTTGCCATGTATATCATACTGGTCATTCACCAAGAAAAATAATACATGTCATGTTCATAAATGTTTTAGCTTAAACTAGAAAGGAAAATTAGCTTAAAAAGCTGCATTTTGGAATAGAATTTGAATGTCTGTGCTTTAGGATTTAAAACTCAATAACCATACTATGGTAATGATAAAGGACATCAACTTTTCATAATCCTTTCTGATTTAATACATATATTTTTATTATTGTGTTTGTGTGTATGGTTACTAAGGAAATAGAAAGTTGGGGTAGGTAGGTTGAGTGTATCAGTAGGATTGTGTGCCTGTGTCTTTGTGGTGTGAGGGAGTTTTTTTGTGTTTTTATTGTCACAAACCCCCCTGTCCAGTCCGCTTAAAGACTGACCAGCAAAACATTAAACTTTGATGAAATTTTTCAGCAAACCATTTCTTTTAACAAAGTATTAGAACAATATAACATCAGGCTTCAGGGGAGCGGGCCGGATGATGTCTCGTGAAAACGTTAGTGACAATCGTATTAGTCCTTATAACAGTTACCAAGTCAAAATGTTTCGACAGGTATTTCCACACCTCACATGGATGGTATAGATCAACTGGACTTATAGATTAGTTCTTGAAGACGTTTCGCTAGTCATCCGACTGGCTTTCTCAATTCAGAATGACTTGTACAAGAATCTGTGGCAATTATGTACCCTGGAAAATCCCAATTAGCATATCACAGCCAAGTGTTAAGGGCGTGATTGGATAGTGGCTATGAGGTGTTATAGGAACACCCAGAGTAAGGTAACTTCGGACCCAGGGGCACGTCATACAGAAAGTAACAGTTGGGATTAGATTTGATCACATGACCCTGAAAACCCCAGAATGTTCATGTTTTAGGATTGGACCCATTATAGTAAATGTGGGAGGGGAAATCACCAATTATGCAGTAATGCGTTTTACGAATACCTTAGCACACTTCTCCTACGTTTCCCTCAGGTCAGTAAAGGATTTCATGTGTCTCTAGTTTGAAAACTGCTGGAGAAGTTACAGGAAGAAGGAGAAAAAGAACAGGAATTTGGCTTTTTCAAATCAAATTAATAATTTGGGATGAGATGGTTGTTAGCTTATAAACAGTCCTAAAGTTCAGAACCAAAATATTACTACAACAAAAAGAATAATTACAACATATTATAAAAGGCATACTCAAACCTGGGACTTGAAAACAGAGCAATGGTGCTAGTGATGTCACAGTGCTAGCAGGAAACACCACCGTTTATACTACTGTAAGTTTGGATAGACTTCAGCTAAAGACTTTAATAAAGGGCACTTGTATGAAGACCACAGTTCCCCTTAAACAAATTCATAAGTTCATAAGGCCAGCTGGATTAACTCAAATTCATGAGTAGAGATGGCCGAACTTTCGAAAGTTCGGTCCATTTTTGAACGTTCAATCTATTTGGAAAGTTCGAAAGAGCGATAATTTGAAAACGGACCCATTAACGTCAATGGGAGGCAAATAGTTTGAATAGTTCGAATGAAATACAACTAAAATATCAATTACGTAAGGAATAATGGCTGTGGGACCTGGGAAATGGTCTGGGGAACACATTGGACTATCCAGGACTTTCGAAAAATAGATTTTACTCACATGCGTGCTACTTTCGAGCTCTCGCGTTCGAACTTTTGAAAGTATCCCATGAACGACTCGCGGATTCGATAATTCAATATTTACTCGCGTATAGGTACAATAGACATTTTACTCGTGGATTCGGTAATTCAATATTTACTTGCATATAGGTATAATAGACCTTTTACTCGCGGATTCCATACTCGCGTATAGGTTTGATGGACATTTTACTTGCGGATTCGGTATTTACTCGCGTATAGGTATAATGGACATTTTACTCGCATATTGGATATTTACTCATAGTTACATGGACATTTTACTCGCATGTTCGTTTATTCGGTATTTACTGCGTATTGGTATATATAGACATTTTACTCGCATGTTCGATTTTTCTGCATTCGATTATATCCACTCTTCCCATTGACTTCTATATGCAATACAGGATCTAAAATCGTGCCTGGGTGTGGACTATTCAGCTACTAGCTTGTCTGCAGACAACATGGCCACCAATGATTGGCAACTATATGATCTGACCAGGCGGTCATATGATAGGATGCCAATTGGCACCCCACATGTTAAGGAGAGCAAACGGCGCATAATGCGCCACATGCAGAATAAACTGCGGATGCAGTTTCGCATCCATCTGACCACCTCTCAACTCCAAAAGAGGTGGTCAGACCTCAAGCGGCAGCGGCGGAACTACGTCCGAGGCATACAGCAGAATGTCCAAGGCAAGTCTCACATTTATATATTAACTGAGTTGTATTAAACACCAACTTTTGCACCCCTCTAATCACAGTGCATATGTTAGTGTTAGTTAGTGTTAGTAAATTTTAATGTAACTGTACACACGAAAAATATTTACTATATTTACATATAATACAAAATTCAAAAGCTCCTTTTTCCTAAACGACTCAAAAGCATATTTTTTTAAATGTTAGTTAATGTTAGTTAGTATTAGTATTAGTAAATGTAACTGTTAGATAATGTTAGTAAATGTTAGTTAAAGTACACACGAAAAAATATTCACAATATTTACATTATTATTTTTTATTTATTATTAATATTTTTTATTATTATTTATTATTAAAATTTACTTTTTTATATATAAATTTGCAGATTTGGGATCTGTTTCTGCCAGTGAGGCTGAGGAGGGTGGGTCACCCCCAGCAACACCCCCACCAAGGCCCCAGGTGTGACCAATTGATCAACTTCAAATCCTAACAGAAACTCCCGATGCAGGTCGAATGGGAAACCTGGCTCAACACTAAGCTATCACAAGTCCAAGAGTCTACGATAAGGTTCAAATCTTAACAAGAGCACCAATAATACAATAATACAAGAAAAAGCGTTCAAAATCCTACACGGCTGGTACCATTCACCAATGCATATCCACAAAATATTCCCACAGGTACCTCCCCTCTGTTATAGAAACTGCCAAGGAAACTTCCCTACTGCTGGTGGTTCTGTCCCGAAATTCAAAAATTCTGGAACGAATGCTACACCCTTTTAAACAAAATTCTCCATGTAGATCTTTCTCCAGAACCCTGAGAAGCTCTTTTTAACAAGAACTCTCCTGTACTGAACTCCAGCGGAAACATAATATACCGTATTATCTGCGCTGTGGCACGCTCACTAATTGCCTCATCCTGGAAATCCCCAGTGCCCCCTATATCTCTGTTGGTCTCCAAAACCTGGACTGTGCACTTCAATGAAAAAACAGTATATGTTGCCAGAAATAAACTTAATAACTTTGACAAAATTTGGGACGCATGGATACTAGCCATGGATCCTCCCGACCAGAACCCCCAAACCTGAAAATATGATCGAGTGGGAGATTGGGGAGGGAAATTTGGTTGGTCGGCCTGGAGACGCCCCCCCCCCCTCTTTCAGAGAAGGGACAAAAGGCCTTCCCTCTGGGGCACCTTGAGAGTAGACACCCGAACAGTGGACATTTCCACTCGAGCTCTACCAACGCCGAGAACTTTCAGAACAAGTAAGATAAATAACCTTTCTCTCCCCCTTTAGAAATTTTCTAAGGTTAACTTTAAGAAAAACACTATTCCTTCCTCCTGCAGTTTGCTTAAGTTAATTGTTGCTTAAGTTAATTGTTAAGTTATTGGTATAGACCATTTTACTAACGGTAGTAACAATCCGCTTCCAATGCAAGTTATCCCCCCTCCCCCCCATCCATCCCCTACCACCCTCTCTCCCCCCTATATCTCACCACACCCCTCTCCCCTTCCCTACCCCTTCCTTTCCCCCCTACTACCCTTCCCCCCTTCCCCACCCATAATCCTGAGGTTGACGCAAATAAAAAAGGTATACCACAATAAAATGACTTACCATGTACAAAAATCTGTAACTCTCTATCTCAGCAATTTAATTCACACACTGTATGTTATATCTCTGCCACCTAACAACCTCAATAAAAAACTTTTATGAGAAAAAAAAAATGTCTGGAAATCAATAAACAAGACATTTGCAATTTCTAACCTTTGTAAAGCTGGAAGTTTCTACATTCACCCCAATGTAATTCCTCTCAGTCTGCAGCCAGTGATGTAATTGTTGGCTCATTGCAAAGGTAGTATTGAGGGCTTATATTTACCCCTCACTTGTTTGGAGACCACAGTTGCCCTTTAGTACCGAAACTGCTCAATGCCATTTATATGCCTGAGCAGTTAGATGTATAATAATTGGGACTGCCTGTGCACCTAATCCGAAAATGATGTAGCAAGACCATACCTATCCTTTTTACAAAAATCATTATCAAATTACTATCAACGTTGTCTAGCACCATCTATGCATTTAACCAGCATCACATACCTTACAATATATGAAAAGTAGGGATGAGGCATGTGATTCAAAAAGGTATGACACTAATAATAATTATGTAAGCTACCCGTTGTCTATCTCTATTGGGGGAAGTAAAAAATTATAGCATTATAATATTACATTTTCAAGAGTCATTTTAAAGTCCATAGATGCAGTAGAACTCTCAGAACCAGAGATATCAGTTCTCCCTAAAGGACTGTCCTTCTGCCCTACTACTAAATTGGACAATATACAACTCTAATTTTTCCATAAAAGGGAAAGTTCTACTGCTCTGTGAGTATGTAAAATAAGTATAATGAATTATTTTATATACTCTGGGCATGCTGTACAAGTCAGGAATACCTAGAGATTCATTTACTGTTGTGGGTTACATTTCCACAGTTGGATTATTTGTTTCCAAATTGAATCAGTTACTAAATGCATTATTATAGTTACTTAGCTTCAGTCACTTATACATTTGCAACATATGTAGATGTTCTTTCCTCCAGGTGCTTGTAAAGAGACTATCCTTTATTTTTGCCATCTGATCTATTCTTATGCAGCAGCGATCGGTTATATGATTTAGGCTTCTGGGAGCTTGCTGTACACATTTCAATATGTTTTAACTGTTTCCTTTCAAAGCACTATATTTTAATGTGGAATGTTCGGGGCTATTATCTGAATTATTGTATGGAGCTTAGATGGTTCTTACTTACCACCGCTCTTCCTGGCTTTCTTCTTCTTGTTCTGCCTTTTTTGGTTTTGTTTTTTGTTTGTTTTTTTCACGTTAGTGAGGGTTTCCCCTTCCTCTTGTTTTTCTTATACTATCCCTTTATTGAATTAATGTAGAGCCATCTTTAAGGTTTAAACACCGGGCAATACTTAGGTCTGGTAGCTCAACCTAGCCACTGAGGAAGTGGGTCCACCCACGAAACGTGTCAGGCGGGTGGGCTGTCCTTTTGTCTGCTGTGTTTGGTCCGTGTATCTCCTACCTTTTAATATGATTCAAATAAAGCGAGTTTGTAATATTCGTATACCTGTGAGTAGCGCATTCTTACTTTGAAGTTTACTTGATGAACCTGGAGCTGGGAGGAGTTGCCTTGAAGATGGACTCACCAGGTGGAGGGCCTGCTTAGGTACGAGTGCTGCCTTTCTTTGTAATCCATTTGATTTGTATTGCCATTACTTAGCCTGTCTTTTTGATTTTGGCCTTTTATGTGATTGCGTTTGACTCCCCTGATCCAGATGAAGGCAAAAAAGGGAAGGGAAAAAACTCCTTACTGACTCCAAGTGGCAATCGGGAATATCCCTGGATCAACTCTACTGTATGAAAGTACTTCTGGTACCATCAATTAATCCATGTTTAATCCAAGCGTTCTTAACTTAAAACACTCTTCTCCAATCAGCTATAAGATCCCCTTACTGACCAGATGACAAAGCCTAAGGGCCGAAAGTCAACTGGGACCACCAAAAAGCTGCTGCTGCCGACCAGGCCACCATGTCACCTACCCCAGAGAAGATGAACTCAACCCCGATCCCATCTGATGACAATCCGGTGCTTACCTTGGCACCCACCTGTAAAGAGCCCCCGCTTATTGAGCTGCAGCAACAGCTCCTGGGAGCAACCCAGAACTCCCAACGATCGCTGGCAACAATGATCGAATAGACACGGTCAGATTGGAGACACACTTCTCCCTCACTACCTGTAAAATAAATCCAGCATCGGGGCAGAGATACCTGCAGCATGAACTGTCAGCCACAAGGAACAAGCTCGACAACCTGGAAAACAGGTCTCGTCGACAAAATCTGCGATTCCTGGACTTTTCAGAGGGATTTGAAGGACAACAGCCAGCCCAATATTTGGAAACCTGGCTCTGATCCAAATTTGGCACCGAAGGCCTATCTACCCAATTTGTTATTGAATGGGCCCATTACACCCCAGCCAAGGCCCCTGCCTCTCGTGCACCACTGATACACCTCATGGCACAGCTTCTCAATGCCTGGGACTGTGAGGTGCGCCTGGGACACAACAGACCTGACCTCAGACAATTCACCCATTAAGATATTCTCAGACTATTCTCTGGACCTCCAATGCTGCAGAGCCATAGAGTATGTGCCTGGGGTCACATACTCTATGGCATACCCAGCATGCCTTACAGCAGTGGCCGATTACCCCCCCTTTTTCTCCCCACAGAAAAAACAATATAATTTTTCCTTGCCCTGGGCCCTCTTGAACTTTCCTCCAGGTGTATCCAGATGGTCAACCAGTGTGTGGATCCTTTGGGACTGTCGTAGGGAGACTATACCAGGGCATAACTCTCTGGAACTATAATATGATTAAACTCTGCCCTGTCTGCGTTTTTCCATTTATTTGATTAAACTGACTCCAAACTGTACTTTATCACAAACAAAGTAAAAGAGCTTCCACTAACAGCAGCAACGCAGAACCCACCCTGTCTATACTTGGACATTTGGAATGGGATCACAGAACTGGTATTACAATTAACAACCTTGGTGCTGCCCTGGGGTCATCCCCTGTGACACAACTTGTCTGATAAATTACGCATGATTAATATTACTAAAGCGAACTTGTATGGTCTGTGCATAATTTATGTATAGTAGTTAGATTTGAGATAACATTGTGTATGTGAATTCAAACCCATCCTCAAGCCGCTTATATTTGCGGGTTGCTGTCTGCTGTTGCTTCCCTCGACCACTAATTACTTTGGCTTGAAGAGCCAAATTACTGTTCTATTTCTTCTTTTTCTTCTGTTTTATTCTTCCGCTTTTTTGGACTGTATCTCCTCCCACAGTTTTTGAGCTAGAGACATGAAATTCAGTACAGACGTGTGGGGCATATGGGAGAAGTTGGCTTTTACCTAGCTAAGGAATCCGCGGAAGCATTACGGCGTTATAGGCGAATTTCGGGACATTTTTCCCCATAGACTATAATAAACAATCCTCAAATGTGGATATTTCAAAACAGTTTGTTTCATAGTCATAAAGACAAATGGTGATACCCCCTTACTGACCTACCTTGGCATTCCCCATGGAAGCTGTTAGGAAAGTGTGTAGTGACTTGGCAAGAATGGGTTAACTATTGGTCCATATTGGCGTAAGAGCTTTCTGTAGCTCTTCTTTTAGTATTGACCGTATCTGTGATGAGGTATTTCTAGGCTGTTTTATTGCGTAGAGGTTTCCTCTGTGTCAGAACTGCCTAGGCTCACTTCTGCCTCATGGCTTCTGGTTTTGCGCGGTTTATGCCGGAAATCTTGGAGCGCTTTCACTGTGCTTCCTCCTCTTTGACAAAAAAAACCTTGGGGACATTAGTTAAAGTTCGTCTTATGTCAGCTATTTGCTTGTTTTCCTGGTTCTGGGGTGAGGAGCTCTTTTACCTTGCAGCCATCTTTGAACTGCTCACAAACGCCCCAAAGTTTGTTTTTTTTTTTACTTCCAACCTGACTGACCTACCCTTCCATTTTCATGGCAGCCATATTTAAAGTCAAAAAAACAAATTTGACTAATCACCAACAATGTTTTTTTATTTTTTTAAACCCAGGTAAACACACCTACTGATCTACTTATCCATTACTGTGGCAGCCATACGTAAAGGGTAACTATAGTCAAAAAACAAATTTTGACCAATAATCAAAAAAGGTAGTTTTTTTTAACCCCCAACGTGGCACAGGTACACACACCTAGCGCCCTATTTATAAAAGATCGGTATCGTTATCGTAAAATAACGACCAGGTTTTTACCGATAACGACCGTTATTTACCGATATCGTTAAATACCGGTCGTTATCGGTAAATACCGGTCGTTATTTACCGATAACGGTCGTTATTTAACGATAACGACCGGTATCGGTAAATAACGGTCGTAATCGGTAAACAACGGTCGCTATCGGTAAAAACCCGGTCGTTATTTTACGATAACGATCGGTATTTTACGATAACGATACCGATCTTTTATAAATAGGGCCCCTACTGACCTACTCCTCCATTACTGTGGCAGCCATACTTAAAGGGTAACTAAAGTCCAAAAGACTTATTTTGACCAATAATCAAAAAAGTTTGTTTTTTTTAACCCCCAGCAACACAGGTACACATACCTAATGACCTACCCTTCCATTTCTGAGACAGCCATACTTAAAGGGTAACTATAGTCAAAAATAAATTTTGATCAATAATCAAAAAGGTTTGTTTTTTTAACTTCCTGACACAGGTACATACACCAACTGAGCTTCAGGCAGACACCCTCTAGGGGGTAGATTAATGTTTATTGGAATGTGTGGAGACTCTCAGACACTGTCTGTATTCTAACCAGTTTGTGACTCTACATTCGGGGAATGTGGATGGAGTGACCCCACCTGAAACCCTCCACATGTAGGTTTGTGTGTGGCCTTCCCTCCCTTATTCCCCTGATCCCTGTATTGATCAAAATCAATCACAATCAAATATTTCTATAATAGCCATGAACCTCAACCCCTTACACTGATAGATAGATCTCATCTAGGTCTGACCGAGTCTCACCACTTGACAAGTGGTCAAGATGATACCAAATATATTTGGTATATTGGAGAATAAAAAATAGATGAAACAACTGACCTCCCAATCTTTGTTCAAACCAAATGGAGATCTTGTTTGCAGTTACAAAAACCACCATAATTCATGTTTTAAAAGCTTATGTTTGTCTCCCCTTATACCTTAGATTAACTCTTTCGATACCTATAAAACGAGTATCTCCAATCTTACCATAAATTCCCAGGGCCGATCTTGAGTCTTGATTAATTATAGAGTATACAGTAAATGTTCATATACACAATCTGTGTGTTTTTTCTAATGTATTGGTGACCACAGTGGCTATGTATACCAAGTACTGTTACAATTAAAAAGATGTTTAATTTGGTACATTTTTAGAGTTTTGGAACTAGTAAAAGTGTGAGGATCTTTTAAATGTGGTTTGCCACCTTTATAACACCCTGTGCTATTTAACCTGTTTGTTTTGTTTGTCATACTAGAAACACTTGGTAGCATGCTAGAAGATACCATTCTACCTATTTTTCTAGCTCTTTTATAGGTGATATTTGGATTCTTAGGTAGCACTTGTAGACTAGGATCACTTGACAATATTAGCCAATATTTTTTGATTTACCTTATTAGCCTGAAGAGAGTAAGTGGTGATAAAATTAGACAGGTGAGATGGGGACTTATTCCTCTTCCTCTGCTTTGTTGTGATACATTCTATTATACATTACGGCTCTATCATAAGCTCTTTTTATAAAAATAGGGTCATATCCCCTATCCACAAGACGATCCTACAGTTGCATTGCTTGAGTATGAAATTTATCCCCAAGTGGAACAGACATGTCCGATCCTAAGAAACTGACTAACCGGTACGCTATTCAATAGTGGGGTGTCCAGATTGATAGTATAGCAACATATTTCTGGTAATTGGTTTCCTTTACACCTCAGTCTGTATCCCCAAATCTCCTCCAACAAGCAGTATATCCAGATATGTCTATCATGCAGGTAAACTCTAATACCATATTATTACTGCTGCAAAAAGCAACAAAATCTAGGATGCCCTGTTTATCACCCTGCCACACAATAATCAAATAGTCAATATAAGGATAAAACTGTTTGATGTTATACCTGAAGGGGTTCTTATCTCCAAAGATGTGGCGCCACTCTCACCAACCCATTGGCATAGGATGGCGAGAATTTGCCACCCGATCACCACACCTCTCGAGATAATGAGCCCCCCCATATAAGAAGAAATTGCGTGTTAATACGTTTTCCAGGATAACCACCAGAAAACTTATCTGGATCTTGGTAAGCCTGTTGTACTTATTTAGCCAGAACCAAATTGCCTGTAAGCCCAAATCATGGCGTATGCTAGAATATAAGCTAACCACATCAATAGTTACCCACCAAAATTCATCAGACCACTGTATGCCCGATAACTTTTTAAGGCAATCACCTGTGTCTCTGAGGCAGAGAGAGAGAGAGCCAACTCTCAGAAATAGAACCTGATCCACATACTCTAATAATTTTTCATTTAGTGATCCAATTCCCGAAATCAAGGGTCTACCTTTGATGTTATCTAGACCCTTATGCACTTTTGGTAAGAAGTGAAAAATCTCCCGTATGGCTAATTACCTCCATGCTCATAATCTATTGGATCCTTTGCAATCTGGATTCTGTCCTGTGCATTCCACCAAGACCACTTTGTGTAAGGTTGTGAATGATCTGCAGGTTGCAAAGGCCAATGGTCACTTTTCTATTCTTATCCTCCTTGAACTCTCCTCTGCTTTCGACACTATCGATCATTCCCTTCTAATTCAGATACTTAACTCTTTGGGCATTCGGAATGAAGTAGCATCCTGGTTGCTATCCTATCTCTCTGGCCGAACTTGCTCTGTATCTTTTGCTAGCAATACCTCTTCTCTGGGTTCCTCTTGGTGTGGGGGTACTGCATAGTTCCTAACCGTCCAGTTTTCGGTGGGAATGTCCTATTTTGCTGGTGCTTTCCCGCTATCCCGTCACCACTCCTAAATTTCCGCATCTTCCCATGTTTGTACTGACCAGGCAGTGTCCGTTTAAGAAAAAAACAAAATACTTTATTGAGTCTGACACACTGCCCGGCCGGTAAGAACTTGGCTAATATGAAGGAGTTCTTATAGCCTTTACATGGAGAAAGTGGCTAGTGCCCTCGGTTCATTGGCCAGTGCCCTCGGGTTCATTGGCCAGTGTTGTCAGCCCCTCCAGCTCATTACCCAGCATAGTCAGCCCCTCCAGTTCATTATGACCTAGCATAGTCAGTCCCTCCAGTTTATTATCCAGTGTAGTCAGCCCTCCAGTTCATTAGCCAGTGTAGTCGGGCCAATAATGTAAAATGGCAGTAGTGTCTTTAAAGTCTTTAAAATGGGCGTTGCCTCAAAAAAAAGTGTGTAGCTTTGGAAAAGTAGGCGTGGCCCCCCAAAAAAAATTGGTGCGTGCTTGCCCACTTTACATTTGTCCCTGATTGGACATTCCAAATGTTGGGAAGTTTGCCGCAGGGGTCTGTTCTTGGACCCTTATTGTTCTCCCTCTGCACTATTTCCTTGGGAGATGTTATTAGCTCTTTTAGCATCAAGTATCATTTATATGCTGATGATAAGTATAATTTATATGCAGATGATACTTATCTACACCTACACTAACTTCTGACATCAAATCACGTGTCTGACTGCCTCCTTTGCCATCTCCTCCTGGATGTTGCAACACTACCTCAAATTAAATCTTTCTAAAACTGAATTGATAATTTTTCCACCTAAACCTTATCCTGTCTCATCTTTCTCGATTTCTGTTGACAATACGCCCATTTTCCGGATCCAATCAGCACACTGCCTAGGGGTAATTATTGTTTATTTAGGGTAATTTTTCTTTCAAGTCCATAATGGTGTAAAAGTATGAGAAATGGGTACTGGGTACAAAATTAAGGCCCAGATCCAGAACCTCCAAATCATATTGAGTTAAACACAATTTGACAAATTGATAACATTATCAGGGTTATTCAATAAAAGTTATGGTTTAAAATGGTGCTAATTTTGCCCCAACCAATCAGATGTAAGCTTTCAAATGTTAAATAATATCTGATTGGTTGGGGCAAAATTAGCACCATTTTAAACGATAATTTTATTGAATCTTCCTGTAAGTCTCTTAACTTTGGTTAAGTCACTAGTGTCTGAAACTAGTGTTGGATACTAGTGTCACTAATGTTGATACTCTTGCTATGGGATAACCTCCTTACAGGTCTTGGCGTGTCTGCTCCCTTTCCTCGATCTCCGGTAATTTCTGTACCACTCTTGGCTCATCTGTCGATCTGTCGATCCCCATCCTGTATTTTCTCCGTTTCCACACACAGTTCATCTGAAAAATGACAGTTTTAACAGACCCACTATCGAAGTGATTACTTGAATCTGAGTCACTCCAATGTGAAGATGGTTTTGTATTCCTATTTTTTAAAATAGATCTTAACAGAGCCTTCACCTACCTTTTAAAGCCCTTTTCTATTTGTATCAGACTCTTTATTTTTTTTTAATCTCTAATAAATATGTTTTTTAAGAGCCATGATTTTATTCTCCAAGCTCTCCACCTGCTTTTCCACCTTCTGTAAATTTTGATTCAATCCAGCTTCACTCACAGACTCTTTCATTTGTGATACTGATTCCACCACCAGCTTCTGGGTTTATTTATAATGTTCATTGTATAAGTCAACCAAAAGTTGCATATAGGAACCGCCCCTATATTGGGTATTTTCTAAAAATGTAAACCACGTGGAACTCTGTCACACTTAATATAATTATATCAATAAACAATAATGTACATTATAAAATACATGAGGTCAAAACAGCATTAGACAGAATCTACCATCTACTGTAATACATAGCATTAGACAGAATCTACCATCTACTGTAATACATAGCATTAGACAGAATCTACCATCTACTGTATGTATTGGTTGGTATATACGACCCTCCTGCAGCTGTACAACAACAGTACAGATTTTAATGAAGTGATGGATGTGGCCGTAGACAGATTGCCACTCCCCACACACAGGACCAACCCCGCTCTACAGGCTGATAGTCCAGACACCCCATATTTTCTAGAATTTCCCAGGACAGTGGAATGGCAAAACTTTATTAATTAGCTCTTGCCAATTTGATATATGATGCAATGTCATTGGAGTTACCGCCTGATGCACTATATATAGCTGGATCAGTTGATTGTTAGCCAATTTCATCCCAATCATTGTAAATTTAGGTATGTTTTAAGGATTTCAATTATCGGGTGTTTGGTTAAGAACTACGGTATTTTCCTGTCTGGGAATTCTATGTATATACAGTGCCTTAGTTGTAGATAGCTATAAAAATATGACCTTGGCAATTCAAACTCCGCACTAATATCCTAAATGGTTCTAACAGTTCTTCTTTAATAAGATGATCAAATTGGTCTCCCATATAGCAAGGAATATTTGCCAGTTGGGGGAAGGATTAATTATGCCAGAGGGCCGTTTCAGGGGGAATACCTCTGTAGCAAATAATTTAATTTGCTTCTTTCCACACCTTGTACATTTGTGTATATAGTGGAGTGGAAGTACCGATCAAATGCAAGCCTGGCACTTCTGCTGTAGATAAAATAGATCCGGTGCTATATGAGGCCAACATATGCTCTGCTGTGGAAGGGGCACCATTTGTGTTCAACCTTATCTTATATTTTAGTAATTCAGCTAGGTAATACATACAGAAATTGGGTAGCGCCAGACCAGCATAATCTTTAGGTTGTTGTAGTTTAACAAGTTTAAGTCGAGTGAGCTCTGAGAATAGTTTTTAGGAAATATAGCAGTGAATGTTCCACAGTGTAGAGGATTTTGGGGAGGAGGATTATTTTTGCCAGATTAGTCCTTCCTATGAAGTTAAGAGGAAGTTCTGCACACGTTTGTATTTTGTTTCAGATTGTGGTCAGCAGAGGCCCTCAAGTTGAGTTTGTGAAAATCTTTCGGGCTCTTTGAGATCCAGATGCCAAATATTTATATTTAGAGACAATCGAGATTTGCCAGGTGTTAGAAGTAATTTTATCAGAGTCTAATGGACAGAGAACGTATTTTTGTCAATTTATATAGTCCTAAATATGTGCCAAATCCACTGATTATCTCAGCTGCACGATTTAAAGAGGGTCAATTGTCTGAGAGATATAAAATTATATTGTCTGCATTCAATCCAATCACATCTGTGTTGGTACCTCTTTTTAGTTTTTAGATTGATTGATTGTCTCGAAGTTGCATTGCCAGGGCCTTTACCCACAGTAAGACAAGTGGTGTCTTACTCGTAATAGTATCGAAACAGAAGCAATTCAGAGCGCACATTTGGTGTCCGTGCGACACCTTCCTCAGACGTGTCGCACGGACACCGAAACGTCACGTGTTTAATAAATTGATTTGAATACTCAAGACTGGAGCGCGCTCTGAATTGCTTCTGTTTGGATACTATTACCATTGGCTGTGGTTTTTGGAGCAGCACCCAGCGATTTCAACAATATACTATAGGTGTGCGGGGGAACTATCTACTTCTGATTACTCGTAATAATATCATCTGCGTACATGTGGTGCCTGCGTACATGAGGTGCCTTGTCTCGTTCCTCAGTGGAGAGGGTAGAGTTCAGATTGCTGTCCAGGACAGTGGTGCAGGGGGCAGCATAGAGTAGTTTAATCCAGCGTTATATAGTCAGTTCTGAAACCAAAACATTTCATACATGCCCAGAGGATGTGTGCATCTAATATTGATGCAGGTACTCTTTCCGGGCATGGAGATTCGAACTTGATCCAATCCCCTTATTAATTAATTAGTTGCCCTTCACTGACCCCTTTCCATTTCAAAGATGTCCTTTTTGTTTACAGGATTCCAAAATTGCACTGCATATTCCAAATGAAGCCTTACTAATGCTTTGTAAAGAGGGAGAATAACATTTTCCTCCCATGAATCCATACCTCTCTTTATACAAGACAATACAATACAATACTGGCTCTGGCTGTTGCCACCTGGCACTGCTTGCTACCTTTAAGTTTGTTATCCACCAAAACTACAAGATCCCTTTCCAACAGGGATTCACTTAACACAGAGCCATTTATAGTATAAGTAGCACAAGGATTTTTCTAAAATGATTCACCTTACATTTATCAACATTGAATCTCATCTGCCACTTAGCAGCCCAATGTGATTATCCAATTCTTGCTGCAATTCTCTGAAGCTTTTTTTTGTAAATTTTGTTTTTATTATTACATTATATATTTACTTATTGACATATTGTATGTTTATTATATATGAAAGAGTAATAATAGTTAACATAAAACATTAGAGGAAGGAGGGGGTAATTAACAGTAAGAAGATGAGGACTGAAAACATGTCACCATTAAATTGTTTAGGGTTAAGGTGGCTATACATACAAATGATAATGGGTATTATACATTTTAATACACATGCCTCCCTATTGCCTATGCTTCCACCCACCACTAGCTAATCTACACCCTGCTTACCCCTTGGGCTATCTATCCCAGTGAGACCGATATTACCCCCCCCAATCTAGTTTAAAATCTCCTCCAACCCTCTAGCCACAGCTGCACCACCATCAGTGAGGTGCAACTCATCACTAATAAAGAGTCTGTGGCTGACAGAAAAGTCTGCCTAGTTCTCTAAAAACCCAGACCCTTCATTTTGAACACATTTACAAGATATTACCAACAACAATACTTCCTCAATTACTAGAAACACTATTTCCTGCCTATTGATGAAAACCAGGAATGTACTTTCCCTCTTGAACTTTCCCCTTTCCCTCAATTGGAAACAATTCCCATTAAATTTATTAGTCAATTTAGTCAAAAAAAATTTGCTCCCCAAATTGCTCTATATATTACAGCACATTATGGTCCATATTCCAACATCCTTTTCCCAGAAATTAAATACTACAACAGACTACTAAAGACTAATTGTACTTACCTGGATGGCCCCTCTTTAGCCTAGAATAAGTTCTGGAAAAAGACAAGACTGGAAAACTCTTATTACAAGTACTCTCACATACACCAGACTAATCTATTAAAACAGAGGGAAGCTAGATAGATTAAAACACTATGGGAACCCTAGTATGATTATTTTGGTTGGTAAATTATATATGATTACTGTGTATGGTTGAATAAAAACGTATATGTAGTAAAACAATAATATATATTTTGCAGGCTACCCCAGGTATTTTCTTAATGTTTTATTATATTGACAAAATAAGGCTAAATATATGACATGCCACCCCTTTCCTCAGCCTCTGCCTTCTCTAATCCCCCCCCTTCCCCTCCCTCCCATTACATGGTTTGTTTATGTTAAATATTTTAAAATATTGTAATGTATCTGAAGCTTGTTGCTAAGACACACTAACCTGATTTATACGACTTATGTTGTAGCAGTGTCAAGCATGTTAATAACTGCTTTGTTTTATTTTATCTAAATACAGTTTAAAAAAAAACAACTTTTCCTCCTTATGCCAACCTCTTAGCCACACATTAATACTCATAAGCACTTTCTGCCTAGTCCGTGGCTGCAGTAAGTATTTAGGAATCACTGGGCCCCCCCAGCAAAACTATGATGGGGCCCCTATCCCGGCTTCATCCACAGTGGTTTCTGGTAAGGGGGCTATATCTCTCATAATAAAAAAATAAGAAGATGGGCCCCATTTGCTCCCAGACCCCCCTGTGGTTGCTCCCCCGGCCCCCCTTCTAGTTACGCCCCTGACAGCATTTCACCATTCAGGTCCCAGGCCAGAAATTGAGTCTAATCAAATCCTTCCTTCAGGAACTCCTCCCCCACCGTACCCCTTCCAGGGCCGTCTCTAGACTTTTTGCCACCTGAAAAAAATTCAAAATGCTGCTCCCCCTCGCTGCACCACCAGAAGGGGTGTGGTTTTATAATTGAAAGTGGGTGATACTTTGTCCGGGAAGCGGGGTTTGCCTTCTCCAAAAGTGGAAGGGTTTTAATACACATGACTGGTAAATAAGTGACTGGTATTAGATTCCCAGTATTTTTTCTTGATCTGCATGTCTGGCAAACATTGATTTTGATCAAATGATTTGCCAGTCAGAAAATAGAGTGAAGAGTCATAGCTGCATTCGGTTGTGCAATGAAAGTCACGGCTTCCCTTGCTATTTAAAGTGACAGTACCTCCCGAAAATGTGTGTTTTATACAAACAGCATTTTTGGCATCTGGGGCCCAGGCACATGGAAAAATCATGTGCCCCAGGCACTTGCTGCCAGGAAAAAAAAAATTCTCTGCCATCAAAACTGCCCTAGCTCAGGTCTCTATATACAAGCCCCCACGCTCTGCAGGCACAGCTAGATGTTCCTTTGAGACTGTCTTCAGACAGGTACAGTATGTCCAACACCCCAAGGGCCATATTTATAAAGGCACGGTATCGTAAATTTACGATCGCTAAACCGATCGGAGATTAACAATCGGTTCAACGAACATAAATTTACGATACCGATCGTAAATTTACGATACAGACCGTAAATCTACGATAACGAAATTGTAGATTTATGATCCCCATAGAATACCATTGTGGTAGTTTACTACAGCACGGTATTCTACTATTGAATGTTTGTTAATTAACGAACGCTCGGTCGTAAGTGTACAATCGCAATCTTACATTTACGACCGCGATCGTAAATTAACGCTTTTATAAATATGGCCCCAAGTGAGACAGGAGATAAACAAATACTTCAAATTCCCAACATCTGCCCTCCCCCAATCAGATTAGGAACTATAACGACAGATGTGTCCTTGATAGGGTGGGGTGTATTCACCACATCGGAAGCAATCTGGTCGCTGGACTCATCAGCTGTTCAGTCCTGAAATATTCTAGAAATCAGAGCAGTGAGACTGGCCCTAGACAAATCCACTTACAGAGAAAGTGTCAGACAAGACAGGTCAACAGGACCTGTTGTATGTATGTATCATACATACATAGGTGGGGAGGAACCAGATCAAAACCACTGTGCTTACAAGCACTTCAAATCTGGGATACAGTACTGTCTCTCCACATCAACTTTTCTCCACTACTAAAATGCTCATCCATGCTCTTATAATCTCCCATCTCTAATACTGTAACTTTCTACTGCTTGGACTCTGACCGCTCAACTCTCTCCTCTCCAGTCTATCTTAAACTCGCCAGCTCGGATCATCTTGCTCTCCTCCAAAAGAGAACCCACAACCCCGATACTTCAGTTGTTGATGGCTTCCCATCAAACAAAGAATCATATTCAATACCCTGCTTTTAACCTTTAAATCCCTTTGCTCTACTGCACCTCCCTACTTATCTTCTCTCTTGGTCCCTTATGTTTCAGGCCGTGCCCTTTGCTCCTCGCATGGAAATCTCCACAGACCCCCCAACTGACACTGCTGCCTTCCACCTTAAACCATTCTCTCTTGCTGCTCCCTACCTTTGGAACTCTCCCTCTCTCTCGCTTCGCCTGGTGACATCCATTAATGCTTTCAAATCTAGACTGTCCTCCTACCTTTCTGAGCGTCAGCAGAACTAATGATTGTTAGCCCTTTTAAGCACTTTGTACCCATCCCCCTCACTTGTACCTGTATGTTGTCCTCCCCACTTAGATTGTAAGCTCTTCTGGGCAGGGATCTGATTCCCGAGGCTTGTTGCACTTATATCTATTTATACATAATTTATATATATGCTTTCTTAACCAATTTATGAAATTGTATTTAGCTTAATTTTTATCTATCTGAATAATGGCTTGCACTTATCCCCTTGTTTGTATACTCTGTATTTTATAATGTACAGCGCTGCGTACCCAAGTGGCGTTTTATAAATAAAATTATACATACATGCATACAGTATGTCGCAGGGAAATCAAGAAAGCTTGCAGACACCAAATCACTCTTAATTCTTTGCCTAGAAGCCACTCAATTTGCCCAGATATATCAATCCTTTACCTCACGGATGTCTGCAGACACAAACTGTTGTGTGGAGACAATGGTCCAAGAACGCGTGAAGAGTGGATGCGCTGTGAACAGAAGTTACCATTGGGCATAACTGCAGACTGCTTCCAGGTTCTCCAGACTTTTTGTCTAAACTGCAACAGTTAATGTGGATCACAGCTCAAACCATTTTTTCTACTTACAGCAGCTTTTCACATACTTGATCGACTCAGCCTTGCCCCACATAACTATTATAAAATATAATCGACTCAGCCTTGCCCCACATAACTATTATAAAATATAATCGACTCAGCCTTGCCCCACATAACTATTATAAAATATAATCGACTCAGCCTTGCCCCACATAACTATTATAAAATATAATCGACTCAGCCTTGCCTCACATAACTATTATAAAATATAAAAATCTGATAGCTAAATTTTTATCCCGATTTGCAGGGAAGGAATCCTAATTTGAACAACCCAGTGCATTGTAGGGGGCACTAGAATTTCACTCCGGTTAAACTTCTACTACACTTAGCGTTAAAGCTTATAATTCCTGAATTGACTACCATCTCTATATATTTAAGATTGCTAAAAGGAGCTTTACTTTCTAGGCCACCTGTCCCCAGATACACATCTACGTGGGACATTGATATCCTCCCACATTACCTAGCTAAATGGGATTTGACGTCTCTTCCCCTTCACCCTCTACGTATCAAACTATGCCTTTGGCCCTAGCCTTTGCTGCAACATCAGCTGAATTAACAGAAACCCACATCCATGAACCTTGAATGTGTCCCTAGGTGGTGCAAAGGCAATTGTATGGATGCTACATGGTCATCCAATAAGACTTTGGTCAGAAATTACTGGGGTCCTACAGAGCCAAAGTGACTTCCCGTGGGACAAAGAAGAGTTTGCAGTAATCATGATCTGCAAACTATATTTGTCCTAGGGAATAGGACAACCACCTAGCAACAGTGCCCAATCCTCCCTCCCATGAAATTCCTGTTCCTGTTGTTGTTCTGTTGTACTGGACTGGAATTGGTAGATTAGAACGCCCCTTGTCTGTTTCACAGAACATCCGAAGTTTCGGAGACATCAAAACCAGAACACAAAAAATAGGAACAGGATCCCCTTCCTATGCCGAGTTACAGTGGAGAGGAAACACTCCTGTCTTGTCCAATTATCCAGTTGTCCCCTACATGTTGTCATGTCACCAAAAAAACCCAACAACAAATAACCATATCTAATGACATTGTATAAAATATATATACATATAGTTCAAACATTACTGTGTCCACTATTTCTTTATTCAACAGTTATACTATAGGACAGCCATCTGCTTCCTGGAAAAAAAATCAGAGGTGCAGCCGAGATCCCGCAAGATCTCAGACTTTGGGCCATATTTATCAAACATCTTTATCGTTTTTTTTACGATCGCCGTAAAATAACGATCAGTGTTCTACAATACTGATCATTATTTTACAATATCGATCGTAATTCTACGATATCACCAATTGTAAGTCTACAGTTCCGATATTATAGAATAACTAACGGTATCGTAGAATAAATCGATATCGTAGAATAATTATCATTATTTTACGACGACTGCGCAGTTCCTTAAATTTTTAAAGGAGCCCCTTGGTCGTTGATAACTATCATTATTCTACAATACCGATCGTTATTCTATGATATCGGCACCGTAGATTTACGATAGCGATATCGTAGAATTACGATTGATACCATAAAATAACGACCAGTATCATAGAACACCGATCGTTATTTTACATCAATTGTAAAAAAACAATAATGATGTTTGATGGCCCTTTGAGACTTTGTTGCACTTCCTGGAACGGGGTCCTAAAGACCACAGTTTTTAGTTTAAAACGGCAATTCGGGAGGCAGCCGCCTGATACCCAACTAGCTGTTTCACCATCATCTCCTCTAGACTGTAAGCTCTCGGGCAGTGCCCTCCTTCCTATTGTACCACAGTAATGCTGTAACTTGCCACATTGGATGCTGCTGGACAAACAATTACATTTTTAAAATATTTGCATGTGTTATTACTTGCACTACCCTATGTATGTTTTCCTTTTTTTTTTGGCACTATATAAATCCACAATAATAATAATAGCTGTTGCTAGGTGGCTGTCCTATTTCTATTTCATAGATTACTGGCAACTCTTCTGTCCTTAATATTTGTCTTAATGTCCTTAATAAACAGTCCACTCTTGTTCATTTACACTCACAGGAACAGACTTTTGTCAGGTACAAACAGATACTAATCAATATATAATCTATATTTATATATAGAATAAGATAAGATGAGCAAAAGTCATTTTTCAGTGTAGTTCCCTTTAAGAAAGTGTCTGGGCAAACTATAATTAACAGGGTGGTAAGAGAACATACTCCTACCTCCCTGTGTGCAGTAGTGGTGCAGCTTTATACTTGCTCTCGCTCTTTTTAAGAGCGAGAGAAAGTATAGCAAGCATCTTCTGTGCATGTGTGTCTCTAAGAAAGATGAAAGGGATGCCAACACTGGTCCATGTATAAACTGTTAGAACTTACAAGATAGGTATACAGCTGCATCTCTCTACTTTTACTGCACACTTGGATATAGGATTATGTTCCCCTGACTTTATGTAAATGTTAGTTACTTAAATATAGCACTTTCGTGTCCCTTTAATAACCAATTAGTGGTAATCTCTCTAGGTGAAGCGCAGGGCAGGAGTAAAGATTTTACACAGGTATAATTTTCGTTAGATATCACTTAGCTGATGCCACTCAAACTTTCCAGTAAGTGACTCTGTTACTGTGTGGGCACATCTTATTTGCATTATCGCTGGGCCTGAGGGTGTCTTATATTTACAAATATGCATAGGATGGGCATGGGGGCATCTTGTATTTACAAATCTGTGTGGGCTGAGCATGAGGGCATCTTAAATTTACTAGTATTTTTCGGCTGGGCATTAGGGCATCTTATATTTACAAGTCTGTGTGCTGGGCATGAGGGCATCTTATACTTACTGTGTGGGCACGTTATATTTACAAGTCTGTGTGGGCTGGGCATTTTATATTTATATATTTGCATTTTATATTTACAATTCTGTTTGGGCACAAGTATGTGCAGGCTGTTCCTCAAGTCTGCATGGGCATCTTACATTTACCAGTCTATTTGGTGGGAACATCTCTCCAGTCCACCCATTGCCCTCTAAATCACCAGCCAGTGTTTTAAAGGGTATCTAGTATTAACAAATTTCTGTCTTTTAGTTTTATTGAAGAATGGGAGATAAAGGAGCTTTGTCTTACCTCCCGTTCTTCAATAAAACACTCGCTCCAGCGCGTAGTTGGACAGGTCCCGACGGACTGTTTTCTATGCGCATCCGAGATTCTAAACCACAAAAATAAGTTAATACAGAGATAATATTGGAGATACCCTTTAACGCACAATCCGAAAAAGTAAACAACAGTGTTGGCCAATTGCTCTGGCCACACTAGCTGGGTTATTCAATAAAAGTTCTTGTTATTAAAAATGGTGATAATTTTGCCCCAATCAGATTGGTTGGGGCAGAATTAATACCATTTTTAAAGATTATCAGGGAGATTCAATAAAAGTTCTTATCGTTTAAAATGGTGCTAATTTTGCCCCAACCAATCAGATTTTATTCAACATTTGAAAGCTAACATCTGATTGGTTGCGGCAAAATTAGCACCATTTTAAAGATAAAAACTTTTATTGAATATCCCTGTAGGTGCACTACTAATCAGAGGGCATGCAATCTGCATTTTTTTGCACAATTGCATGTGATCGGACTGCGCTACAACGCACAATCGCAGCGGGTGCCAATGCTGCGACCGTCAGCCCTCCAGTTCACCAGCTAGTGTTAATAAGCCCACCATACCGACAAGTCATGCCCACATGACTCGGTTTGTTTTAGGTGACAAAAGGTCTAGAAACTCCCCTGGGCTACAAGACAAGACTAAATGTATTTTAGACCAGTTCTTAAAACAACAAATATTAGCCTGAAATTACACAAAATCAGCGTCAAACCTAAAATTTGACTCAGCAGTCTGTAGTACCCAGGGTGACCACCTAAACTGCCAGGTCCTCACAGCTGGTATCACCTTCTATCTTCTGTAATACTTACTTGAAGTTTTCTTCATGACTCTGGCTCCACTAATGCGATCCCAGCCAATGAAGACACTCTTCTACAAAGTGAGTCTTCTCATTGGTCACTGACTGAGTGAAGGACGAAGCCACAAAGCGAACTTCAAGTAAGTATTGCAGAAGATAGAAGGTGTTCTTACCCTGGGTACTACACATCGATGGACAGTGGTTTAGATGAGTATAGATGTCCTTTAAGTACCGTATGCTCATCTTGAAATTAGATTTTTTTTATTCTTTGGGTATGTTTCAATGTTTGCACATAGAAAACAGTCTGTCGGGACCTGTCAGACTGCCCCTATCAATTGACACATTTCACCATTTGTTTGCAAACCAACTAGTGACATTGCATTATTTAATTTAAATAAAGAAAACTATAGAAACCAGCAAAGCTTTGTTTTAATAGTTTATTTCTAGCAGTATCACAGTTCTCAGAACTGAATGGCAAATTGTATCATGCTTATAGTTATGGGTCCTTAGATCTTCTATGTTTGGTCAGTGTAGAACCCAACAAATGTTAGAGGCACCTAGAACACAGGTCTAATGTTCTTGGTACATCTACTCTTGAAAAGGCGGCCTAGAACACATGCCTACTCTATTAGGACCAATCCAAACAGTTTAAAACCTTTCTAGTAACGTGTTGAGAAGTCTGGATCACAGGACAACTTCCCAATATTTTTATTGGCACAGAAATGCTAAACTTCATAGAAATTTTTCTTTCCAAACACAAGTGATTAAAAAACAAGCACAAATTAAGGAAAAAATGGGAGAAAGGTGCTTAATATATATTTTAGATTAAAATAGATCTGTACAATTTGGCAGTTCTCTCTTTTTTTATACCTTAGATCTCTAAATATGTTAAGCAAGGGAAGATAAAAGGACAGTGACAACATTAAAATTAAACAGTGCATAAAAACTTAATTTCAGAAAAAATATTTCTTGTAACAGCTTTGGCAAGGGAATAATCCTTAATCTATATTTACACATACATGACATTTTGGTATAATTTTTTTCCCTGGGCTGTGTTAGTGGCATATCCTTAATTTAGCACTGAAATAATTCTCTGATTTAATAAGAGTTGCAAAAGTTTACCAGTGCTATTAAAGGGTATCTTTACTCTAAAAAAATAAGTTATACAGATACAGCAAGATCCCACTACTCCAAAACTTTTTTCGGATTTTAAATCTGAGCTGTAGATTCTGAGAAATCATCGTTTGAAATCGCAGCATTTAAAGGGAAAGACTCCAGAAGCAGAAATTGTAATATGTGACCCATGCATGACCTCTTTGGCTGCCTGCTAGCACACTCCCTGCAACATTTAAGAGAATCAGCAGAGAAAAAAAGGCATGGGGACGGGAGGGGGAGATGAGTAAGCAGAGCAGTGACCGTGGTGAGGCTGTGCAGAACTTATAAGTGTCACAGACACTACAAGAAGGCAGTGAGTAAGGGAGGGTAGGGGCAATTAGGAGTACTCACTAAACATTAATAACTTAATGACAATGCAAGCAATGATAAATATGTGAATACCACCATTTAAACTTCTCTTAAATTGTAGTTTCAGAAAATAAATGTAAAGTTGTTTCAGTGAGTATAGTGACCCTTTAATTCTAGCAACCAATCAGATGTTTGCTTTTTAAGATGGGCATTCTATGCATTGTCTCGACCAACCGTTTGGCACTTCCATCCATAGAGGGTGCATGATCGAGCGTAGTTTTCCGACGCATCTGATCATTTGTCCAATCCGGACAAAACAAATGGTCAGACATTGGCCATGGCCAGCCAAACACCCATGCAATTTTTTCTGCCTGATCGACCCAATATACTATACTATCGGTCGATCAAGACAAAAAATTGCATGGTTGTACACAGCCTTACTGCAGTTAGATAACATCTTAAGGTTTTTTGTGGACTACTAGCACTGGCAAAGGTTTGCATCTCTTGTTTAAATCAGCCTCTACCATTTATGCTATACGCAAGTTGTAAACATAAAGAGTTACATTTCTCCACTGATGCTAACGCATTAGGTTTGATGACTTTAAGAAAAGCAAATAAAATGCTTGAAAGTGCCATCAGTACTGACAATAATATACTGTCCACCTAAACTAGATCTAAAAGAAGTGATAGGTAATTATTTTGTTTTCATTGCCACATAAATACACAACACTGTTCACTTCTTGAAAGCAGAAGGTGCCCTGGACAGGATCTTCCACCAACGAAAAAAGGTCAAAAACGGACACTAGAAGAACAAATCCTTTCCCAAAAAGGCAGTGGGGTTTGTATATAAACCAGGTGGGACTGCAGCAAGATGAGGGGCACCGCTTCTTGTGGTGGATGGAATTTCTTTCTTATCCAAACTGGCTTGAAACCCATATTGCCGACAACTTCATCCCACATACAATTCAAGATGACTGGAGCCAAAGCTGAAGATTATTCCATGTTGAGAGGGTTCTGAAGCTGCTCGCTTCAGGTATGTGTCTCCTAATGATACATTTCAAACATTTAACAAGTTCTCTAAACTCCAGAAAAGATGTTAAAAGTGTTGAGTGGTGGCTCTACCCATCTTCAGTGTTTTAAAAAAGGCATTATGTTTGATATGTCAACAGTTTGCATTTTAACATTGAAAGTGAAATCATGTTTAATCAAGATCTTCCATGAATTAATATTTACCAGGACAGTTGATGTGGCTTAACTTTTACCTTGCTGACCATATGGAAGGATAGTGAGGCTTTTAGCATTCATGCAGCAGTAACGGTAAGAAACCCAAAATAACTTAGTGACCCTTAGGTGAGCAGAGGCAAGGAGACAGGGCGAGCATGCAGTGAGCAGATGTGAAAGGACACATATAGTCCAAAGACAGCGAGTAACAAACCAAAGGCAGAAGTGAGGTCAGGGCCCTAAGAGAGGGACAGAAAATAAAAGGAAACAAGAGATGGAAAAACAGCTTGAAAACAAATACAAATTAAAATATATAGGGTTTTAGGGTTCCTCTGATCTCCAATTGGAAGGCAGAATTCTTATTCTGTATATGTGCAAACAGAGGACATTGTATTAAAAGGCGCAGGTTACCTTTAAAGAATTGTATTTATGGTTTTGTTTACTTTATATTCTTCAGTCTCTGTTTCTATTACGATTTCATGGGTATTGACAGATTCCATAGGAATCTGTCAACAACATGTGATGGTAAACACATGCACAGCCCCAACCAATCCCCTATACACGGTAAAGGGATTAGTCGGCCCAGTACCCATACACCGGCCAATCATATAAGCTCCCCTAGCTTAAAGTAATGGAGCCAATATCAACAGACAAAAACTTTCAGTTGGGAACAACCTACTGCAATGCTGACAGCAGTGGTTCATCAGGATAATGGTCGGTTGATTTCGGACCTTACATCTTGCCAATATTCAGCAAATCCCCTCTGGATTTGTTGAGTATCAAACATGTGTATGGCCACCTTTAGGTTTGTTATTTATTACTACCAGCCAGATTGCATATTATAGCGGATGCTCACCCACTGGCATGAATTGAAATGTTTAAATGTAGCTCCCAAAGATTGGGGTTTACAGGATGTTGTACCCTTGAAATAGATGTTTGCACAGAGATGCCACCAGGCAAATCTGTAAAAGTACTTTAAGCAGAAAATAGGAGTAGGCTTCTCTTCCTTCGCCTCTTACTGAATGATCCACATATCCTCCAATTACAGGTAAACGGAACTTATCTTGCCTCATTCTTTTTCAGAGATTCACGTGGTTGCCTCTCTGTGCAAAAATTAATTTCACCGACAAGAAATACTTTCTTTCGACTGTACTCCTTGGTGGGGTACACTTACAGCACTATAATGCTCTTTTAATATGCAAGCTTCTTTAAGAAACAAAACTCAATCAAATATTAGCACAAATCGAGATGCATCATAATCAGCTTGCAATAGTTATTAATAATCCAAACTAAACTTTAAGGGGTAAAATTCCCCTTTCTATGCAATTGCATTTTTTATTCTATTGGATTGGTAGTTTAGGCCAATAGACTTCATCAGAAGATAAAAGGGGTTACAAAACACCCCATAAATCGTGAATGTTAAATGAACACTTAAAGGGACTGTCCACCCCTCTTTTGAAAAATTAATATATGGTAGATTAGCCCCCAAAACCTAGAGATCGTTTAAGTCTAAAGCTGTAAATCGGCTCCCACACGGAGCTATTATACTTACATGCTCCTCCTCACTCCACCGCTGTGGCTCTGCACGCCAGGGCCAATCATATAAGCTCCCCTAGCTTAAAGTAATGGAGCCAATATCAACAGACAAAAACTTTCAGTTGGGAACAACCTACTGCAATGCTGACAGCAGTGGTTCATCAGGATAATGGTCAGTTGATTTCGGACCTTACATCTTGCCAATATTCAGCAAATCCCCTCTGGATAAAGCTGTAAATCGGCTCCCACACAGAGCTATTATACTTACATGCTCCTCCTCGCTCCACCGCCGCGGCTCTGCACTTCCGGGTAAGGCAGTCAGTGTCGGCCGTGACTGTGACGTCACGGCAAATCACTGACTGCCATTCCCGGTGCAGTCTCCACTGTGGCTGCTCGGGAACAGAAAAAGAACAGAGCAGCCACAGTGGAGACTGGGAGAAGCACCCGGAAGCAGCGGTGGAGCGAGGAGCATGTAAGTATAATATCTCTGTGTGGGAGCCGAATTACAGCTTTAGACTTAAATGATCTCTAGGTTTTGGGGGCTAATCTACCATATATTAATTTTTCAAAAGAGGGGTGGACAGTACCTTTAAGGACGCAAAATAAAAATATTAATATCTCTCGTCATCGGGCCTGTTCAAGTTGCAATCTTCTGATTTGTGAAAAATAAAAGGACTGTGGCTTACTTGGTTTTAAGGGCATATATAATTCTTATTATATAATATATAATAAGAGTTTGTTGCTGATTACTAGGAGATAAATGAGCTACCTGAGAATATATTCTAACCTACAAGAATAGTTACTGCACAATAGGGTAAACATTGACTAATCAGAAAATTACAACACTCAGAACCAAATCATGACTTAATGAGATAGCAGAAATACTGAGTGTAAACTTTTTAGAGGGAGATTTGGTCCTTTGAAATTAATTATCCCCGCCCCCATTTCCGTTGAAATGTAATTGTGGGTACATCTGCCTGGTTGTCTATTTTCATCTTGTAGAAAGCTCGCCCCGAAGTCCTTGCACCAGCAGACCTTTAGGAATCTAGAAAATAAGAAAATACACAGTCTGGATTAGGTGATAAAACAGCAGGGGAACTACCTAGTTAATAGATTAACAAGATCACATTTAGGACAGCATGCCCAAATGATTATACAGGGCGTTATTTAATAAGAGGTGCAAACATTTGCCAAAGCTGTTTATTTGCCTCAACACAAATAAACAAGAAACATTTGATATCATCTGATTGGGTGCTGCATAAAAAAAACACTGGCAACATTTTTTATCTTTTACTGAATAAGGCCCTATACTAAAGGGAGAACTAAAAAAAAAGTTAAAAAGTTATATTCCTATGTGTGTTTATCTTCATTTATTTTTTTCAGATTTCTGGCTGAACATTCTTTGTACAAGGCTTAGTTAAGTCAGTGATTGTTTAAGACCCTCCCAGTTTCTTGTAGGGTTATTACAACACAAAGAGCAGCACGTGTAGAAGATCTAAAGAAACAGTAGCTTGAGGAATAGCATCTTGCAGCTTTTAATCTCATTTAAAAGGATTTAAGTAAAAGGGCACTTTTGAAAGTAAATTCTTAACATTATATTGTAATATCACTTAAAGGGAAGCTCCCAGCCTGAGCTTTTATACTTACATGCTCCTCCTCGCTCCATCGCTGCAGCTCTGCACTTCCGGGTAAGGCAGTCCGTGATCGGCCGTGACAGTGATGTCACGGCCAATCACTGACTCCATTCCCGGAGCAGACTCCACTGCGGCTGCTCGGGAACACAAAAAGAACAGAGCAGCCATAGTGGAGACTGAAAAGAGAACCCGGAAGCGGCGGTGGAGTGAGGAGCTTGTAAATATAATAGCTCAGTCCCTTTACACCCATTCTGACATAGGGAAATCTATTTTTTTCCTGATTTTATACTGCTGAATCCTGACAGCTTTCCAAGAAAGCGTATATTAACAATTCAGTAAAAAAAAAAAGTGAGCCTGGGAAATTGAACCTGCAACCTCGTGTTGTCTGCCTTTCTAGAGGCAAAGCATTATACCAACAGAACTACTATGTAGAATAGTACATAGAGAAACTTTACATTTTCCTAGAAACAAGATGGAACCAAACATAAAAAGCAATAAAATCAGCCGATTAATTTTCATTGTTTCATAAGTAAGTCTGGATATTTGAACCTGTGACCTCATGGGCTGTGGGTTTTTAAAATGTTATATTTGTATACTGAACTGCCAGAGACAGGTACATTTAGAATTTTGGGGGGTAATGTTATATATTTTACGGCATTTCTTACTACTTACTTTCGGCTTTATTGAGCCATCATCAGTGTAGTGCAGGCCTCTGGTTTTGCTGTGTGAAGCGCCTATGGACAGACATCACTAATAAGGACCTTTGTTCCTTATTTGCATATTGCTGAAAAGGGAGTTTCAAAGCTTATATTGTCTCCCTATTCTATTTAATTTATTAGTGACATCTGTCCATACGCGTTTCACACTGCAAACCCAGAGGCCTGCACTACACTGATGATGGCTCAATAAAGCCAAAACCTGTCTGTAGTTGGCGCTCTGGTTTTGCATTTAGCTGTAAAAGTCTTTTTAAAGATATAGCTTTCCTAAGAGCTTCCATGGAAACATGGTAAATATCCAAAAGTCTTTGTTCCTTATTTGCATTTCCCAGACTGTGACAGGTTAAAGCTGTGTCATAAGCCCCTCCCCAAAAATCGACCTTTTCTGAAGTTAGTTACAGACCTGCAACCATTATTTGCCCTTGTACCTATGGACCCCTTTTCTTTTCAGGCTTGTGGCTAGCTTTAAAAATTATTAAGAAGTTTGGGACGGGGCATTTGATACAGGTGATAATGCTCTGTCCCAGCAGTGGGCACGCTCCAACCTTGAACTTGGGGGCTGGTGATGTCACAGCTCATTGTGATAGCAGAAAAAACAATCTTTATACTGCTATAACTTTATATAGACTGCAGCTAGAAGCATTTTCCTTGAGTCATTTTAAAAAGTGTGCGCTTTTTAATATAGACCAGTTCTGAAATTTTTGTCTGACCACCACTAACATAGCAGATTAGCTTTTAATGGATTAAACCGTGCGTGATGGAGCTAAAATGCAGTCCCTGAAGGTTCTTGGACAAAGAGCAGCAGACCGATTGTTTTTTCCTATTCCCAACCACAGATCCATTAGCAGAAGCCAATTTCTTCCCACAGAGAGACAAAATGGGCAGATGATGTTAGATATAAGTCATGGCACCTTTGGCATTTCTGTCCAAATATACTTCAATGTAGGATGTTGGCACATAACCCTCTTCCTCTTCGCTCCTGCGGATTCGTGTCCAGCCATCTCCCTTATCTTCTTCTATAACACTGAGTATTTCTCCTTCTGTTACTGATATGGTTCCTTCATTTTCACCTGGATGGACAAGATTACAATTAGGCTTTGCTATAGCTAGTAATAGCTAGTTGGGGGCAAAACAGACATTTACCCAAAAGTTAAGGAAATCTGACTTGCAATACAAGTGATCGAATCATTATAAATCTAGCCCTGGACACAATGGGTAACATTTAATGACAGAGGCAGTTTTTAAATACACACACATATATATATATATATATATATATATATATGTTATATTATATATAACCAGGCTGACAGGAAAAATGCAAATCAGTCCAGCCGTATTAATTGTATTTTATTAAGAATGCAATCCCCGGTCTGATAACCCTAGGCTGGGGGAGGGAGGACCTTGTTCCCTTTAAATTGTGGGCTCTTACATGCACTTATGCGAATCAAAAAATCTGCTGGAATATAAATAATGATGTGTAGCGCATATTAAATTAGAGGGAATATTTGGGGGACTATTGCATTGCAATATATTGTAAAACTTTTGCAGAATCATAAAGCTGGCATTAAAAAGTTTTTCTTCTATTAGCATATTACACTTTATATGGCATTGGGACCACATATCAGAAGGCCAGGCTTGTACAAAGGAAAGGTAAAAGGTACACATTGCAATATTTGTTTACAGTACCCTCCAGCATTACTCTGCTATATATAATATATAACTAACATTCCCTCCACTTGCAAGACCACTTTGGAAGGGTTCCCCCTTCCATTAGTCATAGATTGTTATAAAATTAAAATCATAGATTATATAAGTGAGCTCTTCATCCCTAGACAAACAATAAATAGGAGTAATATTTGTACAAAATAGATGTATATGAATATGGTTCAGACCAAAGTAGACAATCTACTACTACAGCACAATGGTTGGCACTTATTAGTTACTAGTCACTGTGGGCACTTATATTTACCACTCTGTATAGTCTGGGGACTTGCATTTACCTGCCTGTGTGGGTACTAACATTTACCAGCCTGTGTGGGCACTTACTTTACCAGCCAGAGTGAACAATTACATTTATCAGTCTGTGTGGGTGCTTACATTTACCTGTATGAGTGGCCACTTACATTTACTAGTCTGTGTGGGCACTTGCATTTACAAGCCTGTGTGGGAAATTTCATTTCACAGCCTGTGTGGGAAAGTACATTTACCAGTATGTGTGGGCAATTACATTTACCTGTATGTGTGGTCACTTGCATTTACCTGTCTGTGGGGGCAATGTATATTTACCAGTCACTGTGAGCACTAACATTAACCAGTCTGTGTGGGCACTTATATTTAGCAATATTTGTTTGGGGCACCTAAATTTAACAGTCATTGCAAGTGTCTTTTGTGCTTGCTTCCTTTTCGGTTGCATGGAAGACAAGCAGAAGGGGCTCAACCGGCATCCGCTCCTGTGATTGGCTAAGACATTGTTCCAATCACAGGAGCAGATGCTGGTCAAGCACCTTCTGTTTCTCTTCCATGCATGGTAAAGGCACAGAAGACAGGAAGAAGGCAGCGAGGAAACGAGGGCCAATAAGTACATTTGGGGAAAGCTTTCAGATATATAAACCTCAGGAGGTCGAGGTTTGTGCCCATTTCCTGCCACATATTAAAAACCTTTTTTTTTGAAGGTGGACATACCCTTTAACAGTAACCAGACAGTGTTTTGTCAGCCCTCCAGTTTCCCACCCAGTATTAGTCAATCCACCACTCCCACAAACCAAGCCCACTTTTTTGTAGCTGTGCGCTTTGCACACTGCAGGTAGTTGTAAGAGGCAGGTTTAAAAAGTTTCCTAGGGTGGTGCTAGACTTCAATGCAAACTAGAAGCTGTAAGTGATACTCAGCACTGAAGAGCTGCCAATGGGGATAAAATGTTATAGTAGCAGCTGTCAGACTACTTTGCTCTGTGATTTGCTGTTCACACAGTGGACAAGGACATTTCTGGCCTCTGCTGTTACAGAGAGAGAGGATAAACAAAAGAAAGTCTTTATGATGGCCAGCACCTCATTGGCTGAGCTTAGCAGTTTTATTTTCTGTATTTATTAAACTTATTTTATGATTTCCGATGGTTTGAAATTACAAGAGACACTTTTACCATCGAACGGATAGAGGGCTTTACATGTTCCTATAGTTGGTAGAGGTTCCTCTTCATCAAAATCATCATCAAACTCTGTAGGTGTCACCTTCACCTCTGTCTCCTGGCTGTGATCTTCTGTGTAACTGCCATCTGGGCTGCTCAAGAAACAAAACAATGGAACCACTATAGCAACGGACACCAACAAGCTGAATGCACTTAATTTAAGGGACCTCACACATGTGACTAATATTATCCACATTAATCTCTCCCCATGTATCACTTGCACTAATCTCTCCCCATGTATCATTGTATCACTCAAACTAACCCCTCCCCATGTATCATGGTATCACTCACACTAATCTCTCCCCATGTATCATGGGGATATACATGGATATCCCCATGTATCCAAAAAAAAGGTTGCAAGAATATTGATGTGCAGTACCCTGTGTTATTTAGTACTCCTTGACCTGAGGAAGAGAGAAGTGTATCTCTTGAAAGCTTGTCCGTAAAAAATGAACTGTTAGGGCTAGGCCAACTGCTGCCCTTTTCTTGCGTTTTTTAATATCATCAAAAACGCGGCAACGCACCAAAAACGCGCATTTTCGGGTGCGTTGCGATTTGTGTTCCGCATTTCAAATTGTAATCGCATGCAAATGCAACGAAATCGCACATGAAATCACATGCAATTCCGCGTGAGATTGCGTTTGCGTTGCAGTGTGGCTGTGCCCTGTGTCCATAATAAAAAGGTATCACCACACTAATATCTCCCTATGTATCATGATATCAACCACACTAGAATCAAGGTATCACCCGCACTAATCTCTCACCAAGTATCATGTTTTAACCCACACTAATCTCACTGAGTTTCATGGTCTCACTCACACTAATCTCTCCCTATGTATCATGGTATCACTTGCACTGATCACTAATCCTGTATTATGGTATCACCCACACTAATCTCTCTCCATGAATCATGGCATAACTCGTTGTCCACGTATCATGATATCAACCACACTAGTATTTCCCTCATGTATCATCCACACTAATCTCTCTCGGAGTTTAATGGTATCATTCACACTAGTCTTTTTCCATGTATCATGGTATCACCACACTAATCTATCCCCCTGTATAATGGTATCACCCACACTATACTGTACCTCTCTCGATCCTGTGCACAGTTATTAGCTGTTTGCGTGTTCTGAGTATCATACAAGCCACTTTGTCTACGTGAGCTATTGTTCCGTACTGGAAGCCGTCCTTCCACCTCAGCCAGCCAGGCCTGTTAAAAGACCTCAAAGTATGAGATACAGTATAGACCAAAAGTCATAGCTAAAGTCACACTATTATGCAAATGCTGGTGTAAGGGTATGCTGATCAGTTCTATTTAAAGGGCATGTCCACCCTTGAATTTTTTTTTTTATATAATATTCCCCGTCCCCCCAGCCCCAACTGCTATATTTTTATTATCAGAAAGTGCCCCAAACTTTACTTTCCTTCCCTCTTTCCTCCGCCGCACTGCCAGGCCCTCTGCTTGCGAGAAAATGCAAGCAGAGGGGCGGGACCGGCAGTCGCGTCTGTGATTGGCTGAGCGGCAGGTAAGTAATGTTTGGGGTACTTTCTGATAATAAAAATATAGCGGTTGGGGCTGGGGGGACAGGGGGAATGTTATAGCAAAAGGTTTTTACGCTAGAGGGAGGGAATCCTAATCGGGAGGGGGAGAAGGGCTGCAGTAAGCATGCCAAACTTCTCCCGGAGGCGAGACAGGAGGCAGAGTCCTATATGAACTCTGCAGTAGTCCTTGTGGGCATTTTTTTTTACTTTAGGGGGGGATAGCAGAAGAACAAGATGGAGTTGGGATGTAAGGTAAGGATTAAACTAAATTACACAATGGGGCCAGTAGTGGGGGGGATTATAGTTTTGGGGGTGGACATGCCCTTTAAGGAAAACATTATGGCTAAGACCCTAAAAGGATTTTTTAATTACTGTGATTTCCTATTAAAAATGGAGAGATCTCTGGGTAATTTCACTATTTCCCAGGTATTCAGAAGATCAGTTTTTGATTTTATTATGCCATCATCTGTACAACGTATTCTTTTGGTCTGTATAGTGAAGCGCCATTCAATGGACGCCACCAAAGAATCTTATACATATGCAAATAAAAAGGAAAGACTTCTGGTTTTGAGCCTATGATTTCCAAATATATATTACGGTACATGGGTCTGACCTCAAACTTCTGAACTTCCAGGCGCAGTTTTTCTATGTTATTTCCGATCTCCACCAGCTTCTGCCCAACACTGGCTGCATCTCCCATCTGTGGATTCTTCATATAAACATCTTTCATCTTGGTTAATGCATCTCTGTTAGAAAATAAGGGAGATGCTATCACAGAAGCTTTCTACAATTGGAAAACTATATAACTCTAAATTAACTCTAATTTAAGGTAACAGTTTGTTTTATCTGATGCTAAAGACTACATTTTGCTGTGAGTCTCAGACTTTTGTGTTGCGCCAAAATGTTTACCGCACCACACAAATAGTGTGAAAAGGTCCTTAACCCATTTATTAAGTGCAACTTAATCTGATGTGCATCTGATGAAGGGTGGCTAGGTCTCCCCAAACGTTATTTTGTTGCACTTAATAAATGGGTTAAGGACCCTTTCTCACTATTTGTGTGTGCGGTAACCATTTATACCTATTACATTGAAGAACGTCCAGTCACCAGCACCACGTCGGAAAAATCTTGGCACATGCTAGTGCCCTGGGTGTGCAGTTTTCCCTTCCATTTTGTGCCAAAATGTCTCATATATATAACTTTATAGTTATAAAGTCTAAGTTATGAAAGAATTGCTAAATGGGAAAACTTTTTTGCATTAAGACATTCGCTTCAATTTGCTTGAGTTGAGTCCTGTGCAACTTGTCACCATTTTTTCTGCCAAAAAATACTACAGAGATGGATTTACACCTCAGGAGCCTGTAGGCACAAAAAGCTTGGCGCTCTTAGCCTCACCCCCTCAAAACTGACCATACCCCAAACCGCACCCATTTTTTCTTTTTATGGGATGAAAATAGATTGTATAGGGGATGGAGGGGTAGGGGGAAAATGACAGCCGCCCCTTAAACCACAGGCACCCAGCCGCTCCTCAAACCACAGACGCCCCTAGGTAAATTTGGCCCTGACTACAATCCTTACAAGGGAATCATAAAACAAATACTGTTCACTAAAAAAAAAAACTATTGACCATGACAAGTTAATTAAACTGAGGGGTGTTTTTACATTTTTAAAAATGTAAAAACACACAAAAAAATGCAGTGGGTTAAAAATGTGTACATTTTTAACCCACTGTGCCAGTTGTTTTTCCAGTGTGGTTTACTGATCTTAGTAGTATTTAAAGAACTTTCTTTTGCACTCTATTTTTGTTAATGGGCTGTTATCGTTAAATAAAAGTCTAGTCTTTCCTCGCAACATATTGTTGGGAAAAGGAGACATTGAATAGTATAGAAAAATAAAACCCACTGCATTATCAAATTCTAAATGTTCTATGTGACAACGTTCAAAAACGGACGTAGTGTGAATAAGTCCTAAATTGTTTTTTGGGAGGCTGACAGAGGAGGATTTAATATATTCTTTAAAAATCTCATGGAGTTGACTAGAAACAGGTTTAAACTGACATGATATTTTGAATGGGTCTTGCCTACCTCTGATCTATTTCTTTCTGGATATCTTTGTTGAGTTCATCCACCTTCTGTTGCAACTTTTTTCTCCTTTGCTCTGGAGGGAGGTTACTGAAATCCTCAGGCGTTGCCCCCTGGGGGAAACCAAAACACTGTATCGTCATGTTTACTATCAGCTCTTGGTCCGTATATCAGCTACTAGCATGCACTACTCAGCAGGATTCACTCACACAGGGAGGATCATATTTAATCCTGACTACTATTTGCTATTAGCACATTACTTGTAGAGCACACACAGGCCCTAACTATCTGTTATTTCCAGATGTTGAGTTATCTTTTAAACAAAAATGTTACAGGACAAGTGAATGAGATTCTTCTACAAGACAGAGTTTAACATGGTATATAGGGTACACATTTTGTGTACAGAATATTTATTTTCTGCACAGTCCAGTAGATACAGTATCAACCAATTATGGTGCAATTTATCAATAGCGACTAGGGGCTCTCTGCCACATTTGATGCAAGCTACTTCCCATAAAATAATAATAATGATTGTTTGCAAGTATGCAAAGGAAAAATTATGTTGGCACAATGGTCTCTACATCTATACACAGTTACAGGGTTTATTTCCTTTATTGCTTTTTGAAAGATGACACAGCAGAGTTTGTGAAAGGAGCCATTAATCTATATGAGAACACATTAAGAACACAATGGAAATGGAGGATTGTTTGTTAAAGGGGAACTGTGGTCTGCAAACAAGTTGAGTTTAAATGAAAGGCCAGTTTCCTACCTTTAAAACGAGCCATCAACTGAAATGACTGACCAAAAAGTTAATGGGTAAGAGGCTGACATGTGACATTCCTAAGGCTTCTCCTGCACAGTGCCGGCGGCGAGCACAGCCTCAGACTCCCTCAGTGTGTGAGTCCTGACTGCATAGGTAAGGGAATCTACAGTGGGCGGGGCTTAGGCACCTGCTGGTGGGTGCTTAGGCACCCGTGAGTGGACGGGGCTTAGTCAGCTGCAAGCGGGTGGGGCTTAGGCACCCGCGGGTAGGCGGGGCCACAGCACCCGCGAGTGCAAGGGGCCACATTCGGCTGTAAGAGAATGGGCCAAGGGGGGCCTGCAACTGGAGGGACCATGGGGTCCATGAGTGGGAGGGACCAGGGGGGCTGCAAAGGGGAAGAGGAGACACAGGGCAGATTGACTGACATGGTTTCAGAGCAGGAAACAGGAAGTGCAGGGGACCTGGTGATGCTGCTGCCATATCACGCACAAAAATGTAAATATCTTCAAAACTATGCAAAATAAACAATGAAAATAAATTGCAAAAAGGAGAGCAATTCCTATCAATTTACCTAAAGTCATTTTTGAACCACAGTTCCCCTTTCAGCTAGTTACACAGGATACAATAATTCAGCCCAACCGACTGACTTTTTAGTGTTTTGGACGAAATCAGACGGAGGAACGATCGGACAGGTCGGAAAATCACATCCGATCCTGCGGTCCTCTACCACATGATGGGTAGTGGCTGCTTTTGCCACAACAAACGGTCCTTCCTCCTGGCCGGCTGGTTTAGTTTCATCAAAACAACAAACTCCATTTGAGACCTTTTGTGCTCATATCAGGCTTATTCACTGTTAATTTGCCTTAACCCAAGGAATAGTTATTTTTTACTGGTCTACTACAGTTACATTTTTGTGTGTACGAGTCTTAATAAAACATTCAAAATCATGCACATCTTATTGAATAAGGTTGAACATGTTTTATATTGTGGCTAGGACCAAACATCATAGCATTCCTCTTCATTTGCTTACAACATCTGATACTTACAACATCTGATACTTGCAAAAATTGATCAGATATCAATCTGATTTTTAAAGGGCAAGTTTACCCCTCAAATTAAAAACTGAATATAGGTATATCACCAACCAGAACTGCAATAGTTACTGTTACCTCTCTTTCCGCATCCTGTTTCTTCTGGTTAGCAACTGTTCGTCAAGGATATGGTAGTTAACATAACAGACAATGACTGAATGCTATTTTTCTATATGCCTCCTCTGAACATGTGCAAACAAGTTTGGAGGGTAGGTGGAAACCTTTTGAGTGGAATAGGAAAGGTAGAGAATAATATTGTGGAGCATAACAGATTACATCTGTCAGCTTTTGAACTACTGCAGTTTTGGGGGGGTTGATTTACTGTTAAAGGGCATGTCCACCCCCAAAACTAAAATGTAACCCCTTACTGGCCACATTAAGAAGTTTAAAACAAGCCTTACCTTACATTTATGCTCAAAATGGTTCCCCTACTGTGCCCCTCCAAAGTCCAGGAAACTGATGTAGAAGCAGTGTGTGACTCATGCTGTGCAGTCTGCCTCAACCTCGTCAAAGTTTGAGGCATGCTCAGTGCAGCCCCCCCTCCCCCCCCCCCCTCCCTCTCCCTCAACATTAAAACCTTTGGGTATGTGGTAGGGCATGCTCCCCCCAGCCCCAACCACATTAATATTATCTTTACTTACCATCCCTCTCTCCTCCTCTGTTCAGAACTCCAGGCAGCCGCGACCTTGATTGGCTGCCTCTCAGCCAATCACAGATGCGGCTGCCGGTCCCACCCCCTGCTTGCAATTCCATGCAAGCAGAGGGCTGGGACAGTGCGGCGGAGGAAAGAGGGAAGGTAAGTAAGGATCGGGGGACTTTCTAACAATTATATTAATGCGGTTGGAGCTGGGGGAGCATGCCCTATCGCATATCAAAAGTTTTCAAAAGGGGTGGACATGCCCTTTAAAAATTTTTCATTTGAGGAGTGAAATTGTTATAGAAATGTGGGTTATGTGGTAGGTTACATTTAAAGTCTCCAGTATACCCTACAGTTAATCACAGTTTTATTTCTCAGTGGATTATTTCAAAACCTGATTTTTGTTACTTAAACTACAAATGAGATAAAAATTTAGAATTACTGAGAATTACAGGATGAGTCTTAACATCTATTAAAACAGTAAAACCACAAACATTCATGCAGTGAAGGAATAAAGGTATCACCTGAGGCACAGGGTATGGGAAGGTTTTACATTAAAATACAAAAGATGCAGGCGTATTAAAATACTACAGGTGTTGTTGTTAATTAGCTCAATGAATATTTTACTACAACAGAGCCAAATGTTAAAATAAGTGTAAGGCCATTGATTATACCGGTATCCTGTGCCTCGGGCTTCACCCCTAGTTAACACTCAAGTCGTACATGCCAAAACAGTTCTTACCAGCTTCAGAGAAAGCTTCATGATATAATTGGAGGATTTGAAGAAGTATGGGAGAGGAAAGAAAAGGGGCGGGGTGGGGGGGGAAGGAAAACAAAAAACAGAGAATATCAGCAGAAGATGAAATATATTATAACAATTTCCCTGGGTCTGAGAGGAAATGGTTCTACTATTGGATGGGAGCATGTGACACATCTAGGGAAACCTGTGCTAAAAGTTCACAAGGTTTAGACAGAGGCTCATAATGCCAAATTGGCTGAGGGGGCAAAAGTTAATTTCAATAATACTCACTACAAACCCAAACAAACAAGATCTATTCAGTGCAATAACCAGGACCTGGTAATATTCATGCCATGTAAAACAACCCCTTTAGTTAGGCTGAGGCCACACTGCAACGCACAGGAATCGCACACAAAACCGCGGACGATATCGCACGCGATTCTTGTGCGTTTTGCAACTGTGTGTGCATTTTGCGCATGCGATTTTGCCGTTTTCCGCTATGGAAACGCATCAAAAATGGTGAACGCATGTGTTACCAAAACGCGAATGTACTCGCAATCGAATGCGCATTGGAAATCGCGGGAATTTTTATGTTCCTGCGATTTCCACTCTAGTGAAAATCACGGGGCATAAACGCGAACGTGTGCAGCAATATTCACGCAGCACACAAAGCCCCATGTACTACAGGAATATATTTGAACTTCCCAAGGTAGCAAATTATGCCACCAACTGTTACCGAAAGGGAATCCAGAAGGTAAGGAGCACTGAGGTAACGTTTTTAAAGTCATTAGTTTTCACAATACTATGTAACGCAAAAAGAACGCAGGGCAATTTCACATTGGGTGCCTGGGCCATTAATACAAAACCACTCAGGCCCTGGAAAAAACAAGTTGAACCCACGCAAACCCGATATTACAATGGGAAGCATGTGTTTAACTCGACTTTACCTACATCTCCCCATTAATGTTTAATACCCATATCTAACAACATTCACAAAATGTGATAATTGTGGAGAAATCACCAGTAATTTTCTGCATTTCACATAGTAGGTCCTTGACCCATTTACACAGTTCAACATGATCAGTGAGGTTATAAGCCATCCTCACCCCTGGAAAATCTGTAATGCAGTGTTTAACCTTTTTACCCTTGCAGAACCCTAGGAACCCCTACATAAAAATATTATATTTCTCAATCAATTCACACACAATCAATTCAAATATAATCGATAGGTCAATAAAATATCTACAAAAAAAATATCACTAAGAGTATAAGGCATTAGAGTTCCACTTACTTATATGCAATTAAGGAACAGAGACTTCTGGGTAATTTCAGTGTTTCCATGGCAGCCCTTAGGAAATACTATGAGGCTTTAACAGCATTCCAGAAGCTAAATGCAAAATCAGAGATCCATCTACAAACCGGTTTCGGCTTTATTGAACCATCATCAGTGTAAAATAAGCCGCTGGTTTGTTAATGTAAAGAAATTAAATAAGATAGGGAGAGTATAAGGCATTAGAGCTCCCGGTACTCATATAAAAACAAGGAATGGAGACTTGTAGTTAATTTCTGTGTTTCCATGGCAGCCCTTAGTAAACGCTACACCTATTAAAGGGTATGTACACTGGAATTTTTTTTTTTTAAATTGCCAGTTACTGAAAATAATAGTAATTTATCCCAACTATTACTGTACCATTTTTTGTTGATCTACCACCTATTTCTTTAGATATCTAATCTGAAATGCATTCCACACTGCCAAAATGGGTAACGCACACTGGAAATAATACTTCAAAAATAAGTAAATACTTATTTTTTCAAAGGGGAAGAAACATGGTGAACTCTAAAAAGCAGCCCGTCGCATTTCAAGCCTTTCACTTGCCCTTAATCATAGGCTTAACATGGAGCTTTTCTTCCAGAGAAGAATTTACAAGTACAGGAATTTCCTTCCAGCTATCACTGTACCATTTATTTGTTGATCTACCCCCTATTTCTTTAAATATCCAAACTGAAACATCTTACATTTCAGCTGTCAATCAAAGTACCTTATCTTAAACTTCAGCAGTAGTGCTGTAAATGGAATGGTGACTGTTGGTATATGTTAATTGCATGATGGAAAATTCCCTCTTCCAATGCTTGCCCTCATAGAAAGTCTGGTCAAAGAAAGGGAGGTGTCATATCTAGGCTATATGCACTATATTTTAAGTCCGTATAGGTATATATGAGGCCCATTTTTTTATTTATCATAGTGGTGGATCCATGCAGCTACTGACACTAAAGGTGGCCATACACATGTGATTTCCACACCATGTGTGCCGACCGATCACATTGGTATCTGTTGGCACACATTCTGTGGGAACCATACACACAGACCCGATCCCCATATACAGTATGGGGATCGGTCGTTCATACGGCTATACACAGTACGATCAGATTGGCTCCCTTTACTTAAAGTAAAGGGAGCCGATACCGACTGAGGGCCATTTTCTGTTGTTCCCGAACGACCGCAATTCCAACTACGGTCATTCATCAGCACTCCGGTCGGTCGGGAACAGCCCCTTCATACTGACGATAATGGGTAAATCCTGTAGTTCCTCCATGGGATTTACCTATTATCGTTAGTGTGTGGCCACCTTGAAGCTCGAGGGACTTCGAGCACCATCATTTCCTGTGCAATGACTATTGGGTGACCTGCCTGTGACCTCTCAAAACTAGCTGAGCAGTCATAAAATAAATTATTATTGCATGAGGAGAACTGGAGAGTTTCGGTGAAGGCAGAAACCTATAAAACTACAAATCATTTCTATGCAAAGCTGCTGCTTCCATGTCATTGTTACCAGTGATATCTGCTAAAGTACGAATTATACATTCCATTCAGACCCGTTTACAATTTAGCTTTAGGGATGGGGAATAATATGAGGGAACTCTTACACTAAGATTAATTGAATTCTTTAGAAAATGCAACACAGAACTCAACCTTATCTTTTAATGCACTGTGGTATAAACTAAATACCAGGCTGTACGGTTTAAAGGGGGTAAAATATATAAAGAAAATATATCAAAGTTTTGTTTATACCTGTTTTGTTCCCCCCCCCCTTTTGTAACCATTTTAAACAGCCACAGTGCATGTATTTCATTTCAATGTCATCACAGCCCTGTGTGCGACATTCTCTACCGTCCCCTGCATCCCCATCGTACATTAGGCAGGCAAGGTGATAGATGATCACACTTTCTGCAGTGACAAGCAGGGGGATAGAAGACACATCCAGAAAATCAATCAACAAAGGGAAAGGTGTTATATCATACCCCTTACCCCATACCCCTTTTGTGTATATATTGTAGCAGAGTTTCTCTGCAGGAAGATTGACCAAGCTTCCATGTGGTAGTAGCACCCCCAACACGTCCCTTTAATTGGAGGTCTTGTGCCTTGAATACTAAGCATTGGATGAAATTTGTTAAAAGCCAGTAGGCGGAGGGAAGTGATAGCCTGTAATATTAATCCAATGCAAGGTCAGGGAGACAACCTTCCCAAGAAAATGCAACCAAGCAGGGAGTGTCAGCTCAGATAAATGACCCAAGGTAAACTGTTAAGACCTTCCATACTGGGGTTACCTTGACGTGGTTGGAAGGCTTTTCACTTTTATGCATAACATTTTAAAGGGCATGTCCACCCCCAAAACTATAATCCCCCCTAGTAATGGCCCCATCATGTAGTGTAATAAAATCCTTACCTCACATCCCAGCTCCATATGGTTCTCCTGTAGTCCCCCCCCAAAGTCCCAAAAACTGCCCACCAGGAGGATAGCAGAGTCCATATAGGACTCTGTCTCCTATCTGGCCTCCGGGAGAAGTTTGGCATGCGTCTGCCTCCTATCTGGCCTCCGGGAGAAGTTTGGCATGTCCTTCTCCCCCTCCCTCCCCCTCCCTCTCCCCCCCGATTAGGATTCCCTCCCCCTACCATAAAACCCTTTTGCTATATCATTCCCCCTGTCCCACCATCCCCAACCGCTATATTTATTTTATTAGAAAGTGCCCAAAACATTACTTACCTTCCCTCTTTCCTCCACCACAATGAACTCCCGGCAGCCACGTCCGTGATTGGCTGCCGCTCAGCCAATCACAGACGCGACTGCCGGTCCCGCCCCTCTGCTTGCATTTTCTCGCAAGCAGAGGGCCTGGCAGCTCGGCGGAGGAAAAAGAGAAGGTAAGTAAAGTTTTGGGCACTTTCTAATAAAATAAATATAGCGGTTGGGGCTGGGGGGACAGGGGGAATGTTATAGCAAAAAATTATTTCCAGGGTGTACATACCCTTTAACTAAAAAAAAACATGTTTTTACTGTTTACACTAGCATAGATATTATGATATATGGGGCCCAGGAATGTGCATTGATCATCTCTTTTCTTGTTTGTAACAAAGGGAAAGGTGTTATATCATAGATTTACATTACCGCTGCTGAACTGTTGTGAGATGCAGCCCCCTGACTGCAAATCTCACAATACTTATCAAAACACAAGCCTGTATTAAATGCTTAGATACAGATTATTATTATGATAAATACATGTTCAGAAATCCCACCCTGGCAAAACTCATTTCAGGTAGGGCACCCACACATTTCAGGGAGGATACCCACCACCTAAAGCCCCACCCCAAGATTAATGCATAATCCATGCATACAGACACACACATGTATAGTCAGACACTCTTGCATACAAACACATGCATCTCAACAGATACACTCATGAAAACAGTCAGACAACACATGCATACAACAAGTCATGTCACTATTAAGTGTTTTTGTCACTTGTTAACCGCTAAAAGACTCTGACATCGTTGTGCTCCCTCACTCTAATTCAAAACAACACGTTTCAGGGAGATTGTATATAATTTCAGGGAGTCAGTGATCTGCCATTAAAATCAGGGAGACTCCCTGAACTTCAGGGAGAGGTGGGATGCCTGCATGTTATAGAAACATCACATTGGACAATCAGTATCAGACACCATTTCTTCCCCGTCTGACAACTGAAAATAGTTCCCTTTACATTCTGTCCTGTATAAGACCAAGAGTAAATCAGTTTCCCTACAAAGTGTTAAATGATGTAATGTGCATGGAATCATCTCTGGTAATAGAAGAAAAATACAGTATAAAAACTTACTGCCCAATGTAGAAACAAATAATTTAGCGTCTTCTAAAGAGACACTTTTAGATGCCGTTGCTAGCATTTAGTAACCCTAGTAACCACAGGCAGTTAAAGGGCATGTCCACCCTTTTTTATAATTTTTGGTGTAGTGTAGGACTCCCTCCCCCAGCCCCAACCACTGAATTACTTTTTGAGGAACTGGAAACTCCCCTCGATCATTACTTACCTTACCCCTCTCCTCTGACGTACTGTCACGGCCCACTGCTTGCATGAAACTGCAAGCAGGGGGCTGGACCGGCAGCCGCATCTGGCTATCCAGAACGCCTGAGGAGAGAGATAATGTAAGTAACATAGTAATTATTAGTAATTAAGGTTGAATAAAGACATTCGTCCATCAAGTCCAACCTATTAAGTAGAGTTCGGGGGAGTTTTTGCAAAAAGTAATATAGCGGTTGGGGCTGGTGGAGGGAGCCCTACACTACAGAAAAGGGGATACACACTAGGGGGAAAGAGAGAAAAATGGGTGGGAGAGGAAGGGGGAGGGCTGCAGTGCACATGGCAAAATTCCCCCGGAGGAGAGACAGTCCTATCGACTCTGCCAGGCTCCTGGTGGTCAGTTTCTGGGACTTTTGGAGGGACATTACAGGAGAACCATTTGGAACAGGGATGTAAGGTAAGGATTTTATTACACTACAGAGTGGAGCCAGTAGTGGGTTATTAAACTAATTATAATTTTGGGGGTGGACATGCCCTTTAAAGAGCTGGACTCAACAAAACACGAGATGTAAAATAAGATTTTTATATGAAAATAAAATAGAAAAGAACAATAAGAATCTTTATCACCTACAACAGAGTGAAATTATTTTTTAAGAAAGCAAAGTCAAATTTAATATAGGAATAACCAGTTGCAATCCACACCCCCAATGACCAGACTAGGTCAGGAAGAAGAGAGGATCTTGAATTCTACTTTTTGGTTGTCAGTTTTCCCAGATTGGTTTTAATATATCAAAATATGAGCCTCCTGGACAACCCACTTGTGAACTTTAGCATAGATCTGCCAAATGTAGATACAGATGTGTACAGACATATGTTCAGGAGCACATACATTTGCTGAGGATAATCTATTAAGCAATTTACAGAATGGCACAAGGTCTACCTTTTATCAACACAGCATCACTACTGTATCCTGTAAGATTCAAATTAGTGCCTCACAAACACATTGTGTGCATTACTTTATACAGATTTGGGGGTCATCCCTGATTTCCTGCATATCATAGAAAAAAATGAGATTTATCTACTGGTATAATCAGGGCTAGGCCACACTAGCGCGTATTTCGCGCACGCGTTTTTGCGTTCGTAATTGCAACAAGATTTTCACTAAAATTAAAATAGCGGGAACGCGAAAATTCCTGCGATTTCCGATCCAAATGCGATTGTGCGTCCGTTCGCGTTTTGGTGACGCATGCGGTCACCATTTTTTGTGCGATAACGCATGTGTTTCCATAACGGAAAAGGTGAAAATCGAACGCGCAAATGCAAAACGAACAAGAATCGCGCACACAATCACTTGCGATAACACTTGTGATTATGTGCGCGATTCCTGTGCATTGCAGTGTGGCCTCAGCCTTAGAGTTGATCCAGTAGCAGTTTAACAATATTGCATTTTTGTTGCTATGTATAACTGGGCCATTATAAATGAACCCATATGATTACACATGGCAGCTAGATGTTAAATGTGTTCTGTCGGCACAGTTATGTCTCGCACAGGAGCACGCAGGACACAATTTTTAAAAAATAGCTTACAAGGTATGGAATGTCTAGACTACTTCTCTCTTACAGAACATTTAAAGGGCACTGTTATCACAAACTGATTCAATCAATTAAAAAATTGAATATGAAGGTTCCTGCAAGCTATAAAGACGACAATGATATGAGGTTAAGCTCTAAATGTTGTTCTTCATTTCAAACTTTTTTTAAAATCCACACTGTGTGTCTGAATTCATTTAAATATGACATGGCAGCAGGTTTTAATCTTTAGCAGTTTGGTATTTTTTTTGGAGGCCAGCTGGAAACTGCTAATTTCTACACGTAAGGAATCCTAATCCTTTTCTACACATAAGGAATCTAGTCTAAAGAATATACTACCCCAACCCCCAAAAGTATGGTCACAAGGCTCCTATATTAAGCATAAAATGATATAGGTTCATCTAAACTAGGATGTTGCTACAGGACTAGAGCGATTCAGAGCTCTGCCAGGTCAATAGCACAAGATAGAGAGCAGAATGCCAATGATTTTGGATGCCTTAATGGAAAGTTATGTGAATCCCCCCTCCACCCCCTCAGAGCCAGAGAAGCAGAGAGACTTTTATTAACCATTTATGTCACAGCATCTTGAGTTCACAAGGACAGGAAAAGTATAATGATCAATTAAATTAAAGTGTAGGGATCAGATTGCTAATAAGAATGCAAGAAAACCCAAAAGGCAAATGCACAGGATACAGCTGCACTCTCATAACCAGTGTTAGTGACTGCGAGAGCTGTCTGTCCGCCTCTCACATGGACTTACAACATATTCCCTAGCCTCAAAAGCACATGTGGGCTTCCCTATAGTCCTCTTCATGATCCCTTTGTGTAAATTCACAGGCTGTGTTTGCTAGGAAAGTTATTGAAAAAAAAAAAAAAGAAAAAGAAAAAGCAATCATTCTGTTAATGAGCCAGCAATGCTGCATGTTGTGTGTGTGCTTTCTAAAATATCGACCATCTTGGGATATGTACTTTACGACAGATAATAATAGGATAGAACATGTTACATTGTATTCCATGTAAAGTCAGCCTGCTATAGCAGACAATCAATCAGTGTAATAAACACTGCTGGGCTCAAAACATAAAATCAATTTACAGGGTTGCGTCACATAGTACAGAAAGAAAATCCTGACAATTATTACATCATGACTGATTTAAGCTATCCCCCCATTGACAGATATAAATCAAATCAATCACTGACAGCTACATGGTAAAATACATAAACATTAAATAAATACACATCGCATTGGCAATTTTCCTTGGCAAATTGAAAATTGCTTTATAAATATAATTATACATACGGTACATACAGCTAGGAGCTAGGGGCATAATGGCCCAACAAACAAAAACATTAATTGCAAAGATCAAAAGTTTTGGCCTGTTTTTTTCATCAAAATTGAATGTGGCAGAATTTATTTTATTAAACATTGCGCTTTAATTCACACCAGACAGACTACCAACTCTTATTCTGTCTCAGGAGAAAATCTAGCACAAATACAGGTGTCCCACGGGAAATCACCAAACAACCATCACAACAAAAAGTATAGTTGTGTCCCAGCTGGACGTCTCCCTCTTGCCCTGTTCTCAGTTTTGTGATCACTTGTTCCTTGTGACAATTAACAGCATATAATTCATGTATGTGTGTATCCTCATGAGACAGCAAAATTGGTCTTTCAGAATAAACAGACATGCTGATAAATTACAACTGTACATAATACACAAACAAATATGTCTACATCCTTAAATTTGACCAACAGACTTACCGATAAGTACTGTACATACTCAAGTATAAACCGAGAATTTTTTTCCTTTAAAATCATCCTGAAAGTCTCCCCTCGGCTTATACTCAGGTCTGGGCTGATCTGGATGCTTGAGGGAGCAGCTGGACAAAAACACATAGCCCTGGGAAAACAAAAGCTGTACCCTGTAACAAACAGAATCCTCTTGATTTCGGTGGGTTAGGCAATTGTTGTCCTGCTCACTCATAGATCAGCCTAGACTGCAAGGGAAATGGAAAAAAAATGGGAGGAGTGACAGGATTAAACAAACATCTCTAAAGGAGGGATCTTTATTATTCAGGCTGCAAAGAAAGGTATGTGGGGCACATTTGTGTATGGGACTTCCTATGGGGCTGAGTATGGGACTTTCTATGGGGCTGTGTATGAGGCTTTCTATAGGACTGTCTATGGAACTTTCTATGAGAGAAAGTCAACCCTCGGCTTATACTCGAGTCAACCAGTTTTAGTTTCAGGTAAAAATAGGTACCTTGGCTTATAATTGGGTCGGCTTATACTTGAGTATATACGGTATTTGGATTGGTATATGCGTCAGGAAGACAGGGCAGAAGAGGCCCTGAGCTGGATACAATTTGATACAATAAAAAGTCAAGTCCAATGGGATCTGCCTTTTATGGGGCTTGTATGTTTCCAAAAAATCTATAGGGAACCACATGCAGGCCACATGCACATTCTCCCTAAACAAAGTATAGGGAGAGTGGCAGTACTGTGTATAATCAAATCTGTATGCAAAGGCAGACAGCTTCCAATCTGTCAATTATTTTCTATAAATCTGTACTGTGGGCACCCAACCTTTAAGGATAAAACAAGTTCTAAGTGTATTGCATTTTTATTGTTTAGCTGTAAGACTATGTAGCTAATTTAGGAAAAAAACGGCAACATATTTAAAGCACTAATGTCGCAGAGCTGAAAAGATAATATTAAACTCTAAACACAATAAATAAAATAAAAGTACAAACCTTTAACTGAAACGTAAAACACAATTAAAGGCTCCATGCACAAGGGTAACTGTTGTCTCCAATTCTTCCCTAACTTGTTTGGAGACCACAGTTGCCCTTTAAGAGGAAACAATATGTTGTGCACAAACAAAGCTATGGAACTGTCTTCCAGTGGACATTATGGCAGGTTCATTGGTCAGTTTAAAAAAAAAAAGCTGGAGGAGTTTCTGCAAACAAGGAATGTTACAAGCTACTGGTTTTGATAGAGAGTTGATCGAGGGAAATTTCTGATTTCAGGAAGGAATTTTTTTCCCCTTCATAAATTTGGTGGTTTTTTTTTTTGCCTTCCTCTGGATCAACAGTTAGGCAGGAAATGAGGATATTGCTAGATGGGTTGGACTGGATGGATGTATGTCTTTATTCAACCTCAAATACTATACTATACTACAGAACAAATCTCTCTTTGTAACTGCAGTAGGGAATCCCAAGGATTTTACTGTGTGTCTACAAGACAGATGCTTTTTTGATTGTACTACTATTTTTAAAATCGGTTAACTAATGTTGGCCATTGACAGGCCAATAACATAGATCGTCCAAAATTTCTGCCCATTCCGATAATTATATTGAGCCGATTCAATCTGCGAGCACCACACATGGAGGTATAATATTGCCACGTCTATGGCCATAAGGCATGGTACACAAAATAAAATTTTGGACTTTGAGATCTTTCAGATCGACAGACGACCAGATTGGTCGTCTGGTGCAGCCATCACTTTGGAATGACTAATTGGCCAGTGAATACAAGCTGATTATGCAAAATTTACTGACCGATCTTATTGAACTTCCACCTGTTTTGAACAAAAATTTGCCTGAGATATGCCAGTCACGTCCAAAATTCCAGAGAACATTTTAGCCCAAAAACTAAAATATCCCGGCCAATCTTTTTTTTTACTAATAAGTGATCAATTTGACCTAAATCATTGATCTATGAGCTTACATTTACATGGTAGAAAAAGACACCTTTATTTGATTCTGGTGTCTTCCCAGGACTTCTATGTGTCTGTGCTCCAAATGTGTAACATGCGGGGTCCACCTAAACCTAACACAGAGTAAAGTAGATTTTATGATGCCTACAGCACAGGTCACCATCTCTTGCTAATGTTCTAAAAAACAGTTCACTAAACTTGGGTCTGGTTTACTGGCATAAATAATAAAGAATGAGCCTTGTAGTACTTGTAGTGCATGAAAATAAAATAATAGACGTACAAGGCAGCATGAGAGACAGTCAGAGAACCACTTACCCCTCGCTTTAGGCTCCTGAAGCAGTGCATTTTGGGTTTGGAGGTCATGAAGTCGTTGAAGCGGTGGGAGAGGGGTTCCTTTTGCTGCTTGGGAGATTGTGGGCCATTGGGAAGAGCAGAGGGAGAGGTAGAGGAAGGTGGAGGAGGTGGAGGCTGATGAGGGGATGTTAGGAGGGACATAAGCTATGTGTAAGAAAAGGAGCAGTGATAGTATATAAACCAAACAAAAAGATATAGGAAACAAAACAAAAACAAAATCAAAAAAATGAGGCTTAAACTCAAATTTATTACAAACAAAAAAAATAAAACAAGACGGTGTCAGATCAGAAAGAAAGAAAGAAGTGCAGGGTAGTCAACAGAGATTAATGAAAGTGTTAATAACAACTTTAAAAAAAACGATGGAGGAGAAGAAATGAGCCGTGCTACATTTTGCCATGCAAAGTCCTTTCGTTGCTCTCCAAATGCCACTTTTGTTTTAGAGAAAGTACACAAACTAGGAGGTGCCACTCAGACTACCTATATTCCTTATAGGCCTGGTACACGTGGGCCAATTTAAGGACAAATTCACCCCTCAAATAAAAAATTGTACATAGTTAAATCAACTTCCAAACCCCAAAACAAAAATAGTTAGAAAGTGGAGAGATTTAAGACTAACCTGAAAGGCTGCCTGATGTTACCCCCTCACCCCTCTCTCTTCTTCCAGCCAATTACTGAATGCCCCTAGCTGACTCCTCTGAGCAGGTACAATCTTGTAAAATAGCTTGGATAGGAGGAAGACACTTCTTCATTCCCTTCTCCCCAGGGAAGGGGAGAAGACCATTATGTTGCACAAACTATTGTAGTTTTGGGGGTGATTTACATTTTTAGAATGTTTTTATATGGGGGCCAACGTGTCCTTTAATATCGACCAATAAATCTAACAATTGATATACTGATCTGTCAGTCAGAATTAAAGTATTAAGAAATAAAGTATTAAAGTATTTTATACTTTAATATAATATATATACTACTATATTATATATAATAATATAATATATAATAATATATAATATAATATAATAATATTTATAATAATATATAATAATATAATATATAATAATACTAATATAATACTTTTCAGAATTAAAGTATTATATACATATTAAGAACCACATAATTGCTTGTTAATTTCATAAATAAATGAATTGTCCAGATCGACTTAATTTGTGGAAAGCAATTTGTCATACAGTAAACCAAAATAATGACCCGTATGTACCAGCCCTTATAGCAAGAATATCACACTTTTAGCACCATCTCTCCATCTCTATTGGATATGGCAGAACTGAAAGCAATAGAAAGGAAATGGGTAATTTGTTCTTTCCACAACTGCATCCAACTAGTTTCTTTACGCTACAATGCACTGCAAGCAACAAAACTAATGCTGGAAAGCAAAGATGGATTCGAACAGCCTGCAAATGAGATGATTCTGTTCACCTTAGTATTACTGACTGAATTTCAGGATTTTAGGCAGAATATCATTCAAATGCGGTACTGACCCCTTCAATCCTGAACAACTTACTGAGTAATGATTAATTGTTTGGGGTTTAATGACCTCATTACACAGGAAGGACAATCCAACAACTTCTTGTCACAGGAAACATACTATAATTTTTATTTTGCATTTGCCAGTCAGGGATGAAGGGGTTTCAAGCAATGATTTCATTCAATCTGATGGTGAAAAAGCAAGAATGCACCAAACACCACCCAACCAGCGCAATGAAAGCTCAGTGTGTTTACAGTGTGTTTATAAACAGCTGGTTAAAATGAGAATAGGTAGCATGCAGTAATATGACTTGCAATTAATCAAGGAATTAAAAATAACATGATAAAATCATAAAAAATGCTAAATGAATACATAAACAAATAAATACAATGCTTAAATAAATATGAAACTTACTAAAAGTAAAAAATTAAGAAAATAAACCGGAACTACGCAAAAGAGACAAGTAGCAAGGAGTCTGTACCTTGTTTTTCTTGATGAAAGGCCATAGTTTGCCACGGGATTTACTGGATAATTTGAGATCAGACTTTCCATCAGTCTTGGGGTTGGTCAGGCTGGTGTCCGACACAGTGCGTTTTATAGACTGTGTGAAGTCCTCAAAATCTATGTCTCCCGGAGGCTCGAAGCCAGATTTATAGGCCTCTATGACCATATGAGAGTCCTGGAACAAGTAAGAAACTGTATTTTCAGATTTCTAATATGGTGGTTACATCTATTTAGTAACAGAATGTTAAAGGGAAACTACTGAGCGTATAAAGTTAAAGGGGAACTGTGGTCTAAAAATGACTTAAGGTAAATTGAGAGGAATTGCTCCCCTGAGAATTTTTGCAATTTATTTCCATTGTTTATTTTGCATAGTTTTGAAGATATTTACATTTTTGTGTGCAATATGGCAGCAGCATCACCAGGTCGCCTGCACTTCCTGCTCTGAAACTGTCAGTCAATCTGTCCTGTGTCTCCTCCTCCCCTTTGCAGCCCCCCTGGTCCCACTCATGAACCCCATGGTCCCTACAGTTGCAGGCCCCCCATGGCCCATTATCTTACAGCCCCATGTGGCCCCGCCCACTCACAGGTGCCGTGGACCCGCCCACCCACGGGCACCTAAGCCCTGCCCACCCACAGATGCCTAAGCCCCACCCACTCGTGGGTGTCTAAGCCCAGCCCACTTGCGGGTGTCTAAGCCCAGCCCACTCACAAATGCCGTGGGTTACTCAGACACCCCCCCCTACAGAAAACTCTGTGGAATCAGCCTTTTCAGGAAGAGTGAGAACTCTGAAAAGCTTGAAAAGGCTGTTTTCACACAGTGAAAAGAAGGGCTGTAGATTCCCTTACCTTCTCTGTCAGGACTCACACATCAGAGAGGAGGAGGGACTTCCACACTGAGGAGTCTAAGGCTGTGCTCACTGGCGACACTGTGCAGGAGAAGCCTCAGTAATGTCACAAGTCAGCCTCCCACCCGTTAACTTTCTGGTCAGTCATTTCTGTATATCTTGGGCTGTGGAGCACGTAGGGAGGTGGTTGATGGCTCATTTTAAAAGGCAGGACACTGGCTTTTTATTTAAATTTAACTTGTTTGGAGACCACAGTTCCCCTTTAAAATAAAAAGTACCTGAGGCAGGGAGGTAGGATTGGTGCTTTACCTCCCAATATCATTTCTATGAGGAACAGCAGGACAAAGAAAACTGCTTCTGCCAGTCTTCCTGTATGCTTCAGCACTATCTTTAATATAGAATGGCCAAGGGCCATAACCTGGCAGATGAAAACTTTATGTTCTGTAGCTCCTCAACAAAACAATATTGGGAGGTGGGAATAATCAATCCTACCTTCCTGCCCCAGGTGCTTTTCATTTTTAAAAAGTTAATTTTTACAGTATAGTTGTCCTTTAATAAATAGTAAAAAGACAACAATACCGTAAAAATGTACTTTTTAAAAATGAAAAGCACCTGGGGCAATTGATTATTTCTCCCTCCCAATATTGTTTTGTTGAGGAGCTACATCTACACTTTTATGGCCCTGGGCCATTCTGTATTAAAGATAGTGCTGAAGCTGAAGATTGGCAGAAGCATTTTTCTTCCTCCTGCCGCTCCTCATACAAAGTATATTGGGAGGTAAAAAGTACCAATCCTACTTTCCCTGCCTTCCTCTGGTAATTTTTATTTCAACTGTTTATACACACTATACTTTTCTTTTATATACACTATTGTTCTCTAAACTTCATACACACTATAGTTCTCCTTTAAAGCTGACATGTAGGAGTAATCCAGTATACAGTAAAAATAATTCTCCCCATTCCCACTGCATTTGTCCACACTACAATGCACATAAACACATGCGAAAAGCACAATTTCACGTGTTTTGTGTCAGTTATCAGAGTGCATGCGTTCTACACAAAAAATGGTTGCATATGTTCCAATAACATTGCAATGTGCTGGCTTGCTATTCTCATGCACTTACAGGCCACAAAACACAATGGAAGCATGTCAATGTGGCCCAACCCTAAAAACCATCTCTTCTCCAAGCTCTTTTACAGGGTTGCACAGTCTCAAAGAAGGCAGCAAGGGGAATTGGATTCAGTCATTGGCTGTGATGTCTGCTGTCACATCCACAACTGAGTTGATAAACGGAAAAAAAAGAACAGACTAGGCGGTTCTTAATGTAGCAATACACGGTCCAATTGAAAATATGATCGGATTCCTATTTCAGCTACCAGAGCCAGACTATGGAGGGTCTGGTTCTGGCAGATGGGGTCGATTTAAAATGTTCTGTCTTGCCCAATCAGGTTTTTTCCGATAGACTGATCGATATCACCGATCAATCTATCAAAAGCATAAAATATGTCCTCGATAATCATCTCAATTTGACCAAATTCTTCTAATTATGCTAATTGAATATCGATGCCAGGGCCCTAACATAGACTAGACATTTGTCTATAGACAAACGTCTAACCTAATAAATAGGAGTGTATGGTCACATTTAGGCAGATTTAAAAATGGATTGCAATCCCCATGGGCTTTGTGATCAACTGTTTTTAACAGCTGCTTCTGGTACAGCGAAAGGTGGGTAAAGGGGAGGGTTGGGGACCCAAAAAAGACCACCTGGCTGTATGCTCCTGCAGATCCGCATGCTGTACAGCATTTTCCCCTCAATATGCTCCATTTGTAAGTATTGTATGTCAGATGTTTGTAATCCAGGGAATGCCTGAATTAAATTTTTTGGTTTGAGGAATGCAAATATGCACAGAAACCCACCAAACTTGCCTTTTAAAGAAAAGAATGCAGTTTATATCCCGACCACATGGAGAATTGTTAGATATATCACCAGACTTTATTTTTCCTTTCAGAGCAGAATACAGAATGTTTAACACCCTAACCCACTTGACACTGTGCCTACTCATTAAATTATTTATACATCACAATTTTGTACTGTGCCTGGATTAAATAATACTCTGCCCTATCATTACAAATTCCTGCGTAGGCCCTACCGTCACCAAGAAACACAAAATCAGAAGCAGTCATTAAGCCTGGGGTAGGCAAAAATGACTCACCTGTCTAGATCGCTTTTTTTCTGAATTGGTAAAATTGATCGGAAAATCTACCTCGTGTCTGGCAATTTTACTGTCAATATGGATTACCAACATTTCTTTTTTTTTTGTTCTATAAAGTTTTATTAAGTGTTAACAATGCATTATTTAAAGTATACAGTTGTTTTCAAAATTATTCAACCCCCAATGCTGTAAAGGATTTTAGGGAATTCAGTGTATATTTGTAATTGTGTTCAGAATGAAATTTTACAAGGACTTTTTAAAGAACCAAATGCAACTAAAATGACATTAATTGTTTTTGTAATACAGTATTAAATGTTTTTTTTGTGATTTCTTCATTGACACAATTATTCAACCCCTTAAAGACTACCACTCTTAAAGGGTATGTCCACCCAAAAATAAACTTTTTATATGTTCTTTATATAATAGCACCAACCTCAAACGCCATGTTCATTTTTCTCAAAATCATTTGCTTTGCCTGATATTTAATGAGATATATATCAGGCTGCACTTCCTCTCCAATTCCACTTTAGATGACCCTGAGCTGCAGCTTAGAAAAAAAAAATAAATCTTGCCTGTGTTTGTGTGTGTCTCTCTCTCTATCTCTCTCTCTGGGCTGGCTGGCTGCAGCTGTTGATCCTGGATTTCTTCAGTACACATAACTTTACAGCTGTGATTGGTTGAGAGGGAAAATCCAGGGATCCAGGGGTCAGATAATTACTGATGCAACTTCCTCTGTTCTCACTGCTGGATGCTAACAGACATGCTCAAGAACATGAAAAGAACAGAGGCAAGGTAATGAAACCTGTCTCTGTTCATAGCTGTATTGGTCCATGCTGCAGGATTAAGCCAGCTACAAAGGTCTGTAACTTTTGAACCACTGGACCGATTTACATGCTGTAAAGTTTGTTTTGGAGCACTTATTTGGGCCAAATAAATATAAAAAGTTAGTTTTGGGGGTGGACTTGCCCTTTAAGAACAGAGGTTCATTCAAGTGTTTTCGATCAGGTATTGAAAACACTTGTGGATGTCAACGAGCAGCAATCAAGCATAATAAGCACAAATTAGGCAGATTTAAAATGACTGCGATAAATCCACTAGAGCATGGTTGCATAATAAAGACTGGAACATTTTGGAGTGGCCATCGCAGTCACCAGACTTAAATCCAATTGAGAACCTCTGGTGGGACTTAAAGAAGCAGTTGCAGTGCGCAAGCCTAAGAATGTGACTGAACTGGAGGCTTTTGCCCATGAAGAATGGGCTAAGTAAGATACCCGGAGATCGCTGCAAGACACTTCACGTTTAAAAGCTGTTATAACTGGAAAAGGATGTTTTACTAAGTACTAAGAATGAATATAACTTGGGGGTTGAATAAAACTGATAATGATGTGAGCACAGAAAAGACATTTGTGGTTATTTCATTATAAATGTTATGTTATATTTGTCTGACTTACAAGTGTCCCTTTGATTTAATTGTAAACTAGATGATTGAAATGATCAAAATCAATGTCAAACTGGCCAAAACACTCAATTTCAGTGGGGGTTGAATAATTTTGAACACAACTGTAAAATATAAAAGTATAAAGGTTTTTTCTTTTTTTGTTGCTGTGACATTATTTGGTTACAAATCATACTATTGTTGTGGATAACCAACATTTTTAAGACATTTCTTTTAGCAAAAATTTTCACTCACAACCGGTCACTGGCCTTTGCACCAAGATGTATGTTTTTTTTTACAGCAGAAGCTGAGTTAAAGGCCAAGTAATGAATTAGATTTATATATAAACATAAAATAGTAGAGAGAGAAACAAAACTAGTAACTCAACTGTGAATTCTGACAGAGACTCATCACAACAAAATGTTTTTTCACAATAAGTACACGCTTCTTCACAATAAGATTTTTTGGTGTCTCCTGTCTGATATTAGGGTGTGACGGAGCACCAGGGGTCTGCAATAACCTGAATTAGTAAATGCTATGTAATGTAAGGGAAAGCGTGGTTCCCATGCTCTCCCTTACGTGAAAATAATGCGCGCTAACGCACAGAAAGCGCGCACGCTGAGCACATCACTCAGAACACACTATCCCCACTGTCAAATATTGTGGTGGCAGCATCATGCTCTGGGGGTGCTTCTCTTCAGCAGGGACAGGTCAGAGTTGATGGGAAGATGGATGGAGCTAAATACAGGGAAATCTTGGAAGAAAACCTCTTGGAGTCAGCAAATGACTTGAGACTGGGGCGGAGGTTCACCTTCCAGCAGGACAACGACTCTAAACATAAAGCCAGGGAAACAATGGGATGGTTTAAAACAAAACATATCCATGTGTTAGAATGGCCCAGTCAAAGTCCAGATCTAAATCCAATCGAGAATCTGTGGCAAGATCTGAAAACTGCTGTTCACAAACACTGTCCATCTAATCTGACTGAGCTGGAGCTGCTGGACACCGCTCACGATCTTGTCTGACTGCACCTCGCAACCTTGGCGCACAGTTTAGCCACAAGAAACCAAATCCAAACAGGCTACGAAACGCCAACAGAGTAAAACACGGTACACTTATCTCGCCACAGAAATCCATCACAAACCCGACCGGGTGATTTCAGTCACTCCCTGCAACTCAACAAGACTTATCTATCATGGAGACATTCTACCACCCTGGACCAGACCATAAATATTTTAGTAAGGTGCAGGGGCGGAGCTAAGCTGGCTTCCTGAACGGACGCACCTAAGCAGAGCTCCCATGTCCTATATTACCTGATGACTAATTAAACTACTGAATATAGCAAAAATACCTGCTGAATTTACCTGATATAACCTCCAAGCATGACCAAGCCTAAGAAGAAGCATGAAGCTGCAGCAGCCGAACGTAAAGAGGCAGCAGACAAACTTGCCAAATTTGCATGCCAAGCTCCCCAAGATGGTGCCAGCAGCTCTGACACCACACTGGCTACACCATCAGATGAGCAACTTGGAGCCAGGACAGTAGATAATGCACATCCAACCAAAGGGCTCACCTTGGCTCAGATGCACACACAACTTCTTAATGCCGTAAAGGAGTGTAAAACCTCCCTAGCAGTTATGATCGAAGAAGTTAAAATTGATACAGGCCTGCTTCACCAAGACATGCATCATCTGAGACAGAGTGGGAGAAACGGAGGGGAGAATCTCACAGGTTAAAGATGCCCTCACACCAGTCCAGTCTAATGTCTCCCAACTTCAACAACAAATTAAAGTACTACAAAACAAATCTGATGACTTAGAGAACCGACTACGGCGACAGAACCTGCGCTTTCTAGGGGTCCCAGAGGGAGCAGAGGGTAATTCACCTGAAGCCTTTGTTGAAAAGCTACTACACACACAGTTTCCAGAACTGGACAATACCCCCACCTTTGCCGTCGAAAGGACCCACAGGATCCCAACCGCCACACCGCCACCTGGAGCAAGACCGAGGCCTCTTATCGCGCATTTGCTAAACACAAGAGACCGTGACTCCATGCTACGACTATCACGACTGAAACGCAACCTCACCTACGAAAATACCACTATCCATATATTTGCTGATTTTTCTGCAGATCTCCAAAAGCGGCGTGCCTCCTTCCAAGAAGCCAAGAAACAGCTACAACTCAAAGGCCTAAGATACTCGATGATCTACCCAGGCCAAACTACGCATAGCTGACGGCTCCACCACACGATTCTTCAACAATCCAGATGATGTTATGGAATGGATTCATACATATCAACCAAATAACGCCGTCTAAGCCGACCAACAGGAAGCAACTATTGCACTTGATGGAATCGGACTAATGCAGCGTTAGTGTTTAAATTGATACGCCGGACCGTGAGTACTATTTATCCCTGCCCTAGCCCAAGTGTATGCCATAATTTAACAGCAACTCCTCCATCTGCCAGTGTTTGCCCCGCAATCCTCACTAAGCCCCCTGCAATGCTTCAGTTATTAAAAAGCATTAAGTAACTATGATGTTAAACTCTAAACCCGCCGTGCCTACCGTTTGTGCAAAGCATGATCTCTGTTTTTAACGGAACATTGTTCCTGGGGTGGCACCATGCTACAAAACCTATGCAAGATATTTACGTGGCTCTAGGATTCACCCCGATAGCTTAGCTTAGCACTACTAAGCTACTGTACCTCAAGGAAGTGGAACTAATGTTGATAGCTACGTAACTGTTTAAAACTCTGGCAAAAAATACCATCCGTGCATACCATAGACTATGGGCCTCACAAGAAACGGATTCTAGAATGTTTTTAATAACACAAAATCTCAAAATGTTTTAATGCCTATACTACTGCTCTCTATGTTACTATAAGTTATAAATGCCTACTACTAGGCCTGAAAGTAAAAGTGAAACCAGTTTTATATATTGATAAGATAAGCAAATGTTTGAAATTAATGTTTTTCTTCTTAATCAACGTTCCTTTCTGTCTCCCTTCTCTTCCAAAAACTTCTATAGTAATCTATATTAAAAATGTTAAAACTATGCAACGTTGGACCAACACCAGCTGGAGGCTATATGAAGCCACGATAAATTGCAAAAGTCCTATAGAACCAAGGTTTACCTCAAACATCTAATCTATAAGAGCATTCTAAAACATATATTCAGCCTAACACAATTACAAAGATCCCCATCATTACCATATCTCCCATGCTATAGATAAGTGACCTGTCCCTCGATAGATTAACCATAACTATGTCCAAACCATGAGGACATTAATCCAATGATTAATCCAATGATGTAAAAACTTTTTTTTTTTTTATTTCTATCTGATAGTACACCTTCCCCCAACCCTCCCACTACCTTTATTATCTCTAAAAACTCCTCTGTTTCTTTGCAGCAGCCAGGGGAAGTGCTGTTCGTTTCTGGGGTGTGTCTGCTACAGTGCTGGGCAGGCTGTCAGTGCATCATCACATGCATATTCATGATTTCTGCCACTCCCACTTGACCCCAGTGATGCCTGATGTAAACAAGGCCTTTCTACCTGTCTCTGCATGATCTATTCACAGCTGATACATAGTGCAGGGAGACAGACACATAGGAAAGATAGAAGCTTGTGCCACACTGCTGTAAGAAGGCTGGGGAGACTTGTGTGTTTTTCAATTGTATAAATATATATTTATAAAGTTAATAGCTTTATAAAAAAACATATGGGGGGGATAGGTGGAAGATAGATAGATGTAATTTATTTCATAGTGGATGCTGGGAGTTTCACAAGTTGTATTACAGTGTTTGCTGGGAGTATCACAAAAGGTGTATTTTACAGGGGATGCTGGGAGTTTCTTAAGCTGTATATTAGTGCTTGCTGGGAGCGCTCCCTAATGTGTATATTTGGGTATGGGGAACCTATATATGGGGGTGCTAAGGGACAATTAACTATATAACAAACCCAATACATAGGGGCAAACCCCTAAGATCCCTTTACAAAGCACTCTACACCCCTTGTAACCCAATATAATATAAGGAACAACTACAGTACTAGATCCCCTAACAATCTATGTGGCACCCAGTGAATAACAATACAGTAATAAAATCATCTTTATACAAAAAACCTCATGTAAAAACATATGTATATAATATAGAATGTGCTATAATACAGATCAGGTGTCCCCGATAGCAGCGAAATGTATTTTTACACTTCAGACCCGGTTTCCGAGTGAGTAAACTGTCCCAACCTAATGAGTTCCAGATGATAAATCCTCTGTGGTATTGGAAGTCCAACACAGAATGATAATGATAGTACACCGGGCAGGGGCGTTACTAGAAATCAGTGGGCCCCCAGCAAAATTTTGGGTGTGGCCCCCCACACCACCCAACCACAACTCCCTCCTCTCTATTATATGTTGGTATGTCTATATCTATCTGTGTATCTATCTGTCTGTCTGTCTATCTATATCTATCTATCATCTATCCATCAATCTATCTATCTGTCTGTCTGTCTATGTATCTCTATCTATCTGTCTGTGTCTGTCTATCTATCTATATATCTCTATCTGTCTGTCTCTCTATCTATCTATCTATATATCTCTATCTATCCATCTATCTATCTATGTAGCTACTATGTACCATGGGTCCCCTACATAGTAGTAGCCAAGTTGATACCATGGGTCCCTACATATTAGTAGCCAGGTAGGTACCATGGGTCCCCTACCCTATACCCATTGCCAGGACCACATGGCACCCACCGTGTCCCTGTGTAAATTTTAAGTACGTGACCAGGGGTGAATGCAACCCTTTCCCATGTGACATCCCCTATAGACCCCAGTGTAACTCACATTGCTCCATTTGATGCACTTGGTTCCTTTCCTTTCTTGACACCGAGACCCGTTTGAGCTGCAGAGCGTGGACCCCTGGCTGTTCCCCCAGGCCATGTCCGCACATCGAGGCCGGGGGAGTCAAAAGGAACGAGGTAATCACGGACCGATGTAGGGTAAGTAAGCCGCCCTCTCACAGCAAGAAAGCCGTAATCCCAAACAGGTGCCATCTCTTCACCCGAGTGCTCTATCGTGGGTCAATCATCTCTCTGCTCACTGTTAGTAGGACACTGAAGTCAAAGCGGATTCCTATTCCTATAGCCAGTAGCCATGGAAACATGACGCGATTGTTCCCATTGGCTGACGGAGAAAAGATTAAGGTCAGTTTCTTCCGACTATGGAAGTGTCTTTGCACGCATGCACGCAATAGTGCACGCGCGTCGGGAGGTGCCATAGCGGGCGTGCATGAATTTAATGCCGATCGGATTCTTGTTTAGCTTGCAGGCATCTGAAGCATGATATCATCTGATGCATTACACAGAGGAGGCTGAAAGTTCATTGACACTCCTATTTCACGCAATGTTAATTTTATCAGTGGAGATACCCTTTAAAAACATTGCCCACCCTAAACACGACCCTCCAGCAGGTGTGGACTAACTATGAATAATATGCGGCCCATTTACAACTAAAAGAAATCCAGACGCTGTTAAAACACCTATCTATATACATAATATCCGCACAGACACAATCCAGTTAACACAATAATATATTTACCAACATAGTATAGACAAGTCCTAATTTCACTATGCACATTCTAAACATGAACAGAGCTTACAATTAAACTCCAACATAAATAACAAACACGTAATAACCCAAACAGGCCTATTTCCACCTATCCCCAGCAACACGCCTATCCAATCCACGCTACTAAAATACCATTAACATGCAGAACAATAGAACACACACTTTATTTAGGACACGGGACCTGCGTTACCTTGGAACTTCGATTTAATAGTACTGCTCCTTATACTATTAATCCCATAGATTATAGCATACAAACAAAAGTGTAACCAATGGGAATACAACAAAATTGTTGATAATTGTATATAGTTTTTTCTATGTTATAAATGTTAAATACTACCACTAGAACTTGTTGAAATGTCTAACTTCAATGCAATGGTTAAATGACTATATGTGCCATCTTATAACTAACATAAACTGCCCTTTCTCCCCCTTCCCTAACACTGTACTGCTGTCACTTCCAAAAATAATCCAAGAAACCCAACAGTACAGATGATACATTTCTTAACATGGAATGTGTGTGGCCTCAATGATAGGACAAAACGCACCTCTGCTTCTCCTACCTCCAACGATATAAACCCGATGTCACTTGCCTTCAAGAAACGCACTTAACACGAATAACCACAAAACTCCTCCATAAAACATGGATAGGATGGGCAGCCCAAAGCTGTCACACCTCTTATTCTCGAGGAGTACCGTATATACTCGAATATAAGTCAACCCAAGTATAAGTCGAGGTACCCATTTTTACCTCAAAAATGAGTAAAAACCAATTGACTCGAGTATAAGTCGAGGGTAGAGTAGTAGAAGGGAGTAGTAGTTTACAAACATCATGAGTGGAACTGCGCACACTAACCCCAAAACACACTACCCTGTCCCTGACTCCTTACTCTCCCCCCAGCCCCAGGAATAAGACCACTACCCTGTCCCTGACTCCTTACTCTCCCCCCAGCCCCAGGAATAAAACCCTATTTCCCTGCACCCATCTTCTCTCACTACAAGTAAATCATCTTTTAATGCTACAGCCTTACCTTTTTCATAGTTGCAGGAGAGTCCGGGCCCCGACATCATTCACTTGATGGAGGAATCCGGCTGCCGCATCCACTGACGTCACTACTCGGCGCCGGTCTCATTTCCTGGCGCCGAGTAATGACATCAGTGGATGCGACCATCAGTGGACGCGGCAGCCGGATTCCTCCATCAGTAAGTGACTGACCCGAGTATAAGTCGAGGTTCAGTTTTTAGGCTGTTTTCACAGCCTGAAAACCTCGACTTATACTCGAGTATATACGGTATCCCTCCTAATCCGTAATACAACCAGACACCAGATACTAAAAACTTTAAAGGATGACCAAGGCAGATTAATATGCACTGCACTAGAACTAAACCATGAACAGTATGTCATAATAGCAGTGTATAACCCGCCACCATCAGAGATAAACAATGTTGATGGACCCAATACAAGATAAACTCCAGAAACAACCCTTGTTGAATCACCCCAATATAACCAAGCCGAACAACTATCCCACTCCCCTAAACGCACTTATGCACGAAATTGGATGGATATGGCGCAAACGCAACCCCTGCAAATCAGAATTCACCTGCTATTCTGCAACTCGCCATACCTTGTCAAGAATTGACTATGTGTTTCTCAATGCACCAGCAGCAATATGCACAGAAAGTATCATTCACCTGCAGAGAGGAATATCAGATCACTCACCCATATTACTTCAACTGGGCCACAAAAACAACAACTCAACCCCAAAAACAAAACTCAACCCCTTCTGGCTAACACTTGTCCCTGAAACTGATATGACAACAGACAAATTCAAAGAGTATTTCAATATTAATCAAACAGATCCACCAAATCTGATAGACTGGGACTGCTTTAAGGCGTACGCCAGAGGACATTTTCACACCACCATCAACAATATCAAAAAAACATCAAAAATAGAAGAAACCCTATCAATAAAACATGACATAATGGAAGAACAATACATAGCAACCCCCAATCCAGAAACATATGCTAAATTCCAAATTACACAACGACACATGCAAATCTACCAAGCAGAGAAGGCAAAGCGGAAAATTTACTTCCAAACTACTAAATACTTTGAAGAGGGAAACCAATCTGCCAAACTCCTAACATATATGGCTCAAACACAACAGACCTCAAGATGCATCCCATACTTACCCAGGAACAGAGTACCCGGCTGGATGATGAAATTACACTTACAGAAATTTAACAAGCCATTAACGATCTACGCAATGATAAAGCCACAGGACCGGATGGTTTACCTGCCGAGGTGTATAAAAATACTCGGAAACTCTAGCTCCCCAATTACTTGAAATGCTGCATACCTCCTTCAGGACTTCCCAATTACCTCCCTCACTATATGAGGAAACAATAATTGTACTACTCAAACCCGGAAAGGATCCTACTGATTTAAGTTCGTATAGACCAATATCACTACTAAATAGTGATTATAAAATCCTCACAAAAAAAGTTGCCCGCTTTCTCCGCTGTTATTTGTCCTGGCCATGGAAGCAATTGCAATAAAAATCAGAGCAGACCCCTCAATTAAGGGTTTCTCTCTAGGCAATATAACTGAAAAATTAGGTTTATACATCTACAAGGTTGGGTTAACCCTTATGCGGAGCTGGAAGGCTCCGAAAAAATGCTGCAGTTATATTTAAAAGGCCCACTACTAGCATTTCTACAAGAACCCCAAATACATCCAGCTAGCCTACAAAACCTGGAACAGTGCAAATAGTATTATTGATTATAAAGGAATCCCGCCGGAGACCCCCCTCTGGAGCAATAAAGGTTTTCTGCAACTGGCAGCAATGCCAAGCAAAGTATGGCGAGATAACAAAATTCTTATCTTTGCTGACATCATCTCAAATGACACAATCATACCATTCGATCAATTACAACAAAAATGTAATCTCCCAACTACATTGCAATATAGATACCTACAGCTAAAGCACTGCCTGGCAGCTGAATTTCCTAACGGGTCAAACCATAGCACTCTCTAACCAGCCAATCATTGGAATACTCCGGACACAAGGACCACACCATACGGATATAACTTGCTTTCTATCTGTTTTACTGAAGAACAGGAGGTAAATGCACTATTTCTTACCTCCCGTTCTTCAGTAAATCTTGCAGGAGAGCAGGAGAACTTACCGGGATCGTTCCAGCACTGACAGAGCCGCGGCTGAAATCCCCAACGCCATAGCACACTCTAACCAGCCAATCATTGGAATACTCCGGACACAAGGACCACACCATACGGATATAACTTGCTTTCTATCTGTTTTACTGAAGAACAGGAGGTAAATGCACTATTTCTTACCTCCCGTTCTTCAGTAATCTTGCAGGAGAGCAGGAGAACTTACCGGGATCGTTCCAGCACTGACAGAGCCACGGCTGAAATCCCCAACGCCTCCGACACATCTCCAGTCCTTTGCACAGTGCGCGCACACTGTGCTAAGGAGGTGGAACGCCGGAGGTATCAGGGATTTTGGCCGCGGCTCTGTCAGCGCTGGAACGATCCCGGTAAGTTCTCCTGCTCTCCTGCAAGATTTACTGAAGAACGGGAGGTAAGAAATAGTGCATTTACCTCCTGTTCTTCAGTAAAACAGATAGAAAGCAAGTTAATTTTTGAATGGACATACCCTTTAAAATATGCATCATAGATTGTCAAAATATATGATCTACTATACAATATTTGTATGCCATGCATAATTGTTCAATAAACACAAATTTTAAAAAAAATATTTTAGTAAGAGTGGGTATGTGACCCAATGATGGAGACCTCTTTAAACTCCCCTCCCTTATCCCTAAATCCGGACAATGATGGAACTAACAACTGAACCAAACCCAATGATGGATGCATGACCAACTACACAGTATCCATATGGTATCTTACAGAAACTGAAACCTGTAACTACATGGTTCTACTAAATATAAACATGCACAATTGCACATACGGTAGATCTCCCTCTTCTTTTTTTTCCCTCTCTCTTCTTCTTCTATGCAAAACTGATAGATATAAATGTGTGCAGTACATGGCATGAACAGATAAACATAAAAACGAGATGGTCTACGTGCATGCGGACGCATATGGATATAGACGTATGTAAAGTGTTCTCCTTTTTCCATTCCAATATATAGCTGACGTGGGGGGGGAACGGAAAAAGAGGAAGGGAAAGAGGTTTAAACAAAAGTATGTTTAATATATTATGAGTGTAAAATGTCTATTCAGCATATCTCCCTCTCCCCCCACCCCAAAATCTCCCCTAACCCTGACTCATATATACGTATATAGACGTATGTAAAGTGTTTTCCCATCATATAGCTAAATTGACTTTACAATGAAAAAAGGGTATAAACAAATGTAGGTTTATTAACCTACATCTCCAGGTCCGACCATAGCCCAACCACACTATCACTCCGTTCAACCACCCCCACCACAAGAACATGCCAATGGCATTTGAATGAGGCTATGCTAAGAAACCCAACTGTAACACAGGACCTCACTAAAATATTTTTCCTTAAACACAGGCTCAGTATCAACTACAGGCACACTTTGGGAGGCTCACAAATCAGTCCTGAGGGGACACTGCATTAAATGGGGCTCTAGATTAAAGAGAGACAAAAATCAACGTCACCTACACAGACTCCGATCTCTAACACCACAAGCAAATATTAGCTAATCACCCAACTCTCTCCACCCTTCATAAAGTACTATCTCTCTGTACCCAACTTAAGACTTCTGGAGACACAAAATAGAAAAATCACTTCTATGGTCTCAACAAAAATGTTAAGAACTGGGGAATAAACCAAATACAATCCTAGCTAGATGCCTACGTAACTCAACACAAGACTACAGTATACACCCAGTCAACACAGACGTAGGCCTACAAGCCACCAGTCCAAAACAAATAGCACAAGGCTTCCTCCAATATTACACTAAGCTAGTATTAAGCTAATATTACACTCTGCGACCCGCACATCCCTTACAACACCTCAACAACAAAAAATTTCGAGATTATTTGCACACCTGTCACCTCCCAACCCTGCTACCAACCCAAATAGACCAAAGACATTTCCACCCAAGAAATCTACCAAACTATCAAAGACATGCCCACAGGAAAGTCCCCAGGCCCTGACAGCCTCACCTACAAATATTAGGGCATATTTTTTCCTACCCTGGCCCCACATTTAACCTCCTTCTACAACTCTCTATTAGACCCCCCTCCTCTTTCCTATCCTCACATAACACTCATCCCAAAACAAGGGAAAAATATCTCCAATATGGCAAACTATTGCCCAATTGCCCTACTCAACACGGACTATAAGATCTTCACAAAAATACTGGCAAACCGTCTTGCACCATTTCTCCCTAAAATTAGACACAATGATCAGGTAGGTTTTATTATGGGCTGCCAAGCATGCGACAATACCCGCAGAGTCATAAACACCATAGACATAGCTAACAGAGAAGGCAAACCCCTCATAGTACTAAGCCTGGATGCCGAAAAGGCCATCGATAGGCTGGACTGGTCTTTCATGTTTGAAACATTGGGGGCCTTTGGGTTAACAGGACGATTTGTGTCAGCATTGAGCACTCTCTACTCAACCCCTACAGGTTGGATTAAAGTGCCAGGAGCCATATCCAACTGTCTCACCATACAACCAGACAAGAGACAGGGCTGCCAGTTATCCCCACTGCTCTATGCAATGAGCATAGAACCCCTAGCCGCCCAAATTAGAAACTCCCCTAATATACATGGTCTTACAGTTAACAAAAACACATATAAAATCTCCTTATACGCCGACAATGTGCTCTTAATGTTGACCCAACCACAAACCTCTCTCCCAAACCTACACAACACTCTTTCAGGCTACAAGATAAATGAGGGAAAGACAGAAGCCCTCCCACTAAATCTCCCACACCCAACCATAAAATTACTGCAACTTAACTTCCCATACTCGTGGAAAGTCGACGAAATTAGATACTTAGGCGTCAAACTCACCTCCAGATTCAAAGACATAAAGCAAATTTTATTCCCATGCTTCTTACCATAAAATCCCTACTGACACAATGGAAAACCTACCCCATATCCTGGAAAAATCTCCTCAGTAAAAATGACCATTCTTCCAAAACTGACACACTTATTTTCAACTCTCCCAATCGACATACCCCCCAGAATAATCCGTACCTGGCAACAAGAGTTACTTAAATTCATCTGGGAAAATAAAACACACAGAGTATCCTGGAAAGTTGCAGTAACACGACGCACACAAGGGGGACTGGGGGTAATTGCCAGATTAAACACAAGGCAGACACACTAATATGTACAGGAATTTTCTCTCAACTCACACACTTTGAACAGTTGCTTGTCCAAGGTCCCCAGAGAAGAGGCATAATCTCACATACATATTATATTGTGAACACTATACCTTCCGAACCTCCCTTCAAACATAAATATATGACACGATGGGAAAAGGCTCTAGGAACGCATATCCCGCCAGACACATGGAAGACACTATGGGAAACCACAGCCAAAACATTGATAAATATAACACACAAAGAAAACGGATACAAAACCCTAATACACTGGTATTACACACCAAAGAAATTGAATGCAATCAATCTATCCCTCCCAGTGACATGTTGGAGATATGGAACCCCACCAGGCACACTGCTACACATGTACTGGACATGCCCTGGCCTATCAATGTACTGGACCTCAGTCCAACAACTAGTGAACAAATTGATGGGACGCTTGATCTCTCTTTCCCCGCAACATGTACTACTGAATGTCCCCCATCCAGATCTAATAAACACGGAGAGAGATTTAATCAAACACATACTCACATCAGCAAAATGCCTAATACCCAGATACTGGAGACAAATTCAGACCGCAACATTTTCAGAGCTTAGTGATGTATAAATACTGGAGTATATGACGGCTCAGCTGCGAGAGAAGACAGACAGACACGAAAAAATATGGACCCCATGGCACTCATACCTGGGACAATAACTACACTAGAGAAAACAAGAATTAACGGAGGGAGATAGGACCCAACTAATTCATTAATCGATATCGATTTTATTAAAACAGACGCCGCTGCCTGGGGGGGAAGGAGGATGCCGCCCAATGCGTTAATATGGTTTCTATTTTTTCTTTAATAATGGTAAATAGAAAATAAGGTTTGGACAGACGGTGATGGTTTATTAATAGCTCCGGTATACATCGGAATATCTGAAGCCCGACTTCACAACAAAGAAAACAACAATATAATTGTATAACAGGGTTTTTCTTTACTTTTTCCTCTTAATAATGCATTGTATAAACGTTATTTTTGATAGAGTTTAAGAATAAGAAACTCTACAGATGTGTCACTCAATAGTTTGTTTATTATACCATTAGAACAGTCACTGTTGTCTAAAATGTTCTTTAAAAATGTACAATAAAAAAAAAAAATTTGATTCATGTTTGTGGCAGCAATGTGACAAAATGTGGAAAACTTCAAGGGGGCCGAATACTTTTGCAAACCACTGTATATTACGGTCATTGGAATGTAATTTTCCATTACTGTTTAATTGTTTTGCAAAAGTTCAGATCTGACTTTACCTGCTTCTGGTTGATGGATTCTGCTGATTTTGTTATTTCATCTAGACATTTTCCAATGATAGGAATCACCTGGCGGTCAATTTCTGCATACGTTTTCAGAGATTCTCCCAGTCGCCCTATCCTTCTCTCTTCCATGTCTTGAAGTTTCTGTGGATATTGGCAAATGGTTAGAACAAGACTGTTAAATCCCAAAAGACTCTAATCTCTACTCTACTTCCAACACAAGGGGTAGAAGGACTCACTTCATTCACAAATGACACACCTAAGATTTTAAAAATAAACAGTGAGATAAAATGTCAATCTCATCTTGCTACTTGCCATTCACCAGTCCGGCAATGCAGGAAATCTGAAACACTGTATAACAGTTTTGTCTATCTTTTTGTGTGCGTTTTAGAGCTTAATTTTGCACTATAGTGAGTGCCATCAAAAGTCTTAAATAGTCCAGTCTTAACAAGTATTGAATCACAGGTGCAGAAAAAACACTTTCCTTGTTGGCATTAACCAGTATTACATGGATTCACAATTAAAGTGCAAGTTCACCACCCAACCTAAAAGCCACAGTTAAGATCCTACCAAACCCCAAGACCATCATACTTACCCTGTTCTACAAGGTTCCTAAAGACAGATAATTACTCTTGATATACGCTGGTCCCAATTTTCTTCCCAGTTCTTCAGGTAACAGTAGTCACGGCTAATGATTAATTCCTGTTTCCTGAGCCACCTCCTGTGAACATGTGTAAGCTCATACAGCTTTAAAAGGAAGCAGCAACCTCTGCAGAAGGGGCAGGTGAAATTTGGAACAGCAGCAATTTAAAAATGTTGTGGTTATGAGGTGTTCTTAACCTACCTGCAGCTTTTAGGTTGAGAGTAGTGAACCTGCCCTCTATTAAAGAGACTTTCTTGGATTTGCACCTCTTATTGCATTGCCCCAAAGATTTGCCTACATAACACAGTGTAGGGACAGTTTTAGTTTCTAAAGCAGATAATGAAATCTTACCTGGTAGATGCTGGGGATGTGTGTAAAGTAATGGTCATGTTGCTCACAATTAAATTTCTGTAACACAGAAGAATAATCTCCTTTACTGTCGTCAGCCATTTGGTGCCGTATCTGGGCTTGCTGCCGGGCCTACAAAATAAAAACATGGAAATACTGTGAAAAGACACATTTCATGCTTAGAATATTTTAGTAACATGCAATCAAATGAGTTCTTCTGCCAAACTGGATGCCTGGGGTCCGGACCTAGAGATCCACTATCCAACCTGGATTTTCCATTTGGTATAATGTCAGTGTCATGAACACCAGTTTGCTGGGCATGTGATCTGACCAATCAATCGGTATTCGCTGCCACCACTTTAAGTTACGGCCTTAAAGACGCCCCAAAAACACTCTTGACTCTCACACCCCTGTTCTGGCAGCTAAATGGTTAACACTACACCATTCACTCCAGCAACTAACTGGTTAATTATCATCGGTCCTTCACAAGCAGTCGCAGAGTTAATTAGCATTTACACTGCCAAACACTCAACCACATATAAACTTATCAGAGGCTAACCGAGTTCTTTTAGAGCATCAAAGACAAAACTTTGGTGGACAGTGCATATACAATACAAAAATAGAAGAAAATGGTGTTATAATAAAATGACATACAATAGGTACAACAGTTATATAAAATAAAAAGGATAAAAGTATTCACAGACCCTACTCACTAGAAGAAGTCCTGTATCCCAGGGCGGGAAGAAACATCGGGTCCATACACACGGTTTTAGCATGTCCCCTAGTATGAACAAAGTTATAGGGGCTGCAAGGATTTTTAAACCATTTCATGAACCAACCCCCTCCTCATAAGGTGGGAGTGTCTAGGAATGTCCAGATTTACGACTAGCCAAAAGAATTCATTCCCCCTCAGTTAGGCAGATTCCATATAAATGTAGATATGTACATTGTATTGGAATATTGACCACATATTCCTCTCCAGTATTAATTATCAATTCCTCTAATACCAAACATGACCTGTGTGTAATCCATATTTCCCAAGATATTAATAACTCGCCTTGGCAAGGGAATAAGGGCTCCATGTTGGGTGTCATTTTAAGGGGCCCTCCTTTCCATTCACAAATATAATATTGGTTTCTGTCTTGCATATTCCAATACTGAAATACATTTATTGTACATGTATGGTTGTCCTTAAAATGACCTCTTAGGGTCACTACACACTTTCCTGACAGTCAGACATTAACATTTAACATCAGACATAACAAATCCAGTTAACCCTATAATTTCCAATAGCCTATCATTTGATTTTCAAAGAGAATCAGACTGAGAAGTGTAATAAGGAAAATGACTCACCAGAGTTAGCAGCACCTCCCCCCCACCTGCTACCAATGGGTAGCACCATAATCAATGCATTTACAATGCTGCAAGATAAATAAAGGACCTTCCTGAAGAGCCACTACAGTACTTAGTATGTATGTAAATGTTTTCATGAGTTTGCATAGGATAATCACGTTAATGTATTTATAAAACCTTATGTGGGTGTGCAGCATAAAGATTCATAGTTCATTTTTCATAGTTTAGTGGACACAAATGTAAGGCGATAGTAAACGGGGGGTACTTAAAGGGGAACTGAAGTCACCAAACAAGTTGAGTTTAAATGAAAGGCCAGTTTCCTACCTTTAAAACGAGCCATCAACCATGTGAAGCTATGTGCTCCACAGCCCAAGTTATAAGGAAATTACTGACCAGAAATTTAATGGGTGGGAGGCTGACATGTGACATTCCTGAGGCTGCTCCTCCACCTCACGTTGGCGAGCACAGGCTCTGACTTTAGTGACAGGACAGGAGACAGGAAGTCCCTCGCCCTCCCTGCTGTGTGAAGATCCCCACGGAGAAGGGGGGGGAAATCTAAGGCCCTACTCTCCCTGGTGATGTTGCTACCATATCACACACAAAAATGTAAATATCTTCAAAACTATGCAAAATAAACAATGAAAATAAATTCTCAGGACAGCAATTCCTATCAATTTACATAAAGTCGTTTTTGGACCACAGTTCCCCTTTAATTTGCTCCAGAGTGTCAGCCATATCCAAATTCTATGCACAAGACTCTTATTTATCAGAAGTGAGCCCTTGCATATGTTGGAGGCATGACACAGATATTACATAAGTACTCACAAACCAGAGGGATCAGAAACAGCATAAATAACAATCAGCTTGTAAATGCCACCTCAGTTCTCAGGTAACTGTAGTGGAATCTTGTACCCTATGTGTCTGACATTATGTCCCTATTCATAGGTGGTATACCCAGGACTCTAGTCTTTAACAAATCTCCTTTTTGGAGCTCAGGCTGCTCACTAGCTGCCCTACTCCTATCTATGATGCCTGGAGTGATTTATAACAAAATATAATCTCACATTAACTGGAACAACCTGTTATCAAGGTCCCCTGGCTCTCTGCTATCCTCTGGGTAAAACTCCAGGAAGTAGAAAGAGAGGCTGAGCACATGTCTGCTTCCCTTTTTATACTTTTACACAGTGACCTCTAGTGGCCAAATCCTGAACTACCAGAACAAAAAGACTAAAGGATAACTAGTTTAACAGTTCCCTACATTCTCCCCCTGGTGAATTCCTTTTTTCCTGGCAAGGAACAATACAAAAACACTTAGTTACAAATTAAATTTAACACCCGCTTCAGTAGTCTCTCCAGAGACCTACTCTGGACAATGCTCTGCTGAAATGGAATAAGAAATTAGCAAAAATACAGTTAAAAAAAAATAGATGTTTGACTAATAGCACATAGGAATAATATTAAAAAGTCTAGCATGAGCATCAATAAGATTCATCAAAGCATAAGGTGGAGCAGAATAACAAGGCACTGCAAAACAGGGCCTCCCCAAAGTGTCATAATTGAAGAAAGGGGGAGGTCTCCTAATATGATCACCCCTTCTCACATCTCCAGGAATACTTATAGCTCAGCAGCCTGAGCTGTCAGCCATAACAGGAACAGGGGACAGTCCATTTTCTATCCTTGGCTAAAAAGGAGGAGTAGCAGCATCTAATCCACCCCTCTGAGGCAAACTACCACTTGCCACATGTTGCAAAGATTTTTCAGGGCTATCAAGTGGGGATGCAAACCAGTCATGGTCAGCAACTTGTCCATCATCACAGTCTGTGGATACATTGTCAGCATCAGGTGCAGTATCCCAGTTCTCATCAACAGTGGGAATTTTGGATACTGGGAGCAAATGATTTCTGTGCTTTAATCCTTCCCTCTGGATCATGGATTTGGTACATGGGAATGTTTAGTATTTTGCCTACCACCTCAAACAAATCTTTCCTCCATCTATCGTCCAATTTATGTTTGGCAGTTGGCCCCAAGGCGAAGCACCTTATCACCAGCTTTCTGTACCGTACCCTGGCATTGAAGCATCTTTTGTTCCCACCATTTATCTTTGCAGCATTTTCCTCAGCCAAATAGTAGGCGTTCTTTAGGCTTGCCCATAGATGGGCCACATACTGGTAGTGATCTTGATATCCTACTCCCTCAGTGCATACACCCAACTGGATGTCAATTGGAAGTCGGGCATCTCTCCCAAACTTAATAAGGAGAAAAACCGGTGAAATCATGACGGGTGCAATTATATGCATGAACCATTGCACCTACATGGCTACTCCAGGATTGCTTAGCTGAAGCAGAGAGAATACCCAGCATATCCAACAGAGTCTGATTAAAACAACCAGGAAGGGCATCCCCCTTTAGGATGTTAGGGAGTAGTGCGACTCTTGTCCATGCTCAGCAAATTTAACAGTTCCTTTATAAATCTGCTCTCAAAGTCTCGCCCTTGCATAAAGAACTTTTCTCATAACATAGCCACAGTAACAGCTTTTAGGCTTCTCGTTGGATATGCCTGGGCGTAACGGGTATAATGATCAGTCACAATCAAAATATTACCTATCCCACTAATGTCATTGTCACAATAAATCTATGTAGACTAGATCCAAGGGCCCATTACTTTCTAAATGTTCCATAGGAGCAGCTCTAGTTGGCAATGTCTTTTCTGCAAACAGGGTATACATCTCCTGCAGTAATCTGCAACTGATTCCCTCATCTGAGGCCAGAAGAAGCGATCTTGAACTAGGCCATAGGTTTTTCAGTTCCTAGATGTCCATGTTGATCATGCAAACTTCTCTTGGGGAAGCACTAATTGTCTTCTCCCTGGATGATCATGAAATAGATGAACCCTATAAAAGGAGCCTATGGATAATTTTCAGTTCATCCCATTCCCTAAGGAAAAAGGTACCCTCTTTGTTTTTTTTTCATTTAATCAGGGTCTTAATTAATGACAGCCTCCCTGACATGACAATTTATGGGATCACTCTTTTGCAAACGAATCATATCTTGGATTACTAGTTGGAAATTCTTACATACCCCTAGTGTAGTAGGGTAGCAACACTGTCCTCTCTGCCTCTAAGCGAGTCCACCAGGCGCAACTCAGAGAAAGCAATACAGTCTCCTTGTACAGTTCCTATGGCACAATAAGCAGCCCCTGCTGAACCTGGGATTTCATCCCACTCGCTCTCCTCCATCTGAGGAGATAGACCAAGGTGTCTTGAAAGGGCATCGGCCCATATGTTCTTTGGGCCTGGCTTGTATTTTAAAGAAAACTGATAATTAGACAAAACCACCCATGCCCTGCAGCGTCTAATTTGGCAGTGGTTAAAATATTTGTTAAAGGATTATTATCAGTTCTTACCTCAAATTGGGCCCCATAAAGATAGTCATGTAGCTTTTCAGAGACAGCTCATTTTAAGGCCAAATATTCTAGTTTGTGTACAGGATAATTTCTTTCAGTTGGGCTGAGACTCTGACTGACATGCAACCGGTTTTCCCCCAGGATTTTCTTGATGAAGGATGCCTCTCAACCCTTCGTAACTAGCATCTACATGCAAAACATAAGGCTTTTGTGGGTCAGGATAGGCAAGCTTCCTCACAAGCAGAGGTCCATTTATCTTTAAACAGTGTATCTTTAATATTGTCCCCTTTCAACAGACCATTTAGGGAATAGGCAATTTTGGAGTAACCCTCAATAAACCTCCGATAATAACTACAAAATCCCAAGAAGAATCTCAGCTCAGTTAGATTGCTTGCCGTGGCCAATTTAGCACAGCTGCTATCTTTTCTGGGTCAGTGGCAATGCCCTCGCCAGATACAATGTGTCCCACAAAACGCAAATTTGCAGGCGAACTTGAACACTTGTCAATTGAGAGTTTCAGGCCTTAATTACGAAGACACTCAAGCACACTGAACAACTTTTTATCATGCACCTCCAGGGTACAGCCGAAAACAATGTCATCAAGGTAAACTATGCCGTTTTAAGTCTCCCAGGACATTTTCCATAAGGCGCTGAAAGGTAGCTGGAGCCCCAATTATCCCCTGATACATTCGGGTAAACTGGTAAAACCGCAATAGGAAAATAAATCTGGTAATATCCAGGTCTTAAGTCCATCACTAAGAGCCAAGCACTGCCATGCAAAGCTTCAAGCATAAGGACTTTGTGATTCCACAATTATCTTTTGGTCTTTTATATTTTTTTTTCCTCTGACATCACCAAGAACTTTGGGTGGTAATCACCAAAATCTTTCTCTAAAAGGTGTGTTAAGCATTTTTAGCCCACCCCACGTCCATATCATCAACGGAAAACACATCGCTGAACTGCTACTCTCCAGCATCTGTCTGTGTTCTGGGGGGGGTCATCAAAAGTATCAAGATTAAGCCCTCTCATTTTCACAGGCCGGAATTACTATGGAATGAGAGGTGATTTTTTTTTACAGTGACCACATCAGTTCTAGGGCATTTGTAGTGGTAGTCCTTCCTCCCCAGAACTATCTCCCAGCCATCCTTCAGGGTCCGTTTCCAACAGAAAGAAGCTTCCACTTGAAAAGGTACAATCTCCACATAGACCCAGAGGATTTTCACTCCCCCTGGTGGAAGCTCTACTGGATGCCAAGGGTTTTCAACACAACCCCAGGGAGATTCAGGAGCAAATGTCTGGCAAATTTTACTACAACTCTGGAGCTACTGGCAGTATGGTAAGGGGGGTACCATCTCTCGGCTGTAGAAACTTAATAAAGGCTTCCTGGACATTAAATATAGGTGTAGACTTTTTCCACCTGAAGGGGGGCTCATATAAGCAATGACTTTAAGTGGGGGATCATTGTCTCCAACTAATCCAGGGATGTGTAGTTGTACTTCCAAGCAACCCATCCATGTAGACAGGACCTTTCCCCACACCAAAAACTGGCACAGGCTGCAGTGGAATATGACTGAGGAATTGCTGGTAGAAAGGCGTGAATAAAAGCCTGTGTCAAACAATGCAGTGGTGGGAATGCCATTTACAAGCAAGTTAAATGTGTATCTATGCCCCGCACTGGGGAGAACGACAGGCTGTAAGGACCCCCACCTTTTCCTTGATAGCTGTCCCATCTTTTTCTCAATGTCTAGCTGATCGGCAAGTACTTTACACTGAAGGACTCAATGCCCAGTCTGCCCACAACTGAAGCACTCCAGACGGGCAGTAGAGGAGATATAACCAGGGGGCTGATGTTTTGAATATTTCATGGAAGCATCTGCTTTCTTCTTTGTCACACCCCTGACCTCCTTTTGCTGTAGTTTTGACAAGAGCAGTTCTCAGTTTTATTAGGGAATGCCACATATCGTAGCTCTGCTTCTTGCTTCTTTAGCTTGTTCATGAGCTCACCAAGTGTTGGCGGAGGCCTATGACGATTCATAATGCGAAGTTCATTGGTTACGGGATGGCCCCCCAGCAACCCATACATGAGCTGGTTTCGCCGTTTTTCATTAACATCTCAAATAGATATTTTTAGACACCAGCTTCCACAGAACATCTTCCAACCATTGGATAAAAGCAGAAACATCTTCTTTCTCCCTTTGTTTTAAACGTTGAAACATGTGGAGCCAAGTATGAGGATTGTCACAGGTGCCATACACATCTTCTAATGCCTTTAAACAATCTTTAGCAGTGGCATCAGGATGGCCAATGCAAAACAGTTTTACCACTTGGCTAGCACGAGGAAGCAGATTTTCAGTTAAACAAATCCTTTTCTCCAGCTCAGAGCAAGGACATTCCTCTAGTATCTGCATAGCAGCCTCCTGTCACTCCTCCTATGAGTGTAGGGGCAACTTCTGAGGAGGCGTTTAGCTTTGGGTATTTAGTTCCCCTTACTATTAGGGGAGGCCAAACTAGCTAGGTGATCCTAGAGGCTGCACATCATCTGTCTTCTGGGTTAATGTTTGCATTTCAGTCTTAATGCCAGTCCCCCTTCTTGGAGGTATAGGTAGTTGGGGATAGATAATGGGGCAGCAAACTGGGATAGTGCCCACAGGGAAAAAAGTATAGGGCCCCATATCATCATACAGCTCCTCTGCATTGCTATACAGTAAGGTGGCATTCAGTTACTGCTGAATCTTTTTTAGCTAGCAAATGGGAGCCCTCCAAATTTGGGTGGTAGGCTAGTATTTCATAAATTAATTCTGTAGAACAATCCCCAGGTACACAATCAATGGCAAAGGCATTTAGTGGGTTAATAAACTCTGCTACAGCCCATGCATATACATCAACTGGAACTATCAGAGGCATGATGATACTAAAGGTAACCCACGTTTTGCGCAAATGTAAAATGAGTGTACTTAATTTGCCCCAGAGACTGTCTGGCTTATCCAAATTCTATGCACAAGACTCTTATTTATCAGGAGTGGGCCCTTGCATATGTTGGAGGAAGGGTGTTGCTGAACTACCACACTACGTAGAATGCAATAAATGGGTGCCAGTGGTTCTTGAACTTAAACAGTATCTTATTTATTAACAGAATAATATTAATAAATGCATTACAAGTAGCACAATAGAGGTAACATAGCATGACACAGATATATAAATACACAAAAACCAGAGGGATCAGAAACAGCATAAATAACATTAAGCTTCTAAATGCCACCACAGCTCTAAGGTCACTGTAGTGGAATCTTGTTCCCTATATGTCTGGCACTTTGTCCCTCTTCTTGGGTGGTATAGCCAGGACTCTAGTCTTTAATAAATCTCCTTGTTGGAGCTCAGGCTGCTCACTAGCTACCCTACTCCTATCTATCACTCCTGGAGTTATCTATAACAGAATATAATCTCACATTAACTGGGCCTACCTGTTATCAAGGTCCCCTGGTTCTCCCCTATCCTCTGGGGAAAAGTAGAAAGAGAGACTAAGCACATGTCTGCTTCCCTTTTTATACTTTTATACTAGTGGTCAAATCCTGAACTGCCAGAACAAAAAGACTAATGGGTCTTTATCAGTTCCCTACACAAATATAAATAAACATATACCAAATATGTATACAAATGTCACAATATTTGCTCTTTTTGTTACTACATGAGAAAAAGGGTATTTGTCTAGAAGAACCTGAATCGTGTTTTAATAATAGTTTAAATGAAGGATGTTTACCTTCTCTGAAGCAATGACACAAGTCACACAGAGACAATTTTTTCTACAACGTAAAGCAGGTGCTCCTTTTCCCCAGGCAAACATTGATCCTTACAAGCCTCTATTGCAGCTTATTCCATAATCTGAACAATGAGAGTTTCTAAACAACAACATTTTTGAATACCAGCTGTCAGTTTATTCGTAAAAAACAAGTTTTTCTAGTGCCGAAAGGTGACATAACTCAAAAAGGAAAATAAATGTGTGTCTACTTTGATGTTTATCAGAGGTGTAACAACCACGGGAGCTCCAACTTATTAAGGTGCCCATACATGCATTAATCCCGATCGTACACTATTGGGATATTCTGATATTATACCATTGGCAGACTGTATGTGACTGCTTTTTCCACTAATTGTTTTGTTCAAAAACTAATCATATGATACCTGGATTGTATGATCAATATTGTTTTATGTATGGGCCTTATTACTCTTCTATTTCTAGTTTTATCTAGGGTGCTTGGCAAACAGCCAAAATTCAGAAAGACAATCCTTGGTCACCAAGAACCAATGGCAAAACAGCAACATGGATAATTCTGAGGTTTTAGTATTTTGTTTCCCTTTCCCATTGGAATTCTACTTGTTTTTTTAATTTAAAGGATAACTATAACTATACTTTAAATGTAACTTTTGAAAAATGGAAAGTACCTGGGACAGGGAGGTAGGATTGATTATTCCTACCTCCCAATATTGTTTCATTGAGGAGCTACAGCATATACAATTTGCCAGGTTAGTCCTGGACTAGTTCTGTATTAAAGATAGTGCTGAAACCAGGAGGAAAACTGGCAGAATCAGTTTTCTTTGGGGTGGTGCTTCTCACGGAAACAATATTGGGAGGTAGGAGTTACCAGGCCTATATGCCTGTCCCAACTACTTTTCATTTTAACAGTATTTAAAAAAAACCTTTATACACGCACTAGATACCCTTTAAAGTGATGGAAAAAAAAATGTTACCTAGATTATTACAGGGTAGGTAACTGTAGTCTCGAATTCTTCCAAACTAGTAAAAATTATATAAATAGTCTTCCATCGTACCTTCAAAATGTAACTTCACCCCCCCATCTTGTTGTGTTGCTATCATCTCTGGATACAGATGATATAAAATCTTTATACACACTACTATAAAATTTAGGGATTTGTACAAAAAAAAAAAAAGGTAATGCCATTAAAGAAATCCTATGAAATCTTGGTTCTATTAGTGTCACATCCCCTAAATGAATATGCATCCGAATGCAGCCACGTCCGACCGATCGTTCACCCGAATCCGACGATCGGACATGGTGGAAAACCTCGTCCGATCGTGCGGTCCTCTATGAACCGCACGATCGGTTGCGGTAACTGTCGGACGCGGCTGCTTTTGCCACAACCAACAGTCCTTCCTCCTGGCCGACCAGTCGAAAGTATCGAACGGTCGATCAGGAGGAAAAATCGCTATGTGTGTACCTAGCTTTAGACTCTTTCTGAAATAAGCTGATTAAAACCAATTCTGATTGGAAAAGAATCTGATTGGTTAGTGTATAGCAATCAGATACTTCCTGAAAGAATCTGATTGTATCTAATCAGAGTTGGTTACAATCAGATACTTTTAGAAATAATCTTTTAGGTATGCTTTCTGGAAGAATCTGATTGTAACCAATTGTGATTGGGAAAGAATCTGATTGGTATACTAACCTATCAGATTCTTTCTGAAAGAATCTCATTGTAACCAATTCTGATTGGAAAAAAATCTGATTGCTATACCAAAAGATTCTTTCTTAAAAAAGAAATAATAAGCTGATTGTAACCAATTAAAATTGGTTAGTCAGATTCTTTCAGAAAGAATTTGATTGGTATGCTTTGTGGAAGAATCTAATTGTAACCAATCAGAATTAGTTACAATCAGATTCTTTTCTAATCAGAATTGGTTACAATCAGATTTTTTCAGAAAGAATCTAATAGTCTTTTCCCCGGGCCATTTTCTGGGTCCCAAAACTATTTACAGTAAGTTACTGTATATAAAATTTTCCAAAATTTCTTGAATTTTCGAACGCATCTCGAAAAAATCTGCTAAACGTAATTCCCGCAAAATCCTGTGAATCACGGAAATCCGTTGCGAAACTGGGTTCAGATCCGTGATCCAGTCCATCTCTATTCTTGATCTATTTATTGTAACATTGTTAAGAGTGTTATAGTTCAGTAGATACACCACAGTGAAATACAACTGTTGTGCAGAGCTTGAATCAGTCTTCCCCAAGACAGGAAGTGTAAGGAAGTTCCTGTATTACACCCTGTTATGTGCTGTGTTTGTAAAACATGTGACAGTCTTAGCCAATTAGAAAATTCTTCAGATTCTCACACTTACTCCCCCTCCCCTCTCCATAGAAAGTAATGAGACAATCCAGTTTCTGTTTGCTAGACAGAAAGTGATGTCTGTAAATGATTAAATGACTTTGCATGTCTCTGAAACTACCCAGCATTCTTAGAGAAATGGACAGTTTTCCCTTTTATTCCACTATTGATATAATAATAACTGTGAAACTGTCGGGTACCTTCTGTTATAAGAAGGCTCAACTTAATTTTATACTCTGTGGGGAGCTTTTAGCTCCTTTATCCAAACCTCTCCATAACTTGTCAAGCTAATCAGAATCCTATGTTTCCAAGTCCTAACCCCATTGAGTGTAAATTTGGAACTTGCTGTGGTAAATACCAATAAGTATGAACCTAGCATGTTATTATGGATCCTGTACAGGGTCTCAGAATGTCCAATGGTGCTGTTCAGATTGAATTGCACATTGTGGCAGAATTGCCTAGATCTGTTTTCAGATCTGCAGGTTAATACCATTTAGGCTGAATACATATAACACTTCATGTGTCCCAACTAAGCATCTGCTTTGAGTGAGAGCTCTGCCAGGATAGATGATTGTTTGTCACAGCAACACTAGCTGCAGCCTGCAGTGCATGTGACAGACCGATAATGTGGTCCCATAACTGACCTGTTTGTCTGATACGGACAATCAAACTTGGTCGTGGCTGGCCGCCCCACACCATCAGTTATTTCCGGCTAACCGATCCATGGCACTATTGGTTGGTTACTGGTGCTTACCCAGCCTTAAGGTTCGTACACACGTGCAATTGCGGATGCTAACCCGTGACGCACGATGTGTACGAACGGCCGATAATCGTGCCATGTATGGGCACTTTATCGGCTAAAATTGCTGTTCTGTTGATAAACGGCACGATTATCGTACACGTTGTGCGTCAGCACCCGCAATCGCACTTTAGACTTCATGGATTATAACTTCCAGGTAGGTGGTATTTGGAAGTGAGTGCCAATATGGTAAGGTTTATGACTAACAGGGAGATTCACCCAGAGGCTGTGCGATTTTAGGTGAATGTCATCCGCACATAAAGTATTTAATGCCAGCTATTTACTTACACGTAAAGAGGCACGCAACCTCTGGTAAATTACTTTGCAACGGCCGCAAGAGTGCCTCTTCCGGTACTCGTACCGCTGCCGCAAAGCGGGCATTAACGTTGCGCCAGCTGATCGACCCATATAATGCTTCCCTAATCCAATAGTCTAGTACCTTTGGATGTAAGGGAAGGGCAGATGAATCACTTGTATGTTCAAACCCTTGGGTAAAAAGTGCTAAAGCATGATCGTGGGCTTTTAATGTCTGAAATGTCTTTATTCCAAGATGTATGAAAACTACATTTTCAGGGAATGCTAGGAGTTGTAGTTTTTAAAGATGTAAAAAGTTCATTAAGAAGAAACTCCAAAACAGAGAATGCTGGGATTTGTAGTTTTCAAACATGTGAAAGGTCACAAGCTTAGGCTTTATTAGATCTAGACAGATGCCTTAGCTACAGGATATTAAGAAAAAACTTACTTCAAACAAAGAATGCTGGGAATTGTGGTTTTCAAACACGTGAAAGGTCACATGTTAAACACGCCTACTCTATACCATTAGGCTGTATTATATCTAGACACACGCCTTTGCCACAGGCTATAAATAAGACACTTTGCATGTCCCCACCCATTTCTTTAAGTGAGAAATACGTGTTTATATGTTAGATTATTAGGGCAATGCTCTAATAATAACATTATTCTGTGAGGTACCTTCTGTTATAAGAAGGCTCTTATTCATTTTATACTCTATGTGGAGCTTTTAGCTCCTCTATCCACACCTCTCCCTAACATGTATATTCAATCAGTACCGTATCAGTACCCCATAGTGACTGTAAATCTGGAACTTGTTGTGGTAATTACTAATAAGTATGAACCTTGCATGTTAATCAGGATACTGTATAGGATTTAAGGTGGCCATACATATATCCGATTTTACTAACCCAACCAAGTGCTCCTGCGATATTAGATTGATCCTGCCAGAACTGCCTTTCCCATTCTTCTATGCCACAGACAGGCGGTTCTTGCAGGATCGGTCTAATGTCGCGGGAGCACTCGTCGGGTAAGTAAAATCGGATATATGTATGGGCTGTTTTGATTTCCCATAGGTGCTGTTTTGATTTCCCATAGGTGCTGTTTAGATTGCCTGGGTCTGTTCTCAGACCTGCAGGTTTATTCCACAAGCACCCTCTATATTCTAGCTGGCAGGTAGTATAGGTAAGGGAGGATATAAGTGTGTGTTTGTTCATTTAATATGATGCAATTGCTTGGTTTTTTTTCAGGACCTTCAGACTAATTTTATTAGGCCCCCCCTGCATGTTTCCTGGTGGTTGCTAGTATATATATATATATATCTATCAACGACCACCCAGGTGCTTCCTTAGTGGCTAACGTAAGGCAATATCAGGAGGAAGGAGCACTCCTGGGAATTGCAGTGCATTTATTCAAACATGTGACACATGCAAATCCCATGAGTGCTCCTTTTACTCTAAAATTGTTAAGCCACACCCCAGGAAGTTTTACAGGGAGGCTATGGAAGCTTACAAAGGAACACATGCATACCCTCCAACATTTCAAAGACAAAAAAAGGTACACTTGGACATGCCCCTTGTACCACCCAAACTCCTCCCACAGCCCCTCCCCCAAATTATATGGCTCCGCCCCAAATCTGGATATTAATATCGCCAATTATTTCTAAATGTAAACAAGTAGTTGAAAGTTGTTGCTGGCAGACATGTATATTTAATGAAGTGTTAATGATAGCAGTTACTGGCCCCCTATAAATAGAGCTAGACAGATAGAGTTAGATAGATAGACGATAGATAGATAGATGATAGATAGATAGATATATAGATGATAGATATATAGTTGATAGATATATAGATGATAGATAGAAGATAGATAGATGATAGATAGATGATAGATAGATGAATGATAGAGTTAGTTAGATAGATAGATAATAGAGAGATAGATAGATGATAGAGAGATAGATAGATAGAAAATAGATAGAAAATAGATAGATGATAGATAGATAGATAGATAGATGATAGATAGATAGATGATAGATAGATGATAGATAGATAGATAATAGAGAGATAGATAGATGATAGATAGATGATAGATAGATAGATAGATGATAGTTAGATAGATAGATGATAGATAGATAGATGATAGTTAGATAGATAGATAGATAGATGATAGTTAGATAGATAGATAGATAGATGATAGTTAGATAGATAGATAGATGACAGTTAGATAGATAGATAGATGATAGATAGATATATAGATGATAGATAGAAGATAGATAGAAGATAGATAGATGATAGATAGATAGATGATAGATAGATAGATAGATGAATGATAGAGTTAGATAGATAGATAATAGAGAGATAGATAGATGATAGAGAGATAGATAGATAGAAAATAGATAGAAAATAGATAGATGATAGATAGATAGATGATAGATAGATAGATAGATGATAGATAGATAGATGATAGATAATAGAGAGATAGATAGATGATAGATAGATGATAGATAGATAGATAGATGATAGTTAGATAGATAGATGATAGATAGATAGATAGATAGATAGATGATAGTTAGATAGATGATAGTTAGATAGATAGATAGATGATAGATATATAGATGATAGATATATAGATGATAGATATATAGATGATAGATAGAAGATAGATGATAGATAGATAGATAGATGATAGATAGATGAATGATAGAGTTAGATAGATAGATAATAGAGGGATAGATAGATGATAGAGAGATAGATAGATAGAAAATAGATAGAAAATAGATAGATGATAGATAGATAGATAGATGATAGATAGATGATAGATGATAGATAGATGATAGATGATAGTTAGATAGATAGATGATAGATAGATAGATAGATAGATAGATAGATAGATAGATGATAGTTAGATAGATAGATAGATAGATAGCAGGGTTATATAGATAGAGTTAGACAGATAGATATAGTCTCTCAGAATTATCAATAATCAGCCAGTAGATTAAAACAACTAATTTACTCACAGCAGAATAGAGAGATCAGATCCACGATCTCATTGCACTCACTTTCCTGCGGGCGGCAGCATGGTGTTTGTTGTGTCTCCTTCTCCCCAGTCTCTCCTGTTCACAGTCCGGAACAGTCTTTTCCTCCCATCATTACTCCCGAGCCATCCCATGCGCTAACCCCGCAGCACCAGCTTCCAGAGATGCTCCGCCCACCAAATAGCCGGGAACTAGGTAAGGAGAAGGAAGTATCTGCTGCTGAGAGGGAGGGCCAGGGGGAGGGGTCACAGTCCCTCACCCTGTAGCTACACAGAGAACCTGTAATAGCCACACACTGCTAATTAATTCAATCCGGGCCGGCACATAGAAAGGAAATCCGGTACAAACCGGTATGAACATTTTGGCAGGTACAGTACTTTGAAAATTGGTACAATACCGGCCAAATCGGTACAGTTGGAGGGTATGCACATGGTGTGCTTAATATTAGATTGACAGCAGTGTTAGTAAGGAAGTAGGAATTTAGTAGGAAGTTGCAAGACTTATATATCACTACCTTTGTAAAACATGTGACAGTCTTAGTAAAAACATTCTTCTCATTCTCACATAACTCCACCCCTCCCATCTCAATAGACAAAAAGGAGATCTGCTCTTTGCTGGACAGGAAGGGATATCTATAGATTAGGCAATCAGTAGATCTCCAGATGTTTGGAAACTACAACTCCCAGAATTCCCTAACTAGAGTGCTTGTACAGGAATGCTGAAAGTTATAGTTAGAATTCTCTAACTACAGAGTGCTTATAGAGGAATGCTGGGAGTTGTAGTTTACAAACATCTGAAGATCTACTGGTTGCTTATCCCTGCTTATGATAGGGGGACTGAAAGGAAAACATTTCCATGCCTATTTCTCGGACACAATGAAGTGAGTTTGTTAATGGTTTATTACATTATTAAACCAACAGACTCCATAGAAACCATGAACCTGTGTCCTGAACTGATAAAATGTAATAAGATTGAAACATGACAGGTTAGTCTGGGTTCTTTATAGGACCTCACATTTACCAACAGTGATCCCTCTCTAACACATTGACCAATAGTGATCCCTCTCTAACACATTGACCAATAGTGATCCCTCTCTAACACACTGACCAATAGTGATCCCTCTCTAACACACTGACCAATAGTGATCCCTCTCTAACACATTTACCAATAGTGATCCCTCTCTAACACATTTACCATTAGTGATCCCTCTCTAACAGAATCCCTGGTGAGAGCTGTGAGTTAATGGGGAGGGTGAGTATTGAAAGACAGATTGATCATTTTAATTATAGATCGATCCAATGGATCTGCTATTGATCTATTATTGGTTGGAAATTTACGGGGGAAGATTGATTCAACTCTGCACAACAGTTGTATTTCACTGTGGTGTTTCTACTGAACTATAACACTCTATACAATGTTACAATAAATAGATCAAAATATTAATTTAGGGGATGTGAGACTAATAGAACCAGGATTTCATTTATTTTTAACATCTTGCCTTTATTTTTTTTTGAACAAATCCCTAAATTTATATAATGCATGCACCTCCCATACAAAATAAAATCTCTTGATTTAATGTGTTTTCATTGAGGCTACATATCTGGAAATTCCTTGCACATTAAGTCTGTGTACTGGCTGCACATGCTGAGCAATGCAGATGCCATCGGAGAAAACTCAGTGCTGCTTATTGATATGCACAAGGCAAAAAAAGGAAGATGGATCCTTTTAATTAATACAGCAAGTTGCCTTGTTAGTCGATTTGCAATCATGGAATTCAAGGGCCCTTGATCTGCTTTTCACATCACCAGCTCACAGACTCAAAGGAAAAGGCTGCTGGGCTGCAGATACAATATGGCAGCTCTGAGAGCAGATTTGCATTCTCATCTGCATAGCAATACCCAGCATTCCTGATGTTCCTGCCAGCTTTGTGAGTTTTGTGCAGGAAGAAGCCAACATTCCAGGATTAGAAGAAAAGGCTGCTTGAAGATTTAATGGCAATTGATCAGCAGAGGGGCACAAAACAAAACCTTTGTCAATGGGGAACTATTAAATGAATAGTTTACAATCCACTTGGAGAAGTTGGAAAAGTGGAAACAAACACTTAAATACCAAATAAATAAGCTAACATTTAGAATTTATTCTCTTTGTCACTTTGATCTTTTAAAAAGGACTTTATTTTTTCATAGCTTATACAAGATGTGTATGCACTAGTTTGATTGTTAAAGGAATTGTACACTGAAAACATTATTTAAATCTATAAATAAATACATGTACGGTAAGCATCACTTACTCTAATGTGTTTGTGTTGCTGCATGACCAGTATTCGTTTTGCTCAAGCTCAGTCCCTCAGTCCCCTTGCCAGAGTAGCTGACTCACTGTGAGGTCAGGTGTGCTCAGTAATCCCTATGAGGCAGCATTGGGAGAGGGAATTTCCCAACATGCAGTTCATGTAGCAACAGTCACCATTTCAGCTAAAGCCAAACTATACATAACACAAGAGTTTTTGATACTAAAGCTAGCTATACACTGGCAGACTTTCTTCCGGAAGAACAGCTCGATTTTCCCTACCTCAAGGCCTCAATCTTTCTGCAAATTTCAGCTAGAAACCTGCAGAGAGATTGGGACAGATCTTCGTTTTTCTTATGAACTGCTCGACAGTGAAGTGGAAAAATGGAAAGTGTTTCAAATGTTGAGCCTGTGTATAGGGTGCTTAAAGGGCAACTAAAGCCACAGAACAACACTGAACCAGAAGGCAGAACACCTTGTTATAAAACCAGTAATCTGTGTCTTACCTCTCATTTTGATACAGGCGCTGGGAAATTTACCTAAATAACATATGGTTTGTGCTATACTTCACAGCATTCTAGTATCAGACCATTATGACCATTATGTTCTGCACATGCTCAGTCCTTAGCTATGGCAGAAACTTGTTACAGTTGGTCACACCCATTAATAATCTCTAGCCAATCCTTTTACAGGACACATAAAGCAAGGAAGCATGTAACTGAGGTCAGGAGGTGTGGTCTGACACTGCACATACACACAGATACTTCATCCAGTTCTTAACAGATTTAAGATTTACTTAACAGAGTTTACTAAAGTGGCATTTTATAGTTTATTGGTGTTTTTAGGGGGGGTGTTTTCAGATTCTGGATTATATAAAATTGGGTTTAGTTCTCCTTTAAGGTACTTGATTGACAGCTGAAATGTATCCGGTTTCAGACTGGATTTCTAAAGAAATAGGGGACAGATCAACCAAAAAATGGTACAGTGATAGTTTGGAAAAATTAAGAGTTTCCAGTAATGGGCAATTGAAAAAAAAATATTTCCCAGTGTACATATCCTTTAAAAGGCTTGTCCACCCTTCTGGAGCGAGGGTGAGGGGAGTACAATTGTCCTTTAAAGGACAATTATACTCACCTTCCCTCCGCTCCACATCTTTGTGCAGTAGCTTTTACCCAGGGTGAGGACCTGAACCGCTAGGTCCTCACCCCTGGGTTCGCGTAACCTACAGCAGAGTCTTACAGCAACGCTGCTCTGGTAGGCTCCGCCCCCTCCTCCCCATCGGCGACGAGGCCAATGGGAAGGCGCGTGCCTGAAAACACGAAAATCACAGCCTGAAAACCTTGACTAATACTCGAGTATATACGGTAGTCCATAGAACCTGCCGAACTGGGAAATTATACAACAGGAGAAAGGAGTGTGGATCAGCTAGGTATAATATTATGTCCTTGTATGACCTTGTATGCGAGTTTAGAATGAGGCCTGTATATTAGGGCTATGTCTGAGTTGGATGGCTTGAGCCAGAGGGCAGCAGAATGCCAATTGCAGATGGTTGAAAAAAGATTAATTTTCTTCATGAGAGCAAAACCGTAAAGAATAAGGGTCAAAATGTCCTGACAAAGAATGCATATGGAAACATGGATATTACCCAGAAGTCTCTCTCCCCCCCTTTAATACGCTTAAACATACGCAGATAGAAGAAGTCACTGTGAAATGCGACAATCTAATCTAAGTCATCTATGCAAAGAGTAACTAAAACCTGCCCTTAAATGTCCTCTTTAATACAAGCTGTGGGAATGGATTGTTATACACTAGATTGTTCATTAATGCATTATTGTATTGCCTCAATGCATTTTTTAAATTGATTTAAAAAGAGTAAAGGTATGCAGCCCTCCCCATACATTTTTTTCCTGATTTCGAGCCTCTCTCTCTGCCTTCAATTAGCCATGCTGTTAACCCTACCTGTTAGGTAGGGTTAAAAAAATAAAAAATAAATAGGGTGAATAGGTTAGACTTGATGTCTTTATTCAACCTCAATTACTGTTACTATGCTGTGATGGGGGCGTAACAATTCTATTTGCCTGTAACTGTCACTCAAAGCTAGCATCTGAGAAAAAAACTCCTCCACGCACTCTTGATCAGCTTGATTTTTTAGGCTGCATCCTAACAACAGGACACACAATGACAAGTGATATGTTAACCAGGGCCCTGGACCCTCTAGGAGGCTGGCTTTTAGCACTCCTCTTTGCTGTGTGATATCTAAGGGAGGGCAGCACGGTTGTAAATGTGGGTAAACGATTTCTGGAAGCTGCTGGAAGTGTGGACATGTAATGGTGGTGATGTTATTTTTTTATATTGTTGTTCTTTAATATTTTTTGCTTTAAAATGGATATTACTGTTAATTTTATTTGGGCAAATTTCAAAACACCTACTTCTACAACAAACACCAGCAGATGGCGCCTGTGAAAATCTTTAAAAACCTTCTGCAGCCTTGCACACTGAGTTAACCTCTTTCTAGTCAGAGGGAGTGGCTGACAATCATAGCTCTACATTAGGGTATGTCTGACAGCAAACGTGAAGAGCTGCAGGGCAGTAAGAGACATGCTACTGTCCAGTAACCTGTTTGAGAAAGTCTACTTTACTCAATGAATGCTGCCAACATAATGTGTTAACATAAAAATTTCATAATACAGTAAACATACTTTACTTTACTGGCACTTATACTCTTAAAGGGCATGTCCACCCCTTTTTTTTAAACTTTGTATATATTGTAGTGCTTCCTCCCCCTGCCCCAACCGCATTATTATTATATCGAGAAACTCCCCCGATCATTACTTACCTTCCCTCTTAACTCCGCTGTACTGTCCCGGCCCTCTGCTTGTATGAAACTGCAAGCAGGGGGCCGGATCGGCAGCTGCGTCCGTGATTGGCTGAGAGGCAGCCAATCACAGACGCAGCTGCCGGCAGTTCAGAATGCCGGGGGAAAGAGGAAAGGTAAGTAAAGATCGGGGGAGTTTCTGGACATAAGAATAATGCAGTTGGGGCAGGGGGAGGAAGCCCTACAATAACCCAAGGGGATTTTACACTAGGGGGAGGGAAGAGGAAAACGGGAGGGAGGGGGGCTGCTCTGAGGAAGCCTCAGAGGCAGAAACAACTTCCCTCCCTGCAGTGCTCCTGGTGGCCAGTTTTTTGGACTTTGGAGGGACATTACAGGAGAACCATTTGGAGCTGGGATGTAAGGTAAAGATTTTTATACACTACAGAGTGGGGCCAGAAGTGGGTTAAATTATAGTTGTGGGGGTGGACATGCCCTTTAAATTTGAAGGGCCCATACTGCTTAAGCGAAGACTTTCAGATGTTTATTAAGGTATACAAAAAATAAACCCCATATGAACAAACATTTATACATGTAGACATTCACAAAGAAGAAAGGTTCCTGTAACTACTATTGAAAGGACCTATAACAGGGCTAAAACAAAGATTTTACATCAATAAGAAACACTGAGAAGCAATTCTACAAAAATAAATAAATACATTTAAAAAAAACTGTTCCTAAAAAATGCATTGGAAACCAGAAGTGACCTGACATCATCACTGAGTTGCAATTTAAAAAAAAAAAAAAAAGATTACTATCACTAACGGGGGCAAAAAAATAGTTAAAGGGAAGCGTCTCGCCTCAAGGCAAACAGACTTCGACATCAGTGTCATGTGGAAACTAACATTATCAATGTGATTATGTTGGGCCATTAAAAACAACGGAGTGTTTAGAACTCTGTCTGAACAGCCTCTTATTCTGCGTTAGAAGGTTATGTAACGAAAAGGCAAGTCACATGCTGTGGCCCATTGATAAACTAAACAGTATTCATTTCAGGAGTATGGCAGAACTTATTGACACATGCTCTGGCAATGGTTTCTGGAGTCTTTAGAAGATAACATTAAACATTAAACTGAAAGACTTCTTTCAGCCACAAAAGATGAGCGTCTTGCAAAGGAGAAGTAAACACAAGATTTTAATAAAATAGCTTTAATAACTGTACTCTCATTCCCACAGCAGAAGATTGCAGACTCCATCTATTAAGGTAATTGTGTGCAGAAGAAAATATCTGCCTTCTAAATGCAAAAAACAGACATTACCCTGTCAAAACACAGAAACCTGTAAAACAGGAAGGATAAAACATGTGCAGAAACTGACCCTAACCAAACCAAAGTGGTATTTGCCTTGCAATTATTTTCCCTTTAAATGCTTTTTAGAAAGATAATAAAGATCATCCTGTAAACACCCCAGTTCCTGTTATCCATATGAACACTGAGCGTAGCAACGCCAAATCCCTTGATAATACATTATAGGCAAATAACATCAAGATATAAAGCGCTGGGGGTTATATTTTATCCCAAGGTAAACAATATGTAGGGGAATCAGGACAGCATGGCAAAGTTTAATGTATTTCTAACAAATATTTATATCTACACTGATTTCTCCTCTTACCTTTTCAACATCAGCCTTTGTCACGTTAATGTCTGCATCCATTTTCTCAAAGTACTGCTGGGCTCGGTCTGCTTCTTTGCAGTCTCGTTCAAACCTTCTTTTACTCTAAAAATTGGAAAGGCACAAGGGAAAGGCACAGATTATAAATATCTTAATTTCTAAAACTATGGGAGATTGCAACAGAGTGATTTTTAAACATTACTGCTAAACCTTTAGGTTAATATACATAGTAACATAGTTTTGGAGGTTAAATAAAGATATATGTCCATCTAGTACAACCTTAAAGGGCATCTATACAGAAAAATAGGTTATTTTAAATTGACCGTAACTGGAAACTATAATTCTTCCCAACCACCATTGTATAATTTTTTTGTTGATCTGCCCCCTATTTCTTTAGATATCCCATCTAAAACTTCTTATATTTCAACTGTCAATCAAGTTCCTAGCCCTCAAAAAAGTTTTGGCAGTTGGAATGCTGTATGTAGGCTTGACGGTTGGTGGGAAAAAAGTCAGGTCGGATGGAAGTGGGAGTGGTTAAAAGAGGGAGGGGGGATACTGCTCCTAAACAAAATGTGTGCTGGATTGAAGGCATGCAGCAATACATGCAAATCAGAGTAAGTGCTACTTACATGTATTCAATTATAGATTAAGATGAGGCAAAGTCATTTTTTCAGTATAGTGTCCCTTTAATATCCTACCCATTATACTTGCGTAACAGTTTAACAAGAGGAAGGCAAAAAACTGTATGGAGGGGGGAATAAAATGATTTCCTGATTCCAAATGATATTTGGAAAGGATCCCTGGATTAACCTTAACTACCAGTAAATTATCAGGGAGATTCAATAAAAGTTCTTATCGTTTAAAATGGTGCTAATTTTGCCCCAACCAATCAGATCTTATTTAACATTTGAAAGCTTACATCTGATTGGTTGGGGCAAAATTAGCACCATTTTAAACGATAAGAACTTTTTTTGAATAACACTGTGTATGTATTAATATCAGTAATTTTCTAAATTTTATAATTTAACTTTTAAAATTAAATTTATATAAATGTTATAATAATAAATAGAATTGTTATGTGAGCCAAATAACAGTTGTAATTCCGACAACTGTTATTTGGCTCCATTTCCCAGTATCCCCTAACAGTGGGACAGTTCATTTTTTCCTTAAATTACAAATTCATTTCACTATATCATTTTTTACATTTTTGTTAAAACTTAAAGGGCATGTTCACCCCTACAAGAGTAGGGAGTAATCAACTCCAACCCCCCACCCCCATTGTCACAAAAGTATCTTACCTTTGGTCCCTCACCACTCTCGGATAGCGATAGCGGCTCTGGGTAAAACACCCTGATTGTCTTTTATAAAGAGGGGAATAGATTCATGGGAGAAAAATATTATTCTCCTTCCTTACCAAGCACTGGTAAGGCCTAATTTTGGAATCCAATATACAAAGGGATGTCTGGGATGTCTGAGTTCAGAGAAGAATGGAGGGGCTTGACTATGCAGACAGATTAGACAATTTAGGGCTGTTTACATTGGAGAAGCAATGTTTGCGCAGGGATATGACTACTTTATATAAATATGGGCAATATAATAAACTATGTGCTGCATTGTTCGCTAATAGGTTATATCAGAGGACTAATGGACATCATTTAAGATTTCAAGAAAAGAAGTTTCATCTTCAGGTTAGAAAAGGTTTCTTTACAGTAAAAATGGTGACATGTTCTTCCAGAAGATGTTTTAATGGCAAGTTCATTGAACAGCTTTGAAAATGGTCTGGATAAGTTTCTAAAAATAATAATAAATATTGTGAATTACTGGTTTTAATACATATACTGTAGTTTTGGTTGATCCAGGGATCCTTTACGATTTCCATTTGGAGTCATGAAGGATTTTTCTCCCCGCTGTCTTTTTTTTTTTTTTTTACCTTCCTCTGAATCAACTGCTAGGTAGGGTTAATGAGTAGGGTATACATGTTGGACAAGATAAACATATATGTAGTTAAAAGAATGTGAAACCCAACATACAAAGGCAGCTCCACAGACTCTTTAATGGAGATGGCCGAACTTCATAAAGTTTGGTCCATTTTCGAACTTTAGTAAAAGTTCAAAAGTTCGAATTCGGACCCATTAAAGGGTAACTGTGGTCTCCAATTCTTCCAAACTAGTAAGAATTATATAAAAAGCCTTCCATCATACCTTCAAAATGAAACCGAAATCACATCTCAGGATAAAATTTGTGAGAAGTTATTGCTGGAAAGGTTCAGCATTATTACTTTCTACTTGAACACTTCCTGTTTTTAGCCATGTGACCAGCTTGTAGTCATGTGGCCATCCCCTGCCTGCATTAATAGGTTCCTCCTCTCAACTGTCAATTTTTCCCCCAGGTACTTCCTGATTTCCCCAGCATTAAGTCTTTACTGAGCACGCTTCTCCATCGGGGCAGAGGGGCGGGCAGAGGTAAGGTGATGCCACTAAACCTACTGGAAGCAGGAAGTTTGAACATTCACCCCAATGTCATTTCTCACAGGCTGCAGCCAGAGATGTGATTGTCAGCTCATTTTAAAGGAAATACTGCAGGCTTTCATTTAATCCTAACTTGTTTGGAGACCACTGTTGCCCTTTTAAGTCAATGGGAGAGTGATAGTTCGAAAAATCAGAGTGATTTACAGCTAAACTAAGAATGGTAACTGTAAATGGCTGGGGCACCTGGGAAATGGTCTGGGGAACATGTCACTATCACCAAAACTTGTTAAAACACTTCTTAAACACGAGCGGGCATATGTCAGGTTTTGCACAAGCTACATTCGAGGGTTATGGCCAATTCGAGGGTTACCAAATGATACTTTCGAGGCGAAAATAGAACCATACTTTCGAGGATTACCGAAATTGAACGATACTTTCGAGGGTTAGCGAAAATGATCAATACATTTGCCTCTGCAATGAACAGAGCACCAAGCAGCAGCCAACTCACTACTATGTGCCGGACAGTGACGTCAGCCAGCAAATCAGTACAGGCAGCGAGCAAGCGGCAGCCAGATTTGCAGGGTAAGTGACTGACTCGAGTATAAACCAAGGTCGGCTCAGGCTGATTTTTCAGCCTGAAAACCACGGTTTATACTCGAGTATGTGAATGTTGGAAGGTAGGAAGTGGAAGAAAATGTAATATATATTTAAAGGGCATGTCTACCCCCCAAACTAAAATTTAACTCATTACTGGCCCCACTGTGTAGTTTAAAAAAATCCTTACCTTACATCTCTGCTCCTTACAGTTCTCCCAAAGTCCAAGAAAGTGAAGCATAGAAGCTGTCTTCCTGCAAAAAGGTCTGTGCCTCCTGTATTGCCTCAGGGAGGTATTTTGGCATGCGCAGGGGAGCCCTTTCCCCCCCCCTCCCTCCCACCATCCAGATCCATCCATATACCTATGCTTGTGAAGGTTCTCATTCAGGTCATAGTATATCTGTTGTATTCAGTTGGCTGCCAATCACAGATGCAGCTGCCGGTCTGGCCACTGCTTGCAAGTTCCGGCAAGCAGGGAGCCAGATCAGAGTGGCGGAGGATCAAGGGGCTCTATGTAACCTTCTAAAACTTTTTTTTAGACATGCGCTTTAAAGAGTCCTTAGAGGGTATGACATAAACATACCCTACAACATGCCCCTTTTAAATGGGACACTTATACAAACAACATGGGGCAGATCTGCAGGGGATGGAGAAACAAAAGTAAACTCGATCTTAGCACAGCTCTGTGCTACCTTATTAAAGGGGAATGTTGCATACATATTCTATAAAATTGCAAGGCTGTCTGTAGGGAAAATTATCATAAACAAAAATACACAATTCATACTGCTGGTTGCATTGGACACCAATAATTTAGTTTGTCTGTGAGGGCGGGTTTGCACTGGGCACCAATGATATATTTTCATTACCCAGCGAAGTCAGCCCTCCAGTTCATTACCCAGTGAAGTCAGCCCTCCAGTTCATTACCCAGTGAAGTCAGCCCTCCAGTTCATTACCCAGTGAAGTCAGCCCTCCAGTTCATTACCCAGTGAAGTCAGCCCTCCAGTTCATTACCCAGCTTATTCAAGCCCTCTGGTTTATTACCCAGTGTTATCAAGCCCTATGGTTCATTACCCAGTAAAGTCAGCCCTCCAGTCCCTTATCCAGTTTAATCAGCCCTCCAGTCCCTTATCCAGTTTAATCAGCACTCCAGTTCCTTATCCAGCGTTATCAGCCCTCCAGTTGCTTATCCAGTGTTATCAGCCCTCCAGTTCCTTATCCAGGATAATCAGCCCTCCAGTTCATTACCCAGCTTAATCAACCCTCCAGTTCATTACCCATCTTAATCAGCCCTCAAGTTCATTACCCAGCTTAAAACAGCCCTCAAGTTCATTACCCAGCTTAAAACAGCCCTCAAGTTCATTACCCAGCTTAAAACAGCCCTCCAGTTCATTACCCAGCTTAAAACAGCCCTCCAGTTCATTACCCAGCTTAAAACAGCCCTCCAGTTCATTACCCAGCAAAGTCAGCCCTCCAGTTCATTACCCAGCAAAGTCAGCCCTCCAGTTCATTACCCAGCAAAGTAAATCCTTCAGTTCATGTGGCAAAGTCAGCCCTCCAGTTCATTACCAGGAAAAGTCAGAAATATAGAAGAAGGAAGAAATATAGTGGCGGTTGGGGGTGGGCAGGGGGGCACCTGCCTTATCCTTAAAGTTTATTTTCAGGGTGGACATGCCCTTTAATTAAAGCACCTTAAAAAATATATAACTAGGGAGATGTAATAATAAGTTCTTATCATTAAGAATGGTGCTAATTTTGCCCCCACCGATCAGATGTTAGCTTTCAAATGGTAAATAACATCTGATTGGCTGGGGCAAAATTAGCACCATTTTTAACAATAAGAACTTTTATTACATCTCCCTGTAAGTTCCTTATTTCAGAACAGTAAATTAGTAAATTAGTAACCAAGCAAATGTATCACAAACTGTGGCAAAATATGGGCCATAGAACGACAAAGTCCAGGAAATGGTTTGGGGCAGGAAGTGAGGTCATAGAAATAGTTTCCCAATGCGTGCATGTGCAAATCAACAAAAAACGTCAAAGTGATTCCCTTATGAATCATAACCACTAGATGCAAAATATCCATTATACTCACATGCACAACAATAAATCTTATGAGCTTTTGCTGCCTTTTTTTTTACTGTTTTTGACCGCATTAGTCAAAAATAACTGGATTACATCCAGTTCGGTCTTACAATGTGCCAGATTGAAAAAACCTGGACACTCATCCACAATAAACACAATTGTGATACTTACCCCATTTCACTTTCACTACAACACAAAATCACTGGGTGAATGCTATTAACTGTAGAGGGCACAAATCATCTCCACTGCATATGCTCCAAACTCAAGCTATGCCTCAGTTTCGGGAGGGGGTGGATACATGGAGTAAAGACATGCATACTTATTAGGAGTGAGCTAAACAGGACATGAGGAGATCTAGTGACAGGGAGCACTGAGGGCAAAAAGGGATCAAGTTCCTGACGGCACTAAAAATATAGAAAAGGATAAAGGCAGGTCATTTTTTTCAATTTACCGTATATACTCGAGTATAAGTCGAATTTTTCAGGCTTTAAAATTAGCCTGAAAATCTAACCTTGACTTATACTCGGGTCAAGTCCTAATTTAGATCCAAATTCTGCAATTGCAGATAGTAACCAGTAGGTGGCGCTGTGTTAACCTGCATAGAAAGTTACAGGAGCTGATCTGCCTTTACACTTCCTGCTTCCTGTAGTCTGGCTGCTGGAGTCACTCAGCACTGTCACTGCTCATCTGGATGCTGTAAATCTGATGGGTCTCCTCAGTTTGGGGCAAAAAACAGCTGCTAGTACAGTGCAAATGACAGGTGACATTTTTAACTATTGGGGTCAGAGAGTTCTTTACTATATGGGGTCAGAGTGCCCTTTACAATATGGGATTCAGGAGAATTGTAAATGATGGTAAGCTTAATTAAATGTTTACTGAACCTTGCCACTCCACACGTTTAGAAACTGAAACGCCCAGCAACAAAGCATGCTGGGAGTTGTAGTTTCCAAACATCTGGAGTGCCAAGGAATTGGAGGTTACTGGTACTGGATTTGGCTATTACTGTATGGGATTAATGTATGGGAATCCTGCTGTCCATTTAAAGGGCAACTAAAGCCTAAAAACAATACAGAATCAGAAGGCAGTAGTGGTGATAAATTCTACCCTCAACTTATACTCGAGTCAATCAGTTTTTACAAATTTTTTAGGTAAAAATAGGTACCTCGGCTTATACTCGGATCGACTTATACTCGAGTATATACGGTAGTGTCCCTTTAAGGAATACAAGGCTACTAAATTAATTTGATTGATAAATAAACCAGAGGAATAAAAGAAAGGTATATTACTGCACTGCCAGGGGGTCTCCAGGCACAAGCTTTTGTTTCACAATCCCCATCCTCTTTTGTGGTTTGGGATGGTATGATCTAGACCTCAGTAACAAATAAAAGACCAAAGGACTGTTGACTTGACCTTGTGATTTATAATTTCTCACTTACCGATTCCAGCTGTTTCCAACAAGTCTCAATGTGTTGCTGCGCCTTGCGACCTTCATGAAAGTTCTAAGAAAAAGAGGAGAACAGAACTAAATCTGTTAAAAAATAAAACACCAGAAAATATACAGGAAATATCTGGGAACGAAAAAAAAAAACAATTACACTAGGTCCTATAACTAAAAAGAAACGGTCAGACAGTTCTTCAGACGTTGCTCCAACATCGGAGGAAATGTTGCAGGAACTTCTGAAGGTAAAGTATATAGTGTATGGGCACCTTTAAAAGTGTTTTTTCCTGACAGCAGTTCTTACCTTCCGACATTCCCGTCTGGCCTATTCCTTTTGCGGAAGGAGAGTACATAAAGATGTCAACAAATTAAATGTAAACATTTTACCCAGTAAAAAAAACTATGACTGTTCCATTAAAGAAACCCCCATGTCAATATGTGAATCTATTATTTCCCCGGACCCCCTCTACTGTAACTCAACATGTAAATAAAGCATTTACCAGGATCCCCCTCTTGCCTTGAAAATTATTAAAATAAGAATTAAACAGTTTTTGTTTGTTTGTTTGTTTACATTTTATAGCACTACTGTTGGGGGACATGCATGTAGGTCAATTCATTCTTAGTTTAGAATAAATGTGTTTTTTTCAATGTTTGTCAAAGTCTTGATAAACTTGGGTATTCATTATACCTTCGATGATAGCACTCTGTCAAGGCCCCGACACAGCAAAGCTGCCCCCAAACCATGGTGCCCCCACTATCATACTTCACAGTTGGGATGAGGTTTTGATGGTTTAGTGTGCTTGAGAAAGGACCAGTGGGTCCGAAACATGTTGCACACGTGTTTTGTCAAATAAAAGCTTCTTTACACAGCATTAGCTCTGTGCAATTGTATGCTTCACTACACAACTTCTTATACTGACAATGAGGTTTTGATGTTGGTGTGCTGTACCCTTTTTTCGCCACATATAGTGTTTTGTGTTTCTTCCAAACAACTCAACTTTGCTTTCATCTGTCCACAGAATATTTTGCCAGTATTGCTGTGGAACATCCAGGTGCTCTTTTGCAAACTTTAAACGTGCAGCAATGTTTTTTGTGGACTGCAGCGGCTTCCTCTGTGGTATTCTCCAATGAAATCCATTGTTGTTTAGTGTTTAACATATTGTAGATTTGCTAACACAAATGTTAGCAGATGCCAGACACTTTTGAGATTTTTAGTGTGTGAAATTTCAGGCAGAGCATTCCACAATCTTGCTGCCCTCACAGTGAAGAACCATCTATGCAACTGTATTATTTAAGATTCACCCTCACTGGGATCTATCCAATAAAAAGAAGAAGCGCTTTGGTTAGAGCCAGATTCAAAAGAGGGGTTGAGAAACAAATGTAGAGTTGTCCTTTCAGCTGAAAGACAATGGAATATAATATTTTTCCTGACTTATAGCTTCAGCTGGGTATACACATTAGTGACATAGGGCCCTATATTGCTAACGTGTGTTTCTGATGCCGAAAAATGAAGCGGTTGTTCTGGCGGGGAAATTTCCCTCTGTCATGGTCACCCCCCTGTACTAAAGTATAGGGAGTCGCCCGCAATCGTAGGGAGTCACGAAGTTCTCCCTAGACTTTATATAGGGAGGAAGATCACGACTGTGTGTATTACCATCTAAGATGACAGACACAATCTTGCAGATTCTGTCCGTCATATTTGACAGATTGGTACAGTGTGTACCCACCTTTAAGCTTTAAACAATGTATCACTTTTGATTCCTTAACAAAATATACCTGTGAAAATAGAGCTAATATTCAGCAAATCTCATAGCATGGGATGAAAGTGATAGACCACAATGCGGAAAAACTACCACCATCAGCATTGTGGTTGATCAGTTGGATCGTATGGTCAGAACCATATGATTATGTTGCTTTGAATATGATAACCCAACTGACCAATCCCCATAAAGAATATGGAGGGTTAGTCAGGTAAGTGTATATATGTATCATAACACATTACCAACAGATATGAGCCAGCCAGGTGCGTGTGGGCGCCTTAACGCTATGTACCTGTAACAATTATTCCAAAATCAAAGGCTACTTGACAGTAGGCGAGCAGTCTCTTCTGTTTAAATGCAGAGTGGTGTGTGCAGGAGACCTCCTGCAGCGTGGAAGAACAAAGGCATCACTCACCAACATTACAAAGTTATACATACAAAAAACTGAATTCTAGTGCACAAACAATTCTAATTGCATATTGGCTACCCCCATAAGGTTACTACTACAAACATCATGCTAAACCCTGGATAAATAAAAGAAATTAGTTCAATAAGTTGGCCAAATTATTTTAAGCCCAGTCACCACGTCAAGGTTGCTTTCTTTAACTGGGTCCTAAGCTACTGGTACTTGCCTTTTTGGCTACATGAGCTGACAGCTTCTCCTGTGTGGCCTGGATGCTTGAAGCGGAGTCTGTAACTAATTGCATTTATTTATCCACGGTTTAGCAGACTGTTTGTAGTAGTAACCTTATGGAGGTAGCCAATATGCAATTAGAATTGTTTTTGCACTAGAATTCTGTTTTTTGTATGTATTATATATTTGGTCTCTAGTTGCACTTTAATATGGATGTACAACAGCCCAATTTTCTATATATTGTGTATTACAGTTATACTTCTGGTTAGGAATTACAAAAACAAGGGACATAATTTTAATCAGCAGTTTCAGTTAGATAAGACAGCCATTGTTAGAGCAGGTTTCTCATTGAATCCTGATTACTACCTAGAAATCATCAAAGATTAAAACTAGTATTTAAACTAGGGGACGTAGCCAGAACACTAATCGAGTGAATCTCTGTTGGAAAAGGATCTTGACAATTTAAGGTAAGTACACACGCGCAATCACGGGTCCCGTCCCGCAACGCACAATGTGTATGAACGAAACAGCCGGTCTTTCGGAGATCCACCCGGCCGGTCGGGCAACGATCCCTGGCCGATAAAGTGCCCATACAGGGGCCGATTATCGCCAGAAACGAACGTTCGTACACATCGTTCATCTTACGAACCTTTAATGTAGCAAGCAGTGCCAGGAACCAAAAGCTAGAGCTACAAATATATTGTCTTGTATAAAGAGGGGTATGGATTCAAGGGAGAAAAATATTTTCCCAGTTTACACAGCACTAGTAAGGCCTCATTTGGATTATATGGTGTAATTTGGAATCCTGTGTACCAAAAGGACATGAAAATGGAAAGGGTTCAGAAGAACAACTAAATTAATTAAGGGTTTGAGAGAATAACGAAGACAGATTGGATTAGTTACAATTATGCACACTAGAGAAAAGGTGCTTAATGTATGAGACATTGTTCACCAATAGAACATGTCAGAGAACACGCAGACATCCCTTAAGACTAAAAGAAAAGAAGTTTAGTATTCAAGTTTGTAAGGGGTTTTTCACTCTGAGAACGGTAAAACAATGGAACTTTCCACTTCACTTCACCATTGTATAGTTTTAAAAAACTATTTTGTTTCTAAAAACAAAAATTTTTGAATGTTACTGGTATACTGAAGTTGATCTAGGGATATTCCTGGAGTCGGGAAGGAATTTTTTTCCCCTTTCATACTGTTTTTTTGTCTTCCTCCGGATCAACAGTTAGGCAGGAAATGTGCGTATTGCTGCCTAACTAGATGGATGTATGTCTTCGAACTCTATTTTATCATAGGGTTTTATGTGCTTTTTTAATTTGATTTCATTCCTATAGGATCACAGATTTTCAAGATCTACAAAAATCTTCCCCAAAGTAATCAAATATTGATCTGCCATTTGGAAAATTAAAAACATCTGTAAGGCCTGGTACATACTTTCCAATTTCAGGCCTATCTTCCTGACCGAAAGACTACCGATCAATAAACTAATACGTATTCAGACAGCTGAAAGAAAAAGTGCTGCAGACGAAATTTTGGCGAGTTCGGTCCTGCGTACCACATGATCGGACAAAATTTACAGACAAAAAGAACCCAACTACTGGGGAAAAAAAAACTTACGGCTCATTACTTCCAAAAACACCAAAGCTCATGGAGTAGCTATCTTAATCAATAAAGATATAGCCTTTGTGGAAGATTCCTGTTTTTGAGATCCTTTACGTCGATACCTAATTCTAAATGGACATATACATACTTTAAAGGGAATGTCCACCCCTCTTTTCAAAAAGACATATATTGTAGATAACCCCCCAAAACCTAAAGTTTGTTTTAGTCAAAAGCTAGAAATCGGCTCCCAGCCTGAGCTATTATACTTACATGCTCCTCCTCACTCCACCGCCACGGCCCTGCACTTCCGGGTAAAGCAGTCAGTGATCGGCTGTAACAGTGACGTCATGGCCAATCACTGACTGCCATTCCCGGAGCAGTCTCCACTGCGGCTGCTCGGGAACACAAAAATAACAGAGCAGCCACAGTGGAGACTGAGAGAAGAACCCGGAAGCCATGGTGGAGTGAGGAGCTTGTAAGTATAATAAACTCAGGCTGGGAGCCGATTTCTAGCTTTTGACTAAAACGAACTTTAGGTTTTGGGGGGTTATCTACAATATATGTCTTTTTGAAAAGAGGGGTGGGCAGTCCCTTTAAGAGTCACATTGGTAAAAGTATTTGCTCCAAATCAACAAAATGCCATTCTTACTCCAAATCAACAAAATGCCATTCTTACTCCATAATAAAATCTCAGAATGAGCATTTAGTCCCTTAATCATAGCAGGAGATTTCAATATTAGCCTTAATCCAAAATTAGATAAATCACACACATCCCCAAAATCACCACATTTGCCTTTGTCGAAATATTTGAAGACATTCCTGATAAACAGCAATTTTATATATCCCTGGCATATTGCCAATTCCACAGCACAAGAATACTCTTTCTATTATGCTCCTAACAAGGTGTTCACCCACATTGATTATATCTTTATCTCACCATTGTTAAAGGGCATGTTCACCCCCAAAACTAAAATATAACCCCATACTGGCCCCACTGTGTAGTTTAAAAACATCCCTACCTAACAGTTCTGCTCCTTATAGTTCTCCTACTGTGCTTGTCCAAAGTCCAGGAAACTGAAGAGTAGTGGCTGCCTCCCTTTCCAAATGTCTCTGCCTCCTGTCGGTATGGCGATATGCGCAGGGGAGCCCTCCCCCCCTCCCTCCCACCATCCGGATCCATCCTCTGCAGCCATTGCACCTAGGGTGAAATCCTTTGGCTATATTGTAGGTGCCCCCTGACCACCACTAAACGCCAAGTTATTTTTGTAAAAAAAAATTCTGATCACTACTTACAGCCCTTTGTTCCTACTGTGTCTCCATTGATGCCAGCCGCGTGGCTGCTGATACAGCCCCCTGCTTGCAAGTTCCGGCAAGCAGGGAGCCATATCAATGCCACAGAGGATCATGGGGCTGTAAGTAATGATCTAATATGTTTTGTTACATTTTGACAAGGCCGTTGAGGAAAGGCAGGGGACTCCTACCATATATCAAAAATACATTTTTAGGGTGGACATGCCCTTTAATCTCCCAAATAACAACATAACACTAACATAGCAGAGATCTCGTTTCACTTACTCTCCTGATCTCCTGAAGGCAAGACCAACCCCAAAATGGAGACTAAATAAGCAGATGCTAACAGACACCAACACCAAAACCTTCATAGAAGATGCATTAAAAGAATATTTTAAAACAAATGATTCACCTGACACCAGTAGAACAACACTTTGGGCGCCCCATAAAGCAGCCAATGATGGGACACACCACTACAAACTCAATAAGACCAAATCAAAAGAGAACTGAGTGCCTTACTAACGGATTGAGCAGAGATTTTTAGGACAAAAAACACCATGCTGGCTAAAAAATGAAACTAAAAATTCACACAAAACAGATTTCTTCCATTACAAAAGAAATTTATTAAAAATTATCAACATTATAGAACATTATAGGAGCAAACTTATTATTCCTGTCACTAGATGTTGAAAAGGCGTTCAACAGACTGGGTTTATCTTCGGAAAGTTCTACAGAAATTTTACTTTCCAACTTCATACATTCAAGCAATATTTAGCCTATATAACAACCCTATAGCCCAGGTTCATAAAATAGGATACCCCTAAGACTGCATACATATCCAAAATGGAACACGCCAAGGATACCCTATGTCTCCCTTGCTTTTTGCGCTATGAATTGAACCATTGGCAGCATTAATTTAGAGCAATGCCAGACATAAAATGAATAACAACTAGGAGAGCAAGATCACCCTCTTCACAGACGATACGCTATCCATCTCACAACCTCTGTCTTCATTACCTACAACATTTAAACTCTTAGAGAAGTTCAGCATAATTTCAGGTTTTAGAGTAAACCAACCTAAATCAACTGCTTACATGTTTAACATACAAAACTTCATTTTACAATGTACTTACCCTTTAAAGACTTTTAAGATGACTGCACAGGTAAGTATGACATCATGGGTTAATACATTATCACATCTGTATTATACGATATCTGAATTATCAAATCCGAGCAATCACATGCAGAGCATTCTGAGTTACAGCAAAGCATCCCATAATATGTGCTGCAGTTAAAAGTCTGGAAGCCCGTCAGTACCCTTTACTTTCAATTATACACATTAACACCAATGCTACCCTTGTATTCCATAATGATATTAAAAATGTTGTGGTGTTAACTTAAACCTAAAAGAGTCATGCATAACTCCAACACTAAGCTTCTTTCAGAAGTTAAAGCTGAGACCAAGTAGGGGAAATCGAGGAAGCACAAGAGCACGAGTCTACATCTTGCTCTCAGATAAATACAAAGACTAAGCCTTACACCTTTTCACCCTGCTAGCTCCAGAGGGTGCAGACGACAGATTCCTGCTCAAACAAATCCACAGAGCCTTGAAACCAAGACCCCATGAATCAAAGCCACCCAGAGGGCTTCACTACTACTGTTCCAAGGAATTGGTACTTTCTGTAGTTCAGACAATAATAATCTATCTATCTATCAAGATATCTTGCCCACTACTTTTGCACAGGAAACTCAGGACAATCACAGATCATTTATTTTCACACAAAATTAAATATGTCTGGGGCATCACATAAAAAAATTACCTTGTTTTTTCAAGGTGGAAAATACACCAACATTTCATGGGGATATATCTCAATTCATCTAGTACAGACGTTTTTTCCTTATTTATTCAACAGGTGTGTTGGTCTATGTGTGCTCTTCCTGTGTTCATTTACGTCTATAGATTACACGTGCATGGCCATGTGTCCAAAAGTTTAAGCACTATAGGGCAAAAAAAACATATGGCCTATAAAATCTCACTAACCTCCACTAACCTAATGTGCGTGGCCTGAACAGTCCTAACAAAAGAAAAACGGCACTTCAGTTCTATATGATTTAGCTTAAAATTCGATTAAAATTTTTCTCCAAAAATACTGGGGTAAGAAATACACTTGAGTTTATTTAGCTTCAGCCCAAGGGGGGGGGGGGGGGGGAGTAGCCATTCTGAAATATAGAAAAATATCCCTTTTAATAGGATAGAAACATAGCGATAGGGATCCTGATAGTAGATCCTGATCCTTCACAGACAAGACTTTAAATTATGATGTTGATAATGTAATAACTGCTGGCAATTTTCATGATACTCAAGACAAATTAATAGATTCCTCATACACATCCACCACCTTTAATTAATAATCCCCTGTCTTAAAGCATTCAACCTTCATAATAAATGGTGACTACAACACCCCTTTGATAAGATATACACTTTTCACTTCAACCCCCTAAAAAACATTCTCATGTATAGATTAAATATTCTGTTCCTCTGCCTGCCAAAGATAGACTCCAACATCTTCTGTTCCACTGTTGAAAGACTCCTCCAACACCGGAAATATTCCAATGGTCAAACCATTCTCATGTTAGCGTTTCATTAACAGACATTGATTTAACTCCCACCCGATATACATTGAATAAATATCTAATAGAAGACCCAGGTGTGAAGAAGTACCTAAAAGAAGACTTATCTCTTTCTCTGAGCTGCCCAAAAAGCTACTTTTAGAGGAAGATTTATACAAGCAACATAGACAACACTGCAACAAAAGAATAGTGGAACTCCCTGATCAAATAGATCCAGACAAGATAGCCCATCAATTTGGGACAAATTAAGCTGCATTGTATGAGTGGAACAACAGCTAAAGCTACTCCCTCCAAGATACAAAAATATCTGTAAGAAACTGGTTTACCATCAGGAGACAGGAGGGAAGTCAAAGAACTTATCCGCATATGAGCTCCTCCGATGTGTGGACAGAGGACAGGGACCTATCAGAGGAACAGCGCTGGAGCGTGATCGCAGGTAAGTTCTCTGGCTTCCCTTCTGTCTCCAGATTGTTTAATTGAAGAACTTATGTTAAGACATACTGTAGCTCCTTTACCTCCCGTTCTTCAATTACACTGAAAAAAGCTTACTCAATTTTATGGGTATCTCCACCAGGATTTTGACTTTCTTTTTTCCAGTTTAACTGAAGAACAGGAGGTAAATGCGCTATGTCTTAGCTCCTGTCCTTCAGTAAAACTTACAGGAGAAACTTACTGCATATCGCTCCAGCGCTGCTGATAGCCTCCCGACTACACTAACATTCCCCCGACGGAGACTGTCAGTGAAGGCGGTGCTGGATCGATACGTGGGTTTCTCCTGCTCTCCTGTAAGTTTTACTGAAGAACAGGAGGTAAGAAGGAAAAAAGAAAGTTAAAATCCTGGTGGAGATACCCTTTAACATGATGTGTGTCTCCCTTGGAATACTATAATGGCAGGAAGCAAAACAAAAATTCAAACTGCAACCAGGACGATGGTTCCAATATTATAAATATATTATACATTTTTCACACTTGCTGGTACCAAGCTCCAGTTGACCTTTCCCACCCCACTTAACTCACATACCATGCACATACCAACAACTATACCCTAAACTAATAACCTACCTCTACAATATCCCATGGTATTCCATATTACTGAAAAATAATAAAAGTATGCTAAAGAGGGAGCCTGACATAGGAACGGCACTGTCCGAAGAGCATATTAATAGTATCACATACAGTGAGTGTTCTTTTAAAATTTTAATAAGAGGAAAAATTCCATTGTTTTAACATTAACATTTATCTCTGAAACATAATTCTTGTTTGCAAAAGGTTAGCGCAGCAGTCTGATGTACCCGACCAATCACTGGAAGGGTCCTTTCGCTACCTAGGAACAAATTCTAAAAACAGAATATTTACAGAAATAAACACGTTTGCCATTCTCTTGAAGACAAGCTCCTTAAATGTCACATCATTTGGAAACCCAGGACTGTTCTAATGAACATAACAATATAATCTGACCATATAATTTAATGTAGTCACTTCCACCTCCCCTTTTTTTATTTCTTTTTCTCTGCTCTTGTACCACCCTCTTCCTTTTCCCATCTCTCATCCTTTTCCCTCATGCTGCATAGTTTCCTGCGGTTATTTTCTAATATCCCACTCAAGGTTGAGAACCATACAAGTGCTTAATCTACAGTATTAAAATGTCACCCACTGTAATGCCAATATTTTTGTACTGCAGTAATTGTACACTTCAAATGTTTTTCATTTTTATTTAATAAAAAAATTAATGAACAAAAAAAAAATGAAGCTGACAAAAAGAGAGAGAAAAACAAAAGCCAGTGTATATTAAAATGTTTTTTGATTCGAAAAGTCCACCCCTTTTGAAATCTGGATCTCACATCTGGAGTTTCATCTTCCTACGTGGGCTGATCACATCATCACATGGTGGAATTATTATGTTTCGTAGAGAATGGACTGATTTTCCCAGTGTATTATTCGCAATGAAGGATAAACGGTCACTGCCAAAAAAACAAAGGGAAGGGCGTATCCTGTGCCATAGCGCAAGTACCATCATTTAACAGGAAACCAAGGTCAGGGGGAAAAAATCATGATAACTATAATAACATGCAAATAAAATAATAGAAATTTTACTGAATTGGATTCTGCTTTCTATAGTTATATATAGACCATTACTTTATTTATTTCATTACTTTATTTATTATTATAGAGGAAGAAATGTTGACAATATGGTTTAAACCCTCTTTACTGCTATTGATTTCCTGTACTGTGAGGTTGATTCTCCCAGGCTTGTTACCTAATTAGCAGGGCAGAAATTGTATCAATTGTAACAAAGGGAATGAAAAGAGTTAAAAGGAAAATAACTGGCTCTATGGATAAACATTCTACCATTATATAATTATTTACATTGTGTAACAGGAGTTGTTAGCCATGGACACCAATGTGGCCCTGGTAATTGGTCTGGAATGTTGAAGACATAAGCATTTTTGTTTAGAGATATCTCAAGCAATAACAAAATGTTCCCCCAGATATGTGAATGTCCAAATTCTATGCAATGAACAGGCCAGCGAAATGTTGCTTTAAAGGAACACCATATTGCTAGAAACCAACCAGTTGCAATTGGTTCTATAGTTGCAATTGGTTCTATATTCTAATTTACCAATGAAGTAGGCAGTTGATTGGAAGTTTCCACTTTTTATATGCCGATATCTGGTGTGTGAGGTTTTGCTGTAGTGACGCACTTTTAATGACTACATTTCTTGAGTAGGGAACATAGGTTAAAGACACACAGGGTAATTCAATAAAAGTTCTTATTGTTTAAAATGGTGCTAATTTTGCCTCAACCAATCAAATTTTAGCTTTCAAATGTTAAATAAGTTCTGATTGGTTGTGGCAAAATTAGCACCTTTTTAAACGATAAGAACTTTTATTGAATCTCCCTGTATGTATATATGTATGTATGTATGTATCGATGTATAGTTTATTTATAAAGCGCCACCTTAAAATACAATAAAGTCATACAAGGGGGATAAATACCTAGATAGTTCAGTACATAAATAAATAAATAGAAATACTGGAGCTTTGCCACAAGAGGAAAGGAGGTCCCTGCCCCGTAGAGCTTATAATCTAGTTAGGTGGGTAACATACCGATACAATGGAGTGGGTATAAATGCCGGAGTGAAATGTATGCAGTGCCAATAAAACAATCATAGACTGTGCTGTTTTCCAGATAGGTAGGATGTAAGGCTAGATTTAAACCTGCTAATAGAGGTTTCTTGACGTAAAGAGAGGGGAATAGAATTCCAGAGGATGGGAGCCCAAAAGAGAAAGGTATAAGGCTAGAAGAAGCAGTACGTGTAAGGGGTCTGTACAGGAGCTGGTTCTGCGATGAGCAGAGGGCAAGGGCAGGAACATATGGGGACACTAGAGAAGAAATATAAGAAGGTTGTAATAGTCCAGGCGCGATAGGATGAGAGCATGCATAAGCATATCTGTGCTTGGGAGAGAAAGAAACCTGCAGATTTTGGCTATATTGCGAAGGGAAAAGTGGGAAGTTTTCGCAACATAGTTAATGTGGTTAGAAAAGGAGAGAGAGAAGTCAATAATTACCCCTAGGCAGTGTGCCGATTGGATAGGGAAAATGGGGGTATTGTCAACAGAGATGTAGAAAGATGGGACTGGGACCAGGTTTAGGTGGAAAAGCAATCAGTTTAGTTTTAGAAAGATTTGATTTGAGGAAGCGTTGAGACATCCAGGAGGAGATGGCAAGGAGTGAGTTGGAGAAATGTGATCGGATGTCAGGAGTTAGCGTAGGTGTTGACAAGTAGATTTGTGTATCGTCTGCATATAAATGATACTTGAAGCCAAAAGAGTTTATAACATCTCCCAAGGAGATAGTGTAGAGGGAGAACAATAAGGGTCCAAGTACAGACCCCTGCGGTACCCCCACATTAAGAGGTGTTGTTAGCAAAAGATACAGAGTTCAGAGAGTTCGTTCAGAGAGAAACCAGGATGCCACTTCATTCTGAATGCCCAAAGAGTGAAGTATCTGCTTAAGGAGGGAACTGTGTCGAAAGCAGAGGAGAGGTCAAGGAGGAGAAGAATAGAAAAGTGACCATTGGCCCTTGCAACCTGCAGATAATTCACAACCTTGCACAGGGCCGTCTTAGTAGAAAGCGCAGAACGGAATCCAGATTGCAAAGGATCCAATAGGTTATGAGCATGAAGGTAGTTAGTGATACAGGAGAAGACTTATCGTTCTAGCAGTTAAGTGGCTATTGGTAAGAGAGAGACCAGGCAGTAGTTAGCTAAACAAGAGGGGTCTAGCGAGGGCTTTTTAAGTATGGGCTTAACAAGGGCATGCTTAAAGATGGAAGGGAAAATTCCAGATGTAAGGGAGGCATTGAATATGTGGGTGAGTATAGGGGTAAGAACTTGATTACAGTGTTTTAATAATCCAGAGGGCATGGGATCAAGAAGACAGGTCGTGAGCTGACATGATAGAAGCAGGCGAGAGTAGCTGAGGGAGTTAAGGGCAACATAATCTGAGAGTCATCCCGAGGACCAGAGATCTGCATGCAGATGGACTCCACTTTATGTTGAAAGTAATGCACAAAGTCCTGGGGGAATGCAGAGAAAATAGAGGGTCAGTGGAAGAGGGGCGCAGATGGGAGTTGAAGATGGAGAACAGGCGACATGGGCTAGATTTGTTGTTATTTATAAGTTTCCGGTAATAGTTCTGTTTTGCTAGCAGGAGCCCAGAGCTGAGACATTGCAGAATATACTTGTAATGAAGAAAGTCAGCCTTTGTACGGGACTTCTCCACACACGTTCAGCAGCACGTGTGCACCTTCGTATAAAACGGGAAGTGGGGTTGAGCCACAGACGAGGATTAAAGCTTCCTTGACTGCGGGAATGCAAGGGGGCAAAAGAGTCCTGCTAGCCAGGAATTCTAAGAGTTGGCAAGCGAATCAGAGTCATCAACTGTCAAAAGAGAAGAGAGACTAGAGGACAGGGATAAGGCTAGTGCCGGGAGATCGATGAATCTAGTATTACGAACAGACACTCAAGAGGGAGGGACAGGAGGAAGAAGAGGGTGTTGAGCCTCAAACGTGATAAGATGGTGATCTGAAAGCGGGAAGGAGTTAGATTGAAAAGAAGAGATAGAGAGGTTTTTCTAGAACACTAGGTCCAGGAAGTGGCCATCCTTATAAGTACTAGCGTTAGTCCATTACTGGAGATCGAAGGAGGAAGTTAAGTGTAGGAAACGAGAGGCCCAGGAGAGGGAGGAGATGTCAATGTGACAGTTAAAGTCCCCCAGAATCAGAATAAGACAGTCATGAGAGAGGAAGAAATTAAGCCAAGTTTCAAAGTCAGAGAGGAATGTGGCTGGAGATGCTGTAGACGGCGATCTGTACACCACAGCTACTCGTAGCAACAAGGGGTGCAAGAGCTAACTTGAATGAGCCTCAAAAGATGAGAATGAAAGATCAGGCGGGGAGGTAATGGCAGTAAATCAACAGGAGGAGGAAAGTAAAAGACCAATACCCCCACTACGACAAGAGAAGCAAGGCGAATGGGAAAAGCGGAGCCCACCATGAGCAAGCAAGGCCTCAATAGCAGAGTCATGTTGGGAAATCCAGGTTTCGGTAAGGGCAAGAAGGTAAAAATTCTTAGAGCAGAGGAGATCATGAATGAGGGTAGATTTGTTAACCAGCAAGCGAACATTAAGCAGAGCACAGGAGAAGGGCAGACAAGATGGCGGAATAAGAGGAATAGATAGAAGGTTGGAGGGAACTGAATCACAACAGGAGACGAGAGTAGGTAAGACAGGGCGTGGACGATGGCAGACCGAGATATTACATGGCCCAGGATTTGGGGACACATCACCAGCAGACAGAAGGAGGAGGACAAACAGAGACAGAAGGTGGGAGGAGGATTTGTAAGTTGTTTTGCCCATACTTACTAACATCCCAATGTTGTAACATCACTTGGATAACATTTGCTTTAAGGACTACCAATAAAATGGCTGCTTCCCATTACACAGAGAAAGCCTTGGAATGTCTATTAAACGTGCAATGCAAATAAAGGACATTAATGCTAAAGGCAGTCAGGGCACATGGAGTTTTTCACATTCATTTAATGGCGTTGTTCAGATACAGGAGAAGAAACCAAGAGGTTTCTGGGGTCATCCAACAAATTAACAGTACATGTATATGGGGGGAATTCAGGAAATGATGGAGGCTGCACAGTGAAGAACCTAGACAGACAGTTAGTCGGAACTATTTTCAGCTGTGAACAACATACAGTATAGATCAATGGGCAGATGTTTCTCCAGAGTACCTCGTAATTAAGGACCAGTTATCAAAAAGATCCATTCTTTCATCTGTTATTTTAGTTTTTTTCTACAACCCAGTTTCCTAACCTTAATTCTGTCAACTCTCTGTACCCAGGTAATTTACCTAAGAGCATTCACTATCACAAAGATAACCTTATACAAATATATTAATGGCCCATACAATGAACTCTCTGGTGCATTGTTCACTAATAGGTCATATCAGAGGACACGTGGACATCCTTTAAGGTTGGAAGAAAAGAAGTTTCATCTTCAGGTTAGGAAAGGTTTCTTTACAGTGAGAACGGTGAAACTGTGGAACTGTCTTTCAGCAGATGTGGTAATGGCAAGTTCATTAAATAGCTTTAAAAGTGGCTTAGATCAGTTTCTAAAACTAAATAATATTGAGAATTACTAGTATTAATACATATACTGTAGTTGTGGTTGGTACGGGGATATTATATAATATTGAGAATTACTGGTATTAATACATATACTGTAGTTCTGGTTGGTACAGCGATACTTTCCGATTGCCATTTGGAGTCAGGATGGAATTTCCCCCCCCTCATTTTTAGATGTTTTTTTTTTGCCATTCTCTGGATCAACTGTTAATTAGGGTTAAACACGAGCCGGCAATTGTCGGATTTTGCGCAAGCTCCACTCGAGGGTTACGGCCAATTCGAGGGTTAACGAACGATACTTTCGAGGGTTAGCGGAAAAAGAACCATAAATTCGAGGGTTACGGAAAACGAACGATACATTCGAGGGTTAGCGAACGGATCCGACGGTATCGGGGCTTTATCGTTACTGTGTGTACGTTCGTTTCCCGAACGAGCGCGCGGCCGCGAACGATCGGGTCAGCCGTACGCTCGTTCGGGAAAGGCCGAAAATTTCCATCGGCCGCGCTAGACTCCTATAGGGAGTCTAGCGCGGCCGATGGAAACACACAGTCCCAAGCGTTCTCCCTATAGGGAGAACGCTCGGGACTGTGTGTTTGCAGATCTTTGAAAGATGGCAGACAGGATCTTGCAGATCCTGTCTGTCATCTTTCAGAAATCGTTACTGTGTGCACCTAGCTTAAAACAAGATCTGATTAGTTGGGGCAAAATTAGCACAATTTTTAATGATAAGAACTTTTATTGAATCTCCCTAACGGACCTTGTCTTCTATGCGCATAGATCGTGCATGCGCATAGAAGACAAGGTCCGTCGGGACCCGTCAGACTACATGCCGAGGGAGCGAGCGAGCGGGTAAGTTTCTTAACTTCTCACCAGTCTCCTGTTTGTTCTATTGAAGAACGGAAGGTAAGGCACAGCTCCTTTACCTCCCGTTCTTCAATAGAACTGGATTACCAAACCTTGAAAATATAAACAATATGGAGAATTACTGTTATTAATACATATACTGTAGTTCTGGTTGGTACAGGGATACTATATAATATTGAGAATTACCGTTATTAATACATATACTGTAGTTATGGTTAGTACGGGGATACTATATTATATTGAGAATTACTGATATTAATACATAGATCTGGTTGATCCAGGGATACTTTCCGATTGCCATTTTGGGTCAGAAAGGAATTTCTCCCCCCCCCCTTTTTAGCTAGTTTTTTTTGCCGTCTGGATCAACTGGTAGGTAGAGTTAAAAAGGAGGGTAAAACCATCACAGAATATAATCCTCACTCTCCTAGTGACCATACTAGGCTATGATCCTACAATCTCCTACAGACTATCCCAGGATATGACCCTCACTCTCCTGCAGACCATCAGAGGATATGATCCTCACTCTCCTACAGACCATCACAGGATATGATCCTCATTTTCCTACAGACCATCACAGGCTATGATCCTCACTTTCCTAAACACCATCACAGGATATGATTCTCACTTTCTTACAGACCATCACAGGCTATGATCCTCACTTTCTTACAGACCATCACAGGCTATGATCCTCACTTTCCTAAAAACCAAAAAACCATCACAGGCTATGATCCTCACTTTCCTAAAAACCATCACAGGCTATGATTCTCACTTTCCTAAAAACCATCACAGGATATGATTCTCACTTTCCTAAAAACCATCACAGGCTATGATTCTCACTTTCCTAAAAACCATCACAGGCTATGATTCTCACTTTCCTAAAAACCATCACAGGATATAATCCTCACTTTCTTACAGACCTTCACAGGCTATGACCCTCACTTTCCTACAGACCATCACAGGATATGATTCTCACTCTCCTACAGACCATCACAGGCTATTACCCTCACTTTCCTACAGACCTTCACAGGATATGATCCTCACTTTCCTACAGACCATCACAGGCTATGACCCTCACTTTCCTACGCAGATCTTTGAAAGATGGCAGACAGGATCTTGCAGATCCTGTCTGTCATCTTTCAGAAATCGTTACTGTGTGTACCTAGCTTTAGAGGGAGTAGAGCAAACAGATGGAGAGATATAAACAGAGAGATTTTTGAAGAGGAGTGGAATAGAAATAAAACTTAGGGTATACGGTGCAGAAAAGAGTGAGACCCAGCCACAGTATATACATAATGGATATAATCAAATAAGGCAGAAGTATAGACATAGTAGAAATTGGATCCTCAGCTTCTTCTGTACTTCCTTTGCCTTGATCTCCTTGTTGAACTCCCTTGTTAAATTCAGTGGTGCCCCTACTATGAAGCAAAGTGAAACATTTGCTATGGGCACGCCCCTGCGGTACACTGAAAAGGCGCCAGTTAAAGGACAAATATAGCCCAAAATGTAAAACTTGTTTCTGCAGTTTTATACATTCTCCCCTGTCCCCAAACCCTACCCCTGCCTTTATTTTGTAAAAAAAAAAAAAGGAATTTCCCCCAGCAATCTTACTTCAAAAGCAGGCTTCTTGGAGCTCTGTCTCACAGAGGAAGAACGTCAATCAAAATGACGTAGGTATGCATTAGCATTGTACCGCTCCTCCCTATGACCTCCCTGTCGTAAATCACGTCAGCACACTGCTGTTTACAAATGCACGTGGTGATACGTAGTTAGTGGGAGCCGGCGCACAGAGCACAGAAAATCAGAGAAGGAGAAAAGCAGGGGAGGATCTGTCAACAGCATAGCCGAGGAGGAATCTTTGAACTGATCAATTAATATAAAAGTTTTTTGTTGTTGTTTTTTTTTAAAAAAAATATAACTGTTGGACTATAACTTTACATCTGTACTTACAGTGTTTGTTACTATTGGAGTTTTGTGTAAATGATTGTGTGTGTGTTTGTGTGTGTATGGTTGTGTGTGTGTGTGAATGGAGGCAGAAATCAACGTATGCCAGAGCCAGGGGTCGGGAGCCAGAAATCAACGTAGCCAGAGCCAGGGGTCGGGAGCCAGAAATCAACATATGCCAGAGCCAGGGGTCGGGAGCCATAAATTAACGTATGCCAGAGCCAGGGGTCGGGAGCCAGAAATCAACATATGCCAGAGCCATAAATAAATATTATTCTTTATTATTGTGGATTTATATAGCGCCAACATCTTCCGTAGCGCTTTACACTTACATGTATACATTCACATCAGTCCTTGCCCTGAAGAGCTTACAATCCAAGCACATTTATTTGACACATACAACCTATATGTCTATCTGTCTGTCTACTACCTATATGTCTATCTCATATCTATCTATATGTCTATCCATCCGTTCATCTATCTATCTATATATCTGTCTGTCTGACTATCTATCATCCATCTATATCTATCTATCTTTCATCTATTTATCATCTATCAATCATCTAGCATCTATGAATCATTTATCTATCTATCATCTATCTATCATCTATCTATCATCTATCTATCTATTTATCATCTATCTATATCTATCATTTATCTATTTATCATCCATCTATCTACGTACCTACCTACCTACCTACCTACCTATCTATCTATCTAATATCTATCTAATATCTATCTATCATCTATATCTATCTATCATCTATCTATCATATCTCTATCTATCGTCTATCTATCGTCTATCTATATAATCTGTCTATTTATCTATCATCTATTTATCTATCTATCATCTATCTATCATCTATATCTATCTATCCTCTATCTATCTATCCTCTATCTATCATCTATCTATCAATCATTTATCTATCATCTATCTATATCTATCTATCTATCATCTATCTATATCTATCTATCTATCATATATCTATCATTTATCTATCTATCAATCATCTATCTATCAATCATCTATCTATCAATCAATCATCTATCTATCAATCATCTATCTATCATCTATCTATCTATCATCTATCTATATCTATCTCTCTATTCTATCTATCTATATCTATCTCTCTATCTATCTATCTATCTATCTATATCTATCTCTCTATCTCTCTATCTCTCTATCTATCTATCATTTATCTATCTATATCTATCAATCATCTATCTATCAATCATATCATCTATCTATCTATCATCTATCTATCTATCTATCTATCTATCTATCTATCATTTATCTATCTATATCTATCAATCATCTATCTATCAATCATATCATCTATCTATCTATCATATATAGATCTAATCTAGCTATCTAGCTATCTATCTATCTATATATCTATAACTAGCAAAAGTGTGCCCGTTGGTGCACAATGGGAATTATGTGGGTGTATGTTTAGCTATATGTGGATACAGATGATATAAAATCTTTATACACACTACTATAAAATGTAGGGATTTGTACAAAAAAATAAAGGCAAGATGTTAAAAATAAAAGAAATCCTATGAAATCCTGGTTGTATTAGTGTCACATCCCCTCAATGAATATTTTACACAACATACAGAGGCAGAAGGGAACCTATTGGGTGTACCCCGATAGGTATTAGAGAGGACATATATACACACATCTTTTAGCTTGTACTGGAAGTGTCAGTGCTTTAGAAATCCATGTTAAATATACATAAAGTGCAGCGTAACATCTAGATAAGACAGACATTATCCATTTTATATTTGTTATATAACACTATCAGATTATTCTGTTTGTTTATTGATTTGTTTAGATGAATCTATACAGGAAGATATTTAAATACAGGGTTTTGAGAGATATCATCCGTTCCGCCAGTGGACCTGGAAAATGGTCTGTGAAAACGTACGTACATCCAGAAGTTTAAAAAGAAACTTTCCTCACGATCGAACTGTTTTTCCAGATTACACATTCTATTTTCGAGGGTCATCGAAAATTTAGAAAATTAGAATTTTAAAGGAATTTTCGAAGATTTTGTAAAAATCATACAGTAATTAGAATTAGTTACAATTATGTTCTTTTAGAAATAATCTGATTCGTATACTAACCAATTAAACTCTTTCTGAAATAAGCTGATTGAAACCAATTCTGATTGGAAAATAATCTGATTGGTTAGTATAGCAATCAGATACTTCCTGAAAGAATTTGATTCTATCTAATCAGAATTGGTTACAATCAAATACTTTTAAAGGGGCCCATACGCGATGCAATTTGGTTGTACAATCGTCGTACGAACTCCACGATTGTACATCAATTGTTTGGTTAATGGTCTAGATAAAGTCTGGTGCAATTAAATTGAGAACATCTGACTGAATGCGAAGGTGATCTGTCAGGACGGAAAATTTTTATCTGCTACAACTAAATTTTTTATGTGTATGGATGATCGTCCAACAAACGTCTTCCAACTCGATCCAGGAGTGTCAAATAAACAACTTCCTGGAAAAAGCAGAGCTCACAGTCTGGAAGGTGTGAGACCATAGAGTGTATATTTTGTTCATGATGGCAATGTGTGATGCGGTACACATGACAACAACAGGCGCATTAATTGATGTACGAACACACAGCGAGATTCGTTAGCAAATAAAATCTAAAAGAAAAATCCGCAAACACAATCGCAAATTACTTCATTCTTCATTACCATTCAAGACCTCGACCCAAGAATGTGCTTTGTACGTTCGTCATTTCCACCACATTACACTATCGGCAACAATGAAATCTGCCCATGTATGGTGAATTGTTTGCTTTCTAGTGGCACATTGTATTCTGCAACAATTTACATCTTACACAATCATTTCTGCCTATTAATGCCAGATTGTACACAGCAATGCCAATTATTTTAATCTTGTTCGTTTATGTCAGATTGTACGACAGTCGTTTCCAATTTAAATCTGGTCGGTAGTTCATTGACCAATTTCACTGCATCGTGTATGGGCCCATTTAGAAATAATAATTGGTATAGTAACCAATCAGATTCTTTTCTAATCAGAATTGGTTACAATCAGATTCTTTTAGAAAGAATCTAATTGTCTTTTCCCCAGACCATTTTCCGGGTCCCAAAACTATTTACAGTAATTTACTGTATAATTTTTACAAAATTTTCGAAAATTCCTTGAAATTTTCAAATGCGTCTCGAAAAAATCTGCAAAGCGGAATTCCCGCAAAATCTGCAAATCACGGAAATCCGTCGCGGAACTTGGTTCAGATCTGTGATCCGGTCCATCTCTATTCTTGATCTATTTATTGTAACATTGTATAGAGTGTTATAGTTCAGTAGAAACACCACAGTGAAATACAACTGTTGTGCAGAGCTTGAATCAATCTTCCCCCTTAAATTTCCAACCATTAATAGATCAATAATTGATAGATAAGGGATCACTATTGGTCAATGTGTTAGAGAGGGATCACTACTGGTAAATGTGTTAGAGGGATCACTATTGGTAAATGTGTTAGAGGGATCACTATTGGTAAATGTGTTAGAGAGGGATCACTATTGGTCAATGTGTTAGAGAGGGATCACTATTGGTCAATGTGTTAGAGAGGGATCACTATTGGTCAATGTGTTAGAGAGGGATCACTATTGGTCAATGTGTTAGAGAGGGATCACTATTGGTCAATGTGTTACAGAGGGATCACTATTGTTAAATGTGTTAGAGAGGGATCACTATTGGTCAATGTGTCAGAGAGGGATCACTATTGGTCAATGTGTCAGAGAGGGATCACTATTGGTCAATGTGTCAGAGAGGGATCACTATTGGTCAATGTGTTACACTATTGGTCAATGTGTTAGAGAGGGATCACTATTGGTCAATGTGAGGTCCTATAAAGAATCCAGACTATCCTGTCATGTTTCAATCATATTACATTTATCAGCTCAGGACACGGGTTTGTGGCTTCTATGGGGTCTATTGGTTAAATAATGTAATAAACCATTAACAAACTCACTTCATTGTCTCAGAGAAATGGGCATGGAGATGTTTTTCTTTCAGTCCCCCTATCATATAGAGCAGGGATAAGCAACCAGTAGATCTCCAGATGTTTTAAAACTACAACTCCCAGCATTCCTCTATAAGCACTCTGTAGTTAGGGAATTCAAACTACAACTCCCAGTATTCCTCTACAAGCACTCTGTAGTTAGGGAATTCAAACTACAACTCCCAGCATTCCTCTACAAGCACTCTGTAGTTAGGGAATTCTGGGAGTTGTAGTTCCCAAACATCTGGAGATCTACTGGTTGCCTGATATATAGCTATCCCTTCATGTCCAACAAACAGCACCTCCCCTTTGTTTCTATTGAGAGGGGAGGGGTGGGGAGAGACTGTCACATGTTTTACAAAGGAAGTGACATATAAGTCTTGCAACTTCCTACTAACACTTCCTACTTCCCTACTAACACTCAGAAAATGTTTTGATTGGCTAACACTGTTGTCAATCTAATATTAAGGACACCATTGGATACAACACTAAAAGGGAAGTGAGAAATATGTTCCTTTGTAAGCTTATAGGCTTTGCCTTATTTACATTTTTATATACTTTAATGTCATAACTACATATTTGGTAATATTGATATAACTATTTATTTAGTGCTTAAACAACACATAAACACTGTCCCTATGTATATTACTTTTACCCACCCCCACCTACATAGTACACTCTAAAAACTCAATGCAATCTCCACAAAAATATAAAATATTTTTATATAAAATGAGGGATGAGGGATTTATCTATCTATTTATCATCTATCTATCAATCTATCTATCCATCTATCATCTATCTATCATCTATCTATCTATCATCTATCTAGCATCTATCTATCTAGCATCTATCTATCTTTCTATCATCTATCTATCTATCATATATCTATCTATCATATATCTATTTAATCTGTCTATCTAACTATAATTTATCTATCTATCATCTATCTATTATATATCTATCATCTATCTATCTATCTATCCATCTGTCTATCATCTATCTATCTAATCTGTCTATCTATCTATAATGTATCTATCTATCTATCTATCAATCAATCAATCAATCTATCATCTATCCATCTATCATCTATCTGTCTATCTATCGGTGTATCTATCTATATCGGTGTATCTATCTATCTATCAATCAATCTATCATCTATCCATCTATCTATCTATCTATCATCTATCTGTCTATCGGTGTATCTATCTATTGGTGTATCTATCAATCGATCGGTGTATGTATCTATCTATCTATCTATCGATCTATCTAATCTGTCTATATACTTGTCTGTCTCTATGAATACCTTTTTGACCGTCTGTATACATTTTTATGTTTGTCTGCATGTGTATCCATAATCCGCATAATTGAATAAAATGACAAAGGGTAGGGGCACACAGGGAGCAAGCAAAAGGTAGTCCTCACCTCACAACCGCTAAAACCACACTAGCGGTTGTGATCCCAGCGCCAATACATATGAACCGCTGTTTCACGCGATATTGGCTGTCAGCGTCTCCTAGCAACATGACGCTACCAGCCGAAGTTCTGCTATCATGCCAAATACACTGCTTAAGATAAGGAAGAGGCGGGGGAGCGAGATCAAGGTAGGCAGTGCCCTGATGATTTCTCTTAGCAAATCAAAAGACAATATGATAATTACTGTCACTGACAGTAAGGTTGGGGTGGATATGCTCTGTAATGAACGTGAGAAGAGAAAGGTGAATTCTAATTGTACAGACCTTTTTAAGGGACTTGATAACGTTGGGAAATGAACTGGGGGACTTGATAACGTTCGGAAAGGAACTGGGGGACTTGATAACGTTGGGAAATGAACTGGGGGGCTTGATAAAGCTGGGAAATGAACTGGGCGCTTGATAACACTGGGAAAAAACTGGGGGGCATGTGAAACAAGCCAGAGAACATGCTGTGCCTGTTACTGAAAACCCCAGATGGATGTTGCATTGAGTGTAAAACAGGCACCCCTTTACCCCTCACTGCCCCCATGTACCCCTATATATATTTTTGTGCACACTGTTAGAAAATTAGAGGTAACATTGCATAAACACACTAATATATGAATATATACTAAAGGGCATTATATTATGAGCATTTTATAATTAAGCCCCCGTACACTCTATTTTACATATTATAAATTACTTTATGCTCCCATACACTAATAGGGCAAGTTGCAGGGCTGCTAAGCAAAGTCTAGGAAATGCCAAAAGTTTAACGATTTACAAAAACATCCAACAAACCAACTCCACTGCAAGCTTTGTTCTAAACCGATTTAATTTAGTTTAGAATTTGCAGGGTCTCTTCAGGTTTGAGTTAATAGGGAGATTAATACTCAGGATGCTCAAACCCACAAGGGAACAGGAAATCTCATTTTGTTTGCAAATCATTTTAACCGCTAAAGATAAAGAAGAGAGAAGCAGGAAGGGAAGGTCAGAGTGAGATCTAACTAACTAATGCTCTATTGTCAGCACAGCATGTAACTTTATTACAGACTAGTAACACAGTAAATTATGATTCTATCTATGGTTATCTGCAAATTTACGGTAGTAAAAAACAAACAAACTACCAGCATGCTTAGCTAGCCAAATGAAAATTGTATTTTTAGAACAAAGGAAGGGACAGAGATGAGACCCAAGTCACAACCTTGTATATTTGCAGTGTGACATATACTGGCTTGCAAAATCTTTATTTAGGTGTGTGTGTGTGTGTGTGTGTGTATGGTGGGGACTAAAAATAGTCCCCTATCAGTAACTAGGTTTTAAGTGGTCACATAACATCTCAATGACTGTCTAATAAGCTTAAAGTAAATATAGTACACTAATATTTCTTTTATCGCAATCCTTATACAACCCAAATAAAGCTTAATTTAGTTTTAACTTCAAACACTAGTCGCATGGGAATGTTGAGATTGTATTTTCTAGTTCCGATAATTATTGCTCCATTGGGGGTATAGAGAGAAACATTGCTACTTACAGAGCTATTAGCTTTATGTATGGATATTATATAGGGGTGTATGTATTTGTGGGGTATTACTGTATATATGTAAATGTGTGTAGCAGAATATGTACCGTATATAATCGAGTACCGTATATACTCGAGTATAAACCGACCCGAGTATAAACCGAGGTACCCAATTTCAGCTAAAAATCCTAATAAAAGTTGTTGACTCGAGTATAAACCGAGGGTAGAAACTTGGCATTCAAGATGTTTGGAAACTACAACTCCCAGCTAATAAAGCATCCTGGGAGTTGTAGTTTCCAAACATCTTGAATGCCACCCTCACTTGGCATTCAAGATGTTTGGAAACTACAACTCCCAGCATGCTTTATTAGCTGAGTTGTAGTTTCCAAACATCTTGATCCAAGTGAGGGTGGCATTCAAGATGTTTTGGAAACTACAACTCCCAGCATGCTTTATTAGCTGGGAGTTGTAGTTTCCAACACCTTGAATGCCACCCTCACTTGCCCACCCTCACTTGCCACCCTCACCTGTGGTACAAACTGAAGGTACGGTATCCTTAGCATTCCGGCAGCCACGCGCTCATTCCTTTACTGGCACGCCGGCTGACGTCACTGCCCGGCGCCGGGCTTGGCGCCGGGCAGTGACGTCAGGCCGGCGCGCCAGTACAGAGAAAGATCACAAGGCTGCCGGAATGCTCAGGTAAGCTGTTGACTCGAGTATAAACCGAGTCCAAGTTTTCAGGCTGATTTTTCAGCCTGAAAAACTCGGTTTATACTCGAGTGTATACGGTATAAGTCGATCCGAGTATGGTAAGTCGAGGTACCTATTTTTACCTGAAAAATTAGTAAAAACTGATTGACTTGAGTATAAGCCGAGGGTAGAAATTATCACCACTACTGCCTTCTGATTCTGTATTGTTTTGTGGCTAAGTTGCCCCTAAAATGGACAGCAGAATTCTCATACATTAATCCCATACAGTAATGATCAAATCCAGTATCAGTAACCCCCAATTCTTTGGCACTCCAGATGTTTGGAAAAACTACAACTCCCAGCATGCTTTGGTTGCTGGGAATTGTAGTTTATAAACACGTGGAGTGGCAAGGTTCAATAAACTTTTAATTAAGCTTACCATCATTTACAATTCTCCAGACCCCCATATAGTAAAGGGCACTCTGACCCCCATATAGTAAAGGGCCCACTGACCCCCATATAGTAAAGGGCCCACTGACCCCCATATAGTAAAGGGCACTCTGACCCCAATAGTTAAAAGTGTCACCTGAGAGTTGTAGTTTCAAGCTGTAACATGCATTGAACTAGCAGCTATTTTTTGCCCCAAACTGAGAAGACCCATCAGATTTACAGCATCCAGATGACAGTGACAGTGCTGAGTGAGTCCCGCAGTCAGACTACAGGAAGCAGGAAGGAGTGTAAAGGCAGATTAGCTCCTGTAACTTTCTATGCATGTGAAGGATTTATCAACACAGCGCCACCTACTGGTTACTTTCCGCAATTGCCGCATTTGGATCTAAATTAGGACTTGACCCGAGTATAAGCCGAGGTTAGGTTTTCAGGCTAATTTTAAAGCCTGAAAATCTCGACTTATTTTCGAGTATATACGGTATATGTAAATGTGTAGTGGTATATATATGGGCGAGCGAATGTGTGTAGCAGTATACTCAGGGGTGTAACTACCAGAGGAGCAACCGCAGGAGGGCCCAGAATCTCAAGAGGCCCCATCTTCTTGTTTTTCCTATGACTGATATAGCCACCTACCAGAAAACCTCTGTGGATGAAGCAGGGATAGGGGCCCCATCTGGAAGTGATTTCCATTTATGCCACTATACTGTATTCGAGGGTGTGGAAAGTGTGTGTATATAGTACTGTTTTATGTGTGTAGCAACATAGGTATGAGTATACAGTATATTACAAAAGTGAGTACACCCCTCACATTTTTCTAAACATTTTATACCTTTATCATAGGAGAATACTGAAGATATGAGAATTTGATACAATGTAAAGTTGTCAGTATACAGGTGTTTAACAGTGTAAATTTGCTGTCAAAACAACTTTCTAGTGCATCAACTTTAGAAGAGGCTTCCTTTTGGGACAACAGCTATGCTATCCACATTGCTACGTAGGGATACCTTGATTACCTACCATAACAGGTGCTCCCTTATCTGCAGTTTTGGCACCTTGAGGTCATTAGAAAGTGCAAGAGGTGTCAGTGTGAAAAGGGAATAAAACAATAGGAACCAAGATACAGATATGAACAGTAAATGTTATGCTGGGTACACACCATACAATATTTCCAACCAACCATCCCATATGTATCGGTCTTTCTGCCAGAAATATTGTATGGTGTAGGTTCGTGTGGTCGTGGCTGATCTTGGGTCAATCGGTAATGTTGGTAAATGATGGGCAATCGTGCGGTTCCAAAGGGTGTGGCTAAGTTTACGATGAACAATAGTAATTTGTCCCGGCCAACCACTCGTTAGTAGCGAACTGTTGGCCAGAACAAATCTTGTCCTGTGTGTACCCAGCCTTACTTTGGGGACAGGTGTGAAACTGATCACATAGACAGTAACAGAGTATACACAGTAACACAAATGGAAACAGCATAATTATTGTCCTGGAATAAACTGGACTCCAGAAAAAAACAAGAATTTATAGGACAATGTCGTTTTTACTTTAATGAAGAATGTTCCTGTAACAAATGATAGAACAATGTTAACATTAACATTATGAAATACTGTATACAGTATCTGAATATACCTATACTTTATACTGTTATTTCATCATGGGACTCCTTGGTAACTTCTAATATCCTATATTTTATAATGAACTAGCAACCCCCCCCGATTCTGTTCCCACTAATCTACACTAATTATTACAAACATCATGAGAAAACAAACAGCACTATCTCCGTTATACACCTATCATCAGTGATGTGCTTTGTTAGGTACGCATATTACTAATGTATGATCCCTATCGAGAGAAAATCCAACGCTTTGCCAACATAAATTTAAGCTGTACCACTCACATCTAGTCTGCAATACTGAACCCCTCATCCCCCCCTTCTGCTCATCAAAGCCACACTAAGGCAAATAAAGGAAATGCACCGGTTCATTCAACCATATTTTTAAAAACCCAACCAGATAAAGAACAGGAAAATGTCTCAGAAAATGAAGCAGATAAACTGCAAAATCTTCTGGGTAACTAATCATTCTACCAGCACAATGAATAGGTCATTAACTCTAAGCATGAAACACAACAGACACTTTATCATTGCACACAAAATAAAGAGGAAAAGGAGTCTCAGTTTAGGCAAGTGAAGCTTTAATGATACTGACAGACACCTGTTTATATCTAGCAACCTGTAGAACATGGATACCAGCCACCTGCTCTCAGGAGATGGATGTAACAAGCTGTGACATCCCCTACCAATTAGAGGCCTTACTGTCTCTAGGCTGACTGTCTGTTTGTCTGTTTTGTCTCAAACTGTGCCTTGTACTGCTGAACTGAACATGAATGGCTTTGTTTCCTTAAGATCCTATATTTACAATTATCAAACAATCATCCTATGACCACAAGATTGCTCATATTCTCAGGCTAATTCATTGCATGCTCCCCACACCCACAAATAATCTTTGTGCATTCTGGGCAGGACTTTATTAACAATACATCTGTCTCAGTACAAGTTCGTGGAACAAGTAATTCCATGGATCTTTACAAGTCAATTTTAAACTTCCATCTTGTGGACAGAAAGTAAATCCAGATGGATCTATTATAGGAAATGTGTTCTAATGCACTAGGAATTTGCCTTCAAACATGAGCTGGCCATGTAGGAGCATCCACAAATGGTGCAGGCTGCATGTCAGCAAGTGCACTGGGTGGGCTGCAACTGAGCAGACCTCACAAGCTGGGAACCATGGGAAAATAACCATGGGACATAAACGCTGCATTATTATTCTTAAGGCTACATATTTTGAGAGCTTTCCCATAACTAAATGTCGGACTGGACTTCCAGACTAATCAAAGCAGAAGAATAAACTTTTGATAAGGCTATGTGTTCTCAACCCATCAGTGCACAATTCTTATAATTTTCCTTTAAATGACCCAATCCAGGCTAGTGTACATCTCCATTACATTACATTTTTATATATGGAGATTTTTAATGTAAAGCCACAGTAATCAAACATTTATGTTCAATATTTACACACTGGCAAAATCTTGCCATGATAATATGAAAGCCTAAATATCTATTGTAATTAGTTAGATCAACTGGACTTCAAGTCCAGTTGATCTAACTGAATACAACAGATATACCATGACCTGGATGAATGAGAACCTTCACAAGCATATGAAAGCCTAAAGAACATTTTGTCACAAAAATCTGAAATCCACACCTTTGATAGAACTATTCGTTTGATAGAACTATTCGTACTAAACCAATCCTAAAAGGCAAACGCAAGTTCTGATGTGAAGTATCCTTGTCTAATGAAATTACAGTCTACAACAGATGTACCAAGAGACCACTGGGAATGCTGACCTGATTTCCTGAATATTGCCCTAAAGGATTTACTCTTAGGAATGTCTGGCTAGCCTTTCTGAATTAATCTCTCTGTACTTAAATGAAAAACCCATCAATTTTTTTCTCATATGGACAACATGTTTTTCATTTTCCACATAAGTTTCTGCCTCAAAAGCACCTTTTTTAATTACACTAATACCATGGCTAAAGACAAGAAAACTCCAATTTCCTTATTTAACCAGTTAAAGGTATCAACAGCAAAATGAAGCTGCTGCAGCTCAGGCTCTCACCAATGCAGAACAAGCCTATATTGAAAACCACACTGCAGAGACACAAAATGCTTCTTTCCCTACGAGCCTATGCTTCCGCATACCGCAACCAAATAGATCTCATTTTTTCACACAGGAAAATATCTTTCCTGTGGGGTTCTAAAAGACACAGAGTAGCATGTGTAACATTGCAAGCTCCCAAGAATTTAGCAGGCCTAACCCTTCAGTTCCCACTATAGCCTCAGACTCAATGAAGGCCCCTTCCTAGCATACCAAATTGGCAACATCTAATTGGTAAGGGAACCACTTTCAATCATCAAGCAATTAAAATCTGGTGCTTGGATAACAAACTAGTGGGTTTCTCAAATAACATGGCTATCACCAGTCTATGGCATAACAGGAAGTTTGGGGAGCTTCTGACATCCACCGATATGCACATCTGGGAGGAACTGGGAATCATAAATTTAGATGTTCTGCAAGAAGGGCATATACTGCACTTTTTCAGAATTGCAGGCTACATTTTACTAGCTTTAACACATTTCATTTAGCATATATACAACTTGCTTATTGTTTATGAAAGAGTTTCAGACATGGTAATTTCTCTCTTTCTAAGCACCCAGCGAGTGGGATAATATGTACATAGGGTTTTCATAGGATGATCTCAAGGCTATACACCTGCCTGCTGAGACCCTAAATGCAGACACAGTACCAGAAGTTTAGAAAACTAAATAAGTGCATATTCTAAGAAATATAGATGAAGACCAATAATTACATGTGCTACAGTCAAACAACTATGCATCCATTAGGCATATTAATCACCAAAACAGTTTGTCAGAACACCAAATCAGGACTTGCTGCCAGATCCACTGCCCCTTACCCTAGAGGTTGGTCTGTCTGAAACAATGGAAAGGATAACTGGTCTAAATTACTGGTCTAAACCTCATATTTAGAAGGGAAACACTTTCATATGCCAGAAAAGGTATTATACTTAGGTGCATGTCCCCCCCAAAAAACTAAATTGAAAAACTCTATTATAAATAATGAATTATTAAGCCAATATATGTACACCAGGCATGTTCAGACAAATATTGTAAAATATCTAATAGATGGAATGACACATCCATAACTACTACCTGTTAACCAGCATCATTCTAGGAATCCCTTAATTTTGCACAAAATACTTCTATAAACCGAATTTTAGAAAAAAGGTATCAATCAGCTAAACCTTTCCCTTTACATCAAATCCAGCCATACACACTTAATGGCTTACAAAGATTTTGAGACCTATATAATCAGTTAATAGACTTCCTGACTGCCAGGAGGCCATATACAGGTAGACTAATTGCTCAAAGTACCGTAATCAGAAAAGCAACAAATACATGCCTACCATAAAAAGTAAAAAAAAATACAAAACAGTGCAATTTTATTTTTGATGTATTACAATAATCTGGAACAGCAAAAAAAAGCATAAATGTTAGTCTGATGAGAAGAGTTAAGGTGCCCATACATCTGTAAGATGTTACTTACCCGACCGAGCGCTCACGCGATGTTCATCGATGCTGCCGGAACCACTTCTCCCGATCTTATATTCGACCGACATGCGATCGCAAAATCTCATTCATTTTGCAATCGCATGTCGGTCGAATGTCAGATCGGGAGAAGCGGTTCCGGCAGGATCGAAGGAACATCGCATGAACGCTCGGTCGGGTAAGTAAAATGATGTGTGGGCACCTTAAGACCTCGATTTCTCGATCTACAAACACCCATATACAGTAATGGGTTAATTCAGAACCGAGAAAACATACCAGAATGCCAAGAGGAAACAAAAATTGGGAGCGGCCCATCCTAAAAAATGCTTTCCCTGACTTAAAAGGACAAAAAACAATGTTTAAAGTAATACAGTAATTCCCTGTCTTTCTTTGTAATTCCTGACTAAAGTTATACCTTTTGAACCTTCAACAAGACTACAGACTCCCTCTCCACTCAGTCCACAGGGAGATACGAAGTAGCTGATTGGAGAATTCATCTTCCCAGTGAATTACTTTGAGCATGTCTGAGTTCAATCGAACCCTGCTTGAGTTCAATTAACTAATGTATAGGGGAAGTAACTGCAAGTTTTTATTGTGTAATTTTTGATTATGTATTATTAATTAGATAAGTGAAACATTGTTTCTATCATTAGTTTCTGGGCAACGATCAGAAATGTAATCGGAAGAACAGCTTAAAGTTCCCTACCTTGAGGCCTAGATTTTTCTTCAGATTTCTGCTTTAAACTTGCAGAGATTGGGACAGAAAAAAATTTCCGCCAGGCCCAATCTTTTTTTTTCTTCGATGAACTGCTCAAAATTGTGGAGCGATCGATCGGTAAAACAGAAAACATAGTAATTAAGGTTCAATAAAGACATACGTCCATCAAGTCCAACCCATTCACCCTCTTTTTTTTTTTTTTTTAACCCTACCTAACAGTTGATCCAGAGGAAGGCAAAAAACCCCAGCTAAAAAAAAAAGGGGGGGGGGGGGGAATTCCTTCCTGACTCCAAACGGCAATCGGAAAATATCCCTGGATCAACCAGATCTATATGCTTAATACCAGTAATTCTCAATTTTTTTTAGTTTTAGAAACTTATCCAGGCCTTTTTAAAGCTATTCATGAACTTGCCATTACCACATCTGCTGGAAGACGTTCCACAGTTTCACATTCACACCGTTCTCACTGTAAAAAACCTTTCCTAACCTGAAGATGAACTTCTTTTCTTCCACACCAATCCACGGTCCTCTGATATGACCTATTAGTAAACAATGCACCCGAGTTCAGTGTATGCCCTTAATATATTTGTATAAGGTTATCATGTCCCCACGCAAACGTTGCTTCTCCAATGTAAACAGCCCTAACTTGTCTAATCTGCCTGCATATTCAAGCCCCTCCATTCCCCTTATTAATTTAGTTGCCCTTCTCTGAACTGCTTCAATTTCCAAGATGTCCCTTTTGTATATGGGATTCCAAAACTGCACCACATATTCCATATTCCTTACCAGTGCCTTGTAAAGAGGGAGAATAATATTTTTCTCTCTTGAATCTATTCCCCTCTTTATACAATACAATATCTTGCTAGCTCTAGCCATTGCTACCTGGCATTGTTTGCTATAGCTAAGTCTGTTATCTACCACAACCCCCAAATCTTTTTCCATTACAGATGCACTTAACACAGAGTTATTTATGGTGTAGGTGGCACAGGGATTATTAAATCCTAAATGCATCACCTTACATTTATCAACATTGAATCTCATCCGCCATTCTGCTGCCCATTTTGATAATCTATCTAGGTCTGCTTGAAGCACTTGCACATCATTTGAAGTTTCCAAAGCTCTGCATAGTTTAGTGTCATCAGCAAACTCTGAGACCTTGCTCTCAATGCCCCCTTCTTAGTCATTTATAAACAGATTAAACAGAAGCGGCCCTAGTACAGAACCCTGAGGCACTCCTCTTAGAACTTACACTTAGATGTAGCTCCATTAACTACCACTCTCTGTTTGCGATCCAATAACCAGTTCTCTATCCATGAACAAATGTTTTCTTCAAGGCCAACAGTCCTCAGTTTATACATTATTCGCCTATGTGGCACAGTATCAAAAGCTTTCGCAAAATCCAAGTATACCACATCCACTGCTGTGCCTGAATCTAACTTCTTACTCGTTTCTTCATAAAAAACAATTAAATTTGTCTGGCATGATCTATTTCTCATAAATCCATGCTGACTACTACTAATAACATGAGCTCTGGAGACAAAGTCAAGGATATGATCCCGTAACAAACTTCCAGCACCTTCCCATTTGGAGCGATACGATTGAAATGTTGAAATTGCTCTAAATGTTGAGTCTGTGCAGAGGGTGCTTTAGGGTGGACTTCCTTTAAAGACACAAATAATAAATGTATACATTTTACTATATTTGTTTCTTAGGAGCTATTCTCATGCTCCCACTCATTTCTTTTGTCCTGTATCATTCTGCTTATTCGTTACTATGCCAAAAAGCAGAGGGAGTGAGAGGGGCATCTTATCCCTTCTTACACTTGGGGAGAGAGGGCGGGACAGATTTATTATGTATAACATTAACAACAGAACTAGGGTTTTGATGTACTGCAAATTGCAACTTGCCAGGCCGAAAGAAAATAAATACTTACAGATTTCCTCTCCTGTTTGAGCTCCTGCACGAATCGTGTTAGTTCTGCTGTTATTTGGGATGACATGTTCTCAGAAATAAGCTCGTGCTGCCCAGCATAATCGTTCATTTCGTTCAGTGTTGTTTGAAATGCTTTGCATGATGTGTACCTGTGAATGGACCAAAAAAGCAGCATTAAAAAGTGATATGAACACCAATAATGCAAGGGTTAATTACTCCTAAAGCAGCAAGAAAACTTCTCTCTCTTTAAAAGTTTAGAAACTCTGTATGTCTGCTTTGGACCAAACCATCTCAAAGGATGTAGAAGAGAAAATAAATATTTAACTCTTAAACCTTCAGATATCATCTTGTTTTAGGCTAAGCATTGAGTTTGGGTTTTAGCAACAATAAATCTTTCATAATTCTTTAAAACCTTCCCCCCCCCTCCCTTTAAAAAGTACGAACCAGCTTGAGGTCTGCGAAGATGAGACCTTAACCCTTTCACTGCCACAGATTGTATATTCACGATCTGTGCAGGAAATGCTCAAAACTGCCACGGATCGTGAATATACGATCTGTTACTTCTCCTTTAAAAAAAAAAATTGGTCAGTGCTAGGGGCGATCAGGGGGCAGCATGCCCCCCTAGCCCCCTCGGTTTCATCCAAATCTGAGGGGGGGATCAGGAGATATCACCACTTACCTGCAGAGCCAGGAGCAGCAGCCAGGAGCAGGAGGAAGGAGGAAGCAGCAGCCAGGAGCAGGAGGAAGTGAATGGACTTAATGTTCCATTCACAAATAGGATTTTTCCTAAGTCTTTGCTAAAAAAATGGGGACAGATTCGAATTGGAAAATGGGCATTTATGCCCGTATTCCAAGTTCGTTATCATTCCTTAAGATAATTTGATGATCATCTTTGGGAATGATCCAAAAAAAAAAGGGAAAATGCACACACAAAAACATTCTTAAATGATACACACACCATTTTTTTTTTTTTTACCCTAAAACTAAAAATTAGTCTTCTCCAAGCTTTCCAATGCCCCCGGTGGTATCGGTAAATTAAACACGGATCATTATTTGTCCAATTTCAAGGGAAATTTTGCAGATGTACCAAAAAAAGACCGGATTGAATTTTTAGGATCAGTAAAGTGTGCAAAAACTTCCAGACTAACTAGTTTTCTCTAAAATATCACTAAAAGGGGGGGTGGGGGGTGAGTTGTGGCTGTTTTTGATTTTTTCTTGTAATTGCAATTACACATGGGTCCCATTTGAGCTAGTTGGTGGCTCGTCTCTGTTTACACCCACCCATATGGCATACCGTTTGTTCAGGACATGTGGGAGATTGCCATTTAGTGGGTTTTTACTTGCCAAGTTGGTTTAGGTAGGATTTCAACCATTGAGTCTTTATTTTATTTTTTCACAAAATCTCCTAAAAGCACAGAGTTCTATGAATAACAGCGTCTGGAATTCTTCATATATATACGAAACCAAGACACCATTACGTAGCTGAAGGTGTGTAGATTCCAAAAATATATAGTTTGTGGGGGGTATTTCCAAGTTGAATAGGTGTTCAAATTACTTTGATTTTTTCTTGTAATTGCACTTGTGCTTGCGTCCCATTTGAGCTAGTTCGTGGCCACGCCTCTGTGTGCAACCACGCATATGGCATACTGTTTGATTCAAGACATGTGGGAGATTGACATTTAGTGGGGTTTTTTGCTTGTCAAGTGGGTTTAGATAGGATTTCAACCTTTGAATCATCTAATTTTATTTTTCACAAAATCTCCTAAAAACACAGAGTTCTTTGGATTACTGTGTCTGGAATTCTTCATGTATGTATGAAAGCTTGGCACCGTAACGTAGCTGAAGGAGTGTAGATTCCAAAATATATAGATTGTGGAGGATATTTCCAAGTCTCGGGACTGTTTGTTGAAAAAGTGTAGGCTGTTCAAATTATATATCACTTAGATTTTTTCTTGTAATTGCACTTGGGCATGTGTCTAATTTGAGCTAGTTGGTTACCACATCTCTGTGTGCAACCACGCATATGGCATACCGTGTTGATTCAGACATGTGGGAGATTGACATTTAGTGGGTTTTGCTTGTCAAGTGGGTTTAGATAGGATTTCAACCTTTGAATCAACTAATTTTATTTTCACAAAATTCCTAAAAACACAGAGTTCTTTGGAATACTGTATCTGGAATTCTTATGTATGTATGAAAGCATGGCACCGTAACACTAGCTGAAGGTGTGTACATTCCAAAATATATGTTTGTGGGGGGAATTTCCAAGTTCCTTAGAAAAAGGGTAGGCTGTTCAAATTACAGCACTTTGATTTTTTGTAATTGCATTTGTGCATATGTCCCATTTGAGCTAGTTGGTGGGCCACGTCTCGTGTTGCATCCACGCATATGGCATACCGTTTGATTCAGGACATGTGGGAGATTGATATTTAGAGGGGTTTTATTTGTGGGGGGTCATTCCAAGTTTTGGGGTGTTTGAAATTACAGAGCACTTAGATTTTTTTCTTGTAATTGCACTTATGCATGCTTCCCATTTGAGTTGTTGGTGGCCATGTCTCTGTGTGCACACGCATATGGCATCATACGTTTGATTCGGACATTTGTGAGATTGATATTTAGTGAGTTTTTTTGCTTGTCAAGTGGGTTTAGGTAGGATTTCAACCCTTGAATCATATTTTATTTTTCACAAAACCACCTAAAAACACGGAGGTTCTATGGATCACTGGGTCTGGAATTCTTCATGTATGTATGAAACCATGGCACTGTAACGTAGCTGAAGGTGTGTAGATTCCAAAAATATATAGTTTGTGGGGGAATTTCCAAGTCTTGGGACTGTTCCTTAGAAAAAGGATAGGCTGTTCATTACAGAGCACTTTGATTTTTCTTGTAATTGCATATGCATGCTTCCCATTTGAGTTAGTTGGTGGCCATGTCTGTGTGCACCCACACATATGGCATTCTGTTTGGTTCAGGACATTTGGGAGATTGATATTTAGTGAGTTTTTTTTTGCTTGTCAAGTGGGTTTAGGTGGAATCAACCCTTGAATCATCTTATTTTAATTTTCACAAAACCTCCTAAACACGGAGTTCTATGGATCACTGGGTCTGGAATTCTTCATGGTATGTATGAAAGTATGGCACTGTAATGTAGCTGAAGGTGTCTAGATTCCAAAAATATATAGTTTGTGGGTGGAATTTCCAAGTTTCCTTTAAAAAACGGTAGGCTGTTCAATTACAGAGCACTTTGATTTTTCTTGTAATTGCATTTGTGCATGCGTCCCATTTGAGCTAGTTGTGGCCACGTCTGGTGCATCCACGCATATGGCATACCGTTTGATTCAGGACATGTGGGAGATTGATATTTAGTGGGGGGCATTTTCAAGTTTTGGGGCTGTTTGAAATTACAGAGCACCTTGATTTTTTTCTTGTAATTGCACTTATGCATGCTTTCAATTTGACTTAGTTGGTGGCAATGTCTCTGTGTGCACCTACGCATATGGCATACCATTTGATTCAGGACATTTGGGAGATTGATATTTGGTAACTTTTTTTTTCATTACTTGGGGTTTGGCAGGGTTTTTAACTTTGAAACTTGTTGTTTCTTTATTTTTTTCGGAAAATATGCTAAAAGTGCGAAATTCTACGAAGATCTGCGCACACACATTTATGGTATGAAGAAAAAAATGGCACCATTCCTTAGCTGAAGGTATGTAGATTCTGAGAATATATATTTTTGGGGGTATTTTTGAGTTAGAGGGGTGTTTAAAAATCTTTAGATGTAAAATCCTAAAAGTTGCTGTTATTGGGCCACTACACATTGGCTACTTTGTGACTAGTGGCTTTCATATCCGTCTGGCAACCATGCATATGGCATACCATTTGATTCAGGATTGGAAGATTGATAATTGACAAGTTTTTTTTACATGACATGGAAATTTGCCATGATTTTTAACTTTGAATTGTATTTTTAATAATTTTCATGAAAATCTGGGAAAAAGCGAAAATCTACACAAAACTCCCGCCCACACCATTGGTGGTATGCATAAAAGAATCAATCGATTGTGTAGCTAAAGGTGTGTAGATTCCAAGAATATATAGTTTGGGGGGTATTCTAATATAGAGGGGTGTTTACTCTGATAAATCTGAAAAGTTGCTGTAATTGAGCCACTGTTCATTGTCTCACTTTGTGGTAGTTGATTCCACGTCTGCGTGTGTAACCATTCATAAGGCATACCGTTTGATTCAAGACATTTGGGAGATTGATATTTAGTAACTTTTTTTTTACATTACTTGGAATTTTGGCATGATTTCTACCTTTGAGAGTGTTTTTTTCAATTTTTTAGAAAATCTGGTAAAACTGCGAACTTCTAGGAACTGCGCCCACACCATTGATGGTATGAATGAATAAACTACAGAGAAAATAATGGTTTGTGGGGGTTGTTTTGTGGGGAAAAACTGCAGCCTGTTCAAATTCAGAGTTGGCCAAAATTTTGCTGTTCTAAGCCATTCGTTCCACCTCCACGTGTGTAAACACGCATATGGCATACGTTTGATTCAGGACTTTGGGAGATTGATATTTAGTAACTTTTTTTTACATCCATCAGGTTTGGCATGATTTCTACCTTTTGAAGTTGTGTTTTGTTAATTTTTTCAGAAAAGCTTCTTCGATGAACTGTGCCCCCCCCACACCATTGATGGTATGAATGAACAAACTACAGTGTTACATAGCTGACGGTGTGTAGACTTCAGGAATATATAGTTTGTGGGAGTTATTTCTAAGATATGGGGGTGTTTAGTGGAAAAAAACTGCAGACTGTCCAAATTCGGAGTTAGCTAAATATTTTTGCTGTTTTTGAGCCATCGTGCATTGTCTCGCTTCATGGCTTTTCGCTTTCACGTCCGTGTGTGTAACCACACATATGGCATACCGTTTGATTCAGGACATTTGGGAGATTGATATTTAGTAACTTTTTCTTACATTCCATGAGGTTTTGGCATGATTCCTATCTTTTTGATTGTTTTTTGATGTTCATATTTTTTGAAAATCTGGTAAAAGTGCAAACGTCTACGAAGAACTGCGCCCACACCATTGATGGTATGATTGAACGAATTACAGGGTTACATAGCTGAAGGTGTGTAGATTTCAGGAATATATAGTTTGTCGGTATAATAGTTTGTCGGGGTATTTCTGAGTTAGGGGGGTGTTTTGTGGAAAAACTGTTCAAATACAAAACTGGCTAATTTTTTTTTGCTGCTACTGACATTTGGCATTGGTCCTGAGTATCAGAGCTTTAAGAAACCGTAAGATTTTTGTGTGTAACCTTAAAATAACTATACGTAAAAATGGGAAATATCCATGAAAATTTGCACATTTTTCCTTTTTTTTTTACATATTTTACCCATAATTCCAGTAAAATTCCAGAAAAGTTACAAAATTCTGTTACCGTGTTAAAGTACACTTTGTGCTGAAAAAAACAATGTATAATATTCCTGATTTACTGCAAGGTTTCCTACTGTAGAAATAAGTCTAAAGCGATTAAGGGCAAAATCCTGAAAATTCTTCTGGCACTGAAAGGGTTAAACTGCTATGTCTTCCCCCCTGTAACCTATCTACATCTCGTCTTGCATACGCATCATTGGTGAATTGGTGAAGCCAGGACTGAAGGAAGCTGTGTGGTCAGACAAGAGAGATACATGGGTTACAGGAAAAAGTGGGGGCGTGGTGATTCAGATCTTGACACTGGGTACTTTTAAGGAGATGTTGAAGGATTCTTTTGTGCACAATTGCCTTTTAAATGAGAAGTATAGTTCAAAATGGTTTTGTCAAATGCAAGGCTAAAAAACTGTTTCCTATTTTGTATTAGTTGACCACAAAATCCTTTTCCCCTTTTAGAATAAACCACTGAAGTTTACTGCTTCCCCTTCCACATGAGGCCAGTTGGTATATGCATGTTATCTGTACTAGCTTAGGAAGCAGAGACATTAAAGGGAGGATTCAGTGGAAAATATATATATATTATTTTTTAAATTCTTATTTTATAATGCTCATACCTAGTTATTCAACATATTATGTTCCATTTTGAAAAATCAGTTGAATTTATACCCCTTGCTATTCCCTGCTGTTGACTTTAGTTAGCTGACATTTTAGGTTCTGTAACGGTCCTTCTTCTTCCCAGAATACACACTAACGTGAAATTTTCCTAACAGTAATTTCTACTGATTGGTTGTTGGATGGGTCAAACATGCTCAGATCTCTACTGAGCAACTGAATCAACCCAGGCGCTGGATCAAGGGCAAGACCAAATTTGTCCAGCAAACAGCAAGTCAGCATTTCGGAACCATTTATTTATACACTGACAAAATGCTGAATGGGCAAGTTAAGTCCATTAGAATGGAAAAATACTGCTCGTTCTTCTTAAAAGTATTTGTATTTGCACTGAACTTCCCCTTTAAGCCTCAAACAGCATTGGCTGATATAAAATACATGCATAATGGCTTTGTAAATAGTTCAGCTGCAAACTTCATGTTTTGCTTAGCGCAGCACAGCAATAATTTCAAAGTATTTTTGAAAATCAAGATATAAAACATGTTTTGAATGGCCCAGCATACCTTCCAACTAGGTTAAAATGAGCATACATGTTAAAATCTTTAATAACTATGTAAAGAGGATCTGTGCTGAGATACAGCTACACATAAGGTACATCTGTTACACCTGCTTTCTCGAAAGCAGGTATAGCCCAACTCCTGTGTCCACTGTGAGGATTCTGGGTGATTTCATTCTATGTGCTAGAAGGGTTTATTCTACAGTTATCAATGTTACAAAATGTATTCACTGATGTGCCTTGTCAAAACCGTGACACTTACTTAAATTCATCCTCCTCTTTGGAGTTCTTCTTCGTTTGGTACTTTTTGGAAAGATTTCTACAATAAAAAAAGAAGAAGTAAAAAAGGAAGACATTTTTTCCTCTAACAAGGTTAAACATCCTTTCTATTAGTCTCCGAAGCACTTTTACCACTTCTAAACAGCAAACAAATTTGGTCAGCAGTACAAAGCAGCTGTGTTCTGTATAAAAATAACCCACTGGAAGAAGGTTAACAGCAGTCTAAAACAGGGCGATCAATCAATATTTAAAAATTAAGGTCAAGCCCCATTGTTCCCTAAGGAACATATATGCTGGTCAAATATGGTAGAAACATCTGTGTCAGTTTTCACTGTTTTTTATTCTTTGTACCACACTGAACATTGTGTCTTTGCTTAATGTATAGCACATCCACACTAACTCACTATTAATACCCCGATATATGTAGCACTAATAGAAATGTAGATCAAGACCTATTCTACCTGCAAACAGATAGCAACCACATTTTTATATGTCAAGCTTAGCATCAAGATGACAGACAAGCCACAATTAAGTGGCTTGACATTTCTTTTTAATTGCTATTTAGACATGTCCATTCTGGTCACAGCAACTCATACTGCTAACAACAACATGGCCATAGAACTGGCGTGTAGATTTTGTATGAAGACACTACATTCGAATCATTTTAGGGGTCCTATAGCCATAGCTCCCTCTAATCTCTGTGAGTGCACACAAGTCTGTGTGCAAAAAAAAATGAAGTTAAAGTAAATAAATCCATCTTGCAACAGAAGGAATTACTTTTGGAAACCAGCCAAAGTTTGGAGAGTTGTCCTTGAGGGAGTTAAAAATATCAACCAAGAATACCTAAAACCATATCATTCTGCATGGTAACTTCAAGCCAACTCAGTTTGGATATTTGCTCACAAATTAGCGATTTGCTACTAACAAATTACTTTGCAAGCAGCTTATTAAAAATTATCCTGCCCAAGATTTCACAAATGTTACTTAAAGAGGGGTTCTCATGATTGTTGCACTGAACACAGTACTGACTACAGTACTTGGTGTGGGGATAGGTGTACTGTGTATGAATACATAAATGGGCCATACAATAAACTACCGTATATACTAGTATATAAGATGACCCGAGTATAAGCTGAGTTACTTATTTTTACCAGAAAAACAAGTAAAACAGATTGATTTGGGTATAAGCCGAGGGAAGAAATTATGACCATTTCTGCCTTCTGATTTAGTTTTGTTTTTAGACGTTAGTTGCCTTTTAAATTGACCCTTGTATAACATACAGCAGAATTCAAATACAGTAGTAGAACAACTTATTTGTGCCAATATAATAAGCCAAATCCACTAAAATTCCTTGGAAACTACAACTACCAGCATGCTTTGGTTGCATACGGTATATCTGGAGTGGCAAGGTTCACTCCCCATAGAAGAGGCACTTGGTCTTACTAGCGCAACTGACAGGAGAGTCCTTGCTCCTCCATTATGGTATTAGCAATTTGCTGCTAACAAATTACTGTGCAAGCAGCTAATTAAAAATGATCCTGCCCAAGATTTCACAAATGTTACTTAAAGGGCAACTATAGTGAAAAAAAAACTTTGTCTGTATACAATGTATAGATCACTTAGTATAAGCTGCCTTACTTTCATGTTTCTGTGTGGCTTCGTTTCTTCACACTGGCAGAAGTTTGTACCAAGCTGTGTAGTCCCCCTCCCCTCTCTGTCTACTCCCCCTCAAGCAGTGACGGGCTGTATACAGAGTCCGAGCATTGTCAGTTGAAAGGACTTTAAATGAAGTGCTGACATCCTGTTGACCCCTCCCTTCCAGAGCTAGACTGCAAGCAGTCAAAGTGTGGAATAAAGTAGCAATATGCTGAAGGGAGGGGCAGAGGGGGAGAGATATGAACTTTAGGTAAAAAGTAAATAACAATTAGCAAAGTTAGAGAACAGGCAGAGTTCAGTAACTTACTTGTAAAGAATCTCAGCACCACTTGTCCTCCTCTCTCCCCCTCTGCCCCTCCCTTCAGCATATTGCTACTTTATTCCACACTTTGATTTGAAAATGCTTGCATGATGTGTACCTGTGATGGACCAAAAAAGCAGCATTAAAAATGATATGAACACCAATAATGCAAGGGTTAATTACTCCTAAAGCAGCAAGAAAAACTTCTCTCTCTTTAAAAGTAGAAACTCTGTATGTCTGCTTTGGACCAAACCATCTCAAAGGATGTAGAAGAGAAAATAAATATTTAACTCTAAACCTTCAGATATCATCTTGTTTTAGGCTAAGATTGAGTTTGGGTTTTAGCAACAATAAATCTTTCATAATTCTTTAAAACCTTCCCCCCCCCTCCCTTTAAAAAGTACGAACCAGCTTGAGGTCTGCGAAGATGAGACCTTAACCTTTCACTGCACAGATTGTATATTACGATCTGTGCAGGAAATGCTCAAAACTGCCACGGATCGTGAATAACGATCTGTTACTTCTCCTTTAAAAAAAAAAATTGGTCAGGCTAGGGGCGATCAGGGGCAGCATGCCCCCCTAGCCCCCTCGGTTTCATCCAATCTGAGGGGGGGATCAGGAGATATCACCATTACGCAGAGCCAGAGCAGCAGCAGAGCAGGAGGAAGGAGGAAGCAGCAGCCAGGAGCAGGAGGAAGTGAATGGACTTAATGTTCCATTCACAAATAGGATTTTTCCTAAGTCTTTGCTAAAAAAAATGGGGGACAGATTCGAATTGGAAAATGGGATTTATGCCCGTATTCCAAGTTCGGTATCATTCCTTAAGATAATTTGATGATCATCTTTGGAATGATCCAAAAAAAAAAGGGGAAAATGCACACAACAAAAAATTCTTAAAGTGATGATACACACACCATTTTTTTTTTTTTTTACCCTAAAAACTAAAAATTAGTCTTCTCCAAGCTTCCAAGCCCCCGGTGTATCGGTAAATTACACGGATCATTATTTGTCCAATTTCAAGGGGGATTTGCAGATGTACCAAAAAAAGACCGGATTGAATTTTTAGGATCAGTAAAGTGTGCAAAAACTTCCAGACTAACTAGTTTTCTCTAAAATATCCACTAAAGGGGGGTGGGGGGTGAGTTGTGGCTGTTTTTGATTTTTCTTGTAATTGAATTACACATGGGTCCCATTTGAGCTAGTTGGTGGCCTCGTCTCTGTTTACACCCACCCATATGGCATACCGTTTGATTCAGGACATGTGGGAGATTGCCATTTAGTGGGTTTTTTACTTGCCAAGTTGGTTTAGGTAGGATTTCAACCATTGAGTCTTTATTTTATTTTTTCACAAAATCTCCTAAAAAGCACAGAGTTCTATGAATAACAGCGTCTGGAATTCTTCATATATATACGAAACCAAGACACCATTACGTAGCTGAAGGTGGGTAGATTCCAAAAATATATAGTTTGTGGGGGGTATTTCCAAGTTGAATAGGCTGTTCCAATTACACTTTGATTTTTCTTGTAATTGCACTTGTGCTTGCGTCCCATTGAGCTAGTTCGTGGCCACGCCTCTGTGTGCAACCACGCATATGGCATACTGTTTGATTCAAGACATGTGGGAGATTGACATTTAGTGGGGTTTTTTGCTTGAAGTTGTTTAGATAAGGATTTCAACCTTGAATCATCTAATTTTATTTTCACAAAATCTCCTAAAAACACAGAGTTCTTTGGATTACTGTGTCTGGAATTCTTATGTTGTATGAAAAGCTTGGACACGTAACGTAGCTGAAGGAGTGTAGATTCCAAAAATATATAGATTGTGGAGGATATTTCCAAGTCTCGGGACTGTTTCGTTTGAAAAAGTGAGGCTGTTCAAATTATATATCACTTGATTTTTTTTTGTAATTGCACTGTGCTTGGTCCATTTGAGCTAGTTCGTGGCACACCTCTGTGTGCAACCACGCATATGGCATACGGTGTGATTCAAGACATGTGGGAGATTGACATTTAGTGGGGTTTTTTGCTTGTCAGTGGGTTTAGATAGGATTTCAACCTTTGAATCAACTAATTTTATTTTCACAAAATCTCCTAAAACACAGAGTTCTTTGGAATACTGTATCTGGAATTCTTTCATGTATGTATGAAAGCGGCACCGTAACAAGCTGAAGGTGTGTACATTCCAAAAATATATAGTTTGTGGGGGGAATTTCCAAGTTTCCTTAGAAAAAGGGTAGGCTGTTCAAATTACAGAGCACTTTGATTTTTTTTTGTAATTGATTTGTGCATATAGTTCCATTTGAGCTAGTTGGTGGCCACAGTCTCGTGTGCATCCACGCATATGGCATACCGTTTGATTCCAGGACATGTGGGAGATTGATATTTAGAGGGGTTTTTATTTGTGGGGGGCATTTCCAAGTTTGGGGCTGTTTGAATTACAGAGCACTTAGATTTTTTTCTTGTAATTGCACTTATGCTGCTTCCCATTGAGTTGTTGGTGGCCATGTCTCTGTGTGCACCCACGCATATGGCATACCGTTTGATTCAGGACATTTGTGAGATTGAATTTAGTGAGTTTTTTGCTTGTCAAGTGGGTTTAGGTAGGATTTCAACCCTTGAATCATATTTTATTTTCACAAAAACCACCTAAAAACACGGAGTTCTATGGATCACTGGTCTGGAATTCTTCATGTATGTATGAAACCATGGCACTGTAACGTAGTGAAGGTGTGTAGATTCCAAAAATATATAGTTTGTGGGGGAATTTCCAAGTCTTGGGACTGTTCCTTAGAAAAAGGATAGGCTGTTCAAATTACAGAGCACTTTGATTTTTTTTTGTAATTGCACTTATGCATGCTTCCCATTTGAGTTAGTTGGTGGCCATGTCCGTGTGCACCCACACATATGGCATTCTGTTTGGTTCAGGACATTTGGGAGATTGATATTTAGTGAGTTTTTTTGCTTGTCAAGTGGGTTTAGGTAGGAATTCAACCCTTGAATCATCTTATTTTAATTTTCACAAAACCTCCTAAACACGGAGTTCTATGGATCACTGGGTCTGGAATTCTTCATGTATGTATGAAAGTATGGCACTGTAATGTAGCTGAAGGTGTCTAGATTCCAAAAATATATAGTTTGTGGGTGGAATTTCCAAGTTTCCTTTAAAAAACGGTAGGCTGTTCAAATTACAGAGCACTTTGATTTTTTCTTGTAATTGCATTTGTGCATGCGTCCCATTTGAGCTAGTTGTTGGCCACGTCTGTGTGCATCCACGCATATGGCATACCGTTTGATTCAGGACATGTGGGAGATTTATATTAGTGGGGGGCATTTTCAAGTTTTGGGGCTGTTTGAAATTACAGAGCACCGTTTTTTTCTTGTAATTGCACTTATGCATGCTTTCAATTTGACTTAGTTGGTGGCAATGTCTCTGTGTGCACCTACGCACTATGGCATACCATTTGATTCAGGACATTGGGAGATTGATATTTGGTAACTTTTTTTTTCATTACTGGGGGTTGGCAGGTTTTTAACTTTGAAACTTGTGTTTCTTTATTTTTTCGGAAAATATGCTAAAAGTGCCAAATTCTACGAAGATCTGCGCACACACAATTTATGGTATGAAAGAAAAAATGGCACCATTCCTAGCTGAAGTGTATGTAGATTCTGAGAATATATAATTTTTGGGGGTATTTTTGAGTTAGAGGGGTGTTTAAAAATCTTTTGATGTAAAATCCTAAAAGTTGCTGTTATTGGGCCACTACACATTGGCTCACTTTGTGACTAGTGGCTTTCATATCCGTCTGTGCAACCATGCATATGGCATACCATTTGATTCAGGGCATTTGGAAGATTGATAATTGACAAGTTTTTTTTACATGACATGGAAATTTGCCATAGATTTTAACTTTGAATTGTATTTTTATAATTTTTCATGAAAATCTGGTAAAAAAGCGAAAATCTACACAAAACTCCGCCCACACCATTGGTGGTATGCATAAAAGAATCACTCGATTGTGTAGCTAAAGGTGTGTAGATTCCAGAATATATTAGTTGGGGGGTATTTCAATATAGAGGGGTGTTACTCTGAAAATCTGAAAAGTTGCTGTAATTGAGCCACTGTTCATTGTCTCACTTTGTGGCTAGTTGATTCCACGTCTGCGTGTGTAACCATTCATAAGGCATACCGTTTGATTCAAGACATTTGGGAGATTGATATTAGTAACTTTTTTTTACATTACTTGGAATTTTGGCATGATTTCTACCTTGAGAGTGTTTTTTCAAATTTTTAGAAAATCTGGTAAAACTGCGAACTTCTACGAAGAACTGCGCCCACACCATTGATGGTATGAATGAATAAACTACAGAGAAAATATGGTTTGTGGGGGTTGTTTTGTGGGGAAAAAACTGCAGCCTGTTCAAATTCAGAGTTGGCCAAATTTTTTGCTGTTTCTAAGCCATTCGCTTCCACGTCCACGTGTGTAACCACGCATATGGCATACCGTTTGATTCAGGCATTTGGGAGATTGATATTTAGTAACTTTTTTTTACATCCATCAGGTTTTGGCATGATTTCTACCTTTTGAAGTGTGTTTTGTAATTTTTTCAGAAAAGCTTCTCGAGAACTGTGCCCACACCATTGATGGTATGAATGAACAAACTACAGTGTTACATAGCTGACGGTGTGTAGACTTCAGGAATATATAGTTTGGGGAGTATTTCAAGATATGGGGGTGTGTTAGTGGAAAAAAACTGCAGACTGTCCAAATTCGGAGTTAGCTAAATATTTTTGCTGTTTTTGAGCCATCGTGCATTGTCTCGCTTCATGGCTTTTCGCTTTCACGTCCGTGTGTGTAACCACACATATGGCATACCGTTTGATTCAGGACATTTGGGAGATTGATATTTAGTAACTTTTTCTTACATTCCATGAGGTTTTGGCATGATTCCTATTTTTGATTGTTTTTTGATGGTCATATTTTTTGAAAATCTGGTAAAAGTGCAAACGTCTACGAAGAAAATGCGCCCACACCATTGATGGTATGATTGAACGAATTACAGGGTTACATAGCTGAAGGTGTGTAGATTTCGGAATATATAGTTTGTCGGTTATTTATATATAGTTTGTCGGGTATTTCTGAGTTAGGGGGGTGTTTTGTGAAAAACTGTTCAAATACAAAACTGGCTAATTTTTTTTTGCTGCTACTGACATTTGGCATTGGTCCGAGTATCAGAGCTTTAAGAAACCGTAAGATTTTTGTGTGTAACCTTAAAATAAATATACGTAAAAATGGGAAATATCCATGAAAATTTGCACATTTCCTTTTTTTTTTACATATTTTACCCATAATTCCAGTAAAATTCCAGAAAAGTTACAAAATTCTGTTACCGTGTTAAAGTACACTTTGTGCTGAAAAAAAACAATGTATAATATTCCTGATTTACTGCAAGGTTTCTACTGTAGAAATAAGTCTAAAGCGATTAAGGGCAAAATCCTGAAAATTCTTCTGGCACTGAAAGGGTTTAAACTGCTATGTCTTCCCCCTGTAACCTATCTACATCTCGTCTTGCATACGCATCATTGGTGAATTGGTGAAGCCAGGACTGAAGGAAGCTGTGTGGTCAGACAAGAGAGATACATGGGTTACAGGAAAAAGGGGGCGTGGTGATTCAGATCTTGACACTGGGTACTTTTAAGGAGATGTTGAAGGATTCTTTTGTGCACAATTGCTTTTAAATGAGAAGTATAGTTCAAAATGGTTTTGTCAAATGCAAGGCTAAAAAACTGTTTCCATTTTGTATTAGTTGACCACAAAATCCTTTTCCCCTTTTAGAAAAACCACTGAAGTTTACTGCTTCCCCTTCCACATGAGGCCAGTTGGTATATGCATGTTATCTGTACTAGCTTAGGAAGCAGAGACATTAAAGGGAGGATTCAGTGGAAAATATATAATATTATTTTTTAAATTCTATTTTATAATGCTCATACCTAGTTATTCAACATATTATGTTCCATTTTGAAAAATCAGTTGAATTTATACCCCTTGCTATTCCCTGCTGTTGACTTTAGTTAGCTGACATTTTAGGTTCTGTAACGGTCCTTCTTCTTCCCAGAATACACACTAACGTGAAATTTTCCTAACAGTAATTCTACTGATTGGTTGTTGGATGGTCAAACATGCTCAGATCTCTACTGAGCAACTGAATCAACCCAGGCGCTGGATCAAGGGCAAGACCAAATTTGTCCAGCAAACAGCAAGTCAGCATTTCGGAACACATTTATTTATACATGCAAAATGCTGAATGGGCAAGTTAAGTCCATTAGAATGGAAAAATACTGCTCGTTCTTCTTAAAAGTATTTGTATTTGCACTGAACTTCCCCTTTAAGCCTCAAACAGCATTGGCTGATATAAAATACATGCATAATGGCTTTGTAAATAGTTCAGCTGCAAACTTCATGTTTTGCTTAGCGCAGCACAGCAATAATTTCAAAGTATTTTTGAAAATCAAGATATAAAACATGTTTTGAATGGCCCAGCATACCTTCCAACTAGGTTAAAATGGCATACATGTTAAAATCTTTAATAAATATGTAAAGAGGATCTGTGCTGAGATACAGCTACACATAAGGTACATCTGTTACACCTGCTTTCTCGAAAGCAGGTATAGCCCAACTCCTGTGTCCACTGTGAGGATTCGGGTGATTTCATTCTATGTGTAGAAGGGGTTATTCTACAGTTATCAATGTTACAAAATGTATTCACTGATGTGCCTTGTCAAAACCGTGACACTACTTAAATTCATCCTCCTCTTTGGAGTTCTTCTTCGTTTGGTACTTTTTGGAAAGATTTCTACAATAAAAAAAGAAGAAGTAAAAAAGGAAGACATTTTTTCCTCTAACAAGGTTAAACATCCTTTCTATTAGTCTCCGAAGCACTTTTACCACTTCTAAACAGCAAACAAATTTGGTCAGCAGTACAAAGCAGCTGTGGTTCTGTATAAAAATAACCCACTGGAAGAAGGTTAACAGCAGTCTAAAACAGGGCGATCAATCAATATTTAAAAATTAAGGTCAAGCCCCATTGTTCCCTAAGGAACATAATGCTGGTCAAAAATGGTAGAAACATCTGTGTCAGTTTTCACTGTTTTTTATTCTTTGTACCACACTGAACATTGTGTCTTTGCTTAATGTATAGCACATCCCACTAACTCACTATTAATACCCGATATAGTAGCACTAATAGAAATGTAGATATCAAGACCTATTCTACCTGCAAACAGATAGCAACACATTTTTATATGTCAAGCTTAGCATCAAGATGACAGACAAGCCACAATTAAGTGGCTTGACATTTCTTTTTAATTGCTATTTAGACATGTCCATTCTGGTCACAGCAACTCATACTGCTAACAACAACATGGCCATAGAACTGGCGTGTAGATTTTGTATGAAGACACTACATTCGAATCATTTTAGGGGTCCTATAGCCATAGCTCCCTCTAATCTCTGTGAGTGCACACAGTCTGTGTGCAAAAAAAAATGAAGTTAAAGTAATAAATCCAATTTGCAACAGAAGGAATTACTTTTGGAAACCAGCCAAAGTTTGGAGAGTTGTCCTTGAGGGAGTTAAAAATATCAACCAAGAATACCTAAAACCATATCATTCTGCATGGTAACTTCAAGCCAACTCAGTTTGGATATTTGTCACAAATTAGCGATTTGCTACTAACAAATTACTTTGCAAGCAGCTTATTAAAAATATCCTGCCCAAGATTTCACAAATGTTTTAAAGAGGGGTTCTCATGATTGTTGCACTGAACACAGTACTGACTACAGTACTTGGTGTGGGGATAGGTGTACTGGTATGAATACATAAATGGGCCATACAAAAACTACCGTATATACTAGTATATAAGATGACCCGAGTATAAGCTGAGTTACTTATTTTTACCAGAAAAACAAGTAAAACAGATTGATTTGGGTATAAGCCGAGGGGAAGAAATTATGACCATTTCTGCCTTCTGATTTAGTTTTGTTTTAGACGTTAGTTGCCTTTTAAATTGACCCTTGTATAACAATACAGCAGAATTCAAATACAGTAGTAGAACAACTTATTTGTGCCAATATAATAAGCCAAATCCACTAAAATTCCTTGGAAACTACAACTACCAGCATGCTTGGTTGCATACGGTATATCTGGAGTGGCAAGGTTCACTCCCCATAGAAGAGGCACTTGGTCTTACTAGCGCAAAGACAGGAGAGTCCTTGCTCCTCCATTATGGTATTAGCAATTTGCTGCTAACAAATTACTGTGCAAGCAGCTAATTAAAATGATCCTGCCCAAGATTTCACAAAGTTACTTAAAGGGAACTATAGTGAAAAAAAAACTTTGTCTGTATACAAGTATAGATCACTTAGTATAAGCTGCCTTACTTTCATGTTTCTGTGTGGCTTCGTTTTTCACACTGGCAGAAGTTTGTACCAAGCTGTGTAGTCCCCCTCCCCTCTCTGTCTAATCCCCCTCAAGCAGTGACGGGCTGTATACAGAGTCGAGCATTGTCAGTTGAAAGGACTTTAAATGAAGTGCTGACATCCTGTTGACCCCTCCCTTCCAGAGCTAAACTGCAAGCAATCAAAGTGTGGAATAAAGTAGCAATATGCTGAAGGGAGGGGCAGAGGGGGAGAGGAGGACAAGTGGTGCTGAGATTCTTACAAGTAAGTTACTGAAATTGCCTGTTCTCTAACTTTGCTAATTGTTATTTACTTTTTACCTTAAATTCATATCTCTCCCTGCTTAGCTGAGATCATAATCACTGAAGAGAGAGTCAGTGTAACAGCAGCTTGTAGTGAGACTTCACAAACACAGTGACATGCTGTTGTCCTGTTACATTTCAGTTGCTTTAGTCTATATATTTCATAGATTGCACTGTGTGTCTTGTTGGTATATAGTCTGTATTACTGTATTAATATACTGTATTAGTGTTCCATTGAGTCACTGGTTTTGTATGTATATAAGATTTTTTGGTGGGGAGGGGCTGTTTTATGTTGTCATGCTCATATTGCTGGAGGTAAGGGTTTATTGATTGTGTTAGCCACTACAGCATTTGACTATATGTTGCACATGGTACATATAGTGTGGGTGAGAGAGTGTGTGACAGTACTGCAGGGGAGCTTTGGATTGTGTGGGTGTGTGCCTTTGAGTGACAGATGAGGTGTAGCAGCTCCTACAAATCACAGCATATTCAAAGGCTTATATCTCGGGGACTATGTAGAATTTAAAGAAACTAAAGGTACCCCGATGGATGGGATGACTTATAGGATACATTAGAAGAAATTTAAAAAAAAACAATTTTCTCACTATAATTGCCCTTTAAAGAGGGTACTCATGATTGTTGCACTGACCACAGTCAATGCAGAGTTGTAGGATGAATTTATACAATGAAAACCGTCATTGTATAAATTAGTTGTAGTTCTAAAATTACAACTTAATAGTTCTAATTTTTTCAAATCTTCCCATGGTACCCTTATGTTGCTGATCAGTCCCCCATTTCTTTAGATACACAATTTGAAACATCTTACATTTCAGCTGTCATTCATGTGCTCTATTATCATACATTGCTCTGATTTTCCTGTAGCTGGAATGGTGACAGTTGGCATGTGTTAATTGCATGGTGGGAAAATTCCCTCTCCCAGTGCTACCTCATAGTGGTTGACTTCGCAGAAAGTCATGTCAGATGGAAGGAGGAGTCTGTTAAAAGGAATTGTGTACTGAAAATCTGACTTTGTTTGTAATGTATTGATCTATAAATTAATACATTTAAGCAGCACTCTGATGTGTTTGTTTTGTTTCATGAATTCAATCCAGTACTTGATTTGCACTCACTCAGTCTCCTACCTCAGTGCCAGACTATCCGACTCTCTTTGAGGGCAAGCATGCACAGTAATCCATATATGGCAGCATTGGGAGAGGGAATTTCTCACCATGCAGTTCACGTAACAGCAAAACTATACATAACAGAAAAATTTTTGATAATAAGACACTTGATTGACAGCTAAAATGTAAAATGTTTCAGACTGGGTATCTAAATAAATTGGGGACAGATTAAACATAAAAAGGTACAGTGATAGTTGGAAAGAATTATAGTTTCTAGTAATGGGTATTTTTTTAAAAAATCCCTTTGTACATATCCTTTAAGAGAGGGAGAGGAGTTACTAAGCCAGAGCAAAAACAAGCACTGTGTTGAAGGCATGCAGCAACTCACAGCTATGCTTGTGAAGGTTCTCATTCATCCAGGTCATGGTATATCTGTTGTATTCAATTAGATCAACTGGACTTGAAGTTTAGTTCTTGAAGACGTTTCGCTAGTCATCCGACTGGCTTTCTCAATTCAGAATGACTTGTACAAGAATCTGTGGCAATTATGTACCCTGGAAAATCATGCTCTTAACACCTGGCTATGATATGCTAATTGGGATTTAGTTATTATGTTAGTACGCTTACCCATAAAGCAGGTTTGTGGCTTGTTTTTTTTGTTTTTTTTCCTTTAAAAAACTTTTTACTTCAAAATAGGACTTAAAAACAAATCTCTTGGTTCTCTGGTGATACTCTACTTATATATGAAAATTTACCTTCATTTATTCAGAGCCCCCAAGACAAAAGCTATATTAAAAGCAGGAGGATCCAATTTGTGGCCAAACATCTGCACCAATTCTTGAACACCCGCTAGAAATTTCTGCATTGGATTCTGCATTCTGTCTAGGATTTTAATGAGCTTGGTGCTATTTGCAGGAATTAAAACCCTGAGAACATAAAGGGAAGGGAGTGTCTGGGAATTTACAGGGATGGCCAGTATGAAAATAAGCATCCAAGGAGGGCAGGAAAAGCATTTTCTATGAACACCCAAGTTGAAATTCATTCCTGTCACATATCTTTCATAAGGGCAGTCAGCCCCCCAACTGCTGACCTCTATGCTAGGATGTATCCACAGGCAACAAGAGGCCATTTAATTTCATTAAAAAAACAGACACACATGCAGTGTCCTTTACTGAACCCAAACCTTGAATTCTGAATTAGGGAAGCCAGAAATTACTGCAAGAACTAACATTTACAGTTTGCCAATCCAGGTCTCATACAGCAAACAAATGTAAAATGTATATAAAAAGGTTACGGTAATGTACTTGGAATGGATACTATGGCTTTCTTCCCAGGAATAGGGTTCTCACAGCAAATAGAAGAAGCTCAGGGACTCCCAAAAGACTGACCCCCAACACACCAGTATAGGAAGCTTTTTTGGGATATGTTGCCTACACTTCTTTTAACAATATTATTGCATGTCACTTTCAAGCACAAGTGAATATTTTTTATTTTTGACAACTGTGTCCTGTTCAATGCTTACAAACATAAAACAGGAAAGTAAATGGATCATACACAAAAATTATTCATCACATTTCACCATAGTAACTATTATAAATAAATCCTGTAGTGTGTAACTAAGGTTGGGTACACATGTCCTATATTTCAACACGACAGACTGGGACCATGGGCAAATTTGTGAAGAAGACTCTTCGGCCGGTCCACCAATCAATTGGACAAATTTTACAGCACTTTCCGATCGAACATTTGTAAAATGACGTGATGTCAATGCATGCGCACCTCACGTCGACGTGGGCGCATTGGCGTCACGGTGCGTGCGCACTGACGTCATGCGCACGCTCTGCAACCATACAGAATATTGATTGACAATGAGATTTTTCACAACCTTGTTGGGGTGGAGCTAAAAACAGGAGGATACATGAGAAGGAAAAATTAAAGGTAGGGTATAGGAGGTTGCTAGAACAAAAAAAGTTTTTATATATAAAGCCCCAGCTATCTAGTAACATTAAGTTGTATTTACAGTGTACATACCCTTTAAAGATAGCAAGTAGCGCTAGATGACAAGTGCTAGAGCCAGCAAGATATTTTCTTGAATAAAAAGGGGTATGGATTCAAAGGAGAAAAATATTACTCTCTCTTTACAGAGCACTCGTCCAAGCACATCTTGGAAATTGAAAGAGTTCAGAGAAGGGCAACTAAATTTATAAGTGGACTGGGGGAGCTTGAATATGAAGATAATTTGGATAAGATACAATTATGCTCACTAGAAAAAAAAGTACTTGGCGTGGGGATAGGAGTACTGTGTATAAATACATAAATGGGCCATACAATAAACTACCGTATATACTAGAATATAAGCCGACCCGAGTATAAGGTGAGTTACTTATTTTTAAACTGATTGATTTGGGTATAAGCCGAGGGTAGAAATTATGACCACTTCTGCCTACTGATTCAGTTTTGTTTTTAGGCTTTAGTTGCCTTTTAAATTGACCCTTGTATTACATAAGGCATAATTTCGATACAATAGTAGAAGAACTTATTTATGCCAATATAATAAGCCAAAGCCACTAAAATTCCTTGGCACTCCAAAAGTTTGGAAACTACAACTACCAGCATGCTTTGGTTGGATATATCTGGAGTGGCAAAGTTTACTCCCCATAAAAGTAGAGGCACTTGGTCTTATTAGCTCAACTGACATACCATAATGCTCCTCCATTATTGTATGTCCAGTGAGAGGAGGTGCATAACTTACATTTCGATGTTCCCATACCTTCGTGCACGCTCGCGCTCATGACTGCTCCAGTTTGCTGCATGTAAGTTAAGTAATGCCTGTGACCCAAGTATTAGCCAAGGTTAGCATTTCTGGGTAAAAAATAAAAACCTTGTTTATACTTGAGTATATGCGGTATATGTGGTGATGGCAGATTCTAAAAAAAGCACTTTGAGTTTCTAAAAACAAAGAATGTTGCATGATACTGGTATTGATACATAAAGTTGGAGTTGACTCATGGATGTTTCCGATTGCCACTTGAAGTCAGGGAGGATTTTTTCCCCCTTTTGCCTTCCTCTGGATCAACTTTAATCTATTGTTCCATTTTTTCAATTATTTCATATTTTAAAATATAAATTCAAAATGAGCAGAAAGATGTAAAACTTTTTTTTAACACTGACTCTAAAGAACTGACAAGATTTATAAAGGACAATTATACCCTATCATGGCCCAACTTAACATAAATACATACAATAACACAAATAAATACTAAGGGTGAGGACCTAAAAAACACTACCAGCTGAACCCCAAACTTACCGCAGCTGTTTTGCATAGTTGATTTCAATTTCAGTTCGTTCCTTCACAAACTTGATATATTTTTCCAGCACTTCGATTCCCCATTGTGTGTGCTTTTCAAGATTGTCAAACTGATCCTGTCAATAATGAAGAAAAAATAGAAAAGTGAATGGCAAAGCGTGCAGCCTTTATCTCCACCACAAAATCTACTTTTTTCTGTAATGTAGGGGACCCCCCTCCAACCCTAACTGCCAGTTTTAAAACTTATAAAATGCCCAGAAACAGAATTACCAACCTTCGTTCCCTCAGCATCTGCCTCTATTGCTACTTCCAGGAATGGAGTAGCAATAGGGACTAGACCGGCAGATGCGTCTGTGATTGACAGAGTCAGCCAATCACAGACACGGCTGCTGGCTTTTGAGAGAGCAGAGGGAAGAAAATTGGTAAGTTTGTTTCTGGGCACTTTTTTAAGTTTTAAACCTGGCGGTTAGGGTTGGGTCGCGTACACTACAGAAAATATTATATTTTTTAAACATTAACTGCAGAGACGAGGTAACTGGAGGGGGGGGGGGATCCAGAGGGGGGGGTCCCCTGCGCATGCGAGGTATCTGCCAGGGAAGAGGCAGATACTTTTTTTACACACAGGAAGGCTCCTATTCACTTTTCTGGAATTTTGAAATTTCTTTGAATAGGCACTGCAGAACAACCATAAGGAGCAATGTAAGGATTTTTTAAAGAACTATAGTGCATAGAATGTTTTTTTAAAAACATTTAAACAGAACATTATACCTGGGGCAGAGAGGTAGGATTGGTATTTTTTACCTCCCTATATCATTTTTACAAGGAGTGGCAGCAAAAAGAATACTGCTTCTCCCAGGCTTTCTAGGTGCTTCAGCAGAATATTCAATAGAGGACGGCCCAGGGCACTAACCTGGCAGATGAAAACTGTATCTGCTGTAGCTCCTCAACAAAACATATCAGGAGGTAGTAATAAATCAATCCTACCTCTCTGTCCCTTGTACTTTTCATTTTTAAAATGTAAATATTTATAGTATAGTTGTCCTTTAACACAGTGGGGCCACCAGTCAAATTTTAGTTTAGGGGGTGGGCATGCCCTTTAAATAAACGCACAATACCAGAATCGTGCACTTTAGATTACTGTAAAATAACAATAAAGGAGAATCTCTAAAAAACATTTTATGTGAGTATATGTTGGAAAGTCAAAAATTTAAGTTTAGATAGTATCTTGCAAGCTACAAGTACAAACGGCGCACGTTCTTATGTAGTAGTATTTCACAAAAGGTTGTAATATATATAGGTATTATGTTTTCATCCACATAGTTATATATGCCTTTTATTCCATGAACCTATGGTAATACAATAAGACGCAATGTATCAAAGATCACGCAAATGTATAACTAAAAACAGGTTAGGTTTTTAATGTGACTTTCTGCCGCAAACCCTTATGTAATATCTATCTCTAACATTTTGTTAGCGATAGGAGTTATGGACGTATAGAATTTATGGACGTATGTGTGCTACCATCCAGCACGAGTGAAACAGAAACGTGTACGCAATCGCTTGCATGTGAGTTTCTGTTCAGCATAAAACACATTTTCAACACTTACAGTGCAAAAACTACAGGTACAAAGTAGCTGATTGGAGAACTAATTAATCAGGGTGAATCGCTGAGTATGTTCAGAAACACACCATATAAAACAATGCATCCCTTTCATTTCCTATTGCTTCCTAACCAGAGATTCAACAGTTCAAACTCAAGAAAATCGTTCACTTACAGCAGGCCAATAATCCTTCCTTTGTACCCTAGATACAGGAATGTTTGTTTGTTTTACCCAGAGAGGGAGACAAACATAACAAACTTTGTTATAAAGTGGTGCTTTAACATAATGTATTTCTGACTCAACAGTTTAGCAGCCAGATAAATATTCACTACCCACGCTCTGATCTTATTGGTTTACAATAGTTTGCTCTTGTTTGTGGATGTATTCACATAGCTCTCTGGCCAGTGAATCGCTGCCAAAATACTCTGTATCACTGTCAGCTAGAGGCTTTAAAGGGTATCTCCAATGGTAAAATATTTTTTCCCCATTCAGTTTTATTGAAGAACTGGAGGTAAAGGAGCTTAGCTCCAGTTCTTCATTAAAACCTGCAGGAGCCAGGAGTTGCACATAGCATACAGAGTCCGTCGGGACCTAGCGGAGGAGCAAGAGATCGGGTAAGTTAAAAAATCTTCTCCTGGTTACTGCAGGTTTTATTGAAGAACGGGAGGTAAGAAACAGCTCTTTTACCTCCTGTTCTTCAATAAAACTGAATGGGGGGGAATTACCAGTGGAGATACCCTTTAATCTATAAAAGGCAAAGCAAATTATCAGACATTTTGGGGCCCATATAATATGTGTTATTCCCTTGCTATATACATGTCCACTAAATGCAGAATGCATAGAGGAGGGGTTATTACTGTGTATAATCCACTGCAGGTAAGATGATTAAAGGATAACACTGTTTTGGTAAACTGGTCTTTTAGGCTGTGACCACACTATAATGCACCTTTTATTGTGCGTTTGCGCTGCTATTTTGCCAATAATCTGTGATCGCTAGTACAGTGATCTGTGACATCATCAGCACCAACTGTTCTGCCCCAAGTCTCAGTCTTGAGCATGCCCACTGATTGTACATAGCATCATTAGTTGCCTCATAAGACCCACCCCTAAAGTTCTCAATCATTTTTAAAGCTAGCCAAAAGTTTGGAAATATTTTATTCTCGCTTACTAAGGTGCCCATAGGGAGAGGAAAGGCCTGCCAACTGTGTGCAGGTCAGAAAATACTGATTTTTCGGAGGTGGGGCTTCTTTTACAGCCCATCACAGCTCAAGGTACAGACATCATTTTAAGCTTGTTTGAAAGGTGTCTTCTAAATATCTGAGAATATATCATCCCAGTGACATGCTGCTTTATAAAAAGAGCTATTTTTTGTGAAGCCACGGAAACACCATCTCCACCATGTGACACAGGCCCAGCAATCACACCAGGAGCATTGCAAACCTCTACATTATAGCCTCAGATACCTCTGGTTAGCCCAGATATTGATCTAGACAAATTCCAAATAGTCAAGAAAGAGGTGGTAAATATTGCTGTAACAGCTCTTAAAGGGCATGTCCACCCTTAGATAAACTTTGCCCTATAATAGTATGCCTTCCCCCAGCCCCAACCGCTATAAAAAAAATTTAAGAAAGTGCCCAGATCTTTACTTACCTTCCCTCTCTCCTCCGACGCCCGGCCTTCTGCTTGCAGGGGGCGGGACCAGCAGCCGTGTCCGTGATTGGCTGAGAGGCAGCCAATCACGGACACGGCTGCCGGTTCTCAGAATGCCGGGGGAGAGAGGGAAGGTAAGTAGAGTTCGGGGGACTTTCTTAAAAAAATTTTTTAGCGGTTGGGGCTGGGGGAAGAAATACTATTAAATGGACAAGGGTTTTGTTGGTAGGGGGAAGGATCGCAAAACGGGAGGGAGAGGGAGGGAGAAGGGCTGCAGTACGCATGCCAAACTTCTCCAAGAGGCGAGACAGGAGGCAGAGTCCTATATGGACTCTGCTATCCTCCTGGGGGGCAGTTTTTGGGACTTTGGCGGGGACTACAGGAGAACCATATGGAGCTGGGATGTGAGGTAAGGATTTTATTACACTACATGATGGGGCCATTACTGGGGGGGATTATAGTTTTGGGGGTGGACATGCCCTTTAAAGCATGATATAACAGATACTACAAAACCATGCAGGATAAGTTAAATAAAAATGCACAAACCATAGAAGGTCAAATATTTGCATTAGGGGTATCTCTGAAAGATATACTGATATCCTAGATTATGTACACCATTTTACAAAACCCAATGATTCCTGGGAATGCCTGGAATGTGATTGGGCACACAGAGCCCTCACTTAATGAAATAAGGCTAACAACCACACAACATCATCGCTAAACTGCACTTTCTTGGCATAAAATAAAAAGTATTACACAATGCACGAATGGCAAAAGAACTTATTTAAAGAACCAAATCTACTCAGATATTTCATAAATCGCGCTAAATAAAGTGAAATGCACCATGTTGCACAAGCAATTCTTCAGGCATGGGATAATGTAAGTCAAACAACCAAAATGAACAGATATGTCCAATCGAACTTTCAGCGGCTGCCAGCGCAGGAAAGTACTAATGATATTTCAACTGGATAAGCGTTTGTTGTACTTGCTTCTGAGCATGATCTCTAGTGCACAGAAGATAAAAACAAGGAAGCTGCAACTTATCTCCTAGAAGCTCAATTTTCAGACAGTCATGTAACAGCACAAAGATCTTGCCTTTTCTTTAGACACAGAAGTGATTTTACAAGTGTTCAACTGTGTTTGCAAAGATATCTTGCTAAACGCTAAAGCCCTGACGTGTTCCTCCTTTTCACCTCATGTTTAAATCCTTTAAAAATAAAAGCTAAAAACTGTTAATACTGTACAGCGCTGCGTCCCCAGCAGCGCTACATATATACATACATAAGCTACTTTTTATCCCATGATTGGATGGAGTGTTGGTCTGCTTTTCTTCTGATATAGTTACTGCCTGTCTGGAGTGCTCCAAATTTTCCTTGGGAGAGACTCTCCGCCATTGTGATCATGGTAGAGGAGCAGAGGTAGGATACACACATAATGACTTTATAAATGATCAGCACTATGCAATAAAAAATGGGGTTTTGGGTTGCAGTTTGTGCACTCGGCCTCTAAAAGGTTTGCCATCACTGTCCTAGCTCAATTGTCAGACAATCATGTAAAAGCACAAAGATCTTGCCTTTTCTTTAGACACAGAGAAGTGATTTTACAAGTGTTCAACTGTGTTTGCAAAGATATCTTACCCTCACATCTACATAATCCATTGTTTTTCATACATAAAAAATAAAAGTAGCTTGATGGTTTGAACATGTAACCTCACAGACTGTATCTTTCTAAAACTAGTGCATTAATTACCACCTAACCCACCAAAGCTAACACATAAGAAGCAGGTACATATAAAAAAAATAGCAGCTGACTGTTCTTGGTCGTCTGCAAGTTTTATAGGGGCCTTCATAACAGTTTGGAGAGAGAGATATCTCTTTGCCATGTTCACAAGGATCTTTAAAGACTAAATGGACTGTGAAATTTACTGGCAACAACAAATTTACTGACAATAAACAAAGTCACATTTACTTCTAACGTGTACATAAACACAAATTACTTAGTATCTTATAATGCATGGATGTTCTGATAAGGAAAGCTTTTACATTAAAATGTAACTGTAATGAATAGACAAAGGGCTTTCCTATTACCTTCAAACCCCAATCCCTCAGCAAGTCTTATACTTGCAAGTTCTGTGATGACCCACAGTTAAAATCACCATCTCTTTCTCCTCCGTCACTCCTCTGGTCACTCCATCCCTCTCAATGTCATCTGGATATGCACTGTTTCTTAGGTTGAGGGGCGGAGAAACATGGGGAGCAACGTTGGTATCAGGAAGAGCTGGTAGTTTTTGCAGACACATCTCCTGATCTTCATGGAAGCCTCACCAAGAGACTGCTGTATTACTTTACCAGCATTGTATATATGACAAAAAAATGGAGACAAATTATAATAATTTGCATGCTTGTGAAGGTTCTCATTCATCCAGGTCATGGTATATCTGTTGTACTCAATTAGATCAACTGGACTTGAAGTTTAGTTCTTGAGACAATTTCTCTAGTCATCCGACTGGCTTTCTCAATTCAGAATGACTTGTTGCCAAGATTCTTGTACCGTCATTCTGAATTGAGAAAGCCAGTCGGATGACTAGCGAAACATCTAAAAGAACAAACTTCAAGTCCAGTTGATCTAATTGATACAACAGATTAATAATCTGCAGTTTGTATCTGAGAAGACAAGTAACATTCAACAAATTAAACAGAGTACCAACATTTAATTCTTTAAATAGTCATTAAAAGAGCAATACAATTGTATAAATTTTCTTAAAAAACAGTTAAAATTAAAAGTAGTTGTGACAGGTATATAGGATTTGTAATTCCTATCTCCAAATTCCCTGGTGTTAAAGGCGGTTTCCACTCGTCACTTGGCGTTACGGATCAGATTGTATGCCCCCAAAGATCCAGTTTGGTAAATATTTTAGCCCCTTTTATCTGGTCAAATAGCTCAGAGATGAGAGGGAGAGGATAACGATTCTTTATAGTGATTTTATTCAACCTCGGTAATCGATGCAGGGTCGTAAACTCCATCTTTTTTTTCAACAAAAAAGAACCCAGCTCCAACAGGGGATTGAAAGTTGTGATGAAATCCCTAGACAAATGTTCAGTAATGTACTCTTTCATCGCTAGAGTTTCTGAGGGAGACAGGGGGTATGTGCGTCCCCGAGGAGGCATAGTACCAGAAAGAAGATCGATAGGGCAATCGTAGGAACGGTGCGGTGGTAGCTTCTCAGCTCGCTTTTTACAGAACACATCAAGAAATCACGATAACATTCAGGGAGGTTTTCCTCACGATTTATTCTCACATGTAATGGTAGTGCAATGAGTAGAAAGGCAATTTTTGAAACAGAAGGGGCTCCAAGACTTGAGTTCATTGTTAGACCAATCTATAACAGGGTTGTGTAGTCTGAGCCATGGAAGTCCTAGAATGAGGGGAGCAGAAGGGTTGGATGACAAGAAAAGATAAACGTTTCTGGTGAAATATGCCAATGCGGAATAGGACTTCGTATGTAGATTTGGAGATGAATTCTGAAGCCAACGGGTTATATCAATAGCCAGAACCGAAGAGGTTGCTGCAAGTGAAGGAGAGGAAGCCCCAATTGTGCTGCATAGGGAGAATCGATGAAATTTCCAGCGGCACCAGAACGACAAAGGCCTGAGAGGAAAATGTTTACCATTACAGGTGATAGTAGCTGGTAGAAAGAGTTTCAGAGGTCACATATTCATAGGAGACTAACATACCAAGGAGCTCTCCTTAACTGCTAGGTCTGGAGTTTCCCGACTTCTGGGGACAATTTCTTGCAAGTGTCCTTGCCAGCACCAAAAGAGACATTGGTAGTCCATTGGTACGTCTGCGTGATTTTTCCTCAGGGGATAGATGCGTGCCACCAATTGCATCGGCTTTCACCCGAAGATATGGGTTGCGGAAGGGCTGAGCAGGCCTAGGAAAGGTCTTAGGGAGGTTGGACGAGCTGCAGACCTTTCTGCCTGCCGTTCACGGAAGCGGTATCAATTTGTATGTATAGTGAAATCAAGTCTTCCAATGGGACAGGTCATTCCCTAGATACTAATTCGTCCTTGAGGCGGTCAGAGAGTCCCTGCCAGAAGGCTGCAGTAAGTGCCTCATTGTTCCAAGAAGTCTCCGCAGCAAGGGTACGAAATTCGATAGCATATTGACCCACGAAACGTGACCCATGGCGGAGCTGCATCAAACGGGAGGAGGCAGCAGAGGTTCTTCCTGGAGCATCGAAGACCTTGCGAAACCTACTCAGGAAGTCAGTAACATTATAGACGAGAGGATCGCTCCTCATAAAGGAGAAGCCCAGGCCAGCGCATTACCCTCAACAAGGCGATGATGTACCCCACCTTAGCACGATCCGATGCAAAATGAGATGGTTGAAGTTCAAATTGGATTCTGCACTGATTAATGAACCCACGGCAGGCTTGGGCATCACCATCAAACCGCAAGGGTGGATGTATGCGGGGCTCTCTCCGAAGAGAAGGATCACCGGATCCGGCCATCGAAGGAGGTGGCGTAGAACCTGGAGCAGAGGCCGCAGTGGAGGTAGCCGGACAGCTAGGAAATCCATGAACTGAGCCAACTGGCCCTGGTGATGGCAGGGTACTCACAGTACGCTTTAGGAGGAGGTGATAGTCCAGAAGGTGCAGGATACAGAGGCTGCTGGGAACTGTAGGCTGGAAAAAGGAGCAAGGTGCTGCTGGGAAATGAAGGCTGGATACTGGATACAGGAGGTAGGTAACTGGATACAGATGAGGTGAGTAGACGAAAACGGATACAGGCAAGGTAGTCACTGGAGACCGGCAAGGTAAGTACAGGATACTGGCAAGGTAAGTACGGATATGGCAAGGTGGTCCTGGAGGCAGGCAAGGTAAGTAATGGATACTGGCAAGGTAAGTACAGGATACTGGCTTGGTAAGTACGGATACTGGCTTGGTAAGTACTGGATACTGGCAAGGTAAGTACAGGATATACTGGCTTGGTAAGTTCTGGATACTGGCAAGGTAAGTACAGGATACAGGTATGGTGGTCTCTGGAGGCAGGCAAGGTAAGTATAGGAGCAGGAGCGGAGCAGGATCCAAGGCAGGTGAGTAAGGAGCCAGGGTAGCTAGTGCTACTATCGGGCGCCGGGTCCAGGAGGAAGCCGGCTTTCAAAGTCGCGCGCCGGCGCTGGCGGCGTCGTGACATGCGTCCGCGACGCCGCCCACCGGAAGTCAGAGCAGCGCGGGACGGAGCGGAGGCAGGTAAGTTCGTGACAGGAGTTTGTATGTTCTCCCCGTGCTTGCGTGGGTTTCCTCCAGGAACTCCAGTTTCCCCAACAATCATAAAGACATACTGATAGGTTGCATGTGTCAAATAAATGTGCTTAAATTGTAAGCTCTTTGGGGCAGGGCCTGATCTAAATGTATGCATGTAATTGTAAAGCGCTACAGAAGATGTTGGCGCTATATAAATCCACAATAATAATAATAATAACAAGCTGATGTGTTTTAGGGTAAATGTTTCCCTTAACATGAACACAGAATTTGTAACCTGATTCTACCATCTACATAAAGTTTGCACACAACATTACACTGGATAAGAACTTCACAGGGATGATAGTACCTTTGGCATTTAAACAATACAAACTAGTGTAAAGCCATGGTCACAGACTTCATCCAAAAAAAATCCCACTATAATCCGATGCTATCACAACAGATGGTTTGCTGTGATGAGTTTACAGAATGCTACTGATTCAGTTAAGTTCCAGCCTGACCACTTTTATTATCAAAAGCTTCCATTAATAAACATGGGTCCATTTAAATGCATTATGTTACAACCTGATCTAAATTAGCCCCAGTGGAAAGCAATATTTAAGTAGGCAGAAACAACAAACAAACCAACAATGATGTACTATTTAAAGGGTATGTCCACCCTAAAATTAATTTTTTAATATAGTATTCCCCCTGCCAGCCCAGCACCAACCGCTAATTATATGTTTAGAAAGCTCCCCAAACTCACTTACCTCCCCTCTTTCCTCCGCCGTGCTCCCGGCCTCTGCTTGCGAGAAAATGCAAGCAGAGGGGGCGGGACCGGCAGTCGTGTCTGTGATTGGTGAGCAGCAGCCAACACGGACGCGGCTGCCGGCAGCTCTTTCGGCGGAGGAAAGAGGAGAGGTAAGTAAAGTTTGGGGAGCTTTCTAAACATATAAATATAGCAGTTGGGGTGTTTGGCAGGGGCATACTATATATTAAGGATTTATGCTAGGGGGAGGGAATCCTGAGAGGGAGGGGGAGAAGGGCTGCAGTACGCATGCCAAACTTCTCCCGGAGGCCAGGTAGGAGGCAGAGTCCTATATGGACTCTGCTATCCTCCTGGGGGCAGTTTTTGGGACTTTGGGGGGGGGGGGGACTACAGGAGAACCATATGGAAGCTGGGATGTGAGGTAAGGATTAAACTACACTACATGATGGGGCCAGTAGTTGGGGGGGATTATAGTTTTGGGGGTGGACATGCCCTTTAAGCCTACTACATTTGTGTTAATGGATAATTATACTGCCCCCAATCTCCCTTTGTACCAAAGCAGTTTTTGCTGTAACTGGAGTGGTGACTTTGGGTATGTGTGAATTGCATGGTGGTGAAATTACCTCTTCCAATGCTGCCACATAGTGATTACTGAGCATGCCTTGACCTCATAGAAAGTTGGGTAACATGAAAAGGAGCTGTCGGTTAAAAAGGGGGGGATACTGAGCCTGGACAAATCAGGATTGAGGGTAAGCAGCAACACACACACAACTCAGAGTAGGGACTGCTCAGATATTAATTTAAAAATTAAAGGGCTTGTCCACCACTTTTAACAAAATTTTCTGTAGTGCAGGGGGCTGGACCGGCAGCTGCGTCCATGATTGGCTGAAAGGCAGCCAATCACGGACGTGGCTTCCGGCAGTGTAAAACTCTGGGGGAAAGAGGCAAAGTAAGTACAGTTTGGCTTCGTTTTTTTACAAATAGGGGTGAAAGAGGGAGGGAAACAGGGATCAGGGGTGAGGGCTGCACTGAGCAAGCCTGAAACGTCTCTGAGGACACCTCAGAGGCGGAAACATTTTCCCTCCAGCCAGGCTCCTGGTGTTCAATTTCTAGGACTTTGGGCAGACATCACAGAAAAAAAACATTTTTAGCAGAGAAGTAATGTAAGGATTTTTAAACACTACACAGTGGGGCCAGCAGTGGGGGAGAATTTGGTTTTTGGGGTGGACATGCCCTTTGAGATGGGGCAAAGCATTACAATGCATATACAACTGCATTACAATGATAAATTAATAGTTTCTTTAAGTCATTAAAGAAAGTGGTTTAGCTAAAAATTAACTTTTTTTTAGGTTTCATTGATGAGGTATGTATCTGTGCATATAGACATGTTTCTTGTTTCCTATATAACAGTGTTTGTCATGGTCTCATATCTTGGGTTGATCAGTAGAGACCTGAGCATGTGCAACAGAAATAGTAACTGTTAGGACCGTTGCAAAGCCTGAAATGGCCCAATAGACAGCACAGTCAAAAATATAAATATAAAGTATTTATTTATTTACTGGCTGTGCAAACCCTGGTTAAACTTTTTCCGATTTTGTTTTATTGAAGAGCGGGAGGGTAAAAGAGCTGTGTCTTACCTCCCGTTCTTCAATAAACCCTTCAGGACCCGGAAACAAAGGGAAGGAACTTACCGATTGTTCGCTCCTGCGCCTCTTCATATGAAAGTAGTCTATATGCATGCGCAAATGCAATGGGTAGACGCATAAAGTACAGCGTCCGCAAGAGACCTGGCAGATGAAGTGGCAGAGGAGTGAGCGATCGATAAGTTCCTTCCCTTCATTCCTGGCTCCTGAAGGTTTTATGGAAGACGGGAGGTAAGTCACAGCTCCTTTACCTCCCATTCTTCAATAAAACTAAACAGAAAAAGGGGTTTTTACCAGTGGAGATACTTTAAATTCAGGTAAGGCCCCCAGACTGGACGGGTCCCCCCAGAGTTAAATTTTTAAAAGGTATGCAAAAACCTTGACAAATCCCTTGCTCTATATTTATCAAGAAGCTATAGCTAACAGACAGCTTCCTGACTCACTATAAGAAGCTAATAAAATCGTATTGCTTAATCTCAGAAAAGATCCCGAGGATCACAACCCATATCGCCCTATCTCTCATATGACAACGGATTATTTTTACTGGCCAACCGACTACAACTAGTTTTCCTGTCCCTAATAGCACCGGATCAAAGAGTCTTTATTGCTAAGAAAATCCACCACGAGCAACAAAACTATATTCTTTTTAGATGTGCAAAAAGCCTTTGATTCACTAGAACTGGCATTTTTTATGGGAAGTATTGAGAAAATTAGGCTTTGGACATCAATACATAGCCCTGGAACAATTGCTATATAGACAGCCAACAGCAAGTATTAAACTTAATGGCAGCATCTCCACGCAGTTCTCTCTACATACACACCAAGGATGACGCTTTACGTATATTTGTTTGCATTAGCCATCAAAATGTTAACAAAATTTGCTCACAGCCGTTGATCAAGGGACTCAGTCTCGGCCCATAAACTGAACTGCTGATGATGTGCTACTATACTTAGATGCCAACCCCACCTTGCTTAATGCCACGCTAAATACCATAACAACCTATGACCCCTATTCAAGGCTACATATCAACTGGTCTAAATCCACTATATACTCATTAGATGGTGATCAGGGAATAGAATAAAAAGTACCCTATCCAATCCCCATTGTTCAATCATAGGGATGATAAAAAAAAAACTAAAACTTAACATATTCCCACTACCAAATACACAAAGCCTATCTTTAGATACATCTCCCAGTCAACCTCATAATAAGGAGAATCAACTTGTTAAATATATTTCTACTCCAAAATTACTTTACACCTTTCAACCTTCCCTATGCCATGTCCCGAATGACTTTTTAATAATGTTGCATAACCATAATAAAAAGGCATCTAAAGAGGAAACTTTTTTGTTTTTTGCCAAAAAAACAATACCCATGCCCGATATCAAGATTGGGCAGAACTACGGAACTTTCTTTACTGCATTGCTTTACCCCCCCCTTGACCTTATAATAAAGAACCCACCTGCTCAGTTTACTATGGAAGAATTATTAAATAGAATAAAAGCCCTCCCATCTGGAAAAAGCTCAGGACCTGATGGGTTCTCACTCAGCAGTTTTCTATAAGATCCTGAAAAAATAATTGTATCTCCTCTTTTTTTCAAAAAATGGTATAAAAATAAGTACCTGGGGCAGGTAGGTAGGGTTGATACATTCTACTTCCCAATATCATTTCTATGAGGAACGACAGCATGAAGAAAGCTGCTTCTGCTTCTAGCACAATCATTAATACAGGAAAGTCCATGGCACTAACTTGGCAGATGAAAACTGTATCTGCTGGTAGGTTCCTAAACAAAACAATATTGGGAGGTGGGAATAGTCAATCCTATCTCCCTGTCCCAGCTACTTTTTATTTTCAAAAAGTTAATTTTTACTGTATAGCTGTCCTTAAAGCTTTTCACTAAAATCCTAGCAACACACATTCTACAGCATATACACACAAACATAGCAAACCATCTTATTTCACTTATCTCACGCTATCTTGGTCACCTCGCCACAAGCTTTATAATTAGATGAGGAGCTCTCATTCACCTATATTACAGTAAAGTGTTCCCACTATGACTTTTCTCCACCTGGGAAATGGCATCTCTCTGAGGTCCCACATGTGGCTCAAATATGGCTAGGGGATAATGTGCTCTAACCTTGAAGACAATTTTAGAAAGCCATGACAGCCCTCACAGTCTTTGACTACAATAGAATTAGGTGTCTCACGTCACCCATGTGGCTTATGAGAGTGATTCCCATAGATCAACACTTCCAAGCCTTCAAGAAACTGTATCTTTTCCTCTCCCCCAGTTCACATTATCTCAAGAAAACACACCATCTAACACAGCACACACCATATTCCCTGCCTATACAGCAAAATTACAAGTGCATTCTCCCCAGAACAATGGTTAAAAAAATAATTAATTGCACAAACGCATAAAAGCACAGGAAACCAGTTTCAAAATACTCTCTGTGGTACAAATGCCCTGCAATCTTGCATAAAGCCTTACCTACTGTACCACCCACCTGCTGGAGACTTTGGCTCTATGTCCCATATATGGTTTAACTGCCCCCTTATCTAATCATACTGGTAGTTAATCATCTCAACAAACAGAATAATGATCAACCAAATATCTTATTCCATTCTAATTGTTTTACACTTTATGCTACCTGGATTAGTCCCAGTGGTTAGAAAGGGACTGCTACACCTCTTTTTAATAGCTGGTCGAAATATCCTACCCAGTCACTGAAAATCAGACTGCCTGCTCTCTTGCAAACGGATTACAGAACCACATAATGAGAATGGTTCATCATACATGCTCAACAAACAGAACTTGCAAAAAGAAGGGCTGTCTGGATAATATCCTAAGACTCGGAAAATTAAAAAACTTCAATGCTACAGTCAACCACAGGAGCTATCACAAACTGTTAAATCGGTATAATTTACTATTCAGGACTAGAGATGTAATGTGGGTTTGAACAGAACCCAGTTTCGAATCGAATCTGAGGGTTTCGAAGTCCCGACAAAATTTTCGGAACTCTCGGTTTTAATGGAAACCCACTTTTTCGAAAGTGGACGATTTTTTCAAAAATCGAAAGTAGACGATTATCGAAAATCAAAAGTAGACTATTATCGAAAATCAAAAGTAGACTATTATTGAAAATCAAAAGCAGACGATTATCGAAAATCGAAAGCAGACGATTATCGAAAATCGAAAGTAGACGATTTCGAACATCCCTCCTCAAGACCAGTGATATTTTCATCCCAGAGGCCTTACCCTCTCTTTATCTCTTTCCTATAAAAACAAAAACAAGGGAACTTGAAACAGACTGATATCGGATTGGTTTTATGCTTATTTCAAACATTTATGTATATTTTTTCATTTAAACATTCTATATCATGCTTTTCCTGTCTGTGTAACTTTTTTTTTTTTTTTTTTTGCCAATACCTAAAACAAATATATAACATACAAAAGACAACAGACATCCCACCCTGCTGTTTTAGGCTTCCAGGCAGGGTGGGAAAGGGGGGTGTGACGAGGGGGGCGTAACGTCACATGGGGGGGTGGGGGTGACGTCACGCGGAGGTGTGGCTAGTGCCCTGGGGTTGGAGGGAGGCAGGGTAAGGGCCGTTCCCAGGCATGACTGAGGAGGAGACTCAAGTCTGCTCTCAGCTGCGGAGTCTGGGGTGGTCTAGTGGGAGACCACCTCAGAATGAGGGAGACTCCCGGTCAATCCTTAGACAAACAATTGTCATTTCCCTTTGATTAACAACCATTCCGATTAGGCAGAGTCTCAGGTGTCAGCAGTAAAAAAAAAAACAAGAAACACCAGAATTGTGACCAGGTGAGTGCCGCAAAAGTCCTGCAGTAGCGGTTTGTCTCTCCTGATCCTGTCTCTCTGCCTGCCATCACCCGAGTCCTGACACAGTAAGATCAAACTTTTATATGCAACAGTGACTGTGGGCAAACTTGTATGGTTTGTGTACAAGTGTGTGTATTCGAGAAAGTGTGTTTATAAAAGAATGTGTATGTTTGTTGGAGAGAAAGCATTTGTGCGAGAGAAACAACATTTGTGAATCTGTGTATCCTCTGTAGTGGGCGGGGCTTGCATTGGATGAATGTAGTTAAATAGCAGGGACAGGTAATTGAAACAAATACGGTATGACAATTAAACAAGGTTGCTGTTGCTGTGTTGGTGTTGTGTATTTTACAAGGGACAGTTTGTTGTTACCAAGCAATGTGCATCCTGCCACATGTATAGGAACTTGGAGCAGTCATTACAGGGGACCTATGTCTGTCAGGTACGAGTGGGTTGCCTGTTTGGAATCTTTTGTAGGCAACTTGCAGCATTGAAGGGATCAGCAAACCTGTGGGGAAAGCGGGCATTGATTGGAGCCAGTATAGAGGGGGTGGAAGTGGGGCAGAGAAGGTTGAGGGGGAAGGTAAATTTGTAAGGGGAAGTGGGAAACGGAAGGGTAGGGTGAATAGGATTATCTGCTGCAAACCCCTACATGTCGAACAGTGTGTCGCCTACCTGGTGCTAGGGTTCGATATGTGGTTGATCGTGTATACAGATAATTGAGGGGGGGGGGGCTGGGAGTGACCTAGTGATCTTGGGTCATTGGGTGGTTAAAAAGAAAAAAAAAACTGTATGAGTTTCTAAAAACAAATAATGTTGCATGTTACTGGTATTGATACAATAAGTTGGAGGTGATCCAGGGATATTTCCACTCGATTGCCACTTTTCCCTTCATACTGTGGTTTTTTTTTTGCCTTCCTCTGGATCAAATGTTAGGCAGAAAATGTGAGTATTACTGAGTAGGTTGGACTTGATGGACATGTCTTTTATTGAACCTCAAATACTATACTAATTAATTGGGAGGCTATATTCATGGGTCTTAAAAGGACAATTATACTCACTTTAGCCCCCTCCTCTTCTTCTCCAGGGCAGTTGTACCCAGGCTGATGGGTAGTTTCTCTTCCCTGGTTTACCTTGTATAAGAAAAAAGCTTTTACAGCTTTCTTTGTGTGATCACCTCATTCTTTGTGTGATCCACCTCGGCCTGACCAATAGGAAGATGTGCTGTTTAAAAAGTGGGTCTTCCAACTGGAGGTCCAGCCACACAAAGCAAACTTTTAAAGCTTCCTTCTGCTCATGTACGTTAAACCCAGGAGTGAGGACATTGGGGTTAGGTCCTCACACTGGATACTATTAACGACAGGGGGCAGCAACATGGATATTACAGTGATTGACCAAGGTAAAAGTAGTATATTCAAGTTTGTTAAATAAATATTCATCAATTCATCAATTTATTCCTCTTATAGACAAAAGTTAAGTCAAAACCTCTGTAGTTTAATAAAATAGTTAGTGCCGAGATGAGCAATAAGAAGGTCTAAGGAGGAAAACTGGTAAGCTAAATGAAAGCAAAATAGAGAAGGCAAAAATCTTCCGCCAAAGTTTAAAAGGCAGGGACTGGAGAAAACCAGTGCTGGATGTTTGTTCCCACACCGGCTTCCTAGTCTTTCCTGTCCCTCTAAGTTCCTGAGTCCTGCTCCTGTGTCCTGTTCCTGGGCCTTGTTCCTGTGCCTCGTTCCTTGCCTAGTTCCTGTACCTCTCTCTGGTGCCTTGTTCCATTGCCTCCATTCCTGTGCCTCAACTCGTCGCTTGCAGGTACTGAGGGCCACACTTAGATCCTGAGCCCCAGTGCCTGTGGGTACCAACTGGTCTCAGCCACGGAATCAGGTAAACCCCAACATAACATCTAGCCATGGATTCCAGTGGAGACAAGGTATTTTCTATGTTGGACCAACAAGTAACCTCACTCTCTGAGGCTGTTTAGATACTTTATATGGGCCTACACCAGCTCTAAGGCTGTTTGGACACGGCCCAGGCTAGCCAAACTCCACTTCCTCCTGATCTCAGCCATCCAGCAGTACTATTCCCAGCTATCCCACAACCTGAACCCTGTCTTCCTCTGCCTGACCGGTTCAGTGGCAACAGCAATAGCTTAAGAACCTTCCATCATAGCTGTCGAATATTTTTTGAGCTTGAGCCTTGGACATATCCCAACTAACATATCAGAGTTATGCTAGTCATTTTCGTTTTACAAGGAGCACCTTAATCCTGGAGTTATCACTTGTTTGAGCAGCAAAGCCCATTGGTGAATTCGCTGGACTCTTTTTACCAAGCATTGGCCAACCTGTGGTCTCTGACAGGGGAATAGACCAGCAGAGCATTACCTTGTCGAGTTTCGAGCTCTCTCTCCAGAAACCAGCTGGAATGATGCTGCCCTTAAAACACCAATTTAGATTGGAGCTCTCCAACACTCAAATAGCTTAACGGTGCCCTTCTCCAGTGCCCTACTCGCATCCTGCAGTGGGTCTAGTTGAGTTGCTACCCAGTTTCGATGCAGCCGAACACATGTAGATTGGGGCAATTAGCTCTCCTCTTTCCCTGGAAGAAAAGTCTTGCAGAAGGAAGTTAGGATTGTGCCTTTACTGTGGGGAAGCTGGTCATCTTCTGAGATCTTTTCCTATCCATCCCTAGTAAGCTGTGTTTTGTTAAAGAGGCCGGAACAATTTCTTCTCTCTTCCAAAGTCCTCACTTCTCCATACCTATTGTTTTACAGTTCTTCGGAAAACAAGTTTAAGTTAATGCAATCCTGGACTGTGGGGCCTGTAAGAATTTCATTGATACCAGTTTTATCAAAGAACTGTCCATTCTGTTCCAAGAAAGACTGTCTCCACTTGCCGTCCGTTTGGCAGGTGGCTCTCCTATTGCTTCAGGAACCATTCTTCATGAAACTCTACCTCTGGAAGTTGTGATAAACTATAACCATCATGAACAATAAAATGTAATTAACTTCACCTTTCTTCTCAGTCATTCTGGGGTTACCATGGCTTAAACTACATTCTCCAGAAATCACCTGGTCTACCAAAACCTTATCTATTCATTCTATCTATTGCACGCAGAATTGTCTTAGACCAGTCAATAGTCTATCATTTTCTTCTACCTCTTGTGGAAAACCATTTATACCCTTTCCCTATACCAGTTTCCCCGATGTGTTTGACAAGAAAAGAGTCGACTCCCTGCCTCCACATAGGCCTTATGATTGCCCAATTTCTTGGATGTTTCCTTCTAATTTATCTGAAGATCATACTCCTGAAACTATTCTCAACCAGCACCATTTCCAATTTATTTAGTGTGAAATCCTTAGTCGTATACGCTCTAGTCCTGTTTCTCCTTCTGTTCAGACTTCCCTGGGGTTAACAGCTTGAGATGGCCTTCTGTTCTATAAGGATAAAACCTTTGTCCCCAAAAACTTTTGTCTGCAAGTGCTACAGATGACCCACGATCATCCTCTTGCAGGTCGCTCCAAACAAACCCTTGAACTTACCTCCCGACAATTCTGGTGGCCAAACCTGCACAAGGACTGTTAAAATGGTGCTAATTTTGCCCCAACCAATCAGAACTTATGTAACATTTGAAAGCTAACATCTGATTGGTTGGGGCAAAATTAGCACCATTTTAAACGATAAGAACATTTATTGAATAACCCCCTATGTTCTTACTTGTGACATTTGTTTACAAAACAAGTCTCTTCACAGTAAACCTGCTAAATTACTTCTGCCCTTATCCCTTCCTAGGCGTCCAAGGAGACATATTTCTGTAGACTTTATTGTCGAACCCCCTTGCTCATGCAAGTATTTGATACCACAATGGTGGTAGACAGATTTTCAAAGATGGCGCACTTTATTCCTCTTGCTGGGCTTCCATCTTCCTCAAAATTATCATCAGTTTTCATCAAAGATGTTATTAGACTTCATGGGATTCCCGATGAAATAACCTCTGATCGCGGCTCACAGTTTATCTCAAGGTTCTGGACTAACCTGTAAAAACCTTCAAATCAAATTTTTGATTCCGCATACCATACTCAGTCCAATAGCCAAACGGAGAGGACGAATCAGACCTTAGAGCAATACATTCGATGTTTCTCGACAGCTGTACAAGATAATTGGCCTCCTCTCTCTCTCCATTCATCTATTTTGTAAATAATTGCTTTCACCCAAGTTCCATTCCAGATTCAACTAAGTCTGCCTCTTCTTCTACTCCTGCAGTTCAAGAATTGATGGACCAGATTAATCAGCGTCAAGATTAGGTTCACATGATTTTTGAGAAGACTCGGCAGGCTCAGAAAAAAAATTCTGAACGTAAGAGAGCTAGGCCTCCCATTTATTCTATCAGAGCCCTAGTATATCTTTCTGCGGTTAATTTAAGACTGTGCTGTCACTCTAAGAAATTAGGGCCCAAGTTTGTAAGTCCATTTCCATTTATTGGAAAGTTTAATGAAGTTGCCTACAAGCTTAAAATTACCTCCTACCTTCAGAATTCATCCTGTCTTTCACGTTTCTCTCTTCAAACCAGCCCCATTGAAGGTCCGACTTCCTCCAGTAGGACCTCCAGTCTTCATAGATGGTCAGAGTCAATCTTATATGTTCGCCGTAGAGCAAGTGGTCTGCGGTTTCTCATCAAATGGCAGGTTTTTGAATTAGAAGAAAACTCTTGGTAACCAGTAAGACCATGTCTGATTCAAGACTTCTACAAGACTCACCCAAAGAAGTCTTTTTGAATGTCGTCTAGAGGCCTTCCTTAAGGGGATCACTCCTTACCTTCCTTGGGCCTCTCGGTGGCCCTCTTCCAAGTTCCCGAGTCCTGCTCCTGTGTCCCTCTCTGATGCCTTGTGCTGGGGTGGGTGCCTACTGGTCTCCACCATCGAATCTGGTAAACCCGGCAAAATGCTAGACCACTGTATCTAATAGTATTCCCTAATATATCATATGTGGTCTTTTTCCAAATGATTGGCAGATCACTGGAGGGTAACTTGTATTTAAAAAGGGACTCCCAGCCAAGTAATTATAGGCCTGTCGGTTTGACATCTGTGGTGGGAAAGCTTTTAGAAGAAATATTAAAATATTTCAATACATTTTGGATTAAAACATTCTAAGTAGGTCCCAGTATGTTTTTTTGTGTTATAGACCACACCGAAATAATCTGATTTCTGTCTATAAAGAAGTGAGCCATAACCTACATCTAGTTATTATATAAGAAAAAGTGGTCTCAACCTATCTTCTTGTACTCGGATTGAGAATGGGCTAAGGGCTAGGTACATTTTGTGCTCCATTTATGCTACCGAGTCACATTGCCAATGTAATGCTATCGGAGTGGTCTCACTATGTGTGCTGCACTCCGATGCGTTATTTGAATGCATGCGTGCACAACATTTTGAATATTATTGCCACATCATATTGATAACCAATGCCCGAAGAAATCATACTCAAAACAGCTGTATAAAATGCTGGAAGAACCAGGAAAAAGAAACGGGGACAACAGAACATTGTGCAGCTTTTAAAGGTTAGTCTTTAAGCTTTCTAGTTTCGGGATTAGGGACAGTGGCGTAACTGCCAGGGGAGTCGAGGGAAGCTATCCGCAGGAGGCCCGGGAGCCCCATCTTATTATTTTTCCTATGATGATATAGCCTGAAAATCACTGTGGATTAAACACGGATAGGGGCCCCATCATAGTTTTTCAGGGGAACCCAGTGATTCTTAGTTACGTCACTGATTTGGGAGGAAAACATTTTTATTGGTTTATTGGATCACTTGTGCAATTGGGATTGTTGCCTGTATGGGCCCCATAATTCAAGCAGAAGAGGCCAACAAAAGTATCCAGAATTAAAGATGACAGATCTCACCTACCACAGGACTGCTGTAATTCTGGGCCTGAAAAGCAGCTTTACAACCAAAGGTCACATTTAGTTTGCAATTATCGCATACATTCATAACTTTCAACTGAACCCCAACCAGCCAATGCAACAATAAACAATACAAATTCTCCTAATTTCTTTATTAACATTGAGAGAAACACAAATCATAGTGAATGTAATAAAGATAATCTGCTTAAATGCCCAATAGATGACACAGAAATATAGGTGTAACAGTTTATGTCTGCGCACTGCATGGTTATTGTAAGGCAGGCTTAAAGTTTAATTTATAAACTTTGTTCAAAGTGACCCTCCAAAGCTGCCTGCAGTGCAATAACATATTCTCAGGGTGGAGCGTCACTGATTTAATTTTTCTCTAAAGAATTTACAAAAGATCTCTGAAACAGAGGCTTCTCTTTGTCATGAAAATATAAAAACTGAACAGAGAACTATGTGTCTGGCACACACGTAGGTGGAGAGAGCAAGAGCAAGAGCAAGTCTTATATCAATCCTTTTTTTCATAAATGCTAACCCTGAATATTACATAGATTTAACTTTAATTGTCAGTACAACTACATATTATGCATTATTGCCTCAGCACATTTCTCATTTGACTTACAAAAGCATATTTTGACCAGTTTGGCAAATTTGATCGAAACGGCCAAAACGTTGACATCTGTTTTCAGAAAAAGATCACGTCTGGTGAAAAATATTCTGTCAAACATATCTTCCGGTCCCTATCTTTTGCAGATTTCAAGATGACAGCACAAGGTGGGGTGAAAAAAATTCCAATCTTAATTATTGATCGGGACAAAATGATTGAAAATTCGATCTGAAAAAATTGATCTGTATTTCCTTTCAACATGCAAACAAGAAATTAAAAATAAAGGCCAAAGATATTAACAAGCAAATTTTCTGTAGACCATTATAGCCCACACAATCAGCCATGCATTTCTGACAAGCTGAATCACTCCTAAAATAAGTCAGGAGTTCAAATTACAACTTTATCCCTGTTGGAAAGGGATCTTGGAGTTTTGGTGGATATCAAACTTAAAGGTAGCAAGCAGTGCCAGGCGGCAACAGCCAGAGCCAGCATGGTATTGTCTTGTATAAAGCGAGGTATGGATTCAAGGGAGGAAAATGTAATTCTCCCTCTTTACAAAGCATTGGTAAGGCCTCATTTGGAATATGCAGTGTAATTTTGGAATCCTGTGTACAAAAAGGACATCTTTGAAATGGAAAGGGTTCAGAGAAGGGCAACTAAATTAATAAGGGGATTGGGGGAGCTTGAATATGAAGAGAGACTGGAAAAGTTACAATTATGTACGCTGGAGAAAAGGCGCTTGCGTGGGGATATGATTACTGTGTATAAATACATTAACGGGCCATACAATAAACTATCTGGGGCATTGTTCACCAAGAGAACATGTCAAAGGACACGAGGACATCCCTTAAGACTTGAAGAAAAAATGTTTAGGCTTCAAGCTCGGAAAGGGTTTTTTACTGTGAGAACGGTAAGGCTATGGAACTGTCTCCCAGTGGACGTTGTAATGGCAGGTTCATTGGTCAGTTTAAAAAAAAAGCTGGATGAGTTTCTGCAAACAAGGAATGTTGCAAGTTACTGGTATTGATACATAAAGTAGAGTTGATCCAGGGAAATTTCCGATTGCCACTTGGAGTCAGGAAGGAATTTTTTCCCCCTTCATAAATTTGGTGGGGGTTTTTTGCCTTCCTCTGGATCAACAGTTAGGCAGGAAATGAGGATATTGCTAGATGGGTTGGACTGGATGGACGTATGTCTTTATTCAACCTCAAATACTATACTATACTATACTATACTAAAAAGTTCTTATATATTTGTAGTTTATCCTGCAGGAGAAATTTACTTTTAATAGATATACTGCAGTATACTGATGACAGCCAACTGTTTATTAGCTCCTATGGATTTCTGATACTGAATCTAAAACCAAATCTTTACATTCCATGCAAAACAGGTATAATTTGCGCTTTAGGGTAGTAACCCATAGAACCAATTTTGAATAGTCTTACTAAATGAGTATATCTAAATGAGAAAAACTGCACAAGACATGTGAATTTCTGAAATCAGCATCTTGAATGGTTGTAGGGGAAAATTACATAAGGGGTGTAAAGTTTACCCAGGTGCAAAACTATAGCAACTATTTGGAATTTTTGTATTTGATTCATTAGAGCTAGGGTTACCATTCTGGAGTCAATAATGTGAATGCCACTCTCATGATATGTGACCAGTAGGTATTTCAAGGGTCTAAATGTTAAAATAAAGTGAATACCATGGTTCATTTGGTGGGATGAGCAAAATACTGATTATTGGGGGGCAGAATAAAACGCATCACACCGTTGAGGTAATACTCTACTGTCACAATCTGAAAGTCTCAAGTAATTTCCCCCCATTACTTCTTCTGAAGGTTAGCAAAAAATTGGTACAATGGAGGAGTAAGTGAGAAGGCTAAAGATGTAATGACACAACCCACGCAACAGCAATCAACACCTCCTAGAATGTGACGACTGGATAGCTAAATACAATGATGTATCTGAGAAAAGTATTAGGATTTCCACCTACTTACAATGTTAGTCTAAAATCACATACAATATACTTCAATATCCTTTATTTTATAAATATATTTATATCTTCATATAGGAGATTGCATTGAATTTTCAGGAGCTACCAATGAGGTAGGGGGTATATGATATTATATAGAGTATATAAAGTGTTTATGTATGTGTGTACTATATCACTATTACCATTTAAATGACCATTAATAAATGTATATAGCAGTATAGTATAGCAGTGACTTACATTAGGTAAAAGACAAAATATACAACTTATACAAACTTACTTATAGAGCTGAGATTCCTATTATAATATGGGATAGTCAAAATGGGAAGTTAAACCACATCCCTGTGACTGCTAAGGGGTCTCCATGTGGATAATCAAAGGAAGTGGTAATGTCAGTATTAAGATCCAATGATGTGCTGTTTGTAAAACATGTGACAGTCTTAGCCAATAAAAACAAAAAAACTTTCTGTATGCTACATAGGAAGTGATGTGTATGTAGGAAAGAGGATATAAAGGATGATACTTTGCATGTCCCTGCACATTTCTTTAGGAATGCTGGGAGTGAGAAATATGTGTTTATATGTTAGATTATTCGGGCAATTATATTGTTATTATAACATGACACTGTGAGGTACCTTCTGTTAAAAGAAGGCTCTATTTTATTTTATACTCTGTGGGGTGCTTTTAGCTCCTTTAACCCCACCTTACCTGAACCTATAAAGCTAATCAGTATCCTATGCTCTCAAGTCCTAAAACCATGGCAACTGTAAATCTGGAACTTGCCGTGGTAAATACGAATAAGTATGAACATAGTATGTTAATCTGGATCCTGTTTTGAGTCTTGGGTTGCCCAATGGTGCTGTTTAGTTTGAACTGCACATTGTGGCAGGATTGCCTGGGACTATTCTCAGACCTGCAGGTTCATTTCACTTGGACCCCCTGGAATCTAGCTGGCAGGTAGGTGGAATAGGAAAGTTTAGTAAGGTTCATGACTCCTACTGCCTAAAGTCACCAATGTAATCCTTACTCCAATAGTGTAATAGCTATAGATCCAAGGGAAAGGCAGATGGATCACTTGCATGTTTGAGCCCTTGGGTAGGAATCGCTAAAGCATGACCCTGGACTTTTAATGTCTTTAAAGGGAATGTTCAACCCTCTCTACAAAAATCTATATCTTGTACAATAACCCCCCAAAACCTGGACATCATTTTATATAAAATATTTAATTCAATTCCCAGCTGATATTATACTTATAAGCTCCTTGATCCACCGCCGCTTCTTGTCTCCTCATTCTGTCTCCACTGCGGCTGCTGTGTTTGTTTTGTGCCTCTGAGCAGGCGCAGTGGAGACTGCTTCAGGAATGGCAGTCAGTGATTGGCTGTAACATCACTGACACTGACTGCCTTACCCAGAAGTGCAGATATGGGGGTTTGGGGGGTTATTGTACAAGATATAGATTTTTAAGTCAGAAAAATGGCCTTATTCCAGGATGTATGAAAACTAAAATTTCCAGCATTCTGTGCAGCCAAGGAATGTTGAGAGTTGTAGTTTTGAAATATGTGAAAAGTTTAACACCCATACTTTATATCATTAGAATGTTTTGCATCTGTATACATTCATTACCCAATGGACATAAAGAAGAAACTTACTGCTAACAGAGAATGCTGGAAATTGCAGTTTTCAAATATATGAAATGTCACAAGTTCAACACTCCTGCTCTATACCATTAGGCTGCATTGGATCTGGACACATGCATTAGCTACAGGACATTAAGAAGAAACTTACTGCAAACAGAGAATGCTGGGAGTTGTAGTTTTCAAATATATCAAAGGTCCCAAGTTTAACACCCTTGCTCTATACCATTAGGCTGTATTACATCTAGACACATGCATAAGCTACAAGCTATGAATAAAATACCTAGCATGTAAAGTAGGAAAGCTGGGAGTGAGAAAAATATTACCTTCTGTTATAAGAAGGCTCTATTTCATTTTATACTTGTGGGTAGCTTTTCGTTCCTTTAACCTCACATCACCTTAACCCATAAAGCTAATCAGTACCCTGTGTTCCCAAGTCGTAACATATCCAGCTATAAATGTGGAACTAGCTGTGATAAATACTAATTAATGTCAACATAGCATGTTTATCTCGCCACCCAATGGTGCTGTTTAGTTTGAACCACAAATTGTGGCAGGATTGCTAGGGTCTATTCTCAGAACTGCAGGTCTATCCTATTTGGTTCCCCTGGATGCTGATGTCTGTTTGAGTAACAGTTTAAAACATCCCTCCGTAAATTATTTAGATACACTGTATCCACACAGAGCAAAACATACACACACATAATTCATACTGTGCACCAACGGACACACTTTTGCTAGTGTATATATCCTGACATTCTATGAAATGTTCAATTTTAATAAACATGCTTTGTAAGTTCCTTTCCAGCTAAATGCATCTAGCTTTAACCGTTTAAACTTTGAGAAAAACTTGGAGAAAAAGCCTGACAAGTGCAACAAAATGAAGCTCAACCCTACCTGATGAGTGCAACAAAAAACTTAGGCCCCTAATCCTCTCTGCATTGCTCCAGGGCCTATTGTCTCAGTCCATGGATTGGGGCATTTTAGTATAGGTGGTTTTCAAATATGAATCCTTACAACTCCACCCACAGTGCAGAATTTTGGTACATCCTTGCCTGAAATGTGTGAAAAACATGGACTGTTGTTTGGAATTCATTTATTACAGACAAATAGGTAGAGGAATCTTACCGCCTGCAAATCAATACTCCTAAGCAAATCCATAGTGTAGTACTTGTGTTAAGTAACCCATCTCTTTATTGCAAAACAATTCAATGCTTTGGTATATATATGCACTAAGACCTGCTTTATAAATCTTGCATCATTCATTTAGAAGCTTTCCATGGTTCAGGCTTTTTCTATGATTAAAGCTGAAAACCTTGACGAGAGAACTAAAACTAGGGACTTCATCTTATCACTTCTACCAGTAAACTTTTGTAAATTTAATTATTTTCGTCCAGTACAAATCTAATGTTGTAGGTGTATTGTACTGAAAGTAATTGTAAATTAAATCTTAGTCCATTTAGATAATAAAATAGAAATAGTTAAAAAAAAGTTTTTGGATGGATTGAGAAGATATGGTTTTATAATACGTAAATTCAGTATTTTACACCCAAACCCCACACATTTTTTATGTCAAAAGATTTGTCTAAGCAGTAATTTGTCTGTTTGTATCTTAAAGGGCATGTCCACCCCCAAAACTATAATCCCCCCAACTACTGGCCCCACCATGTAGTGTAGTTTAATCCTTACCTAACATCCCAGCTCCATAGGGTTCTCCTGTAGTCCCCCCCCAAAGTCCCAAAAACTGCCCACCAGGAGGCTAGCAGAGTCCATATAGGACTCTGCCTCCTACCTGGCCTCAGGTAGATTTTTGCCATGCGTACTGCAGCCCTTCTCCCCCTCCCTCTCCCTCCCTCTCCCGATTCCCTCCCCCTAGCGTTTAACCCTTTTAGTATAGGCTTCCCCCTGGTCCTTCCCCAGCCCCAACCGCTCATTTTTTATTTTAAGAAAGCTCCCCAAACTCTACTTACCCTCCTCTTTCCTCCGCTGAGTGAGCTGACGGCGCCCGTCCGTGATTGGCTGCAGCTCACCCATCACAGACGCGGCTGCCGGTCCCGCCCCTCTGCTTGCATTTCTCGCAAGCAGAGGGCCGGGAGCGCGGCGGAGGAAAGAGGGGAGGTACTTAAGATTTGGGGAGCTTTCTTAAAATAAAAATAATGCGGTTGGGGCTGGGGGACCAGGGGGAAGCCTATATTAAAAGTAAGATTTAAGGGTGGACATACCCTTTAAATAGAGTTAGTCAGTACATATTGTATTCTTAAAGGGCATGTCCACCCCCAAAACTATAATGCCCCCCACTAATGGTCCCACCATGTAGTGTAATAAAATCCTTATCTCACATCCCAGCTCCATATGGTTCTCCTGTAGTCCCCCCCCCCCAAAATCCCAAAAACTGCCCACCAGAGGATAGCAGAGTCCGTATAGGACTCTGCCTCCTATCAGGCCTCCGGGAGAAGTTTGGAATGCGTACTGCAGCCCTTCTCCAAATCATGTGCCAAAAGTCAGCTTGATTAACATGACATTTCAGGCACTCAGCCGACTTGGCTGCTGATATAAGGGGCATTCGGTATAGGGTCAGGTATGTTTGGTGTATTATGTTAAGCTATATTAATTTATTGTTGGCTGCCTGCGAGGCTTTTATATGCTACTCTGAGAAGTCTTCCCAGTCCTCTGTAGTGAGGGCCGGGATAGATCTAGTCCATTTATCTAGTATACTTTGGGATTGCGCAGAGCTTATGTGTCTGTTAAGATATGCGAATATCCTGGATACTGCTTGTGAAGGTTCTCATTCACCCAGATCATGGTATATCTGTTGTATTCAATTAGATCAACTGGACTTGAAGTTTAGTTCTTGAAGACGTTTCGCTAGTCATCCGACTGGCTTTCTCAATTCAGAATGACTTGTACAAGAATCTTTGACAATTATGTACCCTGGAAAATCCCAATTGGCATATCACCGCCAAGTGTTAAGGGCGTGATTGGATAGTGGCTAAGAGGTGTTATAGGAACGCCCAGAGTAAGGTGTCAAAACAGCATTGTACACGGCAGACAGTTGGTGTCGAACTTTTAGGCTTGGTTTCTTTATTTTCACATAAATGGCCTCCTTAACACCTCTCTTGAACCAGTCACGTTCCTTGCCAATATGTTAACATTACAATCTTCAAAGGTATGTCCTTTATCCTTAAGATGCAGGTACACGGCTGAGTCCTGACCCGAGGAATTGGCTCTTCTGTGCTGGGCCATACGTTGATGCAGTTGTTGTTTGTCCCCCCACATACAAATCAGAGCATTCTTCACTGCACTGCACTGCATATATGATGTCGCTTTTCTTGTGTTTTGGTATTGGGTCTTTCGGATGTACCAATTGCTGCCTCAGTGTGTTGTTCGGTTTAAAGCAGACAGGGATACGGTGTTTTTTTGAAAATTCTTCTTAATTTCTCGGAGACCCCTGCTACATATGGGATGACCATGTTCTTTCTCCTGTCTTGCTTTTCTCCTTCACTGTTGGTATTCGCGTGTTCTTTTCTTTCCTTCTACTTCTTTTGACAAAGGCCCAGTCTGGATATCCACAAGTTTTAAGGGCTCCTCTGAGATGTTTCATTTCTTTAGCCTTCGCCTCTGTGCTAGTGGGGATGTTCTCAGCTCTGTGTTGCAGGGTTCTGATGACACCCAGCTTGTGATCTAAAGGGTGGTGGGAGTCAAACATCAAATACTGATCTGTGTGTGTTGGTTTTCTGTAAACCTCTACTTCCAGTTTACCATTTTACTTAACTTCTACCAAGCAATCCAAGAAAGCCAGTTTGTTGTTTTGTACCTCTTCCCTTGTAAATTTGATGTTCTGGTCTACATTGATGTGTTATGTGAAAGTTTGTACTTCCTTCTGGTGGATTTTAACCCAGGTGTCATCCACATATCTGAACCAGTGGCTGGGTGCTATGCCCTTAAAGGTATTAAGCTCCTGTTTTTCTACCTCCTCCATGTAAAGGTTGGCCACAATAGGTGAAACTGGAGATCCCATAGCACATCCGTGTTTTTGCTTATAGAACTTATCCCTGTATTTGAAATAAGTGGTATTCAGGCACAAATCCAGTAAGGAACACACCTGTTCTGGGTTGAGATCAGTTCTGCTGGTAAGAGTGCAGTCTTGGCCTAGCCGTTTTCTCACCATGTCAACAGCCTCCTTGGTGGGTATACAAGTAAAGAGAGATGTCACATCATAGGACATCATAATTTCTTCTGCACCAAGTACTATATCTTCAATCTTGTTGGTGAAATCCTGAGAGTTCTGGATGTGATGCTTAGAACTTCCCACCAATGGTCCTAAGATGTTTGCTAGGTATTTTGCTACCTTGTATGTTACAGAGTTGATGCTGCTGACTATAGGTCTTAGTGATGCCCCTTTCTTATGTATCTTAAGGAGTCCATATATGCATGGATGTGCCTCACCAGGGTAGAGGCGATGATACATTGCTCGATCAATGGCTTTATCCTTTTGAAGCTGTTGTAGTAAGTCTATGACGCTTTTCTTGTAACGGCTGGTGGGATCCCTCGTTAAAGCCTCATATGTGTTGTTATCGGCCAGGAGCATGGTCACTTTATCATGGTAGTCTAAGGGTGTTGAGTACCACTGTGCATCTTCCCTTGTCTGCCAGTAGAATGGTGATACTGGAATCTTTCTTGAGGGATGTTAAGGCTCTTCTTTCCTGTGTGGTCAGGTTAGATGAAGGCGTTTTAGCACTGGCTAAGGCTGCCGATACCTTAAGGCGAAGTTGTTCTGCCTCACTCTGTGGTACCTTATTATTGTGAATTGAGGCTTCTGTGGCTGCTATAATATCCACCACAGGGATGGCTTTAGGAGTGATGGCAAAATTCAAGCCCTTAGCAAGGACTTCCATTTCTGGCTGGGTCAGGGTCCTGTTAGACAAGTTTCTCACCCATTCCTAATTGTTTGATGAAGTGACACTTCCCTCCGTTTAAAGAAATTAAACATCTCAGAGGAGCCCTTAAAACTTGTGGATATCCAGACTGGGCCTTTGTCAAAAGAAGTAGAAGGAAAGAAAAGAACACGAATACCAACAGTGAAGGAGAAAAGCAAGACAGGAGAAAGAACATGGTCATCCCATATGTAGCAGGGGTCTCCGAGAAATTAAGAAGAATTTTCAAAAAAACACCGTATCCCTGTCTGCTTTAAACCGAACAACACACTGAGGCAGCAATTGGTACATCCAAAAGACCCAATACCAAAACACAAGAAAAGCGACATCATATACGCAGTGCAGTGCAGTGAAGAATGCTCTGATTTGTATGTGGGGGAGACCAAACAACAACTGCATCAACGTATGGCCCAGCACAGAAGAGCCAATTCCTCGGGTCAGGACTCAGCCGTGTACCTGCATCTTAAGGACAAAGGACATACCTTTGAAGATTGTATGTAAACATATTGGCAAAAGAACATAACTGGTTCAAGAGAGGTGTTAAAGGGCATGTCCACCCCCAAAACTATAATCCCCCCAACTACTGGCCCCACCATGTAGTGTAGTTTAATCCTTACCTCACATCCCAGCTCCATAGGTTCTCCTGTAAACCCCCCCCCCCAAAGTCTCAAAACTCACCACCAGGAGGATAACAGTCTCTGCCTGCTATCTAGCCTCCGGTAGATATTTGCCATGCGCACTGCCCCTTCTCCCCCTCCCTCCCCCCCTCCCTCCCCTCCCTCCCTCCCGTTCTACTATCCCCTCCCCCTAGCATTATCCCCCTTAATATTATGCCACCCCCATGTCCCCCAGCCCCAACCGCATGTTTTTTTTTTCAAAAAGCTCCCCAAACTCTTACTACCTCTCCGCTTTCCTCCGCTGCACGAATGACCGCAGCCGCGTCCTGATGTCTGCCGCTCAGCCAATCACAGACGCGACTGCGTCCCGCCCCTCTGCTTGCATTCTCGCAAGCAGAGGGCCGGCAGTGGGCGGAGGATCGAGGGAGGTAAGTAAGAGTTTGGGGAGCTTTTGAAAAAACGAAACATGCGGTTGGGCTGGGGGACTGGGGGATCATAATATTAAAAAACTATTTCAGGGGTGGACATGCCCTTTAAGGAGGCCATTTATGTGAAAATAAAGAAACCAAGCCTAAATAGAGGTGGGGGGGGTTCGACACCAACTGTGTGCCATGTACAATGCTGTTTTAACACCTTACTCTGGGCGTTCCTATAACACCTCTTAGCCACTATCTAATCACACCCTTAACACCTGGCTGTGATATGCTAATTGGGATTTTCCAGGGTACATAATTGCCACAGATTCTTGTACAAGTCATTCTGAATTGAGAAAGCCAGTCGGATGACTAGCGAAACGTCTTCAAGAACTAAACTTCAAGTCCAGTTGATCTAATTGAATACAACAGATATATCCTGGATACTGTTTTCTCCCTGTTGTTTAAAAAATTGAATGATAGGGTGCTCATATATCTGCATTGACAGAGATCGAAATTCAGCCATTATACAGTATCTCAATTGCATATATCTAAAAAGGAAAAAGTTAGGTACATTGTAATGTTTCTGTAATTCTGCAAAAGTTATAAAGACTCCCTGAGTCATTATTTGAGATATTTTCACAATACCCAAGTTTTCCCATATTCCATCAGCCTCTAATACAGCCAGTTCAGGGAATCTTTTGTTATGCCATAACGGTGATTCTCCACATATCCCAGTCGGGTTCAGTGTTTGAATGTGTAGAGAGGTGCCTTCACATAGAAGGGGCTATGTGGGAGATTCTAGGAATGTCAGTGGAGTACTAGGTAGATGTGTTTGCAACAGACATCCTTTATCATATATTGAGGGAGGTGGTATGTCCTGTGGGTCCGGGGGTGGTGTAAGGATCCAGTTTTGAAATTATTTTAATTTCCCTGCAAGATAATATAGATGGAAGTCTGGTAGTGTTAAACCCGCCATTGCCCTTGGACAATGTAGGATATTAGTTCTAATCCTTATTCTGCCAGGAGACCATAGAAACGTGGTTAGAGTGGACTGTAGTGTCTTAAAGAAAGAAGTGGGGATAGGTACCATACTATGCTGCAAGGCAAAGAGAATTTTCTGTAGTAATTTAACTTTTATCAAGTTAATTTTTCCTATCAGGTTGATGGTGAAGTGTTTCCATGCCTCTGTTATGGCCTTAACCAATTGTAATAAATTTAAGGTATTATATTGTAGAAATAGAGTGGGGGATTTTGTAATCTTATATGTATCTGATCTTATGGGGATTAGATTTTTGATGAACAGAGGGATATCTAGTGGAGTATCTAGTGGGAACAGACATGATTTCCCCCAATTGATAAATAGACCAGAGTATGGGCTAAATTTGGTTATAGTGTTGTATACATTTATCAGGGAATCATGTGGATCAGCGGTAATTATTCAGGACAAGATCTATTATTTTCTGAATACAATGAATTAAATGAGTACATAAACGTATAAAAGAAAGAAAAAGCGGCTGTTGAAGAAGGTAAAATCAAGTCTAAATTTGGAATGATATGTATTGTATCAAGTCCTACATTTATAGGAAAATGACGGTATTGGAGGAGGAAGCACCAAATGGTACCTAGTTGGTACTTGCGGTTAAGCTCCCTTGACATTCCACGGGCATATTGTTTGCACAATAAATTAAATTAGGTTTCTAGTGTACAGAGTTGAAGAATCAACCTTTTGACCTTGATATTAAAGGAGAACTAAACTTCTGAAATCCTATAAGTTTTTCTCCTCAGAAAACCTTTACCTTGTAAGTTTCTTCTCTAGTAAGTTGCATTTACATACATGTGAGAAATAGATTTAGTTATTAATGCTCATACACGTGATTGCAACGGCCAATCCACTGGGCGAATCATCGAGCCCTAACTGATTGGCTGACAAATGGCCCATACATGGCACAATTGTACCTTGTAGCTTGAAACTTAACACTGAGTTGGATCAGTTCTTTAAACCCACGCAACTCCCGGATACTTACCCTTTACCCGATCCTGTGATGCAATACTGGATGTAATCTTGTTTACTCAAAGAGAAGTAGTGCATTTTTTTAATACTGAATCCCTCTGAAAGGGTTTTCTATACAGATGTCTCCATACCAATATGGAAGTCCCTGATAAGACTTTAAAAGTTGCTGGTTACCCTGCAGTTTATTTACCAGCCACCATGAATTGCACACAGCCTTCCTGGGGAAAAACAAAATAGACAAATGATTTTCATTTTTTCATTCTTTTAGTTTCAATAAATTTTTATTATTATTAGATAGTATTGTGGCAAAATACAGGTCGATTTATTGGTATTAATTACAGTGTCATCTAACAGTTTCCATTTTAGTCTTAGTCTCTTGCAATAAATGAGTATTGTAATAGATAACGGTTAACTGTTTTTGCATATCACTTTTGTTATTTAAACAATTATTAACTTCATTAGGTATAAGGGGGTAGGGTGAGGTGGGGGGGGGGGGGATGGGGGGGGGGGTGGGGGGGGGGGGGGGGGGCACAGGCCCCATCTACAGGTGTGAGATATGTGCAGTATGGGGACTGAGCATCCAGGTTGACCATATTTTCTCAAAATGAGCATAGGTGTTTTGGTGTGTGTGTATTGTTTTTTCTGACAGCATTATATCATTCAGTCTGTTGATGACTTGTGGGAATAGAAGTGGTTTGGATCTCCATTTAGATCCAATATGGATTTTGCAGGCTAGCATGAGAAACTGGATCCATTTATTTTCTTTTTGGGATAGATTCTCTATTTTGGCTCCCAGCAGGGCTATTTTGGGTTCGGGTTGGCAGGGGAGTGCTGTCTGTTCCGAGATCAGTTGAAAGGCTTTTCCCCAGAATTCCTGTGCTATTGGGCACTCCCACCATATGTGGAAGAAGTTGCCCAGGCCTCCACACTCTCTGAAACGTGGGGGGGATTTGGGGGTAGAATTTGTTCAGTATCGTTGGTACTCTGTATATTCTGAACAGTACTTTGACCGAAGTTTCTAGGAGTGTTGCATTTATGCTTCCTTTATTTAGATTTGTGAAGATATCTGTCCACTCGGAGTATTCTAAAGTATGCTGAATGTCTTTTTCCCACGCTATTGCGTGTTGTGGTTTGTTGTCGTTGGGTGTCTTGGATTAAGCATAGGTATAGACAGGACAGTGTATGCTTGCTGGGATGTTGTAGCTGGCACATCTTCTCGAATGCGGATACTTGGATATTGTTTAGTTTGGGGATTGTTTTATTGATAAATGATCTTATCTGCATATATTGAAATTGTATGATTCTAGGCCATGGGGCATCTGGCATCAGTGATTGGGGTGGAGGTAATGTGCTGTCTTTAATGAAATGGTATATCCTGAATTTGTTGTATTTAGTTTTCCAGTCCTTGTAGTGGACGTTTCTGAAGCTTGGGGGAAATTGGTTATTGTTCAGAATTGGGGTCAGTGTCGATGGGGATTGAACCTTTAAATGTTTATTGTGTACCATGGGACCATATTTTCATTGTGGTTCTGGTGGTTGAGAGCGCTGAGGTTGGGAGGGAGAAATTTTTGTTTTTGTTGATCCATAGTATGGAGTCCGTATGATATGGGTATAGACACTGGGATTCTGGTTGAGTCCATATTGGGGGGCGTGGGGATGAATGCCACTGTATGGCAGGGTGGAGTTGGAACGCTAGGTAATATTTGTAGTAGTCTGGGACCGACATTCCTCCTTGTGATTTTGGTTTGGTCATTAAGGATGCTTTTATTCTGGGTCTTTTGCCCTTCCATATGAAGTGAAACGTTTTCCGTTGTAGGGGTTTTATTGCCTTGTGGGGGATCCAAATCAGTAGGCAGCTGAACAGGTAGAGGATGCGTGGTAGGATATTCATTGTTATAGAGTTTATGCGTCCTATCCAGGAGATATTCTTGTCATGCAAGCGATCCATGTCCTTGTAGAGTTGGGATAATAGGTGTGGGTAGTTGGCCTGGGTCCATTCGTGTTGGAGTCTCTTTTTGGTAGGGGTTTTAGCGGGTTCTGTGGATTCAGGGTGGGTCATGCCTAATGCTTCGCAAGTGTTTAATCCTTCTGTGGGGTTATCGAAAATATATTGTCTAGAGTCAAATGTAAATAGAATTTTGAATGGGAATCCCCAGCGGTATTTGATATTGTTGGACAGCAGCATGTCTCTCAGTGGTTTAAACTCTTTTCGTTTTTGTAGAGTTATAGGGGATATGTCTGCGTATATATGGTATGGTTTCCCAGCAAAAGATAGTGAGTTAGTTGTATGAGCTGCGGTCATTAGTTTTTCTTTTGTTTTGTAGTGATGTTAGCAGACAATTATGTCTCTGGGGAGGTTATCTTTGTTTGGTCTCATAAGTGCTCTGTGCGCTCTGTCCCATTCGGTGAGGTGGGTAGGTTCCTCGGGTAATAGTGTTTGTAGAATGGTGTTGAGGACTTCTGGGACATATGTATGTGTCTCAGGTATTCACCTTATTCGTATGTTGGCTCTCCTGGACCTATTTTCTAGGTCTTCCAGCCAGTTGTGTAGTTTGGTCTATAGTCTATAGTATCTTGGAGGGTCTGTGTTCCCTCAGCTATGTCGTCTGTACGTCTCTCTAGGTCGGTTACCCGTTGCCCCAGGCTTACCATTTCTAGGCGTATGGATTTCAGGGCTGTCGCCAGTTCCTCCTTCAGCAGGGTACCGTGATCTGCTGGGGGGGGGGGGTTTGGGGATGTGAGATTTGCGGCTCTTTGCTTGTCCCGCTCGCGTTGTTCCCTGGGGCCTCTGCTGGCGGTGTTGTTGCAGTTGTGGTAGGCCTCTGCTGGAACATCGCATGGTGCCTCAGGGTCTGTTGTGATTTGGCGCTCCGGGATGGCATGGCTGTACAGAGGGGACCTTCCGATCCCTATTTGTGTTGTTTGTTGTGGGGTTCCTCGGTATTGGCTGCTGTAATGTACGCTAGTGGGTTCAGGTTAGCGAGAGCTCACGCGGATGCGTCCGCCATATTGAGCTGCTCGAGAGCGTCCCTCATTTTTTCATTCTTTTACTAGCAAAAGATAAAGCTTCTAAATGAGCCTGTGTACCTAAATGTTCTGTGGTGGCTAACCTGCTAAAAAGGGAAACTGTGGTCTCCATAAAAGTGTCTTCTATTTAAAGGAGCTCTCTTATAGGACTATGTCTCTAGCTTCTCTGGGTCTTAAGTTATAGTTGGTCTCAGGCAGTCAGGATAAACCCAGACGTTTACTACAGCAAATCCCTACTACACTACAGAAAAAACAGAGGGGGATCTAGAGGGAGGAAGGGGTTGCCTTGCGCAAGCCAGAGTCCTCCAGGATGACAAGGAAGAAGGGACAGATGACACACAGAGAGATCCTACTCTTCACTTTTCTGAACTTCCGACAAACACTGCAGGAGAACCATAAGGAAATGAGGTGTAGGGTAAGAATTTTTGAACACTACACAGTTGGGGTCAGTAGTGGGTTAAAGTTTAGTTTTAGGGGTGGACATGCCCTTAAAAGATATGTTACATATCTATTCAAGATACACGATGTACAGATCCTTGTCAAGGATTATGAAATAAATTGTGGACACTTGTGTAAGTTTCTAAGCATATGCTCCTTTAATTAGCATTTACTACTTTGTATAATAAATGTTCCCAAAGGAATCGCTTCGGTACATGGGGAGGTCTGGTCCACAGCTCTTGGGACGCGATTCCCCCTTTCCCACTTCTTATTTACACTGATTGCTACTACATATGTAATGCATGGCAGACTATGTCACTTCAATTCCCGAACCCGGGACTCGCCCGCCTCGTGTGGTGGTCCGGGTGCAGGACCGCCCAGGACCCTTCGCCTGGTCCGAACGTACCGGATACAAGCAGCGACAATGGAAAGGCTCTCAGGTTAGCACCATTTTAAACGATAAGAACTTTTATTGAATAACCCCTTATATCTCCAAGTGAAATAAGGGAACACACTCAGCAGATAAAACACTGGCTTCGTACTAAAGGATCTTATAACTGCGGAGCCACTAACAGGGAGATTCAATAAAAGTTCTTATTGTTTAAAATGGTGCTAATTTTGCCCCAACCAATCAGATCTTATTTAACATTTGAAAGCCAACATATGATTGGTTGGGGCAAAATTAGCACCATTTTTAACGATAAGAACTTTTATTGAATCTCCCTGTAGGTGTCTAAAGTGCTCTCATATCAAAAAAAGTGGAAGTTTCCAAAGCACGGTAACACTCATCAAATTAAGCAGTACATCAACTGCAATACAACGCATGTAGTATATTTACTTACCTGTCATGTATGTGAGATACAATATGTAGGAAGCACGTCACGCCTACTTAAATGACAATTATACTCACCTCCCCCTTGTTCCTTTCCCCCCACTCCTGCAAAGTACCTAGGGTGAGGACCTAAAACGCTACGTCCTCACCTCTGGGTATTTTACAGAATTCCTGCACTACTTACTTGTAATCTCCCTTGTCGCTCCGGTCCGATCCTCCCCACTGGCACTTTGAGTGACAGGTCGCGAGGCGGCCAATGGGAAGATGCACTCTGCAAGGAGGCGTGTCTTCCCATTGGCAGCCTCCCGGACTGTCACTGACAGTGCCAGTGGGGAGGATCGGACCAGAGCGACGAGGGAGATTACAAGTAAGTAGTGCAGGACTTTTGTAAAGTACCCAGGTGAGGACTTAGCGTTTTAGGTCCTCATCCTAGGTACTTTGCAGGAATGGATCGTGGAAATGGTAAGTATAATTGTCCTTTAAAGAAAGGATTTGCGAGCATATCAGAGATATAAGAACTGCAAAGCGTCCAATAGCACAATGCAGGACTGGTGAGTTATCTTATAGCACAAGGGATACAACATATCCCAAAAGATAATAGGAATAAAGATTGTATTAAACGACTCCCTCAAAGTCGAAATGAATTGGATTTTTTGTATGAAAACTAGATCACCAGAGGGGTTAAATTCCATCTGTGATCGAAGTTGCTAAATAGGTTGACAACCCCGGTCTAATTTATCCTCTATAAGATCTATAGAAAGAGATCCCTAATGTGGTCAAGTATTATATGGATATGATATATACAAAAATTGAAAATGCACAATAATATATTATAAATATTAAAACAGTAAGAAGTTAAAGTCACCATTTGAGGCTCTATACGAATATAAGTATATACAGCCAGAATGAACAGTCAAGAAATCAGCAAGTTGTTGTTTTTAGATTTGTGAAATGGAATGTAATTTGTAACTTTTTATTGTATTGTTTACATAGTTACCGTATACCGTATATACTCGAGTAAGTCGTTCCGAGTATAAGGCGAGGTACCTATTTTTACCTGAAAAATTAATAAAAACTGATAGACTCAAGTATAAGCCGAGGGTTGAAATTATCACCACTACTGCCTTCTGATTCTGTATTGTTTTGTGGCTAAGTTGCCCTTTAAATGGACAGCAGAATTCCCATACATTAATCCCATACAGTAATAGCCAAATCCAGTACCAGTAACCCCCAATTCTTTGGCACTCCAGAGGTTTGAAAACTACAACTCCCAGCATGCTTTGGTTGCTGGGAATTGTAGTTTATAAACATGAGTGGCAAGGTTCAATAAACTTTTAATTAAGCTTACCATCATTTACAATTCTCCAGACCCCCATATAGTAAAGGGCACGCTGGCCCCCATATAGTAAAGGGGCACGCTGGCCCCCCTATAGTAAAGGGCACGCTGGCCCCCATATAGTAAAGGGCACGCTGGCCCCATATAGTAAAGGGCACTCTGGCCCCCATATAGTAAAGGGCACTCTGGCCCCCATATAGTAAAGGGCACTCTGGCCCCCATATAGTAAAGGACCCACTGACCCCCATTTAGTAAAGGACCCACTGACCCCCATTTAGTAAAGGGCCCTCTGACCCCCATATAGTAAAGGGCACTCTGACCCCAATAGTTAAAAGTGTCACCTGAGAGTTGTAGTTTCAAGCTGTCACGTGCATTGGACTAGCAGCTATTTTTTGCCCAAACTGGGAAGACCCATCAGATTTACAGCATCCAGATGAGCAGTGACAGTGCTGAGTGAGTCCAGCAGTCAGACTACAGGAAGCAGGAAGGAGTGTAAAGGCAGATCAGCTCCTGTAACTTTCTATGCATGTGAAGGATTAACACAGCGCCACCTACTGGTTACTATCCGCAATTGCATCTAAATTAGGACTTGCCCCGAGTATAAGCAGAGGTTAGGTTTTCAGGCTAATTTTAAAGCCTGAAAATCTCGACTTATATTCAAGTATACTCGGTATACTCGAGTATAAGTCGATCCGAGTATAAGCCGATGTACCAATTTTTACCTGAATTTTTTTTAAAAAACGGATTGATTTGAGTATAAGCCAAGGGTAGACATTATGTCCACTACTGCCTTCTGATTCTGTATTGTTTTGTGACTTAAGTTGCCCTTTAAATGGACAGTAGAATTCCCATACAGTAATAGCCAAATCCAGTACCAGTAACCCCCCAATTCCTTGGCACTCCAGATGTTTGAAAACTACTTGGTTGCTGCGAGTTGTACTTTCTAAACATGTGGAGTGGCAAGGTTCAATAAACTTTAAATTAAGCTTACCTTAATTTGCAATTGTCCTGACCCCCATATAGTAAAGGGCCATCTGGCCCCCATATAGTAAAGGGCACTCTGGTCCCTATATAGTAAAGGGCCCTCTGACCCCAATAGTTAAAAGTGTAATCTGAGAGTTGTTCGTTTCAAGCTCTGAACTAGCAGCCATTTTTTGCCCCAAACTGAGAAGACCCATCAGATTTCCAGCAGCCAGACTACAGGAAGCAGGAAGGATGTAAAGGTAGATCAGCTCCTGTAACTTTTTATGCAGGTGAAGGATTTTGTTTTAACTCAGTGCCACCTACTAGTTACAAACCGGAATTGCAGCATTTGGATCTAAATTAGGACTTGACCTGAGTATAAGCCAAGGTTAGGTTTTCAGGCTAATTTTAAAGCATGAAAATCTCGGCTTATACTCGAGTATATACGGTACTCTGGAAAGTGCAACATTGTTAAACATAATGTACTCCGTGTAATCACCAGCATTAATAGTCTAGTAACACTTGAAACTATGTAATGGGCTATTCTAGATGGTGACCACAGGAGGGCAAAATGTACAAGCACATATAAGTGGACCAGAAGTTAACAAACAAGTGCCTATGATTAAGAACGTGCTAGGACGCTCGAAACGCGTCAGGCGTACCCGTGCTGGTTTTTTTAAATGTTTGTTTAATAAAAGCCGAAGTTTTTAAATCAAGCCGAGTGACCGCTGTGTATTGAACTAAGGTGTGCAGACCGAGAGCCTATCAAATGCCCTTAAAAGACCTGCAACCATTTTCTGTCCATCCCCTCTACCTTGTTTTCTTTTCAGGCTTACTGCTTACTTACTTCTTTTCAGGCTTACTGCTCTGCAAGTCAGAGTAAACCATATTCTCGGGCAGACTTCTCAGGTTATTTTTATTTTTTACTTAAATGTTAATATTCTGTTTCTTTCATCTATACTAGCGAACAAATACACTGCAAATATTACCTTTGTAAGGACAGGAGCATTGAATGTGTGTAAAAAAAATAAAATCCCTCTTCTGTGACATTTGTGATTGTGTTCAGAATGAAATCTTACAAGGACTTTTTAAAGAACCAAATGCAACTAAAATTACATTAATTGTTTTTGTAATACAGTATTAAATGTTTTTTTTGTGATTTCTTCATTGACACAATTATTCAACCCCTTAAAGACTACCAGACTGTGAAGCATGGCGGGGGGTCAATCATGCTTTGGGGCTGTTTTGCTTCTGCAGGTACAGGAAAGCTTCAGCATGTGCAAGGTACCATGAATTCTCTTCAGTACCAGGAGATATTGGAAAAAAATATGATGTAGTCCGTCACAAACCTGAGGCTTGGGAGACGTTGGACCTTTCAACAGTACAATGATCCCAAACATACCTCCAAGTCCACTAGAGCATGGTTGCAGATTAAAGGCTGGAACATTTTGGAGTGACCATCGCAGTCACCAGACTTAAATCCGATTGAGAACCTCTGGTGGGACTTAAGGAAAGCAGTTGCAGTGCGCAAGCCTAAGAATGTGACTGAACTGGAGGCTTTTACCCATGAAGAATGGGATAAGATACCCATAGATCGCTGCAAGACACTTGTTTCAAGCTATGCTTCACGTTTAAAAGCTGTTATAAGTGGAAAAGGATGTTGTACTAAGTACTAAGAATGAATGTCACTTGGGGGTTGAATAAAACTGATAATGATGTGAGCACAGAAAAGACATTTGCGGTTATTTCATTATAAATGTTATGTTATATTTGTCTGACTTACAAGTGTCTCTCTTTGATTTAATTGTAAACCAGATGACTGAAATTAGCAAAATCAATCTCAAACTGGCCAAAACACTCAATTTCAGTAGGGGTTGAATAATTTTGAACACATCTGTATGTTCATCATTGCACATACAATGTCACAATTAAGTTAAAAAATGTGAATTTATAATGTGTGTGTGTTCCTCGTTACTTAGTTTAAGGATTTTGGTTTCATGGGTTAATATACAGGAGAATACAGCACCACAAGGGTTTGTATCATAGGTGTGCGAGGAGAAGTCTTTTTTGGCTGTCCATCAAGTCCAACCTACTCCGCAATACCCACATTTCCTGCCTAACTGTTGATCCAGAGAAAGGCAAATGTTATAAATCTCCCAGCAGCTACAGCAAAAGAGAAGTAAGGCACAGCTTGTCGTATCTTTGTGAATATTGCTATTTCTACTGGGGCAATGTTGTCTATAGATTTTAGTTCCCCTTTAAGCTGGCCATAGACTACAGGAGAATGTGTGTTCAACAGCAATCTGCAACCACAAAACTGGGCATTGTAGTGTTCAATTGTCTGCAACCAAGGAATGATGAGAGTTGTAGTTTTCAAAACTGAGCAAGCACAATAGCTGGCCAAGCAATCCAGGGCTTCATTAGTGAGAAGTATGTTTTGCTAGGACATGGGTCTTCAGTAAAACAGCACTAGCATAAGTCAGTATGTAAATGATATCTTTTCATGAATGTTCAGAATACAGGTAATTATAAAGGAATTTTAAAGCACTTTGGGCAGTAAATTCTGGGAAGTGGCCAGACTTGACTCAGTAGCTTTATTTATTTTATTTATATAAGGGGAAGCAAAGTCATTTTAAAAATCCTCTTCCAGATAAGTCAAAAACTCTATTGGCAATCTGAATTAACTTTTCTTAAGTTTACTTGCTTATTTAAAGAGTTTAAATACAGGGAGAGATGCTTTCCAGACAGTTCGTAGGATACAGCTTGGTATTCCCTGGGTTTTGTTAAAATAACAAACTTTGTGGTTTACAAGAAAACCAAAAGCATGTCACTTACAAACATTGAATCATTGCATGTGGTGTAGCAAATTATAACACATAAATAGTTTTGATTGAGACAACAAGCAGTAGAAGGGATTGCTTGGTAAACCACAAAAGCAAGGGATTGGTTCATATATGGGTAATAGTTACCCTGGGGGCTTGTTGCTTTCTCTGTCCTGTGACTCAAGCTACAAAAATTAAATTCAAAGCTCTACAAGAAAGTCTATTCACTGTGAAGAAACACCATAGTTTTAATGTGAGCTTAGATTTAGGGATCATTAAATCTTTTGGGCTGTTCATATTCCCTTTCTATTTATGATACATTTACAAATACTCATATTTTTCTGGTGAGCATATATAAAATTAAGAAGGCATTACTGAATAAGCTTGCAAAAAGTACAACAGCTGTATATACCGTACACTGTCCCAAAAACAGGTTTATTTGATATTGAATGCCAAATCAATCTAAAAATGTGCCATCTTGTAGATTTACCATCAGTCTTTCAACATTGATTCCATTGGATACCGTCAATGTGTCCACATCAGTAGCAGATCAAACAGCCTTGACCTGATCTCCCTATAATCAGTATGTTGTTCAGGTCGCCATTCAGGTAGTGTTCAAACTAAAGTGAACCAACTGCTACCATTGCACCAAATGCTTTAACTATGGATGTTTGGTCTATGTGTGTACCGAGCATGAATCCTGCAAGTTAGCTGTGAGTGCTGTGAATTGAGAGTTCTCTACCATATTCGGGCATGTATTTATTGTAAGGCAGGTGGCGGGTGGATAAATATTTGCTTTATGTCTATGGGTGTCCTAAGGACTGTCAGATGTAAATTAACCTTACAAAAAACAGCTTCCTGGAAATTACTAGATTTGATAGATCTCTAAGTAAATAATTATTCATTAATGTCTTTCATAAGTACCTGCACAATGCTTGATTTAAATATAGGCGCTTCACACTGCAAACCAGAGGCCTACACTACACTGATGATGGATCAAAGCCAAAACTGGTCTGTAGTTGGCACTGCATTTAGCTTGTGGACTGCTGTAAAAACCTTTTATAAGATTACCGTATATACTCGAATATAAATTGATCCTATTTATAAGTATAAATAGTATAAGTCGAGTATAAGTCGAGGTGCCTATTTTACCTTAAAAATTAGTCAAATATGATTGACTCGTGTATAAGTCGAGGGTAGAAATTATGTCAACTGCCTTCTGATTCTATATTGTTTTGAGGCTTTAGTTGCCCTATAAATGGACAGCAGAATTCCCATACAGTAGTCCCATACAGTAATATCCATACTGGATTTGGCTATTACTGTATGGGACTACTGTATGGGAATTTTGCTGTCGATGTAAAGGGCAACTAAAGCCTCAAAACAATACAGAATCAGAAGGCAATATTTAACAATAGATACCATCCTGTTTCTATATTGTTTTAAAGTATTTGTTGCCCTTTAAATTCACTCAGTAAAAGTACCATCCCACACAGTAACCCCCCAATTCATTGCCACTACAGATGTTTGGAAACTACAACTCCCAGCATGCTTTGCTTGCTGGGAGTTGCAGTTTCCAAACATCTGCAGTGGCAAGCACTGCATAACCCCCAAGATCCGTATAGGAGAGGACTTGCCTTGTGGAGAGAAGACTTGTGGACAGAGGACCTTCAATCCGGAGGAAGAGAGGACTTACAATCCGGAGGAAGAGAGGACAGACAATCCGGCTCCATCGCTCCGCAGACACTGTCTCCTGGCGCCTGACGTCACTACTCGAATAGTGACATCAGCAGGCAGAAGAGTGGATGCGGAAGCGTTCGGCAGCCGAAAACTGGACAGTCAGGTAAGTGACCTGAGTATAAGTTGAGGTAAGATTTTTAAGCTATTTTTATAGCCTAAAAACCTCGACTTATACTCGAGTATATACGGTGAGCATTTTGTCACGCCATGGAAAATTACCCAGAAGTCTCTGTTCCTTATTTGATTTATTCCATGAAGCACACGGAAACATTCCTGTCCAACAGGGAGAAGGGAGGAAGAAAAGAAAAAAGTAAAGATTTTACTGACTTCATACAGGTATATCTTTGGTTAGGAAATGCTCAGGGACAGATTTCTCACTAGAACACGGCCTAGGGTGACAAGACTGCTAGGGTGGACAGCATAAAAATGTAAGGTAACAATTTCTTAATTTCACTTAAATTTCAATTACTTTTCCAGTGAGCAACCCTATCAATGAAGTCTATAAATTGGTACTATCTAGAAGAAAGGGGAAAAGAGCATATAATCACCGTGTGCAAGGTTAAAAGAGGTTAAAAAGTTATTCATTAACTGACTTCTTTCTGGCTCCTCCCACAGTCATAGTCACTGCCGATTTTCCCATCTCTGACATGGAAGAACGAATATTAATGAAGGAGTGGTTAGCCAGTCAGTTACTGCCCGAGTATTATTCTCCTTTAAAGGGACACTAAACTGAAAAAACGGCTTGCCTTTACCCTTTTCTATAATTTTAATGCTGCCAGGAACTTGATCCCTTTTTGCTCTCAGTGCTCCCTGTCACTAGATCTCCTCATGTCCTGTTCAACTCACTCCTAGTTGTTATGCATGTCTCCTCCCTATGTATCCACCTCCTCCCAAAACTGAGGCACAGCTAGAGTGTGGCGCATGTGCACTGTAGATCATCTATTTCAGCTGTCAATCAAGTTCCTTGTTCTCAAAAACTATTCTTTTAGTTTTACTGTAGCTGAAATGGTGACGGAGTTTTGACAGTTGGAATGCTGTATGCTGTGTGCAGGCTTGACAGTTGGTTTGTAGAGAAAAAGTCAGGTCAGATGCAAGTGGGAGTGGTTAAAATAGGGAGGGGGATACTGCTCCTATACAAAATATGTGTTGGATTGAAGGCATGCAGCAGCACATGCAAAGTGCTACTTACATGTATTGAATTATAGATTAAGATGAGGCAAAGTAATTTTTTCAGTATAGTATCCCGTTAACTTCCAGCGCTCAACTCACAGCTCCTCACCAGCAGAAGGCACACTATCTTAACCCTGCTCCTACAATGAAGCAGTCGAAGATTTCACTGTGGCCGCGGTGGATTGCACAAAAGGTAAGTTTCTTGAATCTTTGTTCCTGAAACCTGAGCTATTGATTGATAAAAGGGAGGTAAGGCATAGCTCCTTATCCCAAATAGATAAACAATAGTGGAGGTGGACTCTGTCCAACTGTGGGTGCAGACGCCTCGTGGGTTCTTCCCTTTGGAACCAATAGCTTCGCAGGAAAAAAGGCCTTTTTTCCTGCATAGCTCCTTAGCCTCCTGGGCTTCAATCACTACATTAAAGAAATAGTTCACTTTGGGAGTGAACTATTCCTTTACCAGTTATGCTGTGAATTGTTCTTCTCTCCCTTCCCACGAACCAATAGTCATAACTGTATACAGCATTCCAACTGTCAAAACTCTGTCATCATTCCAGCTACAGCAAAAACGGTTTTGTGCATGATGTGCTATTGGAGCACATGCAATCTGCAAAAAATTTGTTAACAAAAAATTAGTAATAATATGCGTGCCAAAAATCGAACTGCAGCATATCTAGTGTGACCAGACCAATTGGCCAAGACTACTGTGTGCTTTTAACACACAATCAGATCGTACAAAAAATGGACTGGTGTGGCCTAGACCTTATGACGGAACAGTCGGCTTGCACTGCAATACACGCAATACACAAAATTGCAGACTAGTGTGTGGTCTACCCTTAATTTGTTTTTAGTTTTACAATGCACCTCATGCTTGCATGCACAGAGCACATTAACAAAACCTGGATTCTCTTTCCTCCAGGCTGCACGTGTACTGAGGAGAAAAAGTTAGGAGGTTGAAGCCTCTGGGAAAGCAGAAAAGGCTGGATGTTTAACAGATAATATATTTCCCTATATATCAAAACACCTCTGTGCCTCCGACATAATTTTAGCTTGTATGGAGGGAATATAAAACATCCCTATTTACACGCTTCAGTTGTCCTAAAAAGGAAGATATCCTTGTAAAAGTTAAGAGCTCCCATAAAGTGCTTTTTATATAAAACACAATACTCCTGATATCAGGAAAACGCTAACAGGGTTATTTAATAAAAGTTCTTATTGTTTAAATTGGTGCTAAATTTGCCCCAACCAATCAGATGTTAGCTTTCAAATGTTAAATAAGATCTGATTGGTTGGGGAAAATTTGGCACCATTTTAAACGATAAGAACTTTTATTGAATAACCCTGTAAATCTTTTAAACCACAGAGAGAGACCTATTGCTAATTTATAAGATTCAATCACACTTTAAATTACTGTGTGATTATGCAACAAGACTGCTGAAGCAGCTGAAGCTGAATTATTGATGACAGCTGCATAGGCCACGGCAAGAACAACTTGCGCATGGGTACAATTATTCATTTTCAAGCAGAGACTTTGGTACTATGTAAAACACTTATTAGATGTTTTTTAAAAAAATTGTCAATCCCAAATCAGCACCAAATATTAAACCTTTTTTTTTTTTATAGCTGAGTTTAAAAATGGACTCTTATCATCAGTGCATGTAAAGCCTTTCCCAATTGAGCGCGCAGCCGCTGAAGATTTATGGTGTGTATAGCATGCATTTCAATAAGATAGGTAGTTATAAGAACGAAATACACACAGCAAAAAAATCAAGGCAGCTCACTGCAAAAAATGCAATGGGTTGCCATGTGTTCAAGTGGAGCCTTAGCAGTATTCTCCCTAGGGTCTTTTAGCCTGGCGGCCCACCCGGCTACTTTTTCATGCCACCCAGCTGGAAAAAGTTTCTTGACAGAACACTTGTGATTTAAAAGAATTTAGATATAGGTTTAATAGGTGCCAATAGATCAGTTAAAACTCCCGCCAACACTACCCAATCCAGACCCCTTCTTTACACTTGCAAGATTATTATTGCAAGATCCCTAATGCCACAAAATGGTGGCACATGTGCTTGTGCTGCCATATTACACCTAGTTACCTTCAGATGTTACCGAAGTACAACTCCCTACAGATGTTGCTGAACTACAACTCCCTGCCGATATTATCGAACTACAACTCCCTGGGAGTCATAGTTTTCAAACATCTAGTGGGAAAAAGTTAGACATCTCTGACCTATATAATGAGCATAATGCAGTGCACATTTTTCCACACCCGGCTACTTTTTCATGCCACCCGGCTGGAAAAACATTCTGGGGAGAACACTGCTTAGGCTAAGGGAGTGGTCAATGAAATGCATCAGAAAATGCATGCTATGCCATGTCTTAGGATGGGTACACACAAGACGATTTTTTGGGCAAACGGACCAATATTTACATATATAGGTCAGTTGCCCCGAAAAATTTACCGGTACCAGCGTCCGAAGTCTGTTGCCCGAATTGGGCAAAAAGGAGATCGGGCACAGCGAACTGTCGGCCGCAACTGACAGTGATTAGTCTCGGCCAGCCGCTTGCTTGTGGCAAATGGTTGGAAATTTTGATTTCCTGTTTGTGCACACTGGCAGTACAGACACAACAATCCCAAATCTCTAAATGTCTGCTCTCTAGCTCTTCCTGGATGGCGCACCGCATCCTTAAACTCAATCTATCCAAGACAGAATTAATCATGTTCCCCCCTAAACTGGGATCTAGTCCTCCCTTCTCCATCTCTATTGACAATATGGTCATTAACCCAGTTGAATCTGCACGCTGCCTTGGAGTGATCTTTGACTCCTCTCTCTCCTTCCATCATCACATTCACAATGTCGCTAGGACCTGTTGTTTTCTCCTTCGTAATATTGCCAAGATCCACCCTTTTCTCTCTCTCTCTCTCTCTCCACTACTAAAATGCTCATCCATGCCCTTATAATCTCCCGTTTTGACTACTGTAACATGCTACTGCTTGGACTCCCGGCCTCTCATCTCTCTCCTCTCCAGTCTATCTTAAACTCAGCAGCTCGGATCATCTCGCTCTCCTCAAAAAGAGAACCCGCAACCCCGATACTTCAGTCCATAGGGTCACTTTCCATCAAACAAAGAATCATATTCAACACCCTGCTTTTTATCTTTAAATCCCTTCACTCTACTGCACCTCCCTACTTATCTTCTCACTTGGTCCTTTATGTTCCAGGCCGTGCCCTCCGTTCCTCGCAAGGAAATCTTCTCCACAGACCCCCAACTAACACTGCTGCCTCCCGCCTTAAACCATTCTCTCTTGCTGCTCCCCTACCTTTGGAACTCTCTCCTTCTCTCGCTTCGCCTGGTGACATCCATTAATACTTTCAAATTTAGACTGTCATCCTACCTTTCTGTGCATCAGCCCAACAAATGATTGTTAGCCTTTTAAAGCACTTTGAACTCATCCCCCCCACACTTGTATCTGTATGTTGTCCCTCCCACGCAGATTGTTAGTTCTTTGGGGCAGGGTTCTCATTCCTAATGTGTCAAGGCTTGTTGCACTTATATAAATATATACATAATTTATATATATGCTTTCTTAACCGATGTATGAAATTGTATTTAATTTTTATCAATCTGTATATTTGCTTGCACTTATCCCCCTGTTTGTATACTCTGTAATTTTTAATGTACATCGCTGCGTACCCAAGTGGCATTTTATAAATAAAATTATTCATACATACATACATACATACAAGGTGACGCAACAGGACAATCTCTTCCCTCTCCTGGCTGGGCTATAGTATATTATACATAATCTAATATTTGAGGTTAAACAAAGACATACAAACATCCAGTCCAACCAACTCAGCAATACCCACATTTCCTGCCTAAGACCGAGGCCACACTCTTTGTGCTGCAAACCCTGTCGTTTTTGGGGATTGGAGCGAATGCGAATCCCACCAAAAATGGGATTCGCAATGTGCTCTAATCCGATCACGTGTTAAAACTTGCTGTTGTGGCTTAGTCCTAACGATTGATCCAGAGGAAGGCTAAAAAAACACCAGAATTATAAAGGGGGGGGGGGGAATTCCTTCCCGACTCCAAGGGCCACAGTTATATAGGCATGGTAACACTTGCAAAAAGCGATTGTTGATTAACAATAACGATTGTAAATTACCGATAACGTGATTGTAGATTTACGATCTCTATAGAATAACATTGCAGTAGTTTACTACCGCATGGTATTCTACGACCGATCTTACGGCGTAACTGTAAGTGTGCTGTACATTATCAGAATGCGCAGTATCGCTAAATTGCAATACTGCGCGTTTGCAAATAGGGCCCCAAGTGGCAATTGGAAATATCCCTTGATCAACTCCAACTTTAGGTATAAATACCAGTAACAGGCAACATTCTCTGTTTTTAGAAACTCATACAGCTTTTTTTTTTTTTTTTTAAACTATCCAATCAAAAAGCTCCAAGTCTTACCTTTTTGCATCACGTTTTCAGAACAAATTTGAATACACAGAGTTATTATAGAAAGTTAGGGGGCTTTACATGACAAAGGACAATCAGGGAGATTCAATAAATGTTCTTATCGTTTAGAATGGTGCTAATTTTCCCCAAACCAATCAGATCTTATTTAACATTTGTAAGCTTACATCTGATTGGTTGGTGCAAAATTAGCACCATTTTAAACGATAAGAACTTTTATTGAATAACCCTGAATGTTTGGATCACATCCTTGTTGCTGTCATCAGCAAAAGCACAGCTGCAATCACAAGTAACATTAACACAGTTCCAGCTGGGAATTGGTTTCTTTAAGGGTTGCAAAATGGAAATGCGGAAGTGGTCACTAGAAATGGAGGTCAGAGGGATAGTGTTTTAGCATATCCACTTTACACAAGTGAATCACATTAGCAAATGAGAAATGCGCTTACATGTATCTAAATGCCACGCGAAGTTCAGAACCAGCTGGTAATTTGTTGCTATAAATTAATGTAAACAGTTGAAATATTAAATGAGTATTACCAATCATATAGATACATCTCTTTCCAAAATATACTGTATATACACACTTACATGCAAACTCAGGTTTATTCTATGGGTCAAAAAGCCTGTAGCACATATGCAAAAAAGTCCTAGGTCACTGGTTGTATCTGAATTAAGGTCAATTGAAAGCTGCAGCTTTAAAAATACAATCGCCATATTTCTTTTCCCCTAAGCCCTTCAAAGAGCCTACCCTAGTAATTTTAAAGTTGCTGACATTTTGTTTCTTTTAAGTTGAATAGTAATCTCCGCCCCTTTGAGATTTCCCCCTTGCTCCTGATTTGTTCGCCGTGCGCGTGCATGACGTGCATCATTGACGTCCATGCGTGCGCAGACGTGTACGGCAAGATGACGTCACGTGCGCCGTCTCACATGTCTCACACAGCCCATGGAGCTACCAGGCACTTGAAACTAAGGTTATCAAATCAGGAGCAAGGGGGAAATCGCGCAGTGGCGGAAATAACTATTCAACTGAACAGAAACAAAATGTCAGCAACTTTAAAACTACTAAGGTACCGTATATACTCGAGTATAAACCGAGGTGTTTAGGTTTTAAAAATACCTTTAAAACGTGGCCTCAGTTTATACTCGGGTCATACGAATAGGAGAAGTGGAGAATAGAAGTGCCAGTAGCCTACCTGTAGCAGACCATTCGGCAATGCAGAAAGGAAACCCGGAGCAGTCAGAGGCGCAGGTACTAGGCGCAGGCACGTTGGGGACGTAAGTTACGCACGTCCCGCACGTACCACTTACGCAGCGCCTCCTGACTGCACCGGACTGACAACTGATGCCCTTGGCAGCCCCATTGCTCAGGCGGATCCGCTCCACGTAGAAGCTGATGGGCGGTATAGGATGGTCTTCCCGGACAGTGCAGAGACTGGAAGGAGGGGATGTTCCCGCAAGGTGGGACTAGATTGGGTTCAGCAGCAGCAGAGCCTGTGAGCCCTCTTCAGACTAAAGTAAGAAAAAACTTATGTATGGGGGGTTTAGAGGTGGGCTAGTACCATAGGTCTGTGCAGAGTAGGGGTGGGGGTTGGGTTAATTTGAGGCACCATGAATAAAGGCATTTACTGTAATGATGTTGTGAAACTGATTTATTTTATTATGTGAGCTTGCCACTCCAGAAAGCATGCTGGGATTTGTAGTTTACAAACATCTGGAGTTCCATAGAATACTTGGTTACTGCATTCTGCAATTTTTATGGTACCAAATATTGAACATTAGTGTTCATATTTTCTACCCTCGGTTTATACTCGAGTCAATTGTTTTTACTCCTTTTTTCAGGTAAAAATTGGTACCTCGGTTTATACTCAGGTCGGTTTATACTCGAGTATATACGGTAGGTTCTGGAGGGGCTTATTGGAAAACAAAATATGGCAAATGTATTTAAAGCTGCAGCTTCCAAATGACCTTAACTTCATTTTACAATGTACGGTACTTATCCTTTAATAATTTAATTTATTTTGTAGTAGCCTGGGTTGATGTGCAATGGTTATACCACCAAGCCCCTAATCACCATAAGAGCATGTATTATCTTAGAATTGTCCAACCCCAAAACTATTATCCCCCCAACTACTGGCCCCACCATGTAGTGTAGTTTAATCCTTACCTCACATCCCAGCTCCATCTGGTTCTCCTGTAGTCCCCCCCCAAAGTCCCAAAAACTGCCCACCAGGAGGCTAGCAGAGTCCATATAGGACTCTGCCTGCTACCTGGCCTCCGGGAGAAGTTTGGCATGTGTACTGCAGCCATTCTCCCCCTCCCTGCCCCTCCCTCTCCCTCCCATTCTGCTATCCCTCCCCCTAGCATAAAACCCCTTTAATATAGCCTTCCCCGTGTTTCCCAGCCCCAACCGCATAATTTTTATTTTTAGAAAGCTCCCCAAACTCTTACTTACCTCTCCTCTTTCCTCCACTGCACTGAATGACCAGCAGCCGCGTTCGTGATTGGCTGCCGCTCAGCCAATCACAGACGCGACTGCCGGTCCCGCCCCTCTGCTTGCATTTCCTCGCAAGCAGAGGGCCGGGAGCGCGGCGGAGGAAAGAGGGGAGGTAAGTAGAGTTTTGGGGGGGTTTCTAAAAGTAAAAATAATGCAGTTGGGGCTGGGGGACCAGGGGGAAGGCTATATTAAAAAATAGAATTAAGGGTGGACATACCCTTTAACAAATATAAAAATCTACATGCAAGTACCATTTTATAATATGTATGGCTACAATGAAACTGTTGCAGCCATTATTTTAAAGTGTTCAGTTTTAAAAGGCTTTAACCCTGTATTGATTACTTCTCAGAATTCCGTCAAATTAAAAATCTACGGTAATCCTTTGTGTTCTCTGGGACTCCACAGGTTCCACATAAAAAAAAAAGGGGTGCTAAAAGTTTAACCTTCAAAACCAATGAAAATATAAAAGGGCATCCACAGGTTATAAAATTCGAACACACCCCTCCGGCTATTCTACAATGACAAACTTTAGCATGCCATATACGGGAGGATTTACCCACTTACATTTTCATCAGCATTGATGCACAGTCAATGCTACAATTCATGCAAGATTCTTTAGAAATTTAGGGGCGGTTTCCCGAAAGACAGCTTTTTCAGTCTTAAAGCAGTTTGCGCCGATGCACCAAGGGTTAGTGTGGCTTTAAGAGCAAATGTACCTGTGTTCTTTGAAATGGTGGCTCCCCAGTCAAAACATGTTTTAGAAACACACAGACATATTTTGTTTCTATTATGTTCTTAGCAAAACTTAAGATACATGTACTAATATCTACGTTTGCATAAAAATTGCATTGAAATCCCTCATCTGTGTTAGGGAGAGGGAGGATCTCTGTGCTGTCAGCTTCTAGGAAGCAAAGCTGCAGATACCTTGTTATAAAGGATAATTAAACTCACCTCCTCCTCGCTTCCTCCATGGCAGCATAGTACCCAGGGTTAGGACCTAAATTCCTCACCCTGGGTACTTTCCCTAACTCCTGCACTACTTATGGAAAATCTGCTTTGGCGATTGCTCCATTCCTCCGCTCTTCCTGTTTCATTGACAGATCGTGATTGCAGCCAATAGGAAGATACTCTCTGATTTTAGGTCCTCACCCTGGGTACTATTCTGCCATGGATCGGGGAAAAGTTGAGTATAATTGTTCTTTAATCTGCACTACAAAGCATGTGATGTGTACTGCAGACACTTAGCTGGGAGGCAAGTTAATTTCATACATCACCCAGTAGCCACACCAATATTAGAGATGAGAAACAGCTGTATGTTTGCAATTGTGAATGTTGTCTGGAGACTTTGGTTCCCCTGTGCATTATCTGTCATCCAACCTGCGAGATCAACAAATGATGCTGACAGGAGCTGGCACACATGCAAGATTGTTGGCCAAAGTGATAGGCCGTCAGCCATGCATATAAAGTGTGTACAAGACTTTTAAGTTTGTCCTAACAATCTTTACAGACAGTACACTAAACTAGGTATTTTCAATCATTTTAGTTAGACAATAAAAGGTATTATTTTATATCCAAGATGTCTTCACTTTCATCAATGGCTAACATGGTACAATTCTCTACTAGTACACTAAACTACTACTTTCCAAATGTGTGGTCTTCTGCTTAATACCAGCAGCTTTGCCAAATGCAAAGCATTTGATACACCATTGAATGTGATCAGGAAATGAGTAATGTGCACCATGCATTTTACTCCCTGTAAAGATCTGCTGGAGCACAGATCAGTAGCACACACCACACACTTCTATCGACTTGCTCTTTCTCTCCTCCTAGCCATAGAGAGCAGAGATGCCTTATCTTTTATTACTTACTGATACCACCTGCTGGCTGGAGGTGGTCTATAAGGAGCCTTGGTGTATATGTCCATTATAATACACATTATGTCCTGTGTAGTAAACAGAAACTTTGTTTTGATTGGCTAAGACTGCCACATATTTTACAAACAGCACATCATTGTATGTTATACTGACAATACCACTTCCTTTCAGTATTTACATGGGTGTGGTTTAACCTCCCGTTTTAACTATTAAAATAAGAATCTCATCTCTACAAGTAAGTTTGTATATTATGTCTTAAAACTAAAGTCAGTGCTATACTTTATATACATTTATTGATGGTCATTTAAAGGGCATGTCCACCCCCAAAACTATAATCCCCCCAACTACTGGCCCCACCATGTAGTGTAGTTTAATCCTTACCTCACATCCCAGCTCCATAGGGTTCTCCGGTAGTGCCCCCCCAAAGTCCCAAAAACTGCCTACCAGGAGGCTAGCAGGTCCATATAGGACACTGCCTGCTTCCTGGCCTCCCGGAGATTTTGGCCATGCGTACTGCAGCTCTTCTCCCCCCTCCCTCTCCCTCCCTCTCCCTCCCTCTCCCTCCCTCTCCCTCTCCCTCCCTCTCTCGATTCCCTCCCCCTAGCATAAAATGATTTATATAGTATATTCCCCAAGGGCTCCCAGCCCCAACCGCAATATTTTTACCTTTAGAAAGCTCCCCAAACTTTACTTACCTCTCCTCTTTCCTCCGGCGAAGTGAGCTGCCGGCAGCCGCGTCCGTGATTGGCTGCCGCTCAGCCAATCACAGACGCGGCTGCCGGTCCCGCCCCTCTGCTTGCATTTTCTAGCAAGCAGAGGGCCGGGAGCGCGGCGGAGGAAAGAGGGGAGGTAAGTAGAGTTTGGGGGGCTTTTTAAAAAAATAAATTATGCGGTTGGGGCTGGGAGCCCATGGGGATTACAATATAAAAAAAAAAAAATTCGGGTGGACATGCTCTTTAAATGGTAATAGTGAGATATTACACACATACATATACAGCCTTCTTTATGCAATATCCTATACCCCCCACCTCATTTGAAGCTTATATATCTCCTGGGTCTTGAATTCAACAGTCAGAATTTATTCAGTGTAAAACGCCAACATCAAAGTTTCGGCCGACATCTTGGCCGACATCCTGATGGCGGCCGAAACGCGTTGATGTTGGCGTTTTACACTGAATAAATTCTGATTGTTGAATTCAAGACCCAGGAGTGCTTCCACATTTGTCTATTGCATACGTGTACCTTTTGGTAAGCACCCGGGCATCCCGTCGGATTGGGCGAGGAGTGCTACCTTCACCTCAACATATATCTATACTAGCGAAAGTGTGCCCGTTGGTGCACAGTGGGAAATATATGGGTGTATGTTTAGCTATATGTGGATACAGATGATATAAAATCTTTATACACACTACTATAAAATTTAGGGATTTGTACAAAAAAAATAAATAAAGGCAAGATGTTAAAAATAAAAGAAATCCTATGAAATCTTGGTTCTATTAGTCTCACATCCCCTAAATGAATATTTTGATCTATTTATTGTAACATTCAATAGTGTTATAGTTCAGTAGAAACACCACAGTGAAATACAATTGTTGTGCAGAGCTTGAATCAATCCCCCTTAAATTTCCAACCAATAATAGATCAATAGGAGATCCTTTAGATCATTCTATAATTAAAGTTATCAAATGGTCTTTCAATACTCACCCTCCCTATTAACTCACAGCTGTCACCAGGGATTCTGTTAGAGAGGGATCACTATTGGTCAATGTGTTAGAGAGGGATCACTATTGGTCAATGTGTTAGGAGGGATCACTATTGGTCAATGTGTTTAGAGAGGGTCACTATTGGTCAATGTGTTAGAGAGGGATCACTATTGGTCAATGTGTTAGAGAGGGATCACTATTGGTCAATGTGTTAGAGAGGGATCACTATTGTAATGTGTAAGGAGGATCACTTTGGGCATGTGAAGAGAGGGATCACTATTGGTCAATGTGTTAGAAGGGATCACTATTGGTCAATGTGTTAGAGAGGGATCACTATTGGTCAATGTGTTAAGGAGGGATCACTATTGGTCAAGTGTACAGAGGGATCACTATTGGTCAATGTGTTAGCAGAGGATCACTATTGGTCAATGTGTTACGAGGGATCACTATTGGTCAATGTGTTACAGAGGGATCACTATTGGTCATGTGTTACAGAGGGATCACTATTGGTCAATGTGTTACAAGGATCACTATTGGTCAATGTGTTACAGAGGGATCACTATGGTCAATGTTGTAGAGAGGGATCACTATTGGTCAATTGTTAGAGAGGGATCACTATTGGTCAGTTGTTACAGAGGGATTCACTATTTGGTCAGTGTGTTACAGAGGGATCACTATTGTCATATGTTAGAGAGGGATCACTATTGGTCAATGTGTTTAGAGAGGGATCACTATTGGTCAATGTGTTGAGAGGATCACTATTGGTCAATGTGTTAGAGAGGGATCACTATGGTCAATGTGTTAGAGAGGGATCACTATTGGTCAATGTGTTAGAGAGGGATCACTATTGGTCAAGTGTTAGAGAGGGATCACATTGGTCAATGTGTTAGAGAGGGATCACTATTGGTCAATGTGTAACGAGGGATCACTATTGGTCAATGTGTTACAGAGGGATCACTATTGGTCAATGTGTTACAGAGGGATCACTATTGGTCAATGTGTAAGAGAGGGATCACTATTGGTCAATGTGTTAGAGAGGGATATCACTATTGGTCAGTGTGTTACAGAGGGATATCACTATTTGTCAGTGTGTTACAGAGGGATCACTATTGGTCAATGTGTTAGAGGGGATCACTATTGGTCAAGTGTTAGAGAGATCACTATTGGTCAATGTGTTAGAGAGGGATCACTTATGGGTCAAAATGTTTTTAGAGAGGGATCACTATTGGGCATGTGTTACAGAGGGATCACTATTGGTCAATGTGTTATAGAGGGATCACTATTGGTCAATGTGTTAGAGAGGGATCACTATTGGTCAATGTGTTAGAGAGGGATCACTATTGGTCAATGTGTTAGAAAGGGATCACTATTGGTCAATGTGTTAGAGAGGGATCACTATTGGTCAATGTGTAAGAGAGGGATCACTATTGGTCAATGTGTAAGAGAGGGATCACTATTGGTCAATGTGTTAGAGAGGGCATACTATTTGTCAATGGTTACAGAGGGATCACTATTGGTCAATGTGTTAGAGGGATCACTATTGGTCAATGTGTTAAGAGGGATCACTATTGGTCAATGGTTTACAGAGGGATCACTATGGTCAATGTGTTACAGAGGGATCACTATTGGTCAATGTGTTACAGAGGGATCATATTGGTCAATGTGTTACAGAGGGATCACTATTGGTCAATGTGTTACAGAGGGATCACTATTGGTCAATGTGTTACAGAGGGATCACTATGGTCAAGGTGTAAGAGAGGGATCACTATTGGTCAATGTGTTAGAGAGGGATATCACTATTGGTCAGATGTGTTACAGAGGGATATCACTATTGTCAGTGTGTTACAGAGGGATCACTATGGTCAAATGTTAGAGAGGGATCACTATTGGTCAATGTGTGTTAGAGAGGGATCACTATTGGTCAATGTGTTAGAGAGGGATCACTATTGGTCAATGTGTAGAGAGGGATCACTATTGGTCAATGTGTTAAGAGGGATCACTATTGGTCAATGTGTTGAGAGGGATCACTATTGGTCAATGTGTACAGAGGGATCACTATTGGTCAATGTGTTACAGAGGGATCACTATGGTCAATGTGTTACAGAGGGATCACTATTGGTCAATGTGTAAGAGGAGGATCACTATTGGTCAATGTGTTACAGAGGGATCACTATTGGTCATGTGTAAGAGAGATCACTATTGGTCAATGTGTTAGAGAGGGATATCACTATTGGTCAGTGTGTTACAGAGGGATATCACTATTTGTCAGTGTGTTAGAGAGGGATCACTATTGGTCAATGTGTTAGAGAGGGATCACTATTGGTCAATGTGTTAGAGAGGGATCACTATTGGTCAATGTGTTAGAGAGGGATCACTATTGGTCAATGTTAGAGAGGGATCACTATTGGTCAATGTGTTAGAGAGGACACTATTGGTCAATGTGTTAGAGAGGGATCACTATTGGTCAATGTGGTAGAGAGGGATCACTATTGGTCAATGTGTTAGAGAGGGATCACTATTGGTCAATGTGTTTAGAGAGGGAATCACTATTGGTCAATGTGTGTTAGAGAGGGATCACTATTGGTCAATGTGTTAGAGAGGGGGATCACTATTGGTCAATGTTTAGAGAGGATCACTATTGGTCAATGTGTACAGAGGAGATCACTATTGGTCAATGTGTTAGAGAGGGATCACTATTGGTCAATGTGTTAGAGAGGGATCACTATTGGTCAATGTGTTTAGAGAGGGATCACTATTGGTCAATGTGTACAGAGGGACACCTATTGGTAAAGGTTACAGAGGATCACTATTGGTCAATGTGTTAGAGAGGAATCACTATTGGTCAATGTGTTACAGAGGGATCACTATTGGTCAATGTGTTAGAGAGGAATCACTATTGGTCAATGTGTTAGAGAGGGATCACTATTGATCAATGTGTTACAGAGGGATCACTATTGGTCAATGTGTTACAGAGGGATCACTATTGGTCAATGTGTTACAGAGGGATCACTATTGGTCAATGTGTTACAGAGGGATCACTATTGGTAAATCTGAGGTCCTATAAATAACCCAGACTATCCTGTCATGTTTCAGTCTTATTACATTTATCAGTTCAGGACACAGGTTCATGGCTTCTATGGGGTCTATTGGTTAAATAATATAATAAACCATTAACAAACTCACTTCAATGTCTCTGAGAAATGGGCATGGAGATGTTTTCCTTTCAGTCCCCCTATCATATAGATATCCCTCCTTGTCCAACAATCAGCAGCTCTCCTTTTTGTCTATTGAGAGGGGAGGGGTGGGGTGGAGTTAGGTGAGAGTGAGAACAATGTTTTTACTAAGACTGTCACATGTTTTACAAAGAAGAAGTGACATATAAGTCTTGCAACTTCCTACTAACACTTCCTACTTCCCTACTAACACTGAGAAAATGTTTTGATTCGCTAACCCTGCTGTCAATCTAATAATAAGCACACCATTGGATACAACACTAAAAGGGAAGTGAGAAATATGTTCCTATGTAAGCTTCCATTGCCTCCTTGTAAAACTTCCTGGGGTGTGGCTTAACAGTCCATTTTGAAGATACCATTACAAAACAGGAGTGGGGACTACTAAGTATTTTATTTATTTATATATTTTGCCTTATTTACTTTTCTATATACTTTAATGTTATTACTACATACTTGTTAATATTGATGTAACTATTTATTTAGTGCTTAAACAAAACACTGTCCCTATGTATATTACTTTTACCCACCCCCACCAACATAGTACCTCCGAAAAACCCAATGTATTCCCCATAAAATTATAAATTTATTTATATAATATAAGGGATATATATATAATATATTTAATTAGAAACGTATATAAATACTTGATTTTATCAGCTATACTAAAGAAACTGCTTTTTTATAGTATAGTTTTGGTACACGCAAAGGCAGAAAACTAAGCTTCTTGTATCAGATTTTTTTAATATGACTGTACATATGTGTTTCATTAGTTATTGCAATAGTACTATGCAATGTAGACTGTAAGTAGTATATCCAGAGACTAATGATCAGTATTCTTGTACTGAGGGTAATATGTGTAACCAAAAGCAGTGGTTACTGAACTAGACTGTAAGAGAAGACCAGTTTTGAATGCTGTCTAGAACAGCTACTGCATTTATTGCTTTCAGCTATCTGCATTGCCGAATTCTTTGCACCAGCAAGAATCATCATAAGTCAGTTTATCCAGTAGTTTAAAGGATAACTGTATTGCCTCAATGCATTTTTTTAAAAAACTGCTTTCAAAAGAGTACAGGTATGCAGCCCTCCCTATGTTTTTTTCCTGATTTCGATCTTCTCTCTGCCTTCAATTAGCCACACTGTGAAGGGGGTGTAACAATTCTGTCTGCCTGTAACTGTCAATCAAAACTAGCAGTGAGAAAACACTACTCCACCCATCCTTGATCAGCTTGATTATGTAGGCTGTATCCTAGCAACCGAACAGTTCAAGTTTGTTTGACTGGCAGAAGAGGAGGAGAGAGGTTGTAACAGACATTCCCACCAGCCAATGACAAGTGATATGTTAATCATGGCCCTGGGCCGTCTAGGAGGCAGGCTTTTAGCACTCAACTTTGCTTTGTGATATCTAAGGGTAGGCAGCATGGTTGTAAATGAGAGTAAGCGATTACAGCTGCTGGAAGTGAGGACATGTAATGGGGGAGATGTTGTTTTTTGTCGTATAGTTGTCCGAAGTTAAACAATTTCTTTCTCAGAACAAGCGAAATAGTTTCTCCTTTTACCTCCCTTTCTTAAATAAAACTGAATAGCACAAAGTGGTTTTAACCAGTGGAGATACCCTTAAAAGAAGAAATAAACCCACATTATTCTAGTCTTTAAAGGGCATGTCCACCCTCAGATTAAACACTATCCCACCCCTAAATGCTATATTTATTTGTTAAAACAATCCTAACAATACTGGAACTGCAAGCAGGGGGCTGGACCTGCAGCCGCACTCAGCCAATCACGGACGCGGCTGCAGGCATTACAGGAAGCCGGGGTAATGAAGTAAAATAAGTAGTGTTCGTATGGGAAGGGAGAGAAAAAAGGGAGGGAGAGGGAGGGCTTCACTGAGCATGACAGAATTATCCTGGAGGAGAGGCAAGAGGCAGAGACCTTTTGGGACACAGCCAGGCTCCTGCTCTTCCCTTTTTTGGACTTTGAACAGACATTGCAGGGCAGCCATTTGGAGCAGGGATGTAAGGTAAGGATTTTTCAAAACTACACAGTGGGACCAGTAGTGGGTTAAAATATAGTTTTGGGGGTGGACATTCCCAAATGAACACCAATCTACCTATATAAAGCAGAAATCTTGTATGTATGTGCTCACCACAAAGCCACACCCCTGAATGACTCCACATAACGGCGGCGCCCTCTGAAAGGGACAACGCCCATGAAGTCCAGTTTGACCAATAAAAAGCCTGCACGTCACTTGCAGAGTGCGATTCCCCAATGCAGCAACTCAGACACAGAGTCCACTTCAGTGACACAACAACAGTGTAATGTACAGCTACACAACTCAGAGAGCTGCACATACAGAACAACAGCTTCTATAATAGAGGGAACCACACATTTCCCTTAGGGCTTAGGCCACACTAGCGCAACTTTTTTTGCGTTTGCGCATGTGAATTTTGCTAACATTGCAATCGCGGCAACGCATGTGATTGTGTTTCCATTTGCGATACGCAATCGCATGCGATTTTTTTTATCCCAAAATGAGAAATCGCATGCGCAAACGCACACGCAATCGGCACAGCGTGGCCGTACCCTTAAGGTCTGTAAGACATCACAATTTGCTCCTGGAAGGTTTTAAATATTAGCCTGGAAAGACTGTGTTGCTAGCGGTGATATGAACCACATTTGCAGTTATTGTCATGCTAAGAAATTTAAAGCAGATCCTCCTGGAATGTGACCACGCCCCCAGATATTGCTGTCACGGCGACACCCCCAAACATCACGATCATGATCAAGATAACTGCCATGCATTGCAACCATGACCCCAAATGTTGTGACCAAGCTACCAGATATTATGGTCTGCCCCCATACATCATGGCCACACCCCCAAACATCCCAGGTCTGTTCCCAAATCACACCCACATACACAAACATCCTGTCCATGCCCCCAAACATCACAGGCACACCCCCAAACACAACAACCATGCCCCTAAATGGCATGGCTACTCCCACGCTTTAAAACAGCGTGGCCATGCCCCCAAATATCGTGACCACCAAATGTCATGTCCAAGCCTCCTGGACACCACAACATCACAGATATGACCCAGACTGTCCACACCCTAGAATGTCGTGCCACCACCCACCGCAACATCGCAGACATGTCCCATCCACCTATTCAAACCAGGATGGTTGGGGGGTATGGAGTGGACTACTAGCACCAGACACACACTGCCCCACATGTCATACACTTCAACAGACAGTTACAACTAAAAAAACAAAGTTATCATGGCACTTTCAATTCGGACCAGAAACTTTATTGATTGGGATCTAATAGTCCATATAAAGTCATCCTTGAGCAAGGATAAAGTGTTAAAGTGCAAACAAGGTGACATACTGCTAACAAATGTGCAAAAAATTGAGCATGCTTAATAAAAACACACAGCGCTCAGACAGCGCAACAGAATAAACTTCACATGCTTCAGAGACACTGATGCCTGTCAGTAAGTCAAGTGCTGCGATATTCAGTTGCAATCAACATGTTTTCCCAACGGCAAATTCCATGTAGCATGTTCATGGGTAGGTTCACCAAAACATTTGTATATTTTCGATCCAAGTGAAAAAACTGATAAAGTTGTATATAAGGTTTTGCAATAAACATATGTGCTATACCTCCTTCAACTCATAACTATAAAATACATGACGTACATGTCTCTCCCATCTAAGCCAAACACATACCTGCACGTAAAAAATACTTTACCCACATGTATACATGGGCAACGCTGGGTACAACTGCTAGTGAACTATAAAATACTACTCCAGTAAATGGTATAAAAGGTAATGTCCACCCCTAATAAAAAATGTTAATATGTGATTCAGGGCCCCCCAAAACCCAGTTCTGTTTTTCTTAAAGTTTAAACAATGTTCCCAGAGTGAGAAATTATACTTACTACCTCCACAATCCACTGCCCTGGCTCACTGCTACTTCCTAGTAAGGCTGTGACAGTTATGTCACAGTCAATTGCTGACTGCCATTACCGGATAAGCCTCCACTGCTGCTGCTCGTGAACGGAAAAGTTATTTTAGCAGCAGCAGAAGAGAAGGAGCAAGCGGCGGTGGATTATGAAGATTGTAAGTATAATTTCTAAGCAAAACGGAACTGTAACATATTGCTTTGTAACTTTTAGATAGACAACAAGGTTGGACTAGATGTATGCATGTTATATTATGCATACCTTGTTATTCTGCATATTATCTTCCATTTTGAAAAATCAGTTGAATTTATACCCTTGCTATTCCCTGCGGTTGACATTTGTGAGCTGACATTCCAGGTTCTGTAAACGGCTCTTCTTCCCAGAATGCACCCCTACCATGGAGTGTTCCAAACAGCAATTTCTACTGTTTGGCTGTTAGATGGGACAAACATGTTCATATCTCTACTGAGCAACTAAATTAACCCAGGCGCTGGATCAAGGGCAAGACCATAATGGTCTCTATTAGAGGTCCTGCAAACAGGAAGTTAGTATTTCAGAAGCATTTATTAATACACAGAGAAAATGCTGGTTAAGGTCAGTAGGATGGAAAAATACTTATTTTTCTCTTAAAGGACAACAATATCAAAAAAATAATATCACCCATATTACATGTCCACAGTTTCAGAAGCTGAAGTCACTTACATTTACAACTTTGCTGCCCTCCCTTAGATATCACACAGCAAAAATGTGGCCCAGGGCTGTAGTTAACACAGCACTTGTCATTGGCTGGTGGGAATGTTTCTCCTCCTACTCCTCTGCCAGTCAAACTTGAAATGTCCTATTGCTGGGATACAGCTGACATAATGAAGCTGAAGGGTGGGTGAAGGTGTGTTTTCTCGCATGCCAGCTTTGAGAGACAGTTACGGTAAGCTGGGTACACACAACAAATTTTTGAGAAATGACAGATAAGATCTGCAAGATCTGTCTGTAATTTTTCAAAGTTCAGGATACACACAGTCCCCTGAGCCTTCGGGACTGTGTGTTTCCCTCAACCGCAGCATACTCCCCTATAGGGAGACTACTGTGGCCGAGGGAAATTCTCGTTCTTTCCCAAATGACCACAAGGCGGGAATGTTCGAAAGATGCTACACATACTGCCGATAAAGCCCTGATACCATCGGATCTGAGTTAGAGGCAGACAGAATTGTTAAGCCCCCTTCACAGCATGACCGGTAATTGAAGGCAGAGAGGTTTGAAATCAGGAATAATATGTATGGGAAGGGCTGCATACCTTTTTTCTTTTTAAAGCAATTTTAAAAAATACATTATCCTTTAATGGTATATGTATTTGCACTGAACTTGTAACCCCCCTAAAAAAAAGGACAAGATAACTGGATGTATGAGTCTGGCCACAGCTTCTGAACTTAGTCACATGATCCCTTGTCTATTCTGGGATGTAAGAGAATTGGCTAAAACCATTAGTGGTTCCTGCAATTCCTGCAATAGATTATGAATGGGCAAGTGTGATTAACATAATGGTCACTGACCAAACTGTATGATACTGAAATGCTGGAAAAGAAAGCACAAAGCTCATTTTAGTAAGGTAAATTTCAATGCATCCACATCAAAATGAGAGATCAGACAAGGGTTACTGCTTTGTATCTCTGCCTTTTGATTCAGTGTTGTTCTGAATCTATAATTTTCCTTTAACTTTACATCAAACAGAGAAATCTTTGTGTGATTTAAGTCTAAATACACTGTTTACATTCACACAAACGTTTATCCCCTACTTATTCAAGCCCTCCAATAAGCAGATTAGCAAACATTAGATTTTTTTTTTTTGCTGAATATAGAATTTAAGCACATCAGTGTAAGTGTATCATCAAATAAAATAATAACAAATGCTTTCACAATGAGCAGAAATCAACATTAATGGAGTCAAAGCAGAGTAATAAGTCAAGAAAGTCTGCAAGAAAAGCAGAGGTGCCTAGAGGCTTACCGCACAGAAAGGCAAGCTGTGTGGATAATGGGTAGGGGGAGGGACAGGCAATATGGTAGGAACTTACAGATACAGTATTGAGAGCAAAATAATAAAAAATATAAGGAAATGGAGATGGGGATGATTCAGACATCCAGACTTGATGGAGGGGGTTAAGAATGAGCCAACCAATGGGATCAATGTTTGAAATAGGCCAAACAGATGTGCAGAATGGAAGAGGAGGCAGGGATTTTTCAATAATTGGATGGGAGGGAGTTGTCAGACCTGCAGAAAGACTAGAAGGACAAACAGACTTGCACAATATAGCCAAACAATGATGTAGCATAGCTATGGGCACACTGGGTAAATATAGGGCAAAAAAGATCAATAGATAAGGTAGGAAACCGAGTAAAATGAACAAGGAAAAAGATAAAACAGATTTACAGACATCACCGTCCAAGGGAAGGCAGACAGACTGTCAGACACACATGGCGACAGGGAGGTCACAAAAAGTCAAATAACAATCACAGTATAGTGCAGCCAACTGCAGAGTGGACACATGATAAGCAGAGAGCTACTGGCCCTTTGTAGGATTCCTAATAAGAGACAGAATTGATTTGAACACTTCATGAGAGGTCGGTCTCAGTAACAAACCAATTATGGGGGCAGTATCAGTTTATAACTGAGGAGCATATACAAGAAGGGGTAGTTAAGGAACTAAAGTTACTGAGATGGGATATAAGGTTATTGCTGAGGGGTTGGTAAGGATACTGTGTTACAATAAGGGGTATGGGTATCAGGTTATTGCTTAGGCTTGGTGGAGGTAAAACATTACAACTGAGGGCAGGTAGCAGTTACAATAAGGTGTTGTTTTATGTCTCACAAAAAAAGGACAAGCCAGAATCTTCAAAGATGCTGCTCTAAACACATCCAATGTATGCAGATACATTTCAGTTTTTCAACACAGCCCTGTCTGCTTGTTAAAGTCCCATTTAAACCTATTTTACATGCATTGATCTACATTAGTTAAACAATGTCTTGTGCACAAAACATGCAGAATAGTTTCTAATAGGAAACAGATGTATATTAGTGTAGTAAGAGCTTTAAAAAGAGTAAGGTAAACTATGATTGACAACATTTCTTTCATATGATGATCATTCATAACCAGCATAATAGTCACAACTGTCAAACAGTTATACATAACAACTAAACATCACAGGTAAGTGATTTCAAGCTATGCCTGAAGGGTAATAATAATAGTTCTATTATTAATATTTAGTTATAAAATGTAGTTATAATAGTTCTAGGTAATATCATAGTTCTATTGGGGGCAGTCAGGTTACAATAAGGAGTAGGTGGGGCATCAGGGTATTGCTAAGGGGTAGGTGTTATCAAGTTACAATAAGAGGTAGGGATGGGGTATCATGTAACAAACAATAAGAGGTAGGGGTGGGGTATCATGTAACAATATGAGGTAGGGATGGGGTACCATTTTACAATAAGAGGTAGAAATGGGGATTCATTTTACAATAAGAGGTAGGAATGGGGAATCGTGTTGCAATAATAGTTAGGAAGTCTTATGTTACAATAAGAGTTAGAAATGGCTTGAGGTTACAATTAGAGGTAGGAAGGGGTACTAGATTAAAACAAGGGATAAGATTGGGTATCAGGTTTACAACAAGAGGTAGAATGTGGTATCAGGTTACAATAAGGATTAGGAAAAGGGTATCAGGTTAAAATAAAAGGTAGGAAAGGGTATTGTGTTACAATAAGAGGTAGGAAAGGGTATTGTGTTACAATAAGAGGTAGGAAAGGGTATTGTGTTACAATAAGAGGTAAGTAGGGGTAATAGATTATAATAAGGGATAGGAAATTGTAGCAGGTTATTGCTGAGGGTGGGTAGGGTGTTAGGTTACAATGAAGGGTTTCTGGTTACAATAAAATATAGGCAAGTGGTATCTGGTTATAATAAGTTGTAGGCAATTTAAATTAAAGGTGTTCTAAAGCATAAATGAGCCTGAAAATAATAATGCTGTTCATTACTGAGGGACAGTTAGAGGCAGTGATAAGGGACAGTCAGGAGTAAATGGGGATATTGGTGCGGAACAGTATACATAAAAAAACACAAATGAGAATATTTCCACACCCCGATCAGTAGGGGGTTAAAGGGGGGGCAGTATCCGGTACTTACCCACAGTTCTGTTCCCCAACTCATGTTGGACCTCTGGGAGGTGTGTCAGTAAATATCCGTCCCTTCACCCCAGTCAGTCTCTCCCGCAGTTATAAATCCTCCAGACGTACCCCCACCCGCACAGTCAAAACGTCCAGCCGCAGCCTTTCACCTCCTCCAGGGCGAAGCGGTGCGTACACATACAGAGATGGAGCCCAGAAGGCACAGAGCCTGGAACGCGCGCGCTAGCGACTAGGGAGCGCGCAGGAAAGGGGAGGGGTGTTCGGGAGGGGGTGATGAGGCGGGACTAGTCTGTAACTTGTCACAAGGTTTCTACAATGACAGATCGGAAGGTGAAGGACCTCTGGCTTAGTTGAGCAAAATGGAGGTGCTCATCCGATGAAGGTTCATGTGGTTGTGGGTATCAGCTAATATACAATAACAGCAATATCTGACTAAGCACGATGGGTTTGTACATGACATATGGGTCTCGTTTGACCGGGGTTGAGGTTATTTGTAGTTCCACTACAAATGGAATTCAAAATGTTTCCGTTATTTCTGATTCATGTTACATAGCTTTAAAATACACAAGAGCCATAAATATCCTGTAAATTCTATCCTTAAGTTGTGCTTGTCTATGTCACCAGTTATAATCAGTGCTTAGAAGTTACAGCACTAAGGGGGCAGTGCAGGGAGCAGATCCCCAGAGCTCTGACTTTTTATTGTACAGTAACGCGCCGTGAGCTGGACTTTCACTCTGATTCATAGTCATAGCTGCCCTGGTTCTTAGCTATCATCAATTATAATCGGTGCTTAGCTTTGACATCAGTTATTATTTTTGCTTAGCCAAGTCACCAGTTATAATCTGTGCTTAGTAATCAAGTAGTAGTAGTCAAGTTATAATAAGTACTTAGCTATGTCATCAATAAGAATCGGTGCTTAGCTATGTTGCTAGTTATAATCAGTGCATAGCTATGTGATCAGTTATAATCGCAGCTTAGCTATGTCATCAGTTATAATATGTGGAAATCATACCACTCTCACAACACACTCGCAAAATGTGTCTGTTCCAGGAAACAATGTAGCCACTGATTTAGACTACAAATAAATAAGTAATCACCTTGGGGTTAGATCCTGACCTGTAGCCTAGTGCACCAAAGGCTCATTCTAATCTTTAAATTACTAAATAAGCCCTTACTCGAAGGTGTTTGTGTTTCTGCATGCCTTCAATCCAGTACTTAATTTGCTCAGGCTCATTATCACAGTCTTAATAGACACCACCTTCCATCTGACCAGACCTTTCTATGAGGGCATGCATGTTCAGTAATCACTATGAGACAGCATTGGAAGAGGAAATTTCCCATCATGCAATTCACACATACCATTTGTCACCACTTTAGTTACAGCAAAACTGCACACAGCAGAAGAGTTTATGATAATAAGGCCCATAATTGACAGCTGGAATGTAAGATGTTTCAGATACCTGAAGAAATAAACAAATAAATAGTAATAGATGGGAAGAATTATAGTTTCCAGTAATGGGCAAATTTTAAATAACATTTTTTTCAGTATAGGCGACCTTTAATTTGCAGAAACCAATCAGATGTTAGCTTTTTACTTGGTTAATGCAGTTAAAGAACCTCTTATTGACACATTTATTGCATTAACCCCTTATATAATACTTGGTCCCTATTATTTACACTGTGATGAACTACAGGCCTCCCACCTCTCATGGGAGCTCCAATATTTTGTGTGGATCTCCTGCATACTTGTTAGACCCAGGCAAAATCTTACAAGGGTGGGAAAATTAGGAAGAACTCCAGCAGGCCACCCAAGAGAGGAGAGAGAATAGAGTGAACATGGCATTATACACGGAGTGATGAGTTGATTAGCGGGTCCAGCAGAAGGGAGGGGGGCGACAGGAAAATGGATTTTGCCAAGGTTTGCAATAAAATGGGGGGGACGGGGCACAGGCGATACTTATAAAACAGCGACCTGCCTTCCATCTGGAAGTAGTCTAACTGAAAATGATAATATATGTTTCCAGGAAAACTTGTTTTTTTTGTCAGGCATTCTACAATACAAAGAATTTATTAGTAACTTGGATACTAACTGCAATACTGGCTACACACAGGCAATATCATATCATACCTAATTTTGCAGCAGATACTGATGACATTACATCAAAATTTGCAAAGACAAGATCAGTAATATCAAATCCCAAATAAAATGTATTCTGCTGGTATTGGTAGCTTAATATAATACAAAAGGCTCTGCTCTTTCAGTGGGGAGGTGCAGTGGAATATATCTATATAAAAACTTCTAAACTATATAGTTAAGAGGTTTTTATAAGAATATTTACCACTGCACCTCCCCATTGAAGTCCTCTCGCTTGTGTCAAGTTTTGATAGTAAAGGACTAAACATGGTGATGCATTAGAAAATTGCAATGAATCTCAGCACAACCAGTCGGGCCTATTTCCTATTTTTATTTTCCTATTTCATTGTTAATAAAACGTAATCACAGATTGCAAAACAAGACCAGAGCAGAGAACGCAGAGAATTCGCAGAAGTGGGGTCTCAAAATCTTGTGTAATTATTTTTGCAGCAGTTTAAATCACTATGACAATCTTAAAATGCTTTTCACTCATGTGCTACATGTATTAGCAATGGAATTTTTAAGTCTGAAATCTGGGTCAGCCTGAATCCTTAGCCAAAGCCAACATCCCTGTATATAAAGCATGCTAAGAAGGATAAAGGCAACAAATAGGCATGGCCTAAGCAACCAGGGGACAGGTTTTGTCTTGACAGCTAGTGCACGCGCCTCTCAAAATAACGGTTGGTGGAGAAAAATCCCTGCAAGAAATGACAGTCTTGAATCGCAGCTTATGTTGTTGGCAGCCGGCATAACCATCCTGCAGTAGGAAAAGTGTAAAAACTAGTGCAATGGCTCCCTCTACTGATAATCTAGCTTTACTACAACATTTTTTTTTTTTTTTCATGTTTAAAGGGCAAATACATATGCTTTTAAGAAAAAAAGAGAAGTCATTTTCAATCCCAAAGATCTTAAAGGGCAAGTCCAGCCCCAAAATGAAAACTTACATACAGGTTAATCATCCCCCAAAACCCTAAACGGTAAGGGTGAGGCCACACTGCAATGCACAGGAATCGCGCACAAAATCGCGAGCGTTATTGCACGCGATTCTTGTGCGTTTTGTGCTTTACCAAAACGCAATCGCATGCGCATCGGAAATCGCGGGAATTTTCACGTTCCCGCAATTTCCATTTTAGCGAAAATCGCGAGCGCGAAACGCGTGCACAAACACGCGAAAAACGCACTAGTGTGGCCTAGCCCTTATAGTTTAAAATCTGAAATATATAAGTCTAACCTGAAATCCTGCACAATGTCCTGTTTTACCTGTTTCTGCTTCCTGGTTCTTCCAGGTACTAACTGTCAGTTATGGATTTGACAGTTGACATCACAGCCAATGACTGAATGTTAATCCCCTGTCTGCCTCTTCTGAGCATGCCCAGGCTCAGTACAGGTTTCTAAATTGCTCCCATAGGGATCCCTCTGGAACACATTGACCCAAAGGGATCCCTCTGGAACACATTGACTCATAGGGATCCCTCTGGAACACATTGACCCATAGGGATCCCTCTGGAACACGGCCTCCAGAAGCATAGCAGGCATACAGTAATGAATTCATAGGACAAATCATATATCAACATATTTTAAAGAGGCCATTCTTTCTAAAAGATGTTCTTATGAGGGTGGAGTTGTCCTTTAACCTGCCCATTCAGCAACTGAAATACTAACTTCCTGTTTGCAGAACCCCAAATAGAGACCGTTATGGTCTTGTCCTTGACCCAGCGCCTGGGTTGATTTAGTTGCTCAGTAGAGATCTGAGCTTGTTTGACCCATCCAACAACCAATCAGTAGAAAAACTGTTAGGAACATTCGAAGGAAGTGGTGCATCCTGGGAAGAAGAAGGGCCGTTAGAACCTGAAATGTCAGCTCACTAATGTTAACAGCAGGGAACAGCAAAGGGTATGAAATCAACTGATTTTTCAAAACGGGAGAGAATATGTAGAATAACTAGGTATGCATACATTTTATTATAATAATTAAAATGAGGACGGCTCGGGTGTGAGCTGAAACACATAAACAAAAGATGTTGGGGGTTATTCAATAAAAGTTCTTATCGTTTAAAATGGTGCTAATTTTGCCCCAACCAATCAGATGTTAGCTTTCAAATGTTACATAAGTTCTGATTGGTTGGGGCAAAATTAGCACCATTTTAAACGATAAGAACTTTTATTGATTCTCCCTGGTTGTGTGAATAAATAATCTTTAGTGCACTGATTTCCAGGACTTATTTTATTTATATATATATATATATACGTATAAACATATATAGAGACACTGGGAGACTGGTATAGTGTGGACACAGTCTCAAGGTAACAAAATTGCCTGGTGCCATCAGGAAACATCCAGGGGGGCAATAATAAAATTAGTCTGCCAGCTAGAATATAGAGGGTCTATGTGGAATAAACCTGCAGGTCTGAGAACTGACCCAGGCAATCTAAAAAGCACCTTTGGGCAATCAAAAGCAGCCCATACATATATACGATTTTACTTTCCCGACCGAGTGCTCCCGCGACATTAGACCGATCCTGCAAGAACCGCCTGTCTGTGGCATAGAAAAATGGGAAAGGTGGTTCTGGCAAGATCAAACTAATATTGCATGAGCGCTTGGTTGGATAAGTAAAATCGGATATATGTATAACCACCTTAAATCCTATACAGTATCCTGATTAACATGCAAGGTTCATATTTATTAGTATTTACCACTAACCTATGGGGTTAGGACTTGGGAGCACAGGATACTGATTGAATATACATGTTAGGGAGAGGTGTGGATAGAGGAGCTAAAAGCTCCGCACAGAGTATAAAATGAAATAGAGCCTTCTTATAACAGAAGGTACCTCATATGATGTTGTTATTATAATAGCATTGCCTTAATAATCTAACATATAAACACATATTTCTCACTTAAAGAAATTGGTGGGGACATGCAAAGTATCTTATTGCCTGTGGCAAAGGCAAGTGTCTAGATATAATACAGCCTAATTGTATAGAGCAGGCGTGTTAACTTGTGACCTTTTACGTGTTTGAAAACCACAATTCCCAGCATTCTCTGTTTGCAGTAAGTTTTTTTTAATATCCTGTAGCTAAGGCATCTGTCTAGATCGAATACAGCCTTAGCTTGTGACCTTTCACATGTTTGAAAACTACAAATCCCAGCATTCTCTGTTTTGCAGTTAGTGTCTTCTTAATGAACTTTTCACATGTTTAAAACTACAACTCCCAGCATTCCCTAACTGCACAGAATTCTGGAAAACTTAGTTTTCATACATCCTGGAATAAAGACATTTTCCTGACTTACAGACATTAACAGCCCATGGTCATGCTTTAGCGCTTCCTACCCAAGGGTTTGAACATGCAAGTGATTCATCTGCCCTTCCCTTACATCCATAGCTATTAGACTATTGGATTAGGGAAGCATTATATGGGTCGATTGGTTGGTGCAACCTTAATGCCCACTTTGCGGCGGCAGCGCGAGTACCAGAAGAGGCACTCGTGCTGCCGTTTCAAAGTAATTTACCAGAGGTTGCATGCCTCTTTTTTTTTTTTTTTTTTTAAACTGTTTATTGTGTACAATAAAACAACAAAAAGAAAAGAACATTACATCTGCACATCGGTGTTGTAAATTCTGCATTAGAATTGTAATACAAAGTCAGTGAGATCAAACTAATTACGAATGGGTTGTACAGACATTTTAACCAAGATAACATGGGGTAAATAACATTCAATATATAGTTATATTTCAGGTTACAGAGTTGCAAGGGAATTATATACCAATCGTTTTGGGTGTTTCACATTATAGTTTACATATATACTCGTATTTAAACATGAGTAAGAGGGGGGGGGGGGGAGGAGGGGGGGGGGGGGGGTTCCCCGGCGTGCCGTGTGCCAAGATGATCTTGTTGCTGTCTGTTTGTTTGTATTTATTCATGCCATAGTGACCAGATTGAGTTAAACCTGTCCACTGTGCCTCTTTTAATATAGATGAGTCTGAGCATTGGTAGCATTTTTTGGATGTCCAGGTGAGTATAATGGAGCGCCTGGCATAGAAGAGTGTTTCTCTAAGAAGAGTGAACTGTCGGTTGTTCCAGCAGTCTATTTCTGGGATACCCAGAGTTTAGGATCAGTAGGTACTGTGGATCCGAGTAGACCCGACAGACACGCGGTGACCTTACGCCAGAATTTTTGTATTTTATTACACGCCCATATCATGTGCCAGAAATCAGCATTAATGGTGTGACATTTCGGACATTCAGAACTGAGTGAGGGGGACATTCAAGCTTTTCTTGCCGGGGTTATATATGCCTGGTGTATTATGTAGAATTGCATCAGTCTGTTAGGTGCTGATGGTGATGCTTTAACATGAGATTCTCCCAGTGCTTCCCAGTCTGATTCTGTTAGCGAGGGGATAACTTGAGTCCATTTATGTATTGTGGTATTGGTGTCTTCAGTGAGTTGGGTATTTAGTAACATGGTGTAGGAGTGGGAGATTATGCGGGATTCTCCATATACATTTATTAATCTGATGATGGGATGGGGTTTTACTGGTATAGTTGAGGACTGAAATTCAGAGATAAGACAGTATTTGATTTGCAAGTATCTGAATAGAAAGGTGTCTGGTAGATTGAATGTAGATTTAAAATCAGTGAATGAAATTAGATGTCGGTTTTGAATAATGTGTGAGAATTGGGTGATCTCTTTTCTCTCTAGAATTTGGGTGTCTGGGAAGGAGGCTAAATTGGGAAAATGGAGGTTGTGCCAGAGTAACGATTCTTCGGGTATATCATGGAATGCGATATATTTATTGACTCTTTTCCAGACTTTAAATTGTTGGGAGTGGAGAGAGGTACCTCCCCCAGGTATGGTGATACTGCGTTGTTCTAGAAATACCAAGGGGTGTGTGGGTAGGTAGGTGAATAACAATGGTTCTGCATCATAGAGAGTGAAAGGTGTATTTGTCGGGGGTTCTGGTTGGGGCAACAACCAGGATTTAAAATATTTAAGTTGTGATGCTAGATAGTAGATATGGAGGTTGGGTATTGCTAAACCTGCGGACGTTTTGGGTCCTTGTAGCGCTTTGAGGCGGACTCTATTCCTTCCAGCGCCCCAGAGAAATGGAAGCAACAGGCTGTGTAGTTTTTTAAAGAAGTTGTCCGGGATATAGCTTAGTGTGTGTTGGAAGATATAGAGGAGTTTTTGTAATAGTATGATTTTCACTAGATTAATACGCCCTATGAGGTTAATGGGCAAATTTTGCCATGTTTTAATTTTCTTGCTTACCAAATCTGTCAAGGGGGCAACATTGAGTTTAAAAAATTGTGAAGGGGAGTGTGTGATTTGTATTCCAAGGTATTTAAAGGTATTAGTTATTGGAATTTGGTGTTTGGCAAATGGTGGAATTGTGCACTCTTTATCCAGGGGGAATAGGCAGGATTTATCCCAGTTGATATACAGACCCGAGGGTGGGCCAAATTTTGTTATTATATTATACACAGAGCGGAGAGAGCGGTCCGGGTCGGCTAAGTATATTATCATTTCGTGCATATAGGCTCAGAAGTGAGTGTTGACCGAGATTGAATCCAGTGATGTCTGGGTGTGATCACAGTCTGATGGCTAGTGGTTCAATGGCAATGGCGAAAAGATATGGGGAAAGGGGGCATCCCTGCCTGGTGCCTCTGAAGAGGGGGAAAGTGCTAGATGTGGTGCCGTTTATTCTGATCACTGCTGTGGGATTGGCATATTACAATTGTGTCCATTCGATAAATCTGGGGCCGAAGCCGAACCTCCTTAGACATTCCCATAGGTAAGGCCATTCGATCGAGTCGAATGCCTTTTGGGCATCCAGGGAGAGCATTATTCTTGAGCCGGAGTTGTGGTGGTCTACTTGGGTATGTATTAAGGTTTTCCTAATATTTATGGAGGTTGATCTGCCTGGCATAAAGCCTGTTTGGTCCGGGTGTATTATTTTAAGGATTATTTTTTGGATACAATTAGCTAAGATTTTGGCAAGGATTTTATAATCGGTGTTAAGGAGAGATATTGGTCTATAGGAGCTACAGTTGGAGGGGTCTTTCCCTGTTTTTAGTAAGAGGATGATATGTGCTTCGTACATAGATTTTGGGAGTTTGGGAGCTTGTAATAGCTGTGGCAGGATTCGTTGTTCGTATTTTTTTGTATATTTCTACTGGGATTCCATCTGGGTTTTGCCCACGGACATGCTCTGTAGTGCCTCTTGGAGTTCCTCTGTGGTTATGTCTGCGTCAAGGAGGGACACATCTTGTTGTTCAAGTTGAGGGAATTGTACTCGTGTGAGGAAGTGTTCATTTGGTGTGGTTGATGGGCGTAGTTGAGATTGGTATAGTGTGGAGTAGTATTCTGTGAAACATTTCAGAATTCCATGTGTAATCTGTAATTTGGTTAGTATCATTTATTTGGTTTATTACATTCTGGTCTGATGGCCCATGGGCCAACCAAGCCAGAAGTTTGGATGATTGGTGACCATGTTCGTAATAAGATAGTTTGACAAAGAATTCTTTCCGTGCACGTTTTTCGGTGATGAATGTATTGTAGAGATTTTGTGTGTTGAGCCAGGTTGCTTTAGTGGTGGGTGTGGGATTATTTACATAACTGGATTCGGCTTCAATCAAGGATCTTGTTACCTCATTTTCCCTACCAGAGGTCAAGTGTTTGATATGGGATATGGTAGACTGCAGTACTCCGCGCAAAACTGCTTTGAACGCATCCCAGTTATTGTTGACATTTACATCATTGTTGTTAAATTGGAAGTAGGTGTCGATTTGGTCAGGGATCGTGTCTCCAGGAGGAAAGAGATTGATCCAAAAGGGTTGGAAGCGCCATGGGCGTATTGTGGGTGGGTGTGTGCTGGGGAGTTTGAGCTTTAAAAGAATAGGCGAGTGGTCGGATATGCCCCTAGTCAGATGCAGAATGTCCACAATGTTGGGAGACAGTCTTTTGTTAATAATAATAATAATAATCAATTCTCGATAGTGTGTTGTACGTTCTAGAATGGCAGGTGTATTCTCTTATGGGGGTGGCGCAGTCTCCACGCGTCTATCAGACCCAGCTCCTGGATATAGATTGGAAGGGAGGTATGTTGAAGGGGGTTTGTTGCCTGTTGGTGGAGTGAGCTTAGTTTATCCTGAACAGGGTTCATATAGGCGTTAAAGTCACCTAGACATATAACATGTGCTTGCGGGTATTTTGTGATAAATGAAAGAGTTTCTTTTAGGGGTTGCTGATGTGCAGGTGGAGGATCATATATACCGATTATCACAAACCAGACTGAGTTTATAGTGAGGGCTAGACATAGATCTAAGTTCTTGGATAATATATCTTAGTTGCTTGTTTATTAATATTGAGACTCCGCATGAGTAAGAGGAGTGTGTACTATGCGCTGTCCAGCTGATCCATGGCCTTTGAAGATAACATGTAGTACTAGGGAGTAAGTGGGTCTCTTGGAGACATATTATATCAGCCTGTGTGGATCGTATCTGGGTGAAAACAGAAAGTCTTTTAGATGGGTTATTTAGACCTCTGACATTCCATGTTAGAATTTTCAATGGTAGAGACATAGCAGCAGTCAGGTCATGGAGAGGTGGCGGCACACCCAGGGGTGTCTCTAGGGTTTTTGCCACCTGAGCCAAACTTTTGAATACCGCCCTTATGTACCACTCGGTGCCATGAAGTGTGCCAACGCAAACCCCTGTTAGGTGTGTGTGGATTCCAGGAATGGGTGTGGTTAAACATTTGGTCTTTTTAAACTGCACATCACAGCGGTATTTATACAATTCCTCAAAAAGACCTTTATCCATACCATAATTGTGGTACAAAATTAAAGTGAGCTCTGCCTGCCGCCTCTCTATCAGGGCTGCTGCCCTGAGCATATTGCTCATATTGCCTTATTAGAGAGACACCTCTGGGCACACCAGGGAGGGGAAAAGGCAAGGGGATTCTATGTGTTTGGTTGCAGTATATACATTGTGTAGTTAAATAAGGTGGGGGGTATTAACCATTAACTTAAAACATAACAGTTCCACTGTATTTGGGACTTGTTTAAGGGGATGCACATGAGCGCAGTTTCTGCAGGAAGAAGGAGGGTAACCATTCTCCTGCTCCTGGACCTTGGATTATTGTGGATTAGGGAGTTAGTTGTCTGGCTCTAAGGGGTTTGATTATTTCGAGAAAGAGCCGGGCCTGGCCGGCAGCTGGTATTTATATATCAGTAGATCTTATAGTTAGATATACCGTAGGAGACCGTTACCATACACTACATATCTAGGCGTTATTAATGGGGATTGATGTAGTGTTTGTTTTTGTTAGGGTGTTGGTTTGGCTACTATAGAATAATATGTGAGGTAATGGTGGGTCGGGGGCGTTCTGTTTGATACCTATGACATGGTGTTATGAGATCTTCAGGAAAAGACCCCCGTGAGACCCCCTCTGGACGCGGAATCTAAGTACCAGCCGGTTTTCACCAGAGCCTCTAATGGTGAGGATGTTTTGCGGCGGACAGATACCAGGTCGCGGCTCCAGAGAAGAGAACCACAAAGGCCAATCCCACAATGTGGAGAGGCAGCAGAACAGATACAGGTGTAACAGGAAGTAGAACCTAGGGATGATATTCGGATCGGAAGTAGGAGCTGTGGAGGATATGCAGACCGGAGATAACTGGAGGTAGGAGCTGTGGTAGATATTCGGACCGGAGGTAGGAGCTGTGGAGGATATGCAGACCGGAGATAACTGGGGAGGTAGGAGCTTGTGGTAGATATCGGGACCGGAGGTAGGAATGTGGAGATATGCAGACCGGAGATAACTGGAGGTAGGAGCTGTGGTAGATATTCGGACCGGAGGTAGTGAGCTGTGGAGGATAGCAGACGGAGATAACTGGAGGTAGGAGCTGTGGTAGATATTCGGACCGGAGGTGGAGCTGTGGAGGTATATGCAGACCGGAGATAACTGGAGGTAGGAGCTGTGGTAGATATTCGACTGGAGGTAGGAGCTGTGGAGGATATATGCAGACCGGAGATGGAGATAAATGGAGGTAGGAGCTGTGGTAGATATTCGGACCGGAGGTAGGAGCTGTGGAGGATATACAGACCGGAGATAACTGGAGGTAGGAGCTGGGGTAGATATTCGGACTGGAGGTAGGAGTCAGGACCAACAGGAAACACACGCTAGAGGAACACAGGGAGCTAGGAGTCCAGAGCAAACAACTCTGAACTGGCAGCAAGAGGCCAGCTGCCAGGAGGAGCCTAAATAGGCCCCTGTGACCTCCTCCCTGCTGGCCGTGCCCCGGAAGGGAACGGCTGCAAGCAGGGTAAAAGCCTGCCCCGCCCACGTCCTCGCGTCACTGAGGACGCGCGGGCACGTGAGCGGGCGGAGCGCGTCATCTGCGCGCTCCCGCTCGCGACCGCCGGAGGAGGACCCCGGACCCGCGGCAAGGTAAGTACCTGACACATGGTGTGTGGTTGTGTCGGTTTCTGGTGTTGCACAGGTTGTCGTTTGTTGGTATGCTGCGTGTGTGATTGATTTGTTGGAGAAAGTTTAAGATCTAATGTACATTTGGCAGCATACTAGATATCCTGCGTAGTATTTACGATGTTCGTGTGGTATTAGTATACATAGATTCAAACATAGACATATATATATTGATGTAACAAAATACGACTGTTAAAGATCTATCGTACATATCGGTTGTTACGAGAAATTTAGTACTTAGCTAGCATTGGTATGGCTGGAAACAGGATACATTATCATTGAGACATTGAGGCACCAATATATATATACTAATGTAACAAAATACGACTGTTAAAGATCTATCGTACATATCGGTTATTACGAGAATTTTAGCATTGGTATGGCTGGAAACAGTATACGGTATCATTGAGACATTGAGGCACCAATATATATATACTAATGTAACAAAATACGACTGTTAAAGATCTATCGTACATATCGGTTATTACGAGAATTTTAGCATTGGTATGGCTGGAAACAGTATATGGTATCATTGAGACATTGAGGCACCAATATATATATACTAATGTAACAAAATACGACTGTTAAAGATCTATCGTACATATCGGTTATTACGAGAATTTTAGCATTGGTATGGCTGGAAACAGTATATGGTATCATTGAGACATTGAGGCACCAATATATATATACTAATGTTACAAAATACGACTGTTAAATATCTGTCGTACATATCGGTTATTACAAGAAGTTTAGCATTGGTATGGCTGGAAACAGTATACGGTATTATTGAGACAAAAAAAAAAAAGCTACACAACCGCATATTAATTGTTCAACATCAGTGCCTATCTGGTTTCTCATAACCACAAATCATATGTCACGAACTTACCTGCCGCTCCGGTCCCGCGCCGCACTGCACTTCCGGGTGGGCATCGTCGTAGATGTCATGGCGTCACGACGCCGACACGCCAAGCAGCGCGGAGGATTGAAAAAACGGCGTCCTCCTGGACCCGGTGCCCGATAGTAGCATTTGCTACCACCCTGGCTCCTGTACTCACCTGCCTTGGATCCGGTACCTACCTTGACCGCTCCAGCTACTTACCTATCCAGTCTCCAGTTACTTACCTTGCCAGCATCCAGCCTACAGTTCCCAGCAGCACCAGTGTTCCAGCATCCAGCCTACAGTTCCCAGCAGCACCAGTGTTCCAGCATCCAGCCTACAGTTCCCAGCAGCACCATTGTTCCAGTATCCAGCCTACAGTTCCCAGCAGCACCATTGTTCCAGTTTCCAGCCTACAGTTCCCAGCAGCCTCTGTGTCCTGCAATTCCCAGACTATACGCCTCCTCCTAAAGCGTACCTGTAAGTACCTGGCCTCCCGGCCATTTATTACAGTACTATCGGGCCATGGAAACGCCTGAGGGGGCTATGGCCGAGTTGAGCAAAACTCTCCAAGCTTTGTCCAAACGCATGGACCTGTTTGAACCACACAATCAGGGCATTGGCTCAGTTCATGAATACCCTTGCTGTCCGCTACCCCCAGCTGCTGCCTCTGCTCTGGTTTCTACGCCACCTCCTTCGACGTCCGGATCCAGTGACCTTCTCTTCGGAGAGAGCCCCGCATACCTCCGCCCTCGCGGTTTGATGGTGATGCCCAAGCCTGCCTGGATTCATTAATCAGTGCCGAATCCAATTTGAACTTCAACCATCTCATTTTGCATCGGATCGTGCAAAGGTTGGGTACATCATCGCCTTGTTGGAGAGCAATGCGCTGCCGGGCTTCTTCTTATGGGAAAAAGACGATCCTCTAGTCTATAATGTTACAGACTTCCTGAGTATGTTTCGCAAAGTCTTCGATGCTCCAGGAAGAACCTCTGCTGCCTCCTCCCCTTTGATGCGCATCTCCCGCAAGGGTCACGTTCCGTGGGTTTTCAGGGAAACCTGGCCAGTTGGTCCTGTAGCCCCCTGTAAGGGGGGGGGGTACGGTCACGAACCTGCCGCTCCTGTCCCGCGCCGCACTGCACTTCCGGGTGGGCGTCGTCGTAAACGTCATGGATCACGACCGCCGACACGCCGACAGCACGGAGATTTAAAAAACGGCGTCCTCCTGGACCCGGTGCCCGATAGTAGCAATTGCACCACCCTGGCTCCTGTACCACCTGCCTCGGATCCGGTACCTACCTTGACCACCAGCTACTTACCTATCCAGTCTCCAGTTACTTACCTAGCCTGCATCCACTCTCAAGTTACTTACCTTGCCAGCATCCAGCCTACAGTTCCCAGCAGCACCAGTGTTCCAGCATCCAGCCTACAGTTCCCAGCAGCACCAGTGTTCCAGCATCCAGCCTACAGTTCCCACAGCACCATTGTTCCAGCGTCCAGCCTACAGTTCCCAGCAGCACCAATGTTCCAGTCTCCAGCCTACAGTTCCCAGCAGCACCATTGTTCCAGCATCCAGCCTACAGTTCCCAGCAGCACCATTGTTCCAGTCCCAGCCTACATTTCCCAGCAGCACCATTGTTAGCATCCCCTACAGTTCCCAGCAGCACCATTGTCAGTCTCTCCCGCCTACAGTTCCCACAGCACACCATTGTTCCCAGCATCCAGCCTACATTTCCCAGCAGCCTCTGTGTCTGCAATTCCCGGACTTATGCCTCCTCCTAAAGCGTACCTGTAAGTACCATTTATTACATCATATACATAGTTTGTACTATATACAAATATATTTTTATTATACAGTACTGCAATTCCCAGTAGGGGGGGGGGGGGGAGAGGACTGTCAGAGTCATTGAAATCAGTGTCAAGCTATGCTACCAGCCGACAGTGATAGCAATTATTATCATCATCCAGCTTAGGGTATGGAAGGGAAGGGAGGGGTGGAGATCTTTAGGAGGGTTAAAGACAGGGAAGGTAGGTAGGTAGAGTGTTTAGGTAGTAGCTATTTTGGAGTTCAGTAGGGGCTTGCATTGTATAAGGTATAATAGTTCTGCCAGAGATCACCGGGGGTGGTAGAAAGGTGTCTTAACATTGTGTGTTTAGGTTATGTCCATTTGAGTTGTCTTCGGCCAGAATTGCTTATAGTCTTGTGGCTAAATCTTGCAGTGAGATGGATCCTTTACTTGCAGTTGATATGGTGGATCTCTATCCAGGTAGTAATAAGGGTTAGAGTATTTCCTCTGGGTAAAAGGCATTTTGCATGAATTGGTGGTAGGTCTCTACCATGGTGGGAAGCTCAAGGGAAAGTTATTGCCAGAATGGGTTAGAGAGGTGATGGATGGAGGTGGGACAGTTATAGTGAATGCACCGTTATATCAATATAGGTCCACACAATTAGAGCTGGCCCATATATGTCAGAGTTACCGAATTTATTCCTTTTGTCAGCATGTGTTGGTATCGGGACCACCATTCCTTAGTTGGTAGGTTCTTCAAGCCAATGTTCATTGGGTTAGTAGTGGTATACAGGTGTGAGAGCATAAGGGTAGCCGTAGTGTATATATATTAGATTGCAGTATATGGATAGACTGTAGTCTGGTTGTAGGGGCACTTCTTTCAGAGTGATTCGGTTGATCGGGGGCGGCTATATGAGAAACAGTGATGTCAGTTGGCAGGTAAAAGGAAGGGGGTAGGGAGGGGTCGGAGATAGTTTCGAAGGGATAGTATAAGTGCCCATACAGCTTCTGTCCATTATATGGATTAGTTTCGCCGACATGTTTATGGATATTGCTTGTAGGTAAGTAGGGTAAATAGGTTAGGTTAACGGTCAATTGGGACATTACTCATGGTCTACCGGGTGCCCACTTGGTTGTGAACGTTGGTTCCTTTAGGCAACGAGCTTGGATGCAGATGACCAGTGTGGTTAGAAATGTTGTAACACCAGCAGGCCAGCTACTTTCCCAGCATTGTAGTTTGTAGTGGCGTTCCGGATTGATTTACCGGGAGTCCAGCCAGGAACATGCCTCCGCGGGGATTCAAAGAAGCGGGTTCTGCCGTCCGCCTGTACACGTAGTCTTGCAGGTATATGCCATTGATAGATAATATTAGCTTGAGCCAATCTCTTTTAACATCCGCAAGGTTGCTCGTTTCTTCTGTAGAGGTCCTGCATTCTCGACCAGCATGCGAAGGATGGCGTCCCGGTCCTTAGCATTCAGAAGTCTGGCTATTATAGCCTTGGCGGTGCGCCAGGGATTTGCGCTTTTTCTATATTGAACTGCGTAGATAGATTATCACTCTGGAAATGGGACTTTATCCAAACTTTCCGGGGTTAGGTGTCTCGGTTCCTTCTGCAACCCAATGAGACGCAGATTCTGTCATCTCGACCGATTTTCCAGGTCATCTAGTTTTTTCATTGTAGCCTGTAGTTCTTGTTGCAATTATGTGTATGGCCTGGTTACATCTTCCAGTTCAGTTCTTACTTTGTGAACGTCCTGGCGCATCAGGGATAGGTCGGCCTTAACCTCCTCCAGCATGGTTGTGAGAGTTTTCTTGGAGTCACTGATACTCCCAGGAGTTCTTTTTTGAGGTCACCTAGGGTACATTCGTCCCCATCCGGTTGCTCAGTACGTTGCTTTGGAGTGAGCCATGCTGTCCGGGGCTCTGGTCGAGGGGACTGCGCGTCCTCCGGGGCCTTGGTTGCGTTGTGCACACGAATTGCTGTAGGCGGGTTTTGCGGTTTTAGCCTGTTTTTGTTGCCTATGCCGGGGCATTTGATTAAGTGTGGAGTTAGGTATCTTACAGGTCGGTTTTGGCTTAGGAGAAGTAGTTATTACCTCGAGTGAGGTTGGGTCCAGGAGCAGGTCCGCCGCACGTCTTACTCCATCACCGTCCTAGCTCCGCCCCCTGCGTGCCTCTTTAAACTAAGTTAAGCACCAACTAATAGCTGGCATAAATACTTATGTGTGGGTGAGATTCACCCAAAATCGCACAGCCTCTGGTAAATCCCGTACAGAAACTTCCTTACACTTCCTGTCTGAGAGAATTTTTTGATTTGCTACAGTGGAAGATCAGAACTTTTCATTGGATGTTAGTAAAATTCCACTTCCTTTAGTGTCTACATGGAACCTGTAGAAATCCTGGAGTGTGTCTTAACCTATCATTTTGAGTTTTCCATTCAAACTTAGGGGTGTCCAGTAAAGTATTTAGTTTATTAATTGTTATAAATTGTTTTGTAATTCAGTAGTAGGTAGTAGTACTATTCTTTGTATGGTGTTATTTTTTATGGTGATTTTAATTAAATAGTGCTAATTACACACATACATATGACCTTTCCTATGTGTAATAATGCTAATATCCCCACCTAGTTAGTTGCTCCTAAAAACTCAATGCAATCTCCGTAAAAATATAAATTTATTTATAAATATATATATATATATAATAATATAGCTAAAGATGAAGGAGGCACTTACGGCACTTGCATAAAACATAACATTTATTGAAATGTTTAAAACCTATTGACACGTTTCATCCCCATGCGAGCCGTCCTCAGGATATTACATCACTAAATCAGGTGTCCTTAAATGAAACAGGTACGATCCGAAACACATCAAGATAAAAACAGACACTATATAACAAATGTAAAATATGGAACAAAAAGTATCCAAATATTAAAAACAATCAACAACATAAAGAAGGAGGAAGTAACAATATCAGAGCATGATACGGTAAATATATGTTATATTATAAATACAGTTATATGTATATAAGTGACAGTTGCTAATATAACTAAATTAGGGATCTATAGGGGTCTATTGTCAGAAATAGCACAAAGGATACTTAGAAAAAACAATGTAAAGGAGTTTCATGTTAAGCCCCTTAGGAGTCAGAGTGTCAAGACAGTGAATCCATCTTGCTTCCATTTGTAACACGCAGTTTATCTTTATTGATGTTAGATCTCATCTCACTGTTAGACAACCTATCTATGACCATCTGTGCCAATCTGTATGAAACGGTTTGAGAATCGGTTCAGATTGACACCGCACTTAGAATTTTGTTGGAATGGTGTGCTGACTTTACCTTTTGTTATCCCTTATATTATATAATAATTTATAATTTCATGGGGAATACTTGGGTTTTTCGGGGTACTATGTTGGTGGGGTGGAAAGTATATACATAGGGACAGTGTTTATGTGTTTGTTTAAGCACTAAATAAATAGTTATATCAATATTAACAAACATGTAGAATGACATTAAAGTATATAGAAATGTAAATAGGCAAAATATATAAATAAATGAAAGTATTACATAGTCCCCACTCCTGTTTTGTAATGGTATCTTCAAAATGGACTGTTAAGCCACACCCCAGGAAGTTTTACATGGAGGCATGGAAGCTTACAAAGGAACATATTTATTATTATTATTATTGATTTATTACGCCAACATCTTCCGTGGCACTTTACAATTACATAGTCATACATTACATACAGGGTATACATGTATACAAAGCATACATATTACATAACAGGTAATACATAATATAAGTAAACAGAGTGAGGAGTTCTTACAGCAATACCATGATACAATAGGAGAGAGGACCCTGCCCAAAGATTTTACACCTAGAGGATATGGGGGTGAGACATTAGGTTGTGGGAATTGGTAGGCTGTATAGATTGGCATGCAGCGTGAAAGGCGGATTGGATCATATTGGGTAGTAAGGGGGTATGTTTAGGCCAGTTATATCCTTGCCTTAAGAGGTGGGTTTTAAGGTTACGTTTGAGGTTAGGGATGGTGAGTGATGGAACACGGAGAAAGGGAGTTCCAGAGCAGAGGGGCAGCACGAGTTAAAGTCCGGAATGCGGGCATGGGAAGAGGTGACCAGAGGGGATGAGAGGAGGGTATCATTTGCAGAGTGGAGGTTGCACCTGGGACGGTTCGCTGGATCGGCTCTAAGATATATGGAGGGGCTGTGTTGGATAGTGCTTTATAGGATAAAGTAGCAGTTTGAACTGGATCCTTTGTGTGATGGGCAACCACTGGAGGGTCTGGCAGGGAAGAGGCATTAGAGAAGTGAGAAGAAAAATGAATGACCTAGGCAGCAGAGTTGAGAATGGATGGAGCGGTACCAGGCGGTTGTTTGGTAAACCACACAGGAGTGTGTTGCTGTAGTCTAGCCGGATATGATTAGGGCATGGACTAGGATTTTTGTAGCTTCCTTGGAGAGGAAGGGTCAATGCGGGAGATGTTTTTGAACTGGAGCCCACAGAGTTGGCAAGTGAATTGACAAGGAAAGATCGGAATCTAGCATTATTCCCAGGCGGGACATGAGGAGATCGGGATATGGGTGTGTTGTTAATATTAATAGTAAGGCTAGGGAGGAACAGACGTAGGGGAGGGTGGGAAAAGGACAAGTTCAGTCTTGTCCATGTTTACTTTGAGGAAGCGGAGGACATGAAGGCAGAGATGGCGGGGGCGTGGCCTAGGACCCAATCTTGCTGGCGCATAACTCCAGAGCTCCAGGTACAAGGTGGAATAAAAGCCACAAACAGGCACAATAAGCAACCAGAGAGACCTAACTGCTGGAACTAATAAACATAGGCACAGATGCGGAGACATAACAGAAAGACAAGCCGAAAGTGGCTAAACTTACCGACGGAGTCCCACGAGGCATCCCAAGATGGCGGCCGCACCGGGAGTTCAGCAGAGACCTCCGAACACACTCTCCTAAATAGCCCAAAACAACAAAGGTACTGTTAGGTGACTAACTTTACCAAACTTACTGAAATAACAAATCTGAGCCAGACATCAAATCCATCCCTCCCATCTCCCCACAGGCCTCACCCAGAGCACTTATTCTGAACCTATCATCATCTCAGATGAACTTAGACAAATAACATCAGTAAATGTGTATATATCAATAACTGGATGCTATCCCTGTCTCAGACCAACCTGTTACGGACTCAATACTTAAAACAATGTTGATATCCCAAGCAAGGCACTAATGAAAGATTGAGCGGAATGATATCTGTATTACAAAAAGACATAAACGACCTGGGGAGAGACCTCTCATGTAGAACAAAAAATGGGAGAATTCTCCGAATCATTTAACACTCTTGTGGGCCCACAATGAATTAGACGAAACAGTCACCCAGTTAAAACAAAGATAGCAGACCTGGAAGACAGGAGCAGGAGGAAAACATAAAAGTGAGAGAGATACCCAGAGTCTGTTAAACAACCAGAGCTGGAAAAATACATCACAGAATTTTTCAAATCCTGTTGCCAATCAAAAATTTCATAATAGATAGAATCCACAGACTATATAACTAAAATCAATCCCACGGGACACCCCTAGAGATGTCCTAATGAGAATTCACTTCTTCACTGTCAAAGAAAAATAATATTCGCTATAGAACAAATAGGCACCCTGCCGGACAAATATAAAACTTACAACTATTACTGAACTATCACCAACAACACTACAGGCCAGAGAGAGTTCTCAGAAGTCACCAAAACGCTGAGACTAACCATAATCTACAAGGGGGATATCCTACATAACTACATATAGTTAAGATGGAAGGCCACACATGGCTCTGACTCCTAAGTCAGCCACAGACTTACTTAGATCCTGGAACCTACTAGTTCAATCACCTCTCAATCAGAGATCTCCCAACAAAGATCTCCCACCTCTATACAACAGCAGTGGAAAACCACCACCAATAAAAACAACAAACTAAATTAATGGCGATGTGAGCCAGATGACAACACCAAACAAACAAGAAAAATCTAAAATATCTTAACCCACCGAGACAAATACCCAAAATCAAAACATACCAACGGATTTAAAACTCCATGAACTGTACAAATATTCAATAATAACCAAAAGCTTATCAACCAAAATACAACATGGAATACCCTCCAGGAAGAATCTCATATCTAAATCAAATACATAAAACTCTTAAAGACCATAATCAAATCCAAAAAACTTCAAAAGAGACATCTAAGAAGAAAGAGAGAGAGAAGAAAAACTGCACTCAAACCTCCAACAGTCAAATCTAGAGAAAAAAATAATAAAAATATGGAAATAAATTTCCCCTTAAACTGTATCTATCTACTCATTAAATAAACCCCAATACATGGGAAACAACCTCATCCATAATACCTCACCCATAACTGCAATAGCAATGCTTCTCTGACTCTCTAATTTATAAGAGCAACAAAAGATCCAAAAGGTCAACCCCAACCTACCAGTTTATCGAACTTCATGGGATTAATATCTAAACACTACAAACCATGGACATGCTTAGAGATAAAAGATAACATGAATATCCTTAATACCAGGAATTCAAGGATGACAACCCACCCTACTCAAGAAAAAGAACTGAACAATTTAACGGTCATTGTTTCTTTATTGTTTTTTTTTTTTTATGCTTGGGTTACATTTAAGTAGTTTGACAGGTATACAATTCAGTTTCATGTTCACAGTTCAGTAGTAATTATTGCTTTACATTGTAAATCTTAACATAGATACATCATAGATTACAGTTGTTATAGCTTAACAGGCTGGTTATAGGTTCTGTTCTTATTCCGTTTGTGTGGGTTGTTTGTAATAGTACACTGCTTTGCGGTGTAGTTCATAATGGAGTGTATTGTGGGTTGTGGTTTTTAGTTTTTGGCAGACTGGCTTTATGTTTATGTTGGTGTTGTATTGTGTTCGGGTTCTGTGTTTTCCTTCGTGGTTTTGTTTCGGTGTATCTGATTTTGTTATGGGGTGTCTCTCATCCAGTCCGGGAGATGTGCTGTGTGTGGGCTGTATAGCCACGTAGACCATATTTTTTGGAATGTTGGCATTGTGTCTTGGATGGAGTGTAGCATTCTTTCGTTTATACAAATTTCATTAATTTTGTTTATTGTTCTGGGGAATATTAGTGATGTGCTTCTCCATTGGGCTTCCTATTAGTATTTTGGCGGCTAGCATGGCAATTTGTGTCCAGGTGTTTCCGTGTTTGTTTAATATATCGATTTCCTTGTTCAGGAGTGCTATTCCTGGGTTGGGTTTTTATCGGAATTAGTAGTACGTTTGAGATTAGATGGAAGACTTCTTTCCAATAGTTTTGTGCTATCGGACAGGTCCACCAAATGTGGTACATGTGGCCTGGGTTTCCACAATTTCTGAAACATTGTGGGCTGATGTTTGGGAAAATTTTAGTTAACAGGGTTGGGACTCTGTAAGTTGTGTATAGAACTTTTAATGCTGTTTCTCGTAGGGCTATGTTTAAGCTGCCTTTATTTAATTTTTCAAAAGTGTAGGCCCAGTCTGAGTCTTCCCATGTTTCTTGTATGTTTTCTTCCCAGGCTATTTGGAAGGGTTGTTTGGTTGGTTCGGGTGTGTTGTATAGCCATTTGACAAGGTTGCCCTATGTCGCCTCTTATATTTGCAATGGCTATAGAACCATTAGCACAACATATAAGAATGAACCCAGACATATCAGGGATTAATATAAAAACCCAACAATATAAAATTAACCTATTTGCCGATGATATTATTATGACCCTCACCAAACCAATTACCTCATTAATAACATTGAGAATAGCCATTAAACAATTTAGCAAAATATCCTACTATAAAATTAACGAATCCAAATCCACTATTAGATTTTAACATATCCCTCACCCTCAAACTCCCAATTAAAAGCAAGACACCCTTTTAACTGGGCAGAATCAGCAATAACCTACAAAAGTTATTGTATAACTTATACTCTATCAACTTTCCCCCCTTAAGAGACTCAATACAAAGAAAACTCAAAAACTGGACTTCCCAATTCCTTACCTGGTCAGCAAGAATAGCAATCAACAAATAACTAATCAATACATATGGAACGCCAAGAAACCTAGAGTAGTAACAAACACATTAACCCAACCTAAAAATGAAGGAAGCATGGCTTTACCAGATATAAAAGAATACTATAATGCAACAATACTAGAACAACTCAAAACATGGTGGACCCACCATGCAGAAAATAAATCTATTATCTTAGAAACACAAATATATTGTAATGAATCGAGTCCCGAAGGTACGAGGTTCACTGTACCTTTTAGGAGGAGTTCAGACTGTAGGCCAGGTTGAGTGTAACTAGCAGGAACGAACTGTTTACTGGAGATTATAGATACTAGACCCAATGGAGCTGTTACTATAGAGCAGGATTCAAAGGAGCAAGAAGCAATGGCTGGATACAATGGCTGGAACAATAGAGTAAGACAATTATGCTGGATACAATGGCTGTATACAATGTGGCTGGAACAATGGAGTTGAAACAATGAAGCTGGAGACAATGGCTGGTTACCAGATGGCTGGAACAATGGAGTAAGAAAATGATGCTGGATACAATGGCTGGATACGATGTGGCTGGAACAATGGAGTTGAAACAATGCTGGATACAATGTTGCTGGAACAATGGAGTTGAAACAATGCTGGATACAATGGCTGGATACAATGTGGCAGGAACAATGGAGTTGAAACAATGCTGGATACAATGGCTGGAACAATGGAGTTGGAACAATGCTGGATACAATGGCTGGATGCAATGTGGCTGGAACAATGAAGTTGAAACAATGCTGGATACAATGGCTGGATACAAGATGGCTGGAACAATGGAGTTGGAACAATGCTGGATACAATGGCTGTATACGATGGAGTAGAGGCAAAGAAGCTGGAGACAATATGGCTGGGAACACTGGCAGGAGTCAACGGCTGAAACACTGGCAGGTAAGGAGCGCTACAGACTGACAACCTGACAGTCTGGTAGCGAGGTCTACGAATAGGCACTCGCTCCCTCTGTGAGTGCCTATTTGAATTTTCGTGCCGGCCAGCATCTGGACGTTATGACGTCACAACGCCGATGTCCGGCGCCGGTGACGTCACCAGTCCCGGAACATCAAGGGAGCGCGGCAGGTAAGATCCTTACATAAATAAATCAGAACAAAACAAAATCAAATCACTGCCAATCAATCATGTTAGGATACAAACCCCCCCAAATCAAACTACCCCATCATAGAATCAGCAATTCAGCAATGGAGATACATACCTCACACCTCACACAAAACTTGGCTATACTCTCTCTACAAATATATCGATATCACTGCCCTAGAACTTTTAGTTCCAGATACCAGACTAGACAATTGGAAAAATTCAGGAATACTGAACGTATTCTACCTATAGCATAACGGAATACCAATTCAATTTTCAGAATTACAAAACACACATCAAATCTCTAAAAACAACTTTTACAAATATTTACAAATACATAGCTACCTAAAAAAACCTAATACAAAGCATTACACACATTAATAGAAAATTAACTCCTAAATTAACCTTACTAAACATAGGACTCATAAATCTACCTTATAACACACAAACTATTATATTTCATATATTCACCATCACTAGAATCTTAATTGCCAGAAGATGGAATTCGAAGAGAATCCCTAAAATAAAAGAAATAACATATATGTTAAATCAAAACATGCACTACGAAAAAACATTCTACATTTCACAAAACAAATTTGAATCCTTCTACAGGAAATGGGAAATGTGGTACACAGACCAAAGATCCTTCTAAAGAATTGCTAAATTATCTTGTAATAAGTGAAGAAAAATTTAAAACAAAACAAAAAAATATATATATGTTTACATGTATATGTATGTATAACACTTAACAATTAATGCATTACTGTTCAATATTGATGATTTAAAAAAAAAAAGGCAGAGATGGCACTAAGGCAGTCGGGGACCTGGGATGTCAGTGTAGGGAGATCCGGGGCAGAGATGTAAATTTGGGTATCGTCCACATACAGGTGATACTGGAACCCAAATGAACTAATGAGTTGTCCAAGGCCATGGGTGTAGATGGAGAAAAGAAGAGGACCGAATACCGAGTCTTGCGGGACCCCCACAGGGAGGGGGAGAGGAGTGGAGCTAGTTTCAGAGTGAAAAACACTAAAGGTCCTACCAGAGAGATAGGAGGATAGACAAGAGCAGTGTCCTGGATACCTAAGGAGGCCAGGATTTGAAGAAGAAGAGGGTGATCAACAGTATCAAAAGCAGAGGACAGATCAAGAAGAATGAGCAAAGAGTAGTGACCTTTAAATTTAGCACTAAGTAAATCATTGGTCACTTTAGTGAGGGCAGTTTCCATGGAGTGGTTAGGGCGGAAGCCTGAGTGGAGGTGGTCAAAGAGAGAGTTAGCAGACAGGTGATAAACCAGGTCAGCATAGACATGTCTTTCCAGTAGTTTGGAAACAAAGGCAGAAGGGAGATAGGCCGGTAGCTGGAAAGAGAAGACGGGTAAAGGGAGGGTATTTTAGGTATAGGCGATACAACGGCATGTTTAAATATAGAGGGAAAAATACCAGTGGATAGGGACAAGTTAAAGAGAGAGGTTAGGGCTGGAATGAAGGAAGGGGAGAGCGGGGGAATAAGATGAGAGGGAATGGGGTCCAGGGGGCAGGTGGTGAGATGTGTCCTGGATAGGAGAGATGAAAGACCCTGTTTTGTTATGGTTGTAAGCTCGTTAGGGGGCAAGTAAATGGATTAACCAACAAAGGGAGGCTAGACATTGCAGGGGTAGAGGTAGAGATGGAGGGGGTGAGCAAGGAAGGGAGATTGGACAGAGCAATGGTAGTGGTTGGAAGCTGTAGGGAGGAGCTAGGGCGCACAGGAAAACAACTTCGGATGTTTTCAATTTTCTCTGTGAAGTATGAGGCTATTTCATCAGCCGATAGACGGGGTAGGCGGAGGAGGTGGCGAACAGAGCAGGGAGTTATTAGGATATTTATCACTTCCCTTTTAGTGTTGTATCCAATGGTGTGCTTAATATTAGATTGACAGCAGTGTTAGCGAATCAAAACATTTTGTTGAGTGTTAGTAGGAAGTTGCAAGACTTAAATGTCACTTCATATCTGTTGTATTCAATTAGATCAACTGGACTTGAAATGTAGTTCTTGAAGACGTTTCGCTAGTCATCCGACTGGCTTTCTCAATTCAGAATGACTTGTACAAGAATCTGTGGCAATTATCACACCCTAATCACACCCTTAACACCTGGCTGTGATATGCTAATTGGGATTTTCCAGGGTACATAATTGCCACAGATTCTTGTACAAGTCATTCTGAATTGAGAAAGCCAGTCGGATGACTAGCGAAACGTCTTCAAGAACTACATTTCAAGTCCAGTTGATCTAATTGAATACAACAGATATACCATGACCTGGATGAATGAGAACCTTCACAAGCATAAATGTCACTTCCTTTGTAAAACATGTGACAGTCTCTCATCTCACCCCACCCCTCCCCTCTCAATAGAAACAAAGGAGAGCTGCTGTTTGCTGGACAGGAAGGGATATCTATAGATCAGGGAAAGGCAACCAGTAGATCTCCAGATGTTTGGAAACTACAACTTCCAGAATTCCCTAACTACAGAGTGCTTGTAGAGGAATGCTGGGAGTTGTAGTTTGAATTCCCTAACTACAGAGTGCTTGTAGAGGAATGCTGGGAGTTGTAGTTTTCAAACATCTGGAGATCTACTGGTTGCTTATCCCTGCTATATATGATAGGGGGACTGAAAGGAAAACCTTTCCATGCCCACTTCTCTGAGACAATGAAGTGAGTTTATTAATGGTTTATAACATTATTTAAGCAATAGACCCCATAGAAGCCTTGAACCTGTGTCCTGAACTGATAAAATGTAGTAAGATTGCAACATGACAGGATAGTCTGGGTTCCTTTATAGGACCTTAGATCTACCAATAGTGAACCCTCTCTATCAGAATCCCTGGTGACAGCTGTGAGTTAATGGGGAGGGTGAGTACCGAAATACAGATTAACAACTTTAATTATAGAATGATCCAATGGATCTCCTATTGATCTATTATTGGTTGGGAATTATACGGGGAAGATTGATTCATGCTCTGCACAACAATTTCACTGTACACTACATCTACTGAACTATAACACTCTATACAATGTTACAATAAATAGATCAAGAATAGAAATGGACCGGATCGCAGAACTGGGTTCAGATTTCCGTGATTCACAGATTTTGCAGGAATTCTACTTAGCTGATTTTTTCGAGATGCATTTTTTAAAAATTTTGCAAAAATGATACAGTAACTTGCTGTAAATAGTTTTGGGTCCTGGAAAATGGTCTGGGGAAAAGACAATTAGATTCTATCTGAAAGAATCTGAATATAACCAATTCTGATGAGAAAATAATCTGATTGGTTACTATACCAATCAGATTATTTCTAAAAGAATCTGACTAACCAATTCTAATTGGTTACAATCAGCTTTTTTTTTTTTTTTTTTAGAAAGAATCTTATTGGTATACCAATCAGATTATTTTCCAATCAGAATTGGTTACAATGAGATTCTTTCAGAAACAATCTGATTGGATAGTATACCAATCAGATTCTTTCCCAATCACAATTGTTTACAATCACATTCTTCCAGAAAACAAACTAACAAGATTATTTCTTAAGCTGTGTACACACAGTAAAGATAAAGCCCAGATACCATCAGGTCCAATGGGGCGTGTGGCCGCTGAACGATTGTGACAGCCGCGCTAGACTCCCTATAGAGGAGTCTAGCATGGCCGAGGGAAACACACAGTCTTGAGCGTTCTCCCTATGATGTGTATAGGGAGAACGCTCGGGACTGTGTGTATGCAAATCGTTGAAAGATGACAGACAGATCCTAGCAGATCCTGTCTGTCATCTTTCAATGATCTGTACTGTGTGTACCTAGCTTAAAAGTATCTGATTGTAACCAATTCTGATTAGATACAATCAGATTCTTTCAGGAAGTATCTGATAGCTATACTAACCAATCAGATTCTTTTCCAATCACAATTGGTTTCAATCAGCTAATTTCAGAAAGAGTCTAATTGGTTAGTATACCAATCAGATTATTTCTAAAAGAATCTGATTGTAACTAATTCTGACTAGTTACAATCAGATTCTTCCAGATAGCGTACCAATAAGATTCTTTCTGAAAGTGTCTGATTGTAACCAATTCTGATTGGATACAATCACATTCTTTCAGAAAGAATCTGATTGGTATACTAACCAATCAGATTATTTTCTAAACAGAATTTGTTACATTCAGAATCTTTCAGAAACATTCTGTTTGGTTAGTATACCAATCAGATTCTTTTCCAATTAGATTTGGTTACAATTAGATTATTTCAGAAATAATCTGATTGGTTAGTAAACCAATCATTTTCTTTCTGAAAAAATATGATTATAACCAATTCTGATTTGAAAGAATCTGGATGTGTGTACGTTTTTCCCAGACCATTTTCTAGGTCCACTGGCAGAATGGATTTTAGCAGTTTCGCCCATCTCTCAAAACCCTGGATTTAAATATCTTCCTGTATAGATTTATCAATACAAATCAATAAACAAAACAGAAACATTTATAGCGTTATACAACAAATATAAGATGGATAAGATGTCTGTCTTATCTAGATGTTTGACTGCACTTTATATATATTTAACATATATTTCTGAAACACTAACACTTCCAGTACAATCCAAAAGATGTGTGTATATATGTCCTAGTTGGTACACCCAATAGGTTCTCTTCTGCCTCTGTATATTGTGTAAAATATTCATTTAGGGTATGTGACACTAATAGAACCAAGATTTCCTAGGATTTCTTTTATTTTTAACATTTTTTTTGTACAAATCCCTAAATGTTATGGTAGTGTGTATAAAGATTTTATATCATCTGTATCCACATATAGCTAAACATACACCCACATATTTCCCACTGTGCACCAACGGGCACACTTTTGCTAGTATATATATATTATGTTAGTGCACAGCGGAAATTATGTGTGTTTGCTTTGCTATGTGTAGATGCAGTGCTCACAGGAACCACCAGGAAACATCCAGGGGGGCAGGGCCACATCTACGATTAGGCAGAGTAAGACATTTTCACTCTGCACTCAAGAAAAGAGGCGGCAGACAGGCAGCGGGGAAATTTATCCCCCCCCCCCTTAACCGGCAAATGTGCACACAAGAAGTGTGAGCGATGCCCGCATGACTCAGTACTTTGTAGCAGGGGAAATCTAGAAACTAGAAATCAGTGGGCCCCCACACCACCCAACCACAACTCCCTCCTCCCCCTGACATGACTACCTTGGCTATAATTGTCACAAAAATAACCTGTCTATCTATCTATCCATCTAACTATCTCTATCTGTCTATCTATGTGTCTATATATCTATCCATCTATCTCTCTATATATCTATATGCCTATCTGTGTATTTTTCTGTCTGTCACTGTCTAATTATCTATCTATTATCTATCTGTCTATATATCTATCATCTATCTATCATCTATCTGTCTGTCTATCTATCTATATATCTTATATCTATCTCATCTATCCATCTGTCTATCTATTATCTATCTATCACTGTCTCTATCTATCTCTCTCTATCTATCTATCTATCTATCTATCTGTCTATCTATCTCTGTAAAAGTGTCATTTGATTTTCATTCATTCATATTATTTAGTAGACTTACTGGAGTCTTGGGCTCAGGCTGGGATGGCCTGGCTTGGATTGAATGTGCTGAGCACAAGTACAACACAGCTGCAGCAGTACAGTCAGCAGGTGCCAGGGCAGGCCAGGGGGCAGTCACACACGATAGCAGCCACAATCTGGACTAGAGGAGTTAGGACAACACTGGGCACAGATGGAACCAGTAGCACACACCAGCAGTTAACTTATCAACTAGGTGGTCAGGGCTGCCCTTCTTTCTTGAGGGTGGCAGGGCGCAGCTCTTCACTTCCGGTCCTCCCACTCCCCGAGTCACAGAGTCCAGAGAAGTTCCGTTACAGGAGCTTACACACAGCGTAATTTTAAAAAAAGAACACGCGCGCGGTGGCAGGGGGTAGTAGTTACGCCACTGCTTTGAAGTTGCTTCAACTCCACTTCAACATTTTTTATGGTTCGGTTAGCTTTAGTTTGTTAGACTAGGTAAGTCTAGTTAGCTAGTTAGGGCTTGATGTGATGACAGGCTTACAAATCTTCTGTCTAAAATATTTTATTCTACAGAAAGTATGGCATTTCTAATTTATTTTTACAGTTGAACCATACATAGCACAGACTATAAAAGAAGTTATTTTGATCAACTAAAACCTGAAAGGAGCAATATGGTAGTGGGAACACAAGCTGTTTGAGAAAGGGATGTCATACTTGTTTCTAGTCATTTACATTATTGGTAATTGACTGTCTGAGGAATTGTTTAAATACCTATGTGATAGGAAGTTCAAAACCGTAAAATTTTACCCATGTCCACCAGCGAAGCCACAGCCATTAGCAAAACCATGACCATGGACAAAGCCACACCCACTTTAACACAGCAACACGTGAAGGGCTCAGGCAGCAAAAAACCCCTGCAGGGGGGCCCTAATAAAATTAGTCTGAAGGTCCTGAAAAAAACCCAAGCATTTGCACCATCATAAACACACTTACCTACACCTACCTTAGCTATACTACTTGCCAGCTAGAATATAGAGGGTCTATGTGGAATAAACCTGCAGGTCTGAGAACAGACCCAGGCAATCTAAACAGCCCCTATGGGCAATCAAAAGCAGCCCATACATATATCCGATTTTACTTTCCCGACCGAGCGCTCCTGCGACATTAAACCGATGCTGCAAGAACCGCCTGTCGGTGGCATAGAAGAATGGGAAAGGCAGTTCCGGCAGGATCAATCTAATATCGCAGGAGCGATTGGTTGGGGAAGTAAAAGCATATATATGTATGGCCACCTTAAATCCTATACAGTATCCTGATTAACATGCAAGGTTCATACTTATTAGTAATTACCACAGCAAGTTCCAGATATACAGTCACTATGGGGTTAGGACTTGGTAGCACAAAATACTGATTGAATGTACATGTTAGCATTCCCTGTTTGCAGTAAGTTTTTTCTTAATATCCTGTAGCTTAAGGCATCTGCCTAGATCTAATACAGCCTATGTGTTTGAAAACTACAAATCCCAGCATTCTCCGTTTTGCAGTTTCTTCTTAATGAACTTTACACATCTGTAAAAACTACAACTCCCAGCATTCACTGACTGCACAGAATTCTAGAAAATGTAGTTTTCATACATCCTGGAATAAAGACATTTTCCTGACTTACAGACATTAAAAGCCCACGGTCATGCTTTTCCTTCCTACCCAAGGGTTTGAACATGCAAGTGATTCATCTGCCCTTCCCTTACATCCATAGCTATTAGACTATTGGATTAGGAAAGCATTATATGGGTCGATCAGTTGGCGCGACGTTAATGCTCGGTTTGCGGTGGCAGCGCGAGTACCGGAGGAGGCACTCGTGCGACCATTACAAAGTAATTTACCAGAGGTTGCGTGCCTCTTTACGCATAAGTATTTAACACCAGCTAATAGCTGGCGTTAAATACTTATGTGCGGGTGAGATTCAGCCAAAATCGCACAGCCTCTGGTAAATCCTGTACGGGAGATTTGCCCAGAGAGCATAAACTTTACAATATTTGCACTCACTTCCAAATACCACCTACCTGGCAGTTATTATCCATGAAGTCTAAAGGTTTATACACACGTGCGATCGTGGGTGCCGATGCACGACTTTTACGAACGGCCATTTCAGACGATAATTGTGCCATGTATCGACAGAACGACCATTTTAGCCGATAAAGTGCCCATACATGGCACGATTATCGGGCATTCGTATACATCGTGTGTCACGGGATTAGCACCCACGATCGCACGTGTGTACGAACCTTTAGGCTGGGTGAACACCAGTAACCAACCAATAGTGCCATGGATCAGTCGGCTGAAAACATCTGATGGTTTGGGGCGGGCCATCCGCGACCTTGTTTGGTTGCCCATATCAGACAAACTGGTCAGTTAGTAAATCACGGCCAATCATGCAGTTTCCTATCGGACCAAATTATCGGTCTGTCACATGCACTGCAGGCTGCAGCCACTGTTGCTGTGACCAACAATCATCTATCCTGGCAGAGCTCTCACTCAAAGCAGATGCTTAGTTGGGACACATGAAGTGTTATATGTATTCAGCCTAAATGGTATTAACCTGCAGATCTGAAAACAGATCCAGGCAATTCTGCCACAATGTGCAATTCAATCTAAACAGCACCATTGGTCATCCTGAGACCCTATACAGGATCCAGAAAATCATGCTAGGTTCATACTTTTTTTGATTTCTTTATCGTACATAAAAAATATATAAAACAAACATTTATACAGTGTACTGCGTCGCAGGCAGGCTGGTAGCAATACACAAGCACTCATGTGGTGCAAAAACCTAACATATATAATAGGTCCTGCACTACTCATTTATGACTTAACATTCTTACTTTGACAGTACAAACTGGGGTAATGCTGGGGGAGGTGTGGGCTGGGCCGGGGCTGGGGGTACAATACATGACAGAACAAATGGTGACACATTAGGTGGGAGTGTTGGTGGGGGGCAGCATTACACAACCAACACATAACATTGTAACATGATTAAATAAAGCAATGGTGTGGTGGGAAAGGAAAGGAGGCATAAGGGAGGGGCACAAGGGGAAAGGAGGGGGAGGTCCATAATGGAATAGTCTCTGAGCAAGCTATGGATTAGCCTGTGGCAGTCCAGAATGGACAACCTCTCCCTTATTAGTACCAGGCGATTCCTGGCTATCCAGATAGCATCCTTAAAACAGTTCATAAGGCGGCAGGCTTCGCCTGGTCTCTGTGAGCTCCAGGAAATAGAAATGAGAGAGGCTGTTCCTGAGCACATTGTCTCTGAGTTCATGTTCCAAGGCATCCAACAAGGCCTGTGCCACAGGGCATGCCTAGAAGAGATGCAAAGCAGTACAATTTTTTTTTTATTGAAAGCCCGGTACGTGCTTTCGTGCCTCACACCACAAGTGAACACACAAGTGCTCTAGTGGTAGTCAGGACCATCTTCCCCTCCCGGTTGTCCAGCCGCAACTGGACCCACCACAGAGGGGATCTTTAGGGCTTCCCAGCGCCGTAAGGCTATGGGAGGCCCACCAATACTACCCCCCCTCAACTCCCAGCTGCCACCAGGAAGTCCTCAGGGGGGTACAATTGGGAAAGCTGAAGGTCCGAGGACCCAGCCTGTCCCGCTACATACAGTGACAAAAACGAAAATCAAAAAAAAAATTTAGTGGGGATAAGTGCATAGTGCAATAAATAAGGGTGCCAATTCATCCAGGCAAATTAATGGAGTGCGCCAATAGGGCCTAAGCCTCATCCGGCAAAGGCAAAAAAATTATCCAGTCCCTTTAACGGGAACCAGGATGTGCGAGGAGTAAAACCATGCTCCCAGTGCTCAATAGTGCAAAGGATAGCCGGGCTTCCAAGCCACCCCTCGGCCCATGACCTCGACCAAGCGTAGTGTCCCGGCCGAGGGGTGGCTTGGAAGCCCGGCTATCCCTTTGCACTATTCCTACTTTCGTACTGGGGGGTTCGCCCCCAGGCCAGTGAAGGGCATCCCCTTTTCCTACTGATAAGAACAGATACTACACTTGATCTTAGCCAAAAGGCCGAGAAGCGATAGTACAATGTCATACTTTACCACAGCAAGTTCCAAATTTACAGTCACTATGGGGTTAGGACTTAGAAACACAGGATAGTGATTAGCTTGACAAGTTATGGAGAGGTTTGGATAAAGGAGCTAAAAGCTCCCCACAGAGTATAAAATGAAGTAGAGCCTTCTTATAACAGAAGGTACCCCACAGCCTCACAGTTATTATTATATAAATAATGGAATAAAAGGGGAAACTGACCATTTCTCTAAGAATGCTGGGTAGTTTCAGAGACATTCCAAGTCATTTAATCATTTACAGACAGAGCACACAGAAACTGGATTGTCTCATTACTTTCTATGGAGAGGGGAGGGGGAGTAAATGTGAGAGTCTAAAGAATTTTCTCATGGGCTAAGACTGTCACATGTTTTAAAAACAGCACATAACTGGGTGTAATACAAGAACTTCCTTACATTTCCTATCTTGTCATGTACAGTGCCTAAGAGAATTTTTTGATTTGCTAACAGTGTAAGATGAGAACCTCTCATTGGATGTTGGTAAAATTCCACTTACATTTAGTGTCTACATGGAGACCCTGTAGAAATCCTGGAGGTGTGGCTAGACCTATCATTTTGAGTTTTCCATTTAAACTTAGGGGTGTCCAGTAAAGTAAGTTTACTTTATTAATTGTATACCATTTGTTTTGTAATTCAGTAGTAGGTAGTAGTACTATACTTTGTATAGTGTTATTTTTATGGTGATTTTAATTAAATAATGATAATTACACACATACATATAGACCTTTCCTATGTGAAATAGTGTTATATACCCCCACCTAATTAGTTGCTCCTAAAAACTCAATGCAATCTCCGTAAAAATATTAATTCATTTATATAATATAAGGGATAAGGGATATATATAACTCAAAAAACTCATGCATTAAAACTGCCAGGTAGGTGGAATTGGAAGTGAGTGCAAATATTGTAAAGTTTATGCTCTCTGGGCAAATCTCCCGTACGGGATTTACCAGAGGCTGTGCGATTTTGGATGAATCTCACCCGCACATAAGTATTTAACACCAGCTATTAGCTGGTGTTAAATACTTACGCGTAAAGAGGCATTCAACCTCTGGTAAATTACTTTGTAACGGCCGCATGAGTGCCTCTTCCGGGTACTTGCGCTGCCGCCACAAAGCGAGCATTAACATCGCGCCAACTGATCGACCCATATAATGCTTCCCTAATCCAATTGTCTAATATCTATGGATGTAAGGGAAGGGCAGATGAATCACTTGCATGTTTAAACCCTTGGGTAGGAAGCGCTAAAGCATGACCGTGGGCTTTTAATGTCTGTAAGTCAGGAAAATGTCTTTATTCCAGGATGTATGAAAACCACATTTTCTAGAATTCTGTGCAGTCAGGGAATGCTGGGAGTTGTAGTTTTTAAAGATGTGAAAAGTTCATAAAGAAGAAACTAACTGCAAAATAGAATGCTGAGATTTGTAGTTTTCAAACATGTGAAAGTTCACAAGCTTAGGCTGTATTAAATCTAGACAGATGCCTTTAACTACAGGATATTAAGAAAAAACTTACTGCAAACAGAGAATGCTGGGAATTGTGGTTTTCAAACACGTGAAAGCTCACAAGTTAAACATGCCTGCTCTATACCATTAGGCTGTTGTCACGAACTTACCTGCTGCTCCGATCCAGCGCCGCTCCCGTCACAGCCGGATGCTTCCAGGTAGGCAGTGCCGCCAACGTGATGATGTCACGCGAACTTTGAACCTTGCCTGTTCCAGAGTCCTTACCTTGCCAGTTCCTGAGTCAATAGCTACCTTGCCTGTTCCTGTGACCACTTACCCAGCCTGTTCCTGTGCCTACTTACCCTGCTTGTTCCAGTACTACTACTCCAGCATCTTGGTTTCCAGAATCCAGCCTACAGTTCCCAGCAGCCCCTTGTTCCAGAATCCAGCCTACAGTTCCCAGCAGCCCCTTGTTCCAGAATCCAGCCTACAGTTCCCAGCAGCGCCTTGTTCCAGAATCCAGCCTACAGTTCCCAGCAGCGCCTTGTTCCAGAATCCAGCCTACAGTTCCTAGCAGCACCTAGTTCCAGAATCCATCCTACAGTTCCCAGCAGCACCTTATTCCAGAATCCAGCCTACTGTTCCCAGCAGCCTCTGTGTCCTACATTTTCCGGACTATCAGCCTCCTCCTGAAAGCGTACTCATGAGTACCACGGCCGTCAAGGCCATATTCTTTACAGTACAATCAGGCCATGGAAACGCCTCAGGCGGCTATGGCAGAGTTGAGTAAAACGCTCCAAACTTTGTCCAAACGCATGGACGTTTTTGAACACCATCAGCCTCTGCTCCTGGTTCAACACCACCTCCTTCACCGTCAGGCTTGCCGTGGTTTCATTAATCAGTGCCAAATCCAATTTAAACTTCAACCATCTCATTTTGCATCTGATCAAGCAAAGGTTGGTTACATCATCGCCTTGCTTGAGGGCAACGCTCTGGCCTGGGCTTCTCCCCTATAGGAGAAAGATGATCCTCTAGTCAATAATGTTACCAGTTTCCTGGGTATGTTTCGCAAGGTCTTGATGCACCAGGAAGAACCTCGGCTGCCTCGTCCCAATTGATGCAGCTCCGCCAAGGGTCTTGTTCCGTAGGACAATATGCTATTGAATTTCGTACCCTAGCTGCGGAGACTTCCTGGAATAATGAGGCACTTTCTGCAGCCTTTTGGCATGGACTCTCTGACCGCCGTAAGGATGAATTAGTGTCTAGAGAATTACCCGTCCCTTTGGAAGATTTAATTACTCTCTGCATCCAAATTGATACCCGCTTTCATGAACGGCAGGCAGAAAGGTCTGCAGCTCATTCCAATTTCTCTAAAACCTTTCCTCGGCCTGCTCAGACCTCTCCCCAATCTGTATCTTTGGTAGAAGAACCTATGCAAATTGGCGGCACTCATCTGTCCCCTGAAGAAAAGTCACGTCGACGTACTAACTCAATTTGTCTCAATTGTGCCGAACAAGGGCACTTTGCAAGGAACTGTCCCTTGAAGTCGGAAAACTCCATGACCTAGAAGTTAAGGAGGAGCTCTTCTAGGTAATGTCAAGTCTCCTACTAAATTTGAACCACTGAAACTCTTTTTGAGACTCTCTCTGCGACTATCTCCTTTAATGCTAAAACTTTTTCCACCCAGGCCTGTCGATTCTGGTGCTGCCGAAAACTTCATTGACTCTACCTTCACAGCACAATTGGGGCTTCCTCTTCTTCACCTGCAGCAACCTCTTCGGGGTTCTGGCTATTGATAATAACCCCTTGGCTTCTGAATTCATCTGCAAATCCACGTACGAAGTTTCTTTGGATATCGGCATACTCCATCAAGAACGTTTATCCTTTTTGGTGATCCACAGTCCTTCTACTCCTCTGACCCTAGGACTTCCATGGCTCCGTGTTCACAACCCTGTCATAGACTGGTCTAACAATGAATTAGTATCTTCTTGTTTTTCCAAATGTCTCTCTTCTCCTATTCTTTGTTCTTCCATTAATTGTGAAATTAAACCTATGGAAAATCTTGCTAAATGTTACCATGAATTTATTGAAGTCTTTTGTAAGAAATGGGCTGAAAAATTTCCTCCACACCGCCCTTATGATTGCCCCATTGATCTTCTTCCCGGTACCATGCCTCCTCAGGGATGAACATATCCTTTATCCTCCTCTGAGACCAAAGCCATGAAAGCCTATATTAAGAAACATTTGGCTCGGGGATTCATTAGACCTTCCAGCTCTCCAGCCAGGGGACAGTTTCTTTTTTGTGGAGAAGAAAGACGGAGGTTTGCGTCCCTGTATTGATTATATGGGTTTAAATAAAATCACTATAAAGAATATCAGATCAAAGGAGCTAAAATATTCACCAAAATCGACCTTCGAGGAGCATATAATGTAATCCGCATTCGCAAAGGGGAAGAGTGGAAAACTGCCTTTAATACTTGTGATAGCTATTACAAATATCTTGTGATGCCATTTGGCCTTTGTAACGCCCCAGAGGTTTTCCAAGAGTTTGTTAACGACATCTTTCGAGATCTTCTAGGTAATTCAGTGGTCGTATATCTTGACGACATTTTAATCTATTCTTAAGATCTACCTACACATCGTCTCCATGTACAGCACGTTTGAGGAAAAATAACTTCTATGACAAACTTGAAAAATGTCTCTTTGAACTTCCTCAAGTATCCTTTCTTGGTTACATTGTATCTGCTCAAGGTTTTTTGATGGATCCTGTCAAAGTTTCTGCCATCCAAGACTGGCCTCTTCCTATGGGTACCAAAGCCATTTAAAGGTTTATCGGCTTTGCGAAGTATTATAGACAGTTTATTAAAGGATTCTCATCCAACATTTCTCCTATTTTGGCCCTCATTAGAAAGGGTGGTAGACCCAACTCCTGGTCTCCGGCTGCCATCCAAGCGTTTACCGTATATACTCGAGTATAAACTGAGTTTTTAAGGTTAAAAAATACCCTCGGTTTATACTCGAGTCATAGAGAAAACTGCCATAAAAACATAAAAATGCACTGAGATCGCAAAATGTACCATAATAAAAGTACCGTAGCTGGTACCTCACTGTGTCCAGAGACATACCAGTAGATGTGAAGAGGACCGGGATCACCGCCGCAGCACAGGCAGAGCACAACACAGGCAGAGCGCGTGGGACGTGCGTAAGTGACGTACCTGCGCGCTTCGCTAACATCATCAGCCCAGCACTACCGTATATGGCCAAATGGAGGAGCCTTCACACAGCCAGACTGGAGGACCAGTCCAACAACCTAGCAGCACTCAGCCCTCCACCAGTAAGCCCACAATGTGCATGGGGTGGTTTAGGGGGAGGGCTAAAATGCTATTCAATTGGAATATTAAAGAGGGGGGTGGGGGTGGGCTTGATTGCTGGGTGGAACAGTGGGATTGGCTGCTGTGGGGTTAGCTGCTGGGTGGCACAGTATGAATGTAGATTTATAGCAATTTATTAGTTAAGATTATTTAAAGAAGCATTCCAACATTCTAAACACTCCAGATGTTTAGAAACTATAACTCCCAGCAACCAAAGCATGCTGGGAGTTGTAGTTTATAAACATCTGAAGTGCAATGGAAGGTAGTTGGTTAATAGATTATAATTACAGGTATTGGGGCCAATAGGCTCTTCAACTGCTGTATGAAACTTATAAAAGTCAGTTTAAAGGGCAACTAAAGCCTCAGAACAATACTGAATCAGAAGGCAGAATACCTTGATATCAAAGCAGCAATCAGTGCCTCACTTCTAATTTTAATGTGGTTGCTGAGAAATTTTTCTTACTGGTTCTTCTGTGTTTTTTTAATTTGTTAGAAACGGTTGATCGTGTTAGAAAATTGCGCAGATCATACGACACTGGCTTTAAACTAAGGGTTGTGTCAAGAGCAGAAGAAAGCAATAATTCTGTTGCAGGCCGAAAATTTGGCATTTATGAAAGACAGGTGCGAGGCTAGCGAAAAATGAAGACTGATTTGGAGAAGATGCCAAAGTCAAAAAAGTCTTGTTGTGGTTTAACAACAGGCTCTAGAGACTGACTTGCATAAATGGGTTGTGAAATGTCGTCAAAATGGATACTGTGTAACACACATGGGAGTTCGGTTACGTGCCGTTCAAATGGCTAAAGATGAGCAATATAAAACAGTGGGTATTGAGAAATTAGTTGCATTAGCTGGATGGTGTACCCGCTTCATGAATAGGTTTGGACTCTGCTTGCGCCAGAGAACGAAGCTATCCCAAAAGCTGCCACAGAATCTTGAAGAAAAGGTTAAGTCATTCCATCAATTCATTATAAAACAAAGAAAGCTTTATAATTATGACCTCGGAAATATTGGGAATATGGATGAAACAGCAATGACTTTTGATCTTCCAAGCAACAGGACTGTGGCATCCTTGAGAGAAAAAACTATTTTCCTTAGAACAACCGGGAATGAAAAAAATAATTTCACAGTGGTTCTGGCATGTTTGGCCAATGGAGTCAAGCTGCGGCCTGTTATTATATTTAAAAGGAAGACCTTGCCTAAAAATGCCAAATTCCCCCCATGAATCACTGTTCGTCCACATGTTAAAGGCTAGTAAGTAATGCCATGGATACTAGCGAAGACGATGTTTTGTTTCAGCACAGCAGCAGTGATGAAGATGATGGAGATATTGATAATAATGTCTATGCAGATGACATTACACCAGCTCAATTTGAGGCACTATTTGGAGAAACCAATGATGAGGAATCTGACTTTGAAGGATTTTAAATGTGTTTTATGTTATAGTATATTGCTGTTCAAGCCATTGAACTTTGGGTCCCCCAGTTTTTATAGTATAGTATAGTATTTGAGGTTGAATAAAGACATACGTCCATCCAGTCCAACCCATCTAGCAATATCCTCATTTCCTGCCTAACTGTTTATCCAGAGGAAGGCAAAAAAAACCCACCAAATTTATGAAGGGGGAAAAAATTCCTTCCTGACTCCAAGTGGCAACTCTACTTTATGTATCAATACCAGTAACTTGCAACATTCCTTGTTTGCAGAAACTCATCCAGCTTTTTTTTTAAACTGACCAATGAACCAGCCATTACAACGTCCACTGGAAGACAGTTCCATAGCTTTACCGTTCTCACAGGGAAAAACCCTTTCCGAGCTTGAAGCCTAAACCTTTTTTCTTCAAGTCTTAAGGGATGTCCTCATGTCCTTTGACATGTTCTATTGGTTAACAATGTCCCAGTTAAAATATTTACAGTACCATTACAGTATTAGTTTACCATACCATTGTTACGGGTACTGGTTATGTATATGTTCCTACATACGGTAGTTTTGTGACTGTACATTATGCTGCTTAGTGCATATTGTTCTGAAGTGAAGCTACTACTGAAAAAGTTGTTTTTATTTAAAATAAATACTTGAATGGACCTCCTGTTTATTCGTGTTCATTTTCTAATTATTTTTACTAATTACAGGTTTGCATTAGTGTTCATATTTTCTACCCTTGGTTTATACTCGAGTCAATCATTTTTACTAGTTTTTTCAGGTAAAAATATGTACCTCGGTTTATACTCGGGCCGGTTTATACTCGAGTATGTACAGTAACCAGTTAAAGGATGCCTTTGCCTCTGCCCCTATTTTAGTTCATCCGGATTCCAACCTCCCTTTCTATATTGATGTAGATGCCTCTGATTTGGGTGCTGGTGCCGTCCTGTCACAAAGACAAGGTATCAAAGAGAAACTCCATCCGTGTGCCTATTTTTCTAAGAAGTTTCTGCCTAATGAACGGAATTATGATATCGGAAACCGTGAACTACTGGCCATCAAGTTGGCTCTCGAGGAATGGCATCATTTGCTTGAAGGCACTTCTTTGCCCATTATCATCTTTACCGACAATAAAAACCTTGAATACATCCAAAACCTTAAAAGGTTAAATCCTCGCCAAGAACGTTGGTCCTTGTTCTTTTCCCGATTCAATTTTATCATCACCTACCAACCAGGTTCCAAAAACACTTAAGCCGATGCCCTCTCCAGATGCTTCATTTCTTCTGATTTTTCTGACCAGGATAAGGGTCCTGTAGTCCCTGCAATCAAGATTCTGGCCTCCCTTACTCCACAACTCTGTTCCCAGATTTAAGCAGCTCAGGAGTCTGCTCCTCCTGACACCCCGACAGGCAGAATCTTTGTACCTGTTTTTCTTCGGGAAAACCATCCTTCGGCAGATAGATAGGCCGGACATGATATGAACAAAACTTTTCATCTTCTAGCACGCTCCTAAATTACCATCTTCTATTGAATTGGCTCAATTATTTATTTCTCATATTTTTCGCCTCCATGGACTTCTTTCTGAAATAGTTTCTGACAGTTTCTAAATACTAGAGGGCATTGTGTAAATCCATGGGAATCAAATTACAATTTTCTTCTGCTTATCACCCACAGTCCAATGGGGCTACTGAACTCATTAATCAGTCTCTAGAAAAGTACCTCAGGTGTTATATTTCCCAAGATGATTGGTCTGATCTCCTGCCCTGGGCTGAATTTACCCATAACAATGCCACTCATGCCTCTTCTGGAAAATCTTTTTTGTGTGTCTTCTGCACTAATCCAAGATGTTTTCCTCAGGATTTCCTTTGTACTCATGTTCCTGCTCCTGATGACTCTGTGGCCCAAATGCCGGCTATTTGGCACTCTACTGAAATTTGCCTTCAGAAATCCGCTCTGGCACAAAAAAAGCTGCTGACAGGAGGCGAAGAGAACCTCTATCTTACTCTGTGGGAGATAAAATGTGGCTTTCTTCTGCCCATATTAATCAACGGGTTCCCTCTGCTAAATTGAGTACCAGGCGGTTCTTGCAGCGTCGGTCTAATGTCGCAGGAATGCTCGGTCGGGAAAGTAAAATCGGATATATATATGGGCTGCTTTTGATTGCCCATAGGTGCTGTTTAGATTGCCTGGGTCTGTTCTCAGACCTGCAGGTTTATTCCACATAGACCCTCTATATTCTAGCTGGCAGGTAGTATAGGTATGGGAGGATATAAGTGTGTGTTCATTTTATATGATGCGATTGCTTGGGTTTTTTTCAGGACCTTCCGACTAATTTTATTAGGGCCCCCTGGATGTTTCCTGGTGGTTCCTGTGAGCACTGAATCTACACATAGCAAAACATACACACATAATTTCCACTGTACACCAACGGGCACACTTTTGCTAGTATATATCTCCTATATATATATATATATATATATATATATATATATGTATATATATATAAAAGAATGTTGCAAAGGCACTCACAGGTCTTCTTAAAATGTAACTTTTATTCCAATATAAATAAAAACAAGCAGTCCGTTAGCCGAAACGCGTTGATACAACGTTTTTATTTATATTGGAATAAAAGTTACATTTTAAGAAGACCTGTGAGTGCCTTTGCAACATTCTTCTATATTGTTTACTTTGAAGTGCACCCGGGCATATCGCTACTGGAATGGAGTGCTTATTCAAACTGTCACATATATTATATAAATAAATTTATAATTTCTTAGGGAATACATTGGGTTTTTCGGAGGTACTATGTTGGTGGGGGTGGGTAAAAGTTATATACATAGGGACAGTGTTTATATGCTGTTTAAGCACTAAATAAATATTTATATCAATATTAACAAATATGTAGTAATAACATTAGAGTATATAGAAATGTAAATAAGGCAAAATCTATAAATAAATAAAACTACTTGCACAGTCCATACTCCTGTTTTGTAATGGGATCTTCAAAATGGACTGTTAAGCCACACCCCAGGAAGTTTTACAGGGAGACAATGGAAGTTTACAAAGGAACATATTTCTCACTACCCTTTTAGTGTTGTATCCAATGGTGTGCTTAATATTAGATTGATAGCAGTGTTAGCAAATCAAAACATTTTCTGAGTGTTAGTAGGAAGTTAGTAGGAAGTTGCAAGACTTATATGTCACTTCCTTTGCAAAACATGTGACAGTCTCTCACCTCACCCCTCCCCTCTCAATAGAAACAAAGGGGAGCTGCTGTTTGCTGGACAGGAAGTAGATCTCCAGATGTTTGGAAACTACAACTCCCAGAATTCCCTAACTACTGAGTGCTTGTAGAGGAATGCTGGAAGTTGTAGTTTGAATTCCCTTACTACAGAGTGCTTGTAGAGGAATGCTGGGAGTTGTAGTTTTCAAACATCTGGAGATCTACTGGTTGCTTATCCCTGCTATATATGATAGGGGGACTGAAAGGAAAACATCTCTATGCCCATTTCTCTGAGACAATGAAGTGAGTTTGTTAATGGTTTATTACATTATTTAAAGGAGAACTAAATCCATTTTTTATACTCCAGAATCTGAAAACAGCCCCCCTAAAAACACCAATCAGCTATGTAATATGACTTCAGTAAATTGTATTAAAGTAAATGTAAGCCTGTTAAGAACTGAATTAAGTATCTGTATGTATATGCAGTGTCAGGCCACACCTCCTGACCTCAGTCACATGCTTCCTTGCTTTATCTGTCCTGTAAAAGGATTAGCTAGAGATTATTAATGGGTGTGACCATCTGTAACAGTTTCTGCCATAGCTAAGGACTGAGCATGTGCAGAACATAATGGTCGTTGACCAGACTGTGTGACATTAGAATGCTGTGATGTTAAGCAAAAACCATATATTATTTAGGTAAATTTCCCAGCACCCATATCAAAATGAGAGGTAAGACACTGATTACTGGCTTTATATCAAGGTGTTCTGCCTTCTGGTTCAGTGTTGTTCTGTGGCTTTAGTTGTCCTTTAAGCAATAGACCCCATAGAAGCCATGAACCTGTGTCCTGAACTGATAAAATTACAGGATAGTCTGGGTTCTTTATAGGACCTCACATTTACCAATTGTGATCCCTCTGTAACAGAATCCCTAGTGACAGCTGTGAGTTAGGGCTAGGCCACACTAGCTAGTTTTTAGCACATTTGTGCACGTGTTTTCACTAAAATAGAAATTGCGGGAACACAAAAATTCACGTGGTTTCTGATGAGCATGAGATTGGGCATCGCGTTTTGGTAACTCATGCATTCACCATTTTTGGTGCATTAACGGAAACGTAAAAAGCACAAGAATCACTCACAAAATTTTAAATATAGAATGATCCAATGGGTCTGCTATTGATCTATTATTGGTTGGAAATTTAAGGGAAGATTGATTCAAGCTCTGCACAACAGTTGTATTTCACTGTGGTGTTTCTACTGAACTATAACACTCTATACAATGTTACAATAAATAGATCAAGAATTGAGATGGACCAGCTCGCTGATCTGAACCCAGTTCCATGACAGATTTCTGTCATTCACGGATTTTGTTTGCAGATTATTTCCAAGACGTGTTTTTTTTGAGACACGTTTGAAAATTTCAAGGATTTTTTTTAAATTTTGTAAAAATTATACGGTAATTTACTGTAAATAGTTTGGAACCTGGAAAATGGTCTGGGGAAAAGACAATTAGATTCTTTCTGAAAGAATCAGATTGTAACCAATTCTGATTAGAAAAGAATCTGATTAGTTAGTATACCTATCAAATTCTTTCTGAAAGAATCTGACTGTAACCATTCTGATACCAATTAGATTCTTTCCCAATCACAATTTGTGTTACAATCAATTCTTCTAAAAGCATACCATAAGATTATTTCTAAAAGAATCTGATTGTAATCAATTCTCATTAGTTACAATCAGATTCTTCCAGACAGCGTACCAATAAAATTATTTCTGAAAGTATCTGATTGTAACCAATTCTGATTGGATACAATCAGATTCTTTCAGAAGAATATGATTGGTATACTAACCAATCAGATTATTTTCTTTAACAGAATTTGTTACATTCAGATCTTTCAGAAAGATTCTCATTGGTTAGTATACCAATCAGATTATTTCTTAAAGAATCTGATTGTAACCAATTCTGATTAGTTAAAATCAGATTCTTCCAGAAAGCGTACCAATAAGATTCTTTCTGAAAGAATCTGATTGTAACCATTTCTCATTGGATACAATCAGATTGTTTCAGAAAGAATTTGATTGGTATACTAACCAATCAGATTATTTTCTAAACAGAATTTGTTACATTGATTCTTTCAAATAATCTGATTGTTAGTTTACCAATCAGATACTTTTCCAATTAGAATTGGTTACAATTAGTTTTACAGTACTGAATGATTATTGTTATCCCATCAGTTACTTTCTGAAAAATCTGATTTTTTTTTTTGTACCAATTCTAACTTGAAAAAATTGGATTATCTGTTCCCCAGACCATTACCAGGTCCCAGAGCCATTTACAGTAAGTTACTGAATAATTTTTACAAATTATTCGAAAATTCCTTAAATTGTAATTTTCTAAAATTTCGGTGACCCTCGAAAATAGAATGCATTCTCAAAACACAGTTTAATCATCATTAACAAATTGAAAAAAAAACAGAAAATGTGATAGGGTTATACAACAAATATAAGATGGATAATGTCTGTCTTATCTAGATGTTAGGCTGCACTTTAGTATATTTAAGTATTTAACATGTATTTCTAAATCACTAACACTTCCATACAATCCAAAGATGTTGTGTATATATGTTCCCTCTAATACCTAATGGGGTACACCCAATAGGTTCCCTTCTGCCTCTGTATATTGTGTAAATATGTGACACTAATAGAACCAAGATTTCATAGGATTTCTTTATTTTTATCATCTTGCCTTATTTTTTTTGTACAAATCCCTAAATTTTATAGTACAAGATATATTCTGTATCCACATATAGCTAAACATACACCCCACATATTTCCCACTGTGCACCAATGGGCACACTTTTATATATATTATAAATATTCAGAAGCACTCGTGGGACTTTTTCCAGTGTTTTGATCCTCTAATTGTGACATCAATTCAGATTTATAATATTGATGGTCCAAAAGCACAATGGCCCCGCCCTTGTCGATGGCTGAATTATGAGATCAATATTTCAGAGCTCACCGTTGGTAAATTAAGCCTCCAAAATGCTTGTTCTGTATCACTTTTAATTAGTTAGAAAACACATTTATAGCTAGGCGGTGTAGGGGGCTCATACTTACTGGGAGTCCTGAAGTGAGAAGGTGGCAGGGGGCTCCTGCTAAGTGGTCCTTAAGTTTGAGAAGTCGTTGAAATTTATACAAATCAGTGTCCTCCACCGTGGGATTAAATTTAGGTGTGGGCACAAAGGTTAGCCCCTTGCTAATTAACCCTATTCATCACCAGATGAGCATGACTAATCAAATTATATACCAGTCTAATTGCATGGGCGACAAAGTTGTGGGGGTTTTCCTGTGACCTTTGTAGCCTCCCCTCCTGGTGGACTCTTTGTGGTTCCGATGGTTTCCAGAGCTGTGCTTACAACACCTAAAAAAAGCTGATCAGATGCCTGGGCCCCCCCTTCATAGTTTCCTCTCTAGGTGCATTGTCACTATCAGACATTTTCGCCCGCCATTAGGGCTTTTTCCAAAGCTTTGGAAAAGGCCCTAATGGCAGGCGAAACGCATCACGCAGCCAGCCTAGCGCCTGATGCCTTGTTGTCTATTTACTTACTTCTATCCCTATACCTTGTTTCAATGAACATGCTGTGCAACTTGTCAAGGGGATAGTTAGATTAGACGCTTATTATAACTATCTATACTGTTTGTGATATACTTTGTTACTTATCCTATATGTACTTTGTACCCTGATACCACTGTGTTAAGCATACATTTATAGCATTTTATACAGGGTTTGCAATTATGATGTAGCTATGACTCTTGAGTAGAATGGATTTTAAATTTTTTAAAGATGGATTCCCCTGCACTGAGTTAAATAAAGGGATTATATATATATGGAACTACATGCTTGAGTGCCTCAAACAATTTCTTTGTTGATTTGTATTATCTTACCGTAAGCTTAGTTTGCTAGGCGCCACAGATACATTTTTTAGCTGCCCTGTTTTCATTGTATTAGGTACTGTCAATTTGAGATTTTTTTAGACCTCAATCCACGCCTTATCTGCTGCAAGCATATCGGCATTGTACCCTCCAGGATTCGATCCAGCTCTTACTAGTTTTAGCTCTTTGGACACATATTCAACTACCAACGGATAAGGTCATCGAACACTTATTCAGTATCCTGCACCATTTAGATGCCCAAGGTTAGGGCTATTCCTTGAAACCCAGGGAATTTTCCTGCTTCTGTGGTAGTCGGATAAAAATATTCTGTAATTGAGATGGACCAGCTCGCTGATCTGAACCCAGTTCCATGACAGATTTCTGTCATTCACGATTTTGTTTGCAGATTATTTTCAAGACTGTTTTTTTTTAGACACGTTTGAAATTTCAAGGATTTTTTTAAATTTTGTAAAATTATACGGTAATTATACTGTAAATAGTTTGAACCTGGAAATGGTCTGGGGAAAAGACAATTAGATTCTTTCTGAAAGAATCAGATTGTACCAATTCTGATTAGAAAAAATCTGATTAGTTAGTATACCACAAATTCTTTCTGAAAGAATCTGACTGTAACCAATTCTGATACCAATTAGATTCTTTCCCAATCACAATTATGTGTTACAATCAGATTCTTCTAGAAAGCATCCAATAAGATTATTTCTAAAAGAATCTGATTGTAATCAATTCTCATTAGTTACAATCAGATCTTCCAGACAGCGTACCAATAAAATTATTTCTGAAAGTATCTGATTGTACCAATTCTGATTGGATACAATCAGATTCTTTCAGAAAGAATATATTGGTATACTAACCAACATATTATTTTCTTTAACAATTTGTTACATTCAGATTCTTTCAGAAAGATTCTCATTGGTTAGTATACCAATCAGATTATTCTTAAAGAATCTGATTGTAACCAATTCTGATTAGTTACAATCAGATTCTCCAGAAAGCGTACCAATAAGATTCTTTCTGAAAGAATCTATTGTAACCATTTCTCATTGGATACAATCAGATTGTTTCAGAAAGAATCTGATTGGTATACTAACTGGCTACTTCCCAAAGACCATTGGGTTAAAACTGAAATTGGACACAATTTAAGTATAGCAATATAATGGGTGGATTAGTGAGCAGGAGACTACGTTTTTATCCGGAGACTCCTAAAGTACCTATAATTTATACCGTGCCAAAGGTGCACATGTCACTTAAGGAACCCTTATATCTTTATCTTGAAAAAGACTTTTACAGCATTCCACAAGGTAAATGCAAAACCAGAGTGCCAACTACAGACCAGTTTCGGCTTATTGAGTCATCATCAGTGTGGTGCAGGCCTCTAGGATCTTACAAGAGTCCTTTACAAAATACTACACTGTTACATTGGATGTACAGAGCCTTTACACTATTATCTCGCCAAAAGAGAAAGTAGATGTATGTAGACAAGCCCTTATAAAAGGTGGGCACCCTCCAATTGGTTCTAATGGATTGCTGTCTAATGTAGGACCATCCTTCGCCAATTTATTTAGGAGCGCTTGAAACCAGATACATTTACCCGGAATTTGAACCGAAATTGCTGATCTTTAAACTTTACATTGACGATCTGTTTATCCTTTGGGTAGGTCCAATGGAGGAAGTTGTATCATTTGTCAATACGCTTAATCATCTCGATTCAACGGTTAAATTTACCATGATAACCCATGATACATCTATTGATATCTAGGCCTTAGAATTACCAAGGACACAAATGGTTTGCACACTAGCCTGTTTTCTAAGCCCACAGATAAAAACACTTTTTGAACTCTCAATTCCCATCCCCCGCATCAGAAGTAATGGGTTATGTATTGTCAGTTTCTTAGAGTTCTTACCAATAATTCTTGCCCTAGGACAGCGGACAGCAGATGGTTGAGAAATTTATTACATATGGTTATAGCCCTAAATTGGCTGAGGAACAGAAAATGAGAGCAATTGTGAACTATAAGGGGGTGGCAGATATAATAACCCACCTAAAAAAAGGATGTGGTGGTAATTCCATATTCTATGCAATACTCTGCCCGTAGTAATACAGTTAAAAGGTATGTACACAGCAAATTTGTTTTTTTTTTAAATTGCCCATTAGTAGACTATAATTTATCCCAACTATCACTGTATCATTTTTTTTGTTGGCCGCCCCCTATTTCATTAGATATCCATCTGAAACATCTTACACTTTTAATAATTCAGTGGTCAGCCAGATCAAAAAAAGTACTTTATTGAAGGAATGTAGCAACACACACACCTCAGAGTAAGGCCGCAGCTGCCATCACTAACTTGAAAGGGGGAATCCGCTGACGTCAGTGGATGCGCAGCCGGATTCCTCCGTTCAACTTAGTGACTGACCCGAGTATGTCAAGGTTCAGTTTTCAGGCTGTTTTTACAACAATAAGTGCCAGCCCCCAAGTAGGTAGTTTGGTACCAGCAGACAGGGAGGCCTCAGCACACAGGTAGGTAGGTATGTAGCCAGCCCCCAAGTGGTAGGTCCCAGACCCCAAGTAGGTAGTTAGGCCCCAGCACACAAGTAGGTAGCCAGCCTCCTAAATTTAGGCAGGCCCCTGTCCCAAGTAGGTAGGAAGGCCCCAGCACCACAAGTAGTATGTATGTAGCCAGCCCCCAAGTAGTAGGTCCCAGACCCCAATTAGGTAGGTCCCAGAACCGTAAGTAGTAAGTTGGCCCCAGCACACAAGTAAGTAGCCAGCCCCAAGAAGTCATACAGGCCCCTGTTCCCAACTAGGTAGGTAGGCCCCAGCCCCAAGAAGGTAGTAGGCCCCATAACAAAAGTGGTAGATAGACCCAGCCCCCAAAACACAATAAGGTAGGTAGGCCCCAGTACACAAGGTAGGTAGGTAGGTAGGAAGGAAGCTAGGTAGGAGGGTAGCACTCCTCCCTCCTCCCCCCCTCCATCAAATAAAAACAATTCACTCACTCAGTCCAGGGGATGACTGGGAGCAAAATTCTGGATGCAGATTGAAAACTTCACCAGGGACCTGGAAAAGAAATGATATCTGAATTGAAACTGTGGTGGGATTTTTGTACATTAGAACATTTTTTAAAAGTGAAGAGAGTCCCACGTGGATCCGTATCAAAAATTTCCTACCTTTAAAACCTGAATAAGGATTTCATAGAATCTTGGAACGGGGTTGACAATTTTCCCTCGTTTTTTGAAACAACATGAAGAATAATGAGATATCATCACTAAATTAAAACCTTTGGTAGAGGCAAGAAAAATGGTGAGACCATCTTCATCAACAAAGGAAAATTAACTAAAATGGTGTTTGAAATTAAAAAACAAACATGACAAGTTTATAGAGATAAAAATGACTATGACTTTAACGTTTATATGTGGCCGACAACACAGAGGGAGGTCTTTCAGTAGAATGGTCCAAGATCACCATTTAGATCTAAAGATAAAAGCCCACTAGGAAATGATGTCAAGTTCAAAATGGCCACCTCACATTTACCATCAAGTCAGCATGTCTTATTTAGTCAATCTTTTTAGAATTTCTCAATTGGAATACAATTCTTTTTGCACTGCACATTCGCCCTTCGAATGCGCGATCGCCTTTCTAATGCGCGTTCGCTTTTCCAAGGCATTTACTTCTAATGCACGATCGCCTTCTAATGCGGATGGCTTTTCCAAGGCATATTACATTCTAATGCGCGGTCGCCTTTCTAATGCGCGATCGCCTTTTCAAGGCATATACAGTATAATGCGCGGTCGCCTTTCTAATGCCGATCGCCTTTTCAAGGCATATTCCATTATAATGCGCAATCGCCTTTCTAATGCGCTTCGCTTTTCCAGGCAAATTACCCACTAGAATGTGCAATCGCTTTTCGAAGGCATATTCCCCATTATAATGTACGATTGCCTTTCTAATGTGCGATGACTTTTCGGTGGGTCCCATCAACCTCAGCGGGCACAGGGACAATGACCCAATCCCTTTCTGTCCTGTATTTTTTTTGTGCAATGCCTCATTCCAGCCTGTGACCTTCACTTCTTTGTCAGAGTCAGCCTTCTTTTTCCAGGACCTTCCAAAGGTGATGAATGCACTTTACCCGGTCTAGGCATAACATCACCTTTCCGTCTAGTCATGAGTCAGAGTGGAAAAAACATCCAAAGTGTTTTTTATCTTAAGGGTTTTTCAGAAATGCCTATGAGCCATTGATTGCATGCATATTGCGCTCGCACGCCTAAACACAACTGAGTGTTTGATACTAGCGAGCATTTGGTCAGGACAAATGAGTGTATGTTGCCACAACAGTGGCTGTTGTTTCGGACCCATCATGCAGGCCTATAGGGAACCGCACAATCATACCTGATTGGCAATTCTGAAAAATGGGAGAATAAACTTGTTTGGTCTGCAACATGTTAATCTATTTTTGTGCCAGTAATGATGCACAATCATTTGTTTTAACAACAATTCTAATACCTACCCAGCCTTACATTGACTAATCTGTTAGAAATAATATGGCATGTTATGTGATAAGTGTCCCTGCCTATGCAAGGATGGAACATTGTTTTGCAGAATTCCTTAGTGTGGTTTCAAATAGAATATATCCTATCTAAATTTGGGGAGACTAATTAAGCCAATCTGAAATATAATAGGCAGACATTACATCAAACATCTTATGTATGGAATATTTCCTACTGTATGGTCACCTTAATATCATAAAAGATACTACTGGAATAGTTAGGGAAAGAAACAGACAGACAACTTTACAGTTTGATTTAAATATGAAGTATATATTTAACTATAAATTTGTAAAATTTTGTAAAATATTTTTTTTAGGTAAAAACAAAAAAATAAAAGAAATTAAACTCTGCTCTTAAAGAGCAATTTTGGCGGACATCTGCCTCCACAATGCCACGCCAATCCTGCTCCAGGGTGGGTGGGGATGCTGCTACGGAGACTGGGGATAGGGTGGGTGTGGAAGCTCTCTGGAGCTGATGGTCCGGCCCTCCTCCTCAGCCACTGGTCCGGCCTCCTCCTCAGCCATGGTCTGGCCTCCTCCTCCTCCTCCTCCTCTGGTCGTTCCATGTCACCTTGAAATTAGAACAAAGTTCAAGAAGTTGGCAACTATAATGCCATGTTAAGGGGTCTAGGCCACACTAGCTTGCACTAGATTGTCCCTGTGATTTGGGCTAAAATGGAAATGTCGGGAACACGCAAATTCATGCTATTTATGGCTAGGCGTTTTGCGTTTGCGAATGCGCATGCGATTTGGTTTAATGGAAATCACGGGAATTCAAAATTCCCCGCGATTTACCATGCGCATGCGATTGTGCATCCTTTTCCATTTTGGTAGTGCATGCGTTGCATGCACATGGGAAATTGCGTGGATTTTTGCGTTCCTCATTTTCCATTCTACCAAATCGCGTCGCTTTTGCCAACGCAAACGCATGCCAAACGCTTAAAAAACGCGTAGTGTGGCCTAGTCCTAAGTGATTGCACGTCCGTTTGCATTTTGTTAATACATGCATTCCCTATTTTGTGCCGTTAATGCATGCGTTTCCATAATGGAAAATGGGAAAAAGCATGTGAAAACGCAAAACGAACAACAATTGTGCACAAAATCTTGTGCGACAATGATCACAATTGCATGCTTGATTTGGTGTGTTATAGTGTTTGCCTTGCTTAAGGCACGTGTATGTGCACATTTGCATCATTACATCTGTCTTTAAACATTGGGAGGATTTATCTGCTTAATGACACATTTTATACAGTTATCATGTTTCTTTCTCAAACTTACAAAAACAAAAAATAGGAATATATTTGGTGGGATAATAATAATATGCATTATAAAAATACCTGTATGCATCCTGCTCCTAATGTCCTGCACAAATGCAGGCCTCCTTCTCTTTAGGTCACTCCAGTTCCTTTGCAGGTCCTGGAGTGACAGTTGACGACATATTTCCTCCCTATTTTCCTCTGAAGCTCTCCATATAAGGCGTTTCTTTCTTTTTTTATCTGTGGTCCCCACAGGCAAGTTGTCATATTTTTTTTTTGTGACTGTCTCACATCAGCTTTAAGTAACGCCTTGTCATCCTGAATAGAGCGAAAACGCCCCGCCCCCTTGCTTTGGCGCCAAAATGGCCCCGCTCCTAAAGCGAAAATACATGCCTCGTTTTCGCTATTCGCTATTCGCTTTCGCTATTTGCTTTCTAAAATAAAAGTGCAATTATATGAGAGTCGCATAGGAACATTTCCAGGAAATGTCACCTGGACATTTTGTTAAATGACCTCCCAATCAATTGGAGCAAATAAAGACAAGGATGCCTGGATTTGTGTCCGACAATAGGACCAAGATGTCTGGTAGTAGTTTGACAATACACATTATTCTTGGTCCCAAAATGTATTACATATTCCTGCGTTGAATTGTAAATGTTTGCTATAAAAAAAGCTAACCTAATACAATTGATAATTAGATGAACTTATATTTTAGAATGATCTCAAAATGTCTAAAGACCATTCCAAACCAGATTTGTCCGTTCCTAAACTCATCTAAGATTAGATTATACATTTCTAAACAAATGGAGAACTTTCCAAATGTCAAGATATGTGGCTCAACTGCTCCAGAGTAAGAGGAGATGGACCACGATGAGGGAGGGTGAGGAAGTAGCAGCAGGAGGAGAAGCCACAGGAGGAGGAGTAGGTGCTGCAGCAGGAGGAGGAGGCACAGCAGCAATGAACTCCAATTACTCGGGATAAATAGGCGGAGTATTTAAAAGTTATTATGGTGGACATGGGCCACATTCCAAAAAGGCTTAAGAGAATGGAGAGGAGGAAGGCCTTTTCATGTGTGCCTAAGTAGTGGCCTGGTTTTTGTTTTTCCGTTTGTAGAATGTCCTGGCTTTTGGGGAGGGAATTGGATAAATGTGAAAAATTTAATCCCCAAGTCCGATCCTAATCTCTACATGGCAAATATTTCCACTTCCATGGCTGCGGAAACCAACAAGGACCACCAAAAAATACAAATGCATGAGCATGTTTTTTTGCGCGAAAAGAAAAGCGCAAATGGCAAATCCCATGTGCATGTGTTGTGCGCGAATGAAAAACGCGAAAACGGCAAATACGCATGCGCATGTATTGCGCGCGAATTGAAAAACGCAAAATGGCAAATACGCATGCGCATGTATTGTGCGCGAATCGAAAAACGCGAAAATGGCAAATACGCATGCGCAATGTATTGCGCGCAAATTGAAAACCACAAAAAACGGCAAATACGCATGTGCATGTATTGTGCGCGAAATGAAAAACGCAGAAAATGGCAATACGCATGTGCATGTGTTTGTCGCGAATTGAAAACCGTGAAAATGGCAAATACGCATGTATTGCGCGCAAATTGAAACACACGAAAATGGAAAATATGCTAAATAAAAGCGCGAAAATGGCAAATACGCATGCGCATATGTTTATCGCGCAACAGGAAAAGCGCGAAAATGCAAAGTCGCCCTTGGAAAGCGAACCAATGAGCGACTACACGCCCTATTTCAAAACAACTAATAAAATACCACACTCTCACATATACCCATGTGGCCGTGAGATCTTTTTAAGATGGAAAAAAGAGCAAGGATGCGGAGGAAAACCATACATAGTGAGGTGATATGATTTTACACTCTCTTTTTTGAACCAAAAAGTTGTGCAATCTCATTCTACATTTGTCCAGAGATGATCTTTAGTGTTGGGTTCTTTTGTCAACCTTGTTACATACTATTAGTGAGATGGAACAAAAATAAAGAGTGTTTTAAATGATCTCCTTTGGCCATAATGGAATTGTTTTTTTCCTATGGTAAATATCATCTTTGGGACAATGTGCAACGTTTGGAACCATAACTGTTTTCATTACATCTCCCTCTATTTATGTAGTATTGGCACTATGAATTGTGAACACCACAGGGAGTTAACTCTCTAACTTAGTTTTTTTTGTGGGCTGACCTTAACCCTTTGTGTGTGGGGTGTGGAGTTTGGAGGATTGTACCTAAGTAAATATAAAGACACATTATGCAACAGTCACTCTGGAAATGTTAGTATAATATTTAAAATCCGTTCCCTTATTTGGAGTGTGAACTCGCATTAGGTGTTTATTCTGCACAAATGATGTTGTTTTACGTACACCTGACCAAACTAAATATAGAACATAGTTGTGAACAACTCAACAATCTCTCCTTACTCATTAAATGCAAATATTATAGGTATGTCACTTTTGTGTAGGTTACAACATGGGTTCAGAGACACAAAGTAAGTGGTACCCGCTGCACGAACTGGAACACACACCACACAGTCGGAGCACCGTAGTGAAATACTAACTTTATTATAAAGGTGAAACAGCTTGACGCGTTTCGGACCTAGCTGGTCCTTAATCATAAGCCCACACTTCAACTCTCACCAACAATCCCTTAAAATACACACCTCCCGTGACGTGTCAATCGGCACACCTGTAGCGTGATGCCGTCAGTTCATAGCAAAACCTCCCACATTTACGTATTGAGGATATGTGCATAAAGCAATGTGCAATACAATCTTTGCATATAGTTATACAGTTCAATAAGTGCAATGATACATATGTGGCCATACTACCGCATAGCCATATAGACGTTAAGACATATATATTCAAGTGAATAAAATGTGGTAATGACATTATACATAATTACATATAATCGAATCTAAAAACGTGCACAATATAAAATACATAAATACACCCTGTGTGCCATATAGTAGAATATAAAAACTAAAAGCTAGAATTTCTTTAATGAAAACCCAGTAAAACAATTAATATCGAAAACAGAGTTCATTCCGTTGGGATATCTAGTGTCGAGGCGAAAAATCCATTTCGCCTCGCAATATAACAAATTAGACCATAAATCTTTATATCTTAAATTCTGAGTGACTTTTTGAATACCTTGTACAGTCATATATTTGACATTACGCCGTTGCATATTTTAAAATGCCTAGCTACCGACTGTATCATCCCCTCTCTTAATGGCTCTAATGTGCTCTCGTAAACGTGCTTTAAGCATCCTAGATGTACATCCTACGTATTGTGATGAGCACTTAGTGCATGTGAGTAAATACGCTATATGGTCCGATACACAATTAATATACTGATATATTGAGTATTGATTACCTGATACACTGCTGGTAAATGTATTCCCTATCTTCATAAAGTTACAAGTGATGCATCTAGTATGTCCACATTTATATGAACCCTTTAATCTACACCAATTAGATGAGGGACTCCTCATTGTTTCTTTGTACATACTTGGGGATAATATGTCCCTCAATGTGCGTGCCCTTCTAGGTACGAATCTGACCGATGTATCTAGAACTCACATTCTAAGGATGGGTAAATGTTTTTTAATTATATTCACAATATCATGAAATTGGGGACTATAATTGGATATGAATGTAATACCCTTATTATAATCTCTTTCTACTTTATTGCTGTGTTGGTCCTTGTCTTTGTATCTCTTTGTATCATTATATTTATTTTTGTTTTTATTTCTATGTTATATTCGATATCATCTATAATGTTAATTGGATCCTTTCTTTTATTATCAAGTGTGTCATCAGTATCTTTTGATTGTTCCCTAGTGCTATTGTCCCCATCTTGTCTCCAATATGAGAGTCCTTCTATCTTTATTAAGAGTCTAGCAAAAGATCGTTCATTCTAATCTGTTGTATCCCCGGTTGAGAAATCTCTCTTTCATGTCTTGTGCTTTATTAATATAATCCTGTTCATCCGAGCATATGCGTTTTAAACGTAAAAATTGGCCATATGGTATCCCTTTAATACATTGCTTGGGATGGTTGGAAGTAGCATGTAGTAATGTGTTCTTAGTATTAGGTTTTCTATAAATAGACGTATGGATACGCATATCTCTAATATATATGGACATATCCAAAAAGGAGATCTCATTATCTCCATAATCCCATGTAAATTTAAGATTATAATTATTGTTGTTCAAACTGTCTATAAAGGAAACAAATTCTAACCTTGTCCCTCCCCACACTATGAGGAGGTCATCAATATACCTCCAAATCCTTTGATCCTGTCAAATAACGGGTATGTGGGGAAATGCTCCCTGAAGGTGGGTTTCTCCCACATCCCATGTAGAATTTGCATAGGTGGGCGAATTTCGCCCCTCGCAGCCCACAAGATTGCACATAATATTCGCGATTGAACATAAAGTAATTATGTGTAAGAAGATATCTATAGATTCAAGAATGAAAAATTTTCCATTCCCTAGAGTATGCTATATCGGTCTAGATGATAGCGTATAGCATCCAACCTAGCTTATGAGGTATGCTAGAAATAGAGATGTGACATCAATAGTACAAGACTATATATGGAAGCCATGTAAACTCCTCCATCTTTTTGTATATTGGGTAGTATCTCTAATATACGATTCGAGTCTAAGGACAAGGGGTTGCAATAGTAGATCAATAAGAGAGGAAAGGCCTTCATTAAGGGATCCTATTCCAGCTATAATAGGTCTGCTACAGGTGTGCCGATTGACACGTCACGGGAGGTGTGTATTTTAAGGGATTGTTGGTGAGAGTTGAAGTGTGGGCTTATGATTAAGGACCAGCTAGGTCCGAACGCGTCAAGCTGTTTCACCTTTATAATAAATAGTTATTTCACTACGGTGCTCCGACTGTGTGGTGTGTTCCAGTTCGTGCAGCGGTATCACTTACTTTGTGTCTCTTCAGCTGTTGATACGGACTAGCGACGGGTCCGGGGCTGTCTTGCACCTGGACCACCCAGAAGACTTGGTGAGTCACATGCGGATTAGATTGTGATTTGGGCTTTTATGTGCACACTTGGATATAACCCTGGGAGATACGTGAGGAACACGTTTTTCGCTGTAGCGAAGGGTTCGGGGCGATATGCACCCGGACCACTCCTCTTGATAAGTAAGTGTATGATACACTTTATACTTAACCAGTCAGGATCGTATACGGAGTTTGCAAGGGGGTGCAGCACCTGTTTCCTTTATTTATCCGTTTAATGATATTATGTTGCCATAATAGGTAGCTCCCCCCTTCTGGTTAACGATCCACAGGAGCACCGAGTTCAGGTTGTTTTGATAAAAAAACTTTTTCAATTAGTAGTAATTTGATACTCCAGTGGATTACTCTGTAACTGGTGTTATTATATATCACAGATAGGATAACCTGATTAATATATATAGGTACCGTATAGACGTCTATGCGGATCCTTTTAATAAGTTCCTATTTAATGTTTTACTTCCCGTGATTAATAGATAAATATTTACACCAGCATGGTTAGCCTACAGACCGAGTCTGATTTTTTGAGACCTAGTAATGAAAACAGACACCAACAGGTGCGTGACGTATTCAACAAGAGTATATGTGTAGACCCTATAGATGATGTTAAAAGCATTTTTAAAAAACTGGAAAGTAATATGAGTAAAGAATGAGGGTGTGTGGGATATTATTTCGTTTGAAAAATATTTGAAAATCAATGATCCCTAGAGGATTGAGAATTAAAAATATCCCCCATTTAAAGGGTGACTGTGAACTAATCCGAATTTTATCACAGATTGGATAATATTCTATCAGATGTTTCATTGAAACTAATTGTTATTAAAAGAGATACAAAGCTTTGACTTTGGATAAAACCCAAGTTGAAATGAGAAACTTAATCAAGGCAATGGAATTCAAAGAGACAATGAATTCAATGATTATATATGACAATTGAAAGACAGATTGAATCATTTGAAAGTGATGTTATGTTGTTAAAACAAAAAAATACAATAGAGATTGTCAGATTATGAACCATATGTATATGATAAACAATATTTTTTTAGGGAATACAGACAGTATAATGCTAACACTATTCCTAAAAAATAAAAATCTATCTAACAAAAAAAGAACATCAAACGGTTAGCTCTTTACACTGACACAAGTGATGATGTTATCTATCAGATACTGCCTCCTCCCTCTTTCTATTCCTATATCCTATAGCGACGCCGTGAGACAACGGAGAGCCACAGAGGTCTTTTCCAAATCCTCTACATCTAATCCTCCTCATTCAATCGGATTATAATCAAAAAAAGACACAATGGTTCACACAGAGGAATAGATACCTCGTGACTATGATAATACAGAAGAACAACTCAATCTACCCCAAAAAGTTCGAAGGGGAGGAAGAGAGGAAGACCCGGAGATACGATCTCAGGGAAAGAAAGACACGGATCGCCATGTAATGTACTAAACTTATCACATAAAATTCTTACTGATAATGAACTAAATGTTTTGAATAGAGGATTTGTCTTTCTCTCCTACTAGGACTTTAATCTTTTGATACAGTTGTTGATATTAATAAGTTTGTACGTAAAATTATACTTAAAAATTTTTCTTAATAAGGACCAGGAATTAGACTATACTGATGATTGTAGATCGGGATTGTGAACAGATGCTATAGCTCTTAACAATCTTAGAACATTATCTGGAGATAAGGATGTCCAAAAAGTGGGTTTAAAATCAGAAGACCTTAACAACCTTTTGAGAGGTAAATCTTCTTATTACCCTTATAATTTAGATCAGAAGTGGTTGACAAGTTTCACAGAACTCGTGGAGAGAGATTTAAGATCCCTCTTGACATCATTTAAAATAAATAATAAGAAAAAAACATATACTATCTATCAAGAAAGAATTCGATGCCCTTAAATCATTAGCAGAAGATGAGAGTATTATTATCCGCAATGCAAAGGAGGCTCAGTCGTAGTCCCAATAAAATAGATTACTATAATGAAGCTATGAGGCAACTTGAGCGACAGTAACACTTACCATAGTTGGATGGGGATCCTACTGAAAACTTTTGTCGAGAATTGGAGGGTATTGTACGAGAGGGATTGGCGATTGGTATGTTAAAGAATCCATGTTGACGACATATTACCACTTCTCCTATCACTCCTATGTTTCATCATCTGCCTAAGGTACATAAGGAAGGCTTTCCACCTAAAGGCAGACCTATTATAGCTGGAATAGGATCCCTTAATGAAGGCCTTTCCTCTCTTATTGGATCTACTATTGCAACCCCTTGTCCTTAGACTCGAATCGTATATTAGAGATACTACCCATATACTACAAAAGATGGAGGAGTTTACATGGCTTCCATATTATAGTCTTGCTACTATTGATGTCACTCTCTATATTCTAGCATACCTCATAAGCTAGGTTTGGATGCATACGCTATCATCTAGACCGATATAGCAATTACTCTAGGGAATGGAAAATTTTCATCTCTTGAATCTATAGAATATCTTCTTACACATAATTACTTTATGTTCAATCGCGAATATTATGTGCAAATCTGTGGGCTGTGATGGGGGCGAAATTCGCCCCCACATATGCAAATCTCTACATGGGATGGTGGGAAGAAACCCACCTTCAGGGAGCATTTCCCACATACTCGTTATTTGACAGGATCAACGATTTTGGAGGTATATTGATGACCTCCTCATAGTGTGGGGAGGGACAAGGTTAGAATTTGTTTCCTTTATAGACAGTTTGAACAACAATAATTATAATCTTAATTTACATGGGATTATGGAGATAATGAGATCTCCTTTTTGGATATGTCCATATATATTAGAGATATGCATATCCATACGTCTATTTATAGAAAACCTAATACTAAGAACACATTACTACATGCTACTTCCAACCATCCCAAGCAATGTATTAAAGGGATACCATATGCCAATTTTTACGTTTAAAACGCATATGCTCGGATGAACAGGATTATATTAATAAAGCACAAGACATGAAAGAGAGATTTCTCAACCGGGATACAACAGATTAGAATTGAACGATCTTTTGCTAGAACTCTTAATAAAGATAGAAGGACTCTCATATTTGAGACAAGTATGGGGACAATAGCACTAGGAACAATCAAAAGATACTGACACACTTGATAATAACAGAAAAGAGACACAGACAGAGACGGACAAAGACAGACAGACACAGACAGAGACGGACAAAGACAGACAGACAGAGACAGACAGACACACATTTAAAATTAAAATTGAGATGGACCAGCTCGCTGATCTGAACCCAGTTCCATGACAGATTTCTGTCATTCACGGATTTTGTTTGCAGATTATTTTCAAGACGTGTTTTTTTTGAGACACGTTTGAAAATTTCAAGGATTTTTTTTAAATTTTGTAAAAATTATACGGTAATTTACTGTAAATAGTTTGGAACCTGGAAAATGGTCTGGGGAAAAGACAATTAGATTCTTTCTGAAAGAATCAGATTGTAACCAATTCTGATTAGAAAAGAATCTGATTAGTTAGTATACCAATCAAATTCTTTCTGAAAGAATCTGACTGTAACCAATTCTGATACCAATTAGATTCTTTCCCAATCACAATTATGTGTTACAATCAGATTCTTCTAGAAAGCATACCAATAAGATTATTTCTAAAAGAATCTGATTGTAATCAATTCTCATTAGTTACAATCAGATTCTTCCAGACAGCGTACCAATAAAATTATTTCTGAAAGTATCTGATTGTAACCAATTCTGATTGGATACAATCAGATTCTTTCAGAAAGAATATGATTGGTATACTAACCAATCAGATTATTTTCTTTAACAGAATTTGTTACATTCAGATTCTTTCAGAAAGATTCTCATTGGTTAGTATACCAATCAGATTATTTCTTAAAGAATCTGATTGTAACCAATTCTGATTAGTTAAAATCAGATTCTTCCAGAAAGCGTACCAATAAGATTCTTTCTGAAAGAATCTGATTGTAACCATTTCTCATTGGATACAATCAGATTGTTTCAGAAAGAATCTGATTGGTATACTAACCAATCAGATTATTTTCTAAACAGAATTTGTTACATTCAGATTCTTTCAGAAATAATCTGATTGGTTAGTTTACCAATCAGATACTTTTCCAATTAGAATTGGTTACAATTAGACTTTTTCAGAAAGAATCTGATTGGTTAGTATACCAATCAGTTACTTTCTGAAAAAATCTGATTTTTTTTTTTGTAACCAATTCTAACTTGAAAAAATTGGATTATCTGTTCCCCAGACCATTCCCCAGGTCCCAGAGCCATTTACAGTAAGTTACTGAATAATTTTTACAAATTATTCGAAAATTCCTTTAAAATTGTAATTTTCTAAAATTTCGGTGACCCTCGAAAATAGAATGCATAATCTCAAAACACAGTTTAATCATCATTAACAAATTGATAAAAAAAAAACAGAAAAATGTGATAGTGTTATACAACAAATATAAGATGGATAATGTCTGTCTTATCTAGATGTTAGGCTGCACTTTATGTATATTTAAGTATTTAACATGTATTTCTAAATCACTAACACTTCCAGTACAATCCAAAAGATGTGTGTATATATGTTCCCTCTAATACCTAATGGGGTACACCCAATAGGTTCCCTTCTGCCTCTGTATATTGTGTAAATATGTGACACTAATAGAACCAAGATTTCATAGGATTTCTTTTATTTTTATCATCTTGCCTTTATTTTTTTTTGTACAAATCCCTAAATTTTATAGTACAAAGATATTATCTGTATCCACATATAGCTAAACATACACCCACATATTTCCCACTGTGCACCAATGGGCACACTTTTATATATATTATAAATATTCAGAGCACTCGTGGGACTTTTTCCAGTGTTTTGATCCTCTAATTGTGACATCAATTCAGATTTATAATATTGATGGTCCAAAAGCACAATGGCCCCGCCCTTGTCAGATGGCTGAATTATGAGATCAATAATTTCAGAGCTCACCGTTGGTAAGATTAAGCCTCCAAAATGCTTGTTCTGTATCACTTTTAATTAAGTTAGAAAACACATTTATAGCTAGGGCAGTGTTAGGGGGCTCATACTTACTGGGAGTCCTGAAGTGAGAAGGTGGCAGGGGGCTCCTGCTAAAGTGGTCCTTAAGTTTGAGAAGTCGTTGAAATTTATACAAATCAGTGTCCTCCACCGTGGGATTAAATTTAGGTGTGGGCACAAAGGTTAGCCCCTTGCTAATTAACCCATATTCATCACCAGATAGAGCATGACTAATCAAATTATATACCAGGTCTAATTGCATGGGCGACAAAGTTGTGGGGGTTTTCCTGTGACCTTTGTAGCCTCCCCTCCTGGTGGACCTCTTTGTGGTTCCCGATGGTTTCCAGAGCGTGTGCTTACAACCTAAAAAAAGCTGATCAGATGCCTGGGGCCCCCCCTTCATAGTTTCCTCTCTAGGTGCATTGTCACTATCAGACATTTTCGCCCGCCATTAGGGCTTTTTCCAAAAGCTTTGGAAAAGGCCCTAATGGCAGGCGAAACGCATCAGCGCAGCCAGCCTAGCGCCTGATGCCTTGTTGTCTATTTACTTACTTCTAATCCCTATACCTTGTTTCAATGAACATGCTGTGCAACTTTGTCAAGGGGGATGAGTATAGATTAGACGCTTATTATAACTATCTATACTGTTTGTGATATACTTTGTTACTTATCCTATATGTACTTTGTATCCTGATACCACTGTGTTTAAGCATACATTTATAGCATTTTATACAGGGGTTTGCATTATTATGTAGCATATGACTCTTGAGTAGATATGGATTTTAAATGTTTTTAAAGATGGATTCCCCTGCACTGAGTTAAATAAAGGGATTATATATATATGGAACTACATGCTTGAGTGCCTCAAACAATTTCTTTGTTGATTTAGTATTATCTTATTACCGTAAGCTTAGTTTGCTAGGCGCCACAGATACATTTTTTAGCAGTGCCCTGTTTCAATTGTATTTAGGTACTTGTCAATTTGAGATTTTATTTTAGACATCCAATCCACAGCCTTATCTGCTGCAAGCATATCGGCATGTGTACCCTCCAGGGATTCGATCTCAGCTCTTACTAGTTTTAGCTCTTTGGACACATATTCAACTACCAACAGGATAAGGTCGATCGAACACTTATTCAGTATCCTGCACCATTTAGATGCCCAAGGTTAGGGCTATTCCTTGAAACCACAGGGAATTTTCCTGCTTCTGTGGTAGTCGGATAAAAATATTCTGTAATTGAGATGGACCAGCTCGCTGATCTGAACCCAGTTCCATGACAGATTTCTGTCATTCACGATTTTGTTTGCAGATATTTTTCAAGACGTGTTTTTTTTGAGACACGTTTGAAAATTTCAAGATTTTTTTTAAATTTTGTAAAAATTATACGGTAATTTACTGTAATAGTTTGGAACCTGGAAAATGGTCTGGGGAAAAGACAATTAGATTCTTTCTGAAAGAATCAGATTGTAACCAATTCTGATTAGAAAAGAATCTGATTAGTTAGTATACAAATCAAATTCTTTCTGAAAGAACTGACTGTAACCAATTCTGATACCAATTAGATTCTTTCCCAATCACAATTATGTGTTACATCAGATTCTTCTAGAAAGCATACCAATAATTATTTCTAAAAGAATCTGATTGTAATCAATTCTCATTAGTTACAATCAGATTCTTCCAGACAGCGTACCAATAAAATTATTTCTGAAAGTATCTGATTGTAACCAATTCTGATTGGATACAATCAGATTCTTTCAGAAAGAATATGATTGGTATACTAACCAATCAGATTATTTTCTTTAACAGAATTTGTTACATTCAGATTCTTTCAGAAAGATTCTCATTGGTTAGTATACCAATCAGATTATTTCTTAAAGAATCTGATTGTAACCAATTCTGATTAGTTACAATCAGATTCTTCCAGAAAGCGTACCAATAAGATTCTTTCTGAAAGAATCTGATTGTAACCATTTCTCATTGGATACAATCAGATTGTTTCAGAAAGAATCTGATTGGTATACTAACTGGCTACTTCCCAAGACCATTGGGTTAAAACTGAAATTGGACACAATTATAAGTATAGCAAATAATAATGGGTGGATTAGTGAGCAGGAGACTACGTTTTTAATCCGGAGACTCCTAAAGTACCTATAATTTATACCGTGCCAAAGGTGCACATGTCACTTAAGGAACCCTTATATCTTTATCTTGAAAAAGACTTTTACAGCATTCCACAAGGTAAATGCAAAACCAGAGTGCCAACTACAGACCAGTTTCGGCTTTATTGAGTCATCATCAGTGTGGTGCAGGCCTCTAGGATCTTACAAGAGTCCTTTACAAAATACTACACTGTTACATTGGATGTACAGAGCCTTTACACTATTATCTCGCCAAAAGAGAAAGTAGATGTATGTAGACAAGCCCTTATAAAAGGTGGGCACCCTCCAATTGAGTTCTTAATGGAATTGCTGTCTAATGTAGGACCATCCTTCGCCAATTTATTTATGGAGGCGCTTGAAACCAGATACATTTACCCGGAATTTGAACCGAAATTGCTGATCTTTAAACTTTACATTGACGATCTGTTTATCCTTTGGGTAGGTCCAATGGAGGAAGTTGTATCATTTGTCAATACGCTTAATCATCTCGATTCAACGGTTAAATTTACCATGATAACCCATGATACATCTATTGATTATCTAGGCCTTAGAATTACCAAGGACACAAATGGTTTGCACACTAGCCTGTTTTCTAAGCCCACAGATAAAAACACTTTATTGAACTCTCAATTCCCATCCCCCGCATCAGAAGTAATGGGTTATGTATTGTCAGTTTCTTAGAGTTCTTACCAATAATTCTTGCCCTAGGACAGCGGACAGCAGATGGTTGAGAAATTTATTACATATGGTTATAGCCCTAAATTGGCTGAGGAACAGAAAATGAGAGCAATTGTGAACTATAAGGGGGTGGCAGATAATAATAACCCACCTAAAAAGAAGGATGTGGTGGTAATTCCATATTCTATGCAATACTCTGCCCGTAGTAATACAGTTAAAAGGTATGTACACAGGCAAATTTGTTTTTTTTTTAAATTGCCCATTAGTAGACTATAATTTATCCCAACTATCACTGTATCATTTTTTTTTGTTGGCCTGCCCCCTATTTCATTAGATATCCAATCTGAAACATCTTACACTTTTAATAATTCAGTGGTCAGAGCCAGATCAAAAAAAGTACTTTATTGAAGGAATGTAGCAACACACACACCTCAGAGTAAGAGGCCGCAGCTGCCATCACTAACTTGAAAGGGGGAATCCGGCTGACGTCAGTGGATGCGGCAGCCGGATTCCTCCGTTCAACTTAGTGACTGACCCGAGTATAAGTCAAGGTTCAGTTTTCAGGCTGTTTTTACACAAATAGGTAGCCAGCCCCCAAGTAGGTAGTTTGGTAGCCAGCCCCCAGCAGACAGGGAGGCCTCAGCACACAGGTAGGTAGGTATGTAGCCAGCCCCCAAGTGGGTAGGTCCCAGACCCCAAGTAGGTAGTTAGGCCCCAGCACACAAGTAGGTAGCCAGCCTCCTAAAAGTTAGGCAGGCCCCTGTCCCCAAGTAGGTAGGAAGGCCCCAGCACACAAGTAGGTATGTATGTAGCCAGCCCCCAAGTAGGTAGGTCCCAGACCCCAAGTAGGTAGGTCCCAGAACCGTAAGTAGGTAAGTTGGCCCCAGCACACAAGTAAGTAGCCAGCCCCCAAGAAGTCATACAGGCCCCTGTTCCCAACTAGGTAGGTAGGCCCCAGCCCACAAGAAGGTAGGTAGGCCCCATAACAAAAGTAGGTAGATAGGACCCAGCCCCCAAAACACAATAAGGTAGGTAGGCCCCAGTACACAAGGTAGGTAGGTAGGTAGGAAGGAAGCTAGGTAGGAGGGTAGCACTCTCTCCCTCCTCCCCCCCTCCATCAAATAAAAACAATTCACTCACTCAGTCCAGGGGATGACTGGGAGCAAAATATCTGGATGCAAGATGATGAAAACTTCACCAGGGACCTGGAAAAGAAAATGATATCTGAATTGAAACTGTGGTGGGATTTTTGTACATTAGAACATTTTTTAAAAGTGAAGAGAGTACCACGTGGACTCCGTATCAAAAAATTTCCTACCTTTGAAAACCTGAATAAGGATTTCATAGAATCTTGGAACGGGGTTTTGACACAATTTTCCCTCTGTTTTGAAACAACATGAAAGAATAATGGAAGATATCAATCACATAAATTAAAACCTTTTGGGTAGAGGCAAGAAAAATGGTGAGACCATCATTCAATCAATAAAGGAAAAATTAACTAAAATGGTGTTTGAAATTAAAAGAATCAAACATGACAAGTTTATTAGAGATAAAAATGACTATGACTTTAACGTTTATATGTGGCCGAACATACACAGAGGGAGGTCTTTCAGTAGAGATGGTCCAAGATCACCATTTAGATCTAAAGATAAAAAGCCCACTAGGAAATGATGTCAAGTTCAAAATGGCCACCTCACATTTACCATCAAGTCAGCCATGTCTTATTTAGTCAATCTTTTTAGAATTTCTCAATTGGAATACAATTCTCTTTTGCACTGCACATTCGCCCTTCGAATGCGCGATCGCCTTTCTAATGCGCGTTCGCTTTTCCAAGGCATATTACATTCTAATGCACGATCGCCTTTCTAATGCGCGATCGCTTTTCCAAGGCATATTACATTCTAATGCGCGGTCGCCTTTCTAATGCGCGATCGCCTTTTCAAGGCATATTACAGTATAATGCGCGGTCGCCTTTCTAATGCGCGATCGCCTTTTCAAGGCATATTCCATTATAATGCGCAATCGCCTTTCTTAATGCGCGGTCGCTTTTCCAAGGCAAATTACCCACTAGAATGTGCAATCGCTTTTCGAAGGCATATTCCCCATTATAATGTACGATTGCCTTTCTAATGTGCGATGACTTTTACGGTGGGTCCCATCAACCTCAGCAGGGCACAGGGACAATGACCCAATCCCTTTCTGTCCTGTATTTTTTTGTGCAATGCCTCATTCCAGCCTGTGACCTTACATCTTCTTGTCAGGAGTCAGCCTTCTTTTTCCAGGAGCCTTCCAAAGGTGATGAATGCACTTTACCCTGGTCTATGGCATACATCACCTTTCCGTCTAGTCATGAGTCAGAGTGGAAAAACATCCAAAGTGTTTTTTATCTTAAGGGGTTTTTCAGAAATGCCTATGAGCCATTGATTGCATGCATATTGCGCTCGCACCGCCTAAACACAACTGAGTGTTTGATACTAGCGAGCATTTGGTCAGGACAAATGAGTGTATGTTGCCACAACAGTGGCTGTTGTTTTTCGGGACCCATCATGCAGGCCTATAGGGAACCGCACAATCATACCTGATTGGCAATTCTGAAAAATGGGAGAATAAACTTGTTTGGTCTGCACACATGTTAATCTATTTTTGTGCCACGTAATGATGCACAATCATTCGTTTTAAACAAAATTCTAATACCTACCCAGCCTTACATTGACTAATCTGTTAGAAATAATATGGCATGTTATGTGGATAAGTGTCCCTGCCTATGCAAGGATGGAACATTGTTTTGCAGAATTCCTTATGTGTGTTTCAAATAGAATATATCCTATCTTAAATTTGGGGAGACTAATTAAGCCAATCTGGAAATATAATAGGCAGACATTACATCAAACATCTTATGTATGGAATATTTTCCTACTGTATGGTCACCTTAATATCATAAAAAGATACTACTGGAATAGTTAGGGAAGAAGAAACAGACAGACAACTTTACAGTTTGATTTTAAATATGAAGTATATATTTAACTATAAATTTGTAAAATTTTGTAAAATATTTTTTTTAGGTAAAAACAAAAAATAAAAGAAATTAAACTCTGCTCCTTAAAAGAGCAATTTTGGCGGACATCTGCCTCCACAATGCCACGCCAATCCTGCTCCAGGGGTGGTGGGGATGCTGCTACGGAGACTGGGGATAGGGTGGGTGGTGGAAGGCTCTCTGGAGCTGATGGTCCGGCCTCCCCCTCAGCCACTGGTCCGGCCTCCTCCTCAGCCAATGGTCTGGCCTCCTCCTCCTCCTCCTCCTCTGGTCGTTCCATGTCACCTTGAAATTAGAACAAAGTTCAAGAAGTTGGCAACTATAATGCCATGTTAAGGGGTCTAGGCCACACTAGCTTGCACTAGATTGTCCCTGTGATTTGGGCTAAAATGGAAATGTCGGGAACACGCAAATTCATGCTATTTATGGCTAGGCGTTTTGCGTTTGCGAATGCGCATGCGATTTGGTTATAATGGAAATCACGGGAATTCAAAATTCCCCGCGATTTACCATGCGCATGCGATTGTGCATCCTTTTCCATTTTGGTAGTGCATGCGTTGCATGCACATGGGAAATTGCGTGGATTTTTGCGTTCCTGCATTTTCCATTCTAACCAAATCGCGTGCGCTTTTGCCAACGCAAAACGCATGCACAAACGCTTAAAAAACGCGTAAGTGTGGCCTAGTCCTAAGTGATTGCACGTCCGTTTGCATTTTGTTAATACATGCATTCCCTATTTTTGTGCCGTTAATGCATGCGTTTCCATAATGGAAAATGGGAAAAAGCATGTGAAAACGCAAAACGAACAACAATTGTGCACAAAATCTTGTGCGACAATGATCACAATTGCATGCTTGATTTGGTGTGTTATAGTGTTGCCTTGGCTTAAGGCACGTGATATGTGCACAATTTGCATCATTACATCTGTCTTTAAACATTGGGAGGATTATATCTGCTTAATGACACATTTTATACAGTTATCAGTTTCTATTCTCAAACTTACAAAAACAAAAAAATAGGAATATATTTGGTGGGATAATAATAATATGCATTATAAAAATACCTGTATGCATCCTGCTCCTAATGTCCTGCACAAATGCAGGCCTCCTTCTCTTTAGGTCACTCCAGTTCCTTTGCAGGTCCTGGAGTGACAGTTGGACGACATATTTCCTCCCTATTTTCCTCTGGAAGCTCTCCATAATAAGGCGTTTCTTTCTTTTTTTATCTGTGGTCCCCACAGGCAAGTTGTCATAATTTTTTTTTGTGAGCTGTCTCACCATCAGCTTTAAGTAACGCCTTGTCATCCTGAATAGAGCGAAAACGCCCCGCCCCCTTGCTTTGGTGCCAAAATGGCCCCGCTCCTAAACGCGAAAATACATGCTCGTTTTCGCTATTCGCTATTCGCTTTCGCTATTTGCTTTCTAAAATAAAAGTGCAATTATGGAGAGTCTGCATAGGAACATTTCCAGGAAATGTCACCTGGACATTTTGTTAAATGACCTCCCAATCAATTGGAGCAAATGAAAGACAAGGATGCCTGGATTTGTGTCCGACAATAGGACCAAGATGTCTGGTAGTAGTTTGACAATACACATTATTCTTGGTCCCAAAAATGTATTACATATTCCTGCGTTGAATTAGTAATGTTTGCTATAAAAAAAGCTAACCTAATACAATGTGATAGATTAGATGAACTTATTATTTTAGAATGATGCTCAAAATGTCTAAAGACCATTCCAAACCAGATTTGTCCGTTCCTAAACTCATCTAAGATTAGATTATACATTTCTAAACAAATGGAGAACTTTACCAAATGTCAAGATAATGTTGGCTCAACTGCTCCAGAGTAAGAGGAGATGGACCACGATGAGGAGGGTGAGGAGTAGCAGCAGGAGGAGAAGCCACAGGAGGAGGAGTAGGTGCTGCAGCAGGAGGAGGAGGCACAGCAGCAATGAACTCCAATTACTCGGGATAAATATGGCGGAGTATTTAAAAGTTATTATGGTGGACATGGGCCACATTCCAAAAAGGCTTAAGAGAATGGAGAGGAGGAAGGCCTTTTCATGTGTGCCTAAGTAGTGGCCTGGTTTTTGTTTTTCCGTTTGTAGAATGTCCTGGCTTTTGGGGGAGGGAATTGGATAAATGTGAAAAATTTAATCCCCAAGTCCGATTCCTAATCTCTACATGGCAAATATTCCACTTCCATGGCTGCGGAAACCAACAAGGACCACCTAGTTGTCCATCTTCCTAAGGGAAAAATACAAATGCATGAGCATGTTTTTTGCGCGAAAAGAAAAGCGCAAATGGCAAATCCGCATGTGCATGTGTTGTGCGCGAATTGAAAAACGCGAAAACGGCAAATACGCATGCGCATGTATTGCGCGCGAATTGAAAAACGCAAAAATGGCAAATACGCATGCGCATGTATTGTGCGCGAATCGAAAAACGCGAAAATGGCAAATACGCATGCGCATGTATTGCGCGCAAATTGAAAACCACAAAAAACGGCAAATACGCATGTGCATGTATTGTGCGCGAAATGAAAAACGCGAAAATGGCAAATACGCATGTGCATGTGTTGTGCGCGAATTGAAAACCGTGAAAATGGCAAATACGCATGTATTGCGCGCAAATTGAAAAACACGAAAATGGAAAATATGCTAAATAAAAGCGCGAAAATGGCAAATACGCATGCGCATATGTTTATCGCGCAACAGGAAAAGCGCGAAAATGCAAAGTCGCCCTTGGAAAGCGAACCAATGAGCGACTACACGCCCTATTTCAAAAACACTATAAAAATACCACACTCTTCACATATACCCATGTGGCCGTGAGATCTTTTTTAAGATGGAAAAAGAGCAAGGATGCGGAGGAAAACCATACATAGTGAAGGTGATTAGATTTTTAACTCTTCTTTTTTTGAAACCAAAAAAGTTGTGCAATCTCATTCTTACATTTGTCCAGAGATGATCTTTATGTGTTGGGTTCTTTTGGTCAACCTTGTTACATACTATTAGTGAGATGGAACATAAAAATAAGAGTGTTTTAAATGATGCTCCTTTGGCCATAATGGAATTGTTTTTTTCCTATGGTAAATATCATCTTTGGGACAAATGTGCAACGTTTGGAACCATAACTGTTTTCATTACATCTCCCTCTATTTATGTAGGTATTGGCACTATGAATTGTGAACACACACAGGGAGTTAACTCCTCTAACTTAGTTTGTTGTTTGGCTGACCTTAACCCTTTGTGTGTGGGGTGTGGAGTTTGGAGGATTGTACCTAAGTAAATATAAAGACACATTATGCAACAGTCACTCTGGAAATGTTAGTATAATATTTAAAATCCATGTTCCCTTATTTGGAGTGTGAACTCGCATTAGGTGTTTATCTGCACAAATGATGTTGTTTTACGTACACGCTGACCAAACTAAAATATAGAACATAGTTGTGGACAAACTCAACAATCCTCCTTACTCATTAAATGCAAATATTATGAGGTATGTCACTTTTGTGTAGGTTACAACATGGTTCAGAGACACAAAGTAAGTGGTACCGCTGCACGAACTGGAACACACCACATAAGGATGTCCAAAAAGTGGGTTTAAAATCAGAAGACCTTAACAACCTTTTGAGAGGTAAATCTTCTTATTACCCTTATAAATTTAGATCAGAAGTGGTTGACAAGTTTCAAGAACTCGTGGAGAGAGATTTAAGATCCCTCTTGACATCATTTAAAATAAATAATAAGAAAAAAACATATAATAATCTATCAAGAAAAGAATTCGATGCCCTTAAATCATTAGCAGAAGATGAGAGTATTATTATCCGCAATGCAAAGGAGGCTCAGTCGTAGTCCTCAATAAAATAGATTACTATAATGAAGCTATGAGGCAACTTAGCGACAGTAACACTTACCATAAGTTGGATGGGGATCCTACTGAAACCTTTTGTCGAGAATTGGAGGGTATTGTACGAGAGGGATTGGCGATTGGTATTGTTAAAGAATCCATGTTGACGACAATATTACCCAATTCTCCTATCACTCCTATGTTTCATCATCTGCCTAAGGTACATAAGGAAGGCTTTCCACCTAAAGGCAGACCTATTATAGCTGGAATAGGATCCCTTAATGAAGGCCTTTCCGAAGAAGATGGAAGAGAAGTTTCAGATTCAAAAATTATAAATTGTATGTACATTTCTTTTTGGTGATTCTGTCCTGTGGTGCATTGGGTTGACTGGGATACCATATGGCCAATTTTTACGTTTAAAACGCATATGCTCGGATGAACAGGATTATATTAATTAAGCACAAGACATGAAAGAGAGATTTCTCAACCGGGGATACAACAGAAAATAGATTCTCTATCTTAGTCCAAATATTGGAACAATATAGTCAAGCAACATACACTTGTGATGTACAGAAATTAATTCCTTGGTCCCAAATCTTGTCTTCCATCAAGAAAAAACTGTCCAAGAACAAAAATTTGGGCAAAAGAACTGGGGGAGGACCCTATGAGGAGATTGCCCTAACTGACTATGAGCAACAACTTTATGGAGCTATGGGAGGCGAGGTCGTGGTTGGTTTGGAAAGACCATTTGCTGACACTGACCAAGAAGGTAATTATGAAATGTTACATGTGTTATTAGGTAACAATTATGTTTGCATTATAAATGATTAAGGCAAAAACTACGAATAACTAAGTTAATGACAGACAGACGGACAAAGACAGACAGACACAGACAGAGACGGACAAAGACAGAGAGACACAGACAGAGACGGACAAAGACAGAGAGACACAGACAGAGACGGACAGAGACGGACAAAGACAGACAGACACAGACAGAGACGGACAAAGACAGACAGACACAGACAGACAGACACACATTTAAAATTAAGATACCCCCATACTGCTCCAACAGGTTTCACCTGTTTGGGAATCAACTAGTCCTCAGAATCCCCCTATCGTTGTGACTCCATTGACATATCCTCCCAGCCCTCCAACCACAGCAGCAGCAGCAGCAAGGAGGCAATTACTAGAAGGTGTCTCAGAAAACCAAACATTGCTGCGGAGAGTAAACCTGCAACGGAGAAAGCAAAGTTTACGGAAATATAAAATGTTGACCAACATATATAATAAGGTTGCAGAATTTACAGAGCAACAAAACACATATCAGCAACAAATGTTGGCTTTAAAAAGGGAGGAACTCGACATTTTGAAGGAAAAAAAGTCCATAAAGCAAGAAAAACTGCGACTTCTACAGGCCAATCAACCAATGGCGGACAAGCCATGACATCTGGCGAGGTGGGAGAATCTTTGTCAGCAAATCCAGGCCCTGTGGGCAAAAAAAAAAAAGGATCAAGCCAAACCTGCTAGAAGAAGCAGCCGATTAAAACACACACAGTTGGAAAAGCATTTCCACACAACTACATACAAACAAACACAGATGGAAAAGCATTTCCACACACCTGCCTACAAACAATGTCACCATAAGTGGTTTTCACTACATAACATGTAATAAGTCTGACAGCACAACGCTCTCTCACTCTAATTGAACACATTTCAGGGAGATTGTATTTAATGTCATGGATCTCAAATGAATATCAGGGAGATTCCCTGAACTAGGTAGGATGCCTGATAATATGTTAGAGAAATACAAAGTACCTTTATCCATTTGGTGCCTTGAACATATTCTGTCCTTTTCAGGTAAAATCTGCTGTGCTGGATGTGCAGTTGAAAGCCATATTTGGTTGTCTTCTCGCTATTGAGTGCGAAAACGCCCCCCTCTTATGACGCCAAAACGGCATGCCCCCTTATTTTGGCGCGAAACGTGGCGCCAGCAAAGGCGAAAAGCGAAAGCGAAGGCAAAAGGCGAAAAGAGAACTATCGGACTTTGAAGATGCGGAAAATAGAAGTGTCATTAATTATATAGCAATGCTGTATTGTTCTGAACAATGTAAAAATATTCATTTATACACCTTGAGACAATATTGTGCATCAAATATTATTTCACAGCATACGCTCTTTAATTCACTTTCCGAATTTCGCCTTCCCCTGAATTTGGTTGATTATTCGCTTTTTTGTTGCTTTTTTGCTAGCGACTTTCGCTTTTTATGCCGGAAGTGCGCCACAGGCAAGGAGGATAGTTGTTCTCGCACTAGATACACAGGCACCATGACTAGGAGGTATCTGAGGGTGATGGTGAGGTACCTCACCAAGAAAACTTACGATTGCCTCCCTGTTGGCACAACCAACAGGAAGGAGAAAAAAAAGGCCATAATGGAGAGTCTCCAAAGGAAGATCCTGCGGAGATATGGGGTGGATCTGAGCCTGAAGGAGCTCCAAAGAAATTGGAGCGATTTGAAGAGGAGGAGGCCCCAGTATGTCCAAGACATAAGGAGGAGGATGGATGAAGGTACTTTTCAAAGTTCACATTAGTGTGAGAAAATAATGAATAAATATTCCTACATGTATTGTTCGAAGTTTTACACTAGAATCTGATGACATCATATAATGTGTCAGTAAGAACATAGAATCCTACAAAGGTTTAAACACCGATTGCATTATCATGTGCCATAAACACATTACACAAAGCAGGGGTGTAACTGCAGGGGGAGCAACAACGGGGGGCCCAGGAGCCAAGGGGGCCCCTTCTCATTTATCGTCTAACAAGTCTAGCCTTCTTTCCTAAAACCACCGTGGGGGAAGCATGGATAGGGGGCCACATAATTTTTTTGCTGGGAGGACCAGGGATTCATATTTACGCCACTCAAAGGCTATTCTAACAAAGATTTCACATAACATGACATGACACTTTTCAACCTTTTTTTAATTTACCATCATTTCCAGATGAAGCGGAAACAACAGCTCCACAGGAGGAGGATGCTTTTCCCCTTCACTGTTGGTATTCGTGTTCTTTTCTTTCCTTCTTCTTCTTTTGACAAAGGCCCAGTCTGGATATCCACAAGTTTTAAGGGCTCCTCTGAGATGTTTAATTTCTTTAGTCTTCGCCTCTGTGCTAGTGGGGATGTTCTCGGCTCTGTGTTGCAGGGTTCTGATGACACCCAGCTTGTGATCTAAAGGGTGGTGGGAGTCAAACATCAAATACTGCTTCTCATTTATCGTCTAACAAGTCTAGCCTTCTTTCCTAAAACCACCGTGGGGGAAGCATGGATAGGGGGCCACATCATTTTTTTGCTGGGAGGACCAGGGATTCCTATTTACGCCACTCAAAGGCTATTCTAAGAAAGATTTCACATAACATGACATCACACTTTTCAACCTTTTTTTAATTTACCATCATTTCCAGATGAAGCGGAAACAACAGCTCCACAGGAGGAGGAGGATGAGGAGGAGCAAGCAGCTGCATCTCCCACGCCACCAATGCTCTCCCCAGAGCAAACACCTCCCCCACCGAGGAGCCCTCCACCACCACCACCACAGGAGATAAGGGACCTCATTCTAAACATGAGCGAGGTCCTCAATGCAAAATTGGACGGCATGAGCCGAAGAATGTTACAGCTGGAGAGGAGGATGGCTTTTTTCATCCGTAAATAGTTTATTTTCTTTTTGTTTTTTGTATTCTTCTTATTATTATATGTTTATTACAATCTACGTTTTACAATGTGTTACCCAAAGTTTTAAAGGCAAAAAAAAAAACAGTTTAAGATTTTTAAAAAAAAAGGCTTTCATAAAACATTTAAGCCAAATCTAAAGTTGTCTGTCGTTATTATTCCAAAACCAGGGTGCAGTTAGTCCTCACAGGATGTTGCCACGAAGAAAGGCGCATCAACACCACCACAAACACCAATTGGTACTGCAAAACAAAGAATTAGCGGTCAAATGCTTTGTATGTAACCACTGGTAACATTGTTGACACAAAGGCTGATGAAATGCTTGGCATGCAGACACTGATAAATTGTTGGGGAAACTGGCACTGCACAGCCAGGCACTAGTTAAATGCTTGGCACACAGATAATGTAACAAATGCTTTTGTACACAGACCACTGGTAAAACAGTTGGCACACAGACTGTTATATTTAGAAACTTACCACAAAATGGGGGCCCCTTCTTGGACAAGGGCCCTGGTGTGGTCGCATCCCCTGCACCCCTGGTAGCTACGCCCCTGTATAATAAGAAACACACAATCATTAACTATCTTCCAAGTTAATCTATATACATTGTTGAAGGTTTCCTCTTTGGAAAGGCAACATTTGTTTGATGTTTAAGCCTAGATTAATGCTCGCTTCAACTGGCGCATGTGGAAGGAGAGCAAACGTGACTACATGGAACAGTGACTTGCTATAGTGCGTCAAACCCTCTGTGTGTAATAGAGGGGAACAACCTAACGGAGCTGTGTGAGGGAGCTATGCAAGGAGTATGGGGAGTTGGGGGGGGGGGGAAACAATACATTCCTATTGATTATTCATTCTACTGGTCCTTCACAGATAGCATGAGGAAGTAATGAAACACTTGTTACACAAAATCAGCCATACCCAAAAGTAGTAGCAGTCAAACAGTGTCAGTTAGGGGCAGGTCAGCCTTCTTTAGGTTGCTAATAAAGGGAGAAGAGAATCAGTATAACAAACCCTATGACATTAAACATGTTTTTTTGGACACGTATAACATTGTAAAAGACCTTAACATTGATCGTCTCAACTTACCCTGAAAAAAAGAAGCAATTAATTGTGCCCTTGTCCTTTGTCCATCTTCTGAGGAATCCTCAGCATCTACAGACGGCCCCTCATCCTCGGCTGCCAGCATATCATCATTGTGCAGCTGTACCCCATGCTTTATTGCTAAATTATGGAGCACAGCGCACACAATGATGATATCTGACACCTTCCCGGGAGAATAAAGGAGTTTCCCACCGGTAGATGAGAGACACCGGAAACGTGATTTCCAGACTCCGCAGAGTCTTTCAATCACGTTTCTTGTCTGACAGTGTGCTAAATTATAGCGCCTCTCTGCAGGTGTCCTTGGATTCCTCAGGGGGGTCATGAGCCAGGAATGAATCCCATACCCTGCGTCTCCTGTTTGGAAAGGGGAAATAATGGATGTAAGTCATTTGGATACACATTCCCTTGAAATTGGAGGAAAAGAACCACTTACCCACAAGCCAGCCCTCTGGCATCCGTCCGCTGGTAAACTTGCGGTAGAGAGCTGACTGGCGCAAAATATGAGAGTCGTGGCAACTTCCAGGAAACGCACTGTTTATACTCATAATGCGCAGGTGGGAATCACACACCACCTGAACATTAAGAGAATGGAAGTGTTTTCTGTTCAAAAACACTTCCATTCTGTGTTTAGGTGGTGCGAGCGCAATATGCGTACAATCAATGGCTCCTAGGCAGTTGGGAAAACCCCCTAGCTGAAAAAAATCAGATTTGATGTTTTGCCACTCTGACTCACTGGACGGAAACTGGATATATTCTCTGGACAAGGGCAAAATTGCACTCAGAACCTTGGGGAGGATCCGAGAAAAAGAAGACTGCCAAGGAGTTGTGATGTCACAGGCTGGAATGTGGCATTGCCAAAAAAATAAAGGACAGACAAAAGCTTTGTCATCCCAGGCAATGCCACATTCCGCCTTGTTGATGGCTCCAACAAATCGCCCAGTTTGCCATACAACTCCTGTATGGCTGGGCGATTTAGGCGAAAGTGACGCACAACCTCCTCATCAGACAGCTCGTCCAGAAGACAAAATCTCCTTTGAAAGAAACAAGGCTGTCTGATCCCTCCTCTGCACTCCACGCTGCCTGTGTTCCTCCTCATCCAGCAACACAGCAGCTGCTGACGCTATAACATTGCCACAGGCCGCAATCATTATCTCCTCCTGACTCATTTTCTCTACCCACAATGATCAGCTTCATCTGCTGGTTTAAATAGTGTTTGTTATCAATCAAACTTTATTGTTCCTGTTTTCTAAAGTTGCTCCAATTTGTGTCCAAATAAGGGAAAACCACATCCGATCTTTGTTAGTGACTAGCCAGCTGTTAAACCTTATTGGCACTATATTTCAATTATACGAATATTGGGCGAATTTGGAGAAACTAAACCAAGAAAGGGAACATTCACCAGAAAAAACGCCCATTCGAAAGACGAATGCGCATGTGCATTCAAAAGGCGAACTCGCATTAAAAAAGCGATCGCACATTCAAAAGGCGAACGCGCATTAGGAAAGCGAATGCGCATTAGCAAGATGAGCGGGTAGTAGGAAGGCGAACGCGCATTCAAAAGGCGATCGCGCATTAGCAAGATGAACGTGCATTAGGAAAGCTAACATGCACTCAAAAGGCGATCGCGCATTAGCAAGACGAACAGACAATGATTTTTTAAAGGGTGAAGCCAAACCAGCGCATTGTTTGCGTCCGCGTTTTGCGTTGATTTCAGATTGCATGTCCGTTCGCTTTTGGAGAATATCAGGGAGATTCAATAAAAGTTCTTATCGTTTAAAATGCTGGTAATTTTGCCCCAACCAATCAGATCTTATTTAACATGTGAAAGCTAACATCTGATTGGTTTGGGCAAAATTAGCACCATTTTCAACGACATGAACTTTTATTGAATAACCCTGTATATGCGTTCACCATTTTGGATGCATTAACGCATGCGTTTCCATAACGCAAGACGGAAAAAACGCATGCACAAAATAAATACGTACAACAATCACGGCCAATAGCGCTTGCAATTTTGTGTCCCGTTCCTGTGCGTAGCAGTGTGTCTTGAGCCAGGCTGAGGCAACACTGCAACGCGCATGAATCGCACACCAAATCACAAACACTATTGCACACAATTGCGCAATTTGGCGTTTGCGCGTGCAATTTCAACTTTTTCAGTTATGGAAATGCATGCATTAACGCCACAAAAATGGTGAACACATGTGTTAACCAAAAGGGAAACGTATGCACAATCGCATGCACGTCAGAAATTGAGGAACCTGACGCGTTCCCACAATTTCCATTTTACCCAAAACGCATGTGTATTTGCGTGCGAAAACGTGTGAAAAAAGTGCAAGTGTTGCCTAGCCCTTATTAACGCCACCAAAAAGAAGAGCATAAAGCACGCACCCTGAATGCTAACAATTGACCTCGCATTGTAAATGAAAAAATGAGCGTACATTGGAAACTCTAAAACACACCGAGAAAGACGGTGACGGTGACGGTGCGTTCACGTGAACGACAAAATACCGGAACTCATTTGAAGTCCAAGCTACAATTATTCCTATACAGACCAAATGGAAAAAGCAATATCTTCATAGATGTGTTCCAAAAACATGTAAGACCATTTGTCTGAATGGCTTTTACATTTTTGTTGCCTTAAAAATCAGGAACCAATCCAAATTCCCAACAGACAGGCTCCAAACATGCCTTTTCGCTCAAACAATGACTTTTCAACACCTTCAGAGTCGCGCTAATCTTTCGCTCTTTTTAACGCAAAAAACACCTTTTGCTCTTTTATAAATGGCGTTATGCCTTTTCGCTCCCTTTTCGCTAAAATTACCATTGCGATGTATGGCGAAGTAAGGCGAAAAGGGTTTTAGCGATAGCTCGCGGAAACGGTTTCACCATTCGTTAACGCTACCTTTATAAATAGTGTTAACTTTGGCGAAAAACCATGCGAAAAGCGAACGCGAAAACTTTTCGCCACTTTCCGCTCTTTTATAAATATGCCCCATGATGTTTATAACTTAACTGGTTTGCCTGATTCATCTGGTGACAAGTTTAAGTTTGATTCCTTTATTGACCAATGCAATGTTGATGTGTTACAGTCTTTATATGTCTCAGACAACAATCCCCCCCGCTATTGTTCCTTCAGGACTCAAGAATAAATCTAATTTTTTTCCTATCCAGAGCAAGGGCATTTATGTGGACATGTTCTATAGGTTTGTAGTTTCCGACTTACAGAAATTAAAGTCCTATAACCACCACGTGAACCCCAAAGTGTCTGAACTATATGGTGTCCTGAGAGATATCCGGGACAACCCTGATATCATTGTAAAAGGGGCCGACAAGGGGGGATCGTGGTGGTCATGGATTCCACCTCCTATGTGGGAGATGTGAAACGACAACTACTGGACAAAGAAACCTATGAGATTCTTACTGGTGATCCGGTTTCCAAATTTATGTCAGAATTAAAACAGCTTCTTGACTCTGGTTTAGCTGAAGGTGTAATTTGCCCTCTTGAATATGAATACCTTCTCAATACAAAGCCCACATAACTTACCAAAGGTTCACAAATCTCTGGAGGATGTAAGGGGACGACCAATTGTATCTGGGATCAGATCACTGAATGAACGTTTATCTCAATATGTAGATACCATGTTATTACCTCTGGTATCACGTCTACCCACATACCTCCAAGATACTACACAAGCCATTAACTCTATATCAGACATTACCTGGAAAGATACATACATTTGGATAACTATGAATGTATCATTCCTCTATTCTTCAATACCCCACCATTTAGGCTTAAGAGCTATAAGGTTTTGGCTGGACAGGCATGATCTATATCCAGTCACAAAAAAGTTTTATCATGCAGTCTCTATCTTTCTTACTACATACTAATTATTTTTTGTTCAACAATTTGTATTATTTACAGAAGAAAGGAGCCTCAATGGGTGGGAATTTTTCCCCATCACATGCTAATTTATATATGGGCTACTGGGAACATACCTTTATTCTTAATAGTGACAACCCATTCAAACAGAACATCATAATATTTTTAAGATATATAGATGATCTGTTGATTGCCTGGAATGATCTAGGAAATAAAGATTCCCTTTCAAATTTTCACAGTTATAGTAACAACACACAGTGGGGTTTGACCTTTTCCTACACTACCAGTAGAGATAATATTGATTTTTTGGATATCAATTTTAAAACACACAATAATACCATTAAGACAGATCTCTACCGAAAACCTATTACAAGGAACACTTTGCTAACAGTTGTCACCCCCTTCTGTGATCAGAGCAATCCCTTTTGGACAGTTCTCACGCCTCAGAAGAATCTGTTCCACTTGGGATGATTTTCAAGATAAGTCCATGGAATTGTGGGATAGGTTGTCAGAGAGAGGATATGAGGGTACCCTAATACGTAAGGCCTATGAAAGGGCAGTAATGAGTAGTCAAAAAGAATTACTAATAACAAGGGTTAAGAAATTTGGATTTGGAAAAAATAAGAGTCAAAACTGATATTACAAAAAAGAGAGATCCCTGTTTTATCACCACGTATACGAGTGATAGCCATCAAAAATGTGCTACACAGACATTGGCCCATACTGTTTTTAGATCCAGTCTTGAAACAGATTCTCCCTCCAAACCCCCCGGTCTGTTACAGAATAGGTTTGACGGTAGGGGCGATAGTGTCTATATACTAAAGGGGCACATTCCAAACCTGAACCAACCTGGTTACACTATAAAGGAACATATCAATGTGGCTATGCAAGATGTAAGATGTGCAAATACATTAAAGTATCTGATTCATTTATGAGCAATGTCACAAGCAAAAAGTATCAAATCAAAAAAATCCACTTCCATTATTTATTTAGTCATATGTGGGTGTGGCAAACAATATGTAGGTAAGACCATTAGGGCAGCCTACAAAAGGTTTGCTGAACATATTAATGCTGCTATGAATAACTTTGAATTTCAGTACAGCCATCTCCTCACATATTTTGGATGTTCATGGAGGAAAAGTGGACCTTTCTTTCCAAATCATAGACAATGTCAAACAAGGGCTGAGAAAAGGGGATAAAAGGGAGGCCTTTTGGATTTATTCCCTACATACAGTGACCCCCTGTGGTCTGAATAGAGATTTTGAACTTAGCTGTTACTGTGGATAATTTTGAGAGTTGGAAGGAACTATTCTTTCTAAGTTTCTGTAGAGTTTTACAAGGAAACAATCTTTCTAATTATCCTATATATAGTATCTTTATTTAACCTGCTACTGTATATAAATTTGTTTATATCTTATTAGATAATTTGCTGTATTAGTTAAGGTTGCTATGGTATTGTATATTACATTTTGTATGCTTTGCATTTGATAATAGCGACTGGCATAAGACACTAAACAGGGTTATTCAATAAAAGTTCTTATCGTTATAAATGGTGCTAATTTTGCCCCAACCAATCAGATCTTAGCTTTCAAATGTTAAATAATATCTGATTGGTTAGGGCAAAATTAGCACCATTTTAAACGATAAGAACTTTTATTGAATCTCCCTGTAGGTGTTATTTGCTACATTCATACTTATGATGTTATATACTACTACTATATGCTTCCATTTTAACCAGTAGTCTATATTTAGCTTTTTATATGTAACTAAAGGATATGTTAAAGGGCATGTCCACCCCCAAAACAATAACTTCAATATCAATAGAACAGCTACTTACATGCTGCATCACACTTTCCATTTTCCTAAAAGCTCTCTTGTTGCTGGGGATGTGCCTTGTACAGTTTCCAAAAACGAGCACTAGGAGGCTGAGAAGGAACAAAAGGCTTCCTCCTTGTATCAAGCATTGTCGAGGTTGGCGCGTGCGCATTCGCGCAATTCAGTCTAATCCTTGCACTCTCCTCACTCCCTCCCGGATACGCGCACTACAGAAATCCCAATGAGATTTCGGGCTGTCAGTGCTTAGCGTTCACTGACCAATCAGCGGCCGCTAAAGGATTCCACCAATGAGAACAATGAAACCGCCCCACCAATAGTAAAAATATTAAAACCTGCCGGCCAATCAAAATAAAGTATTCACGATCTCCACACAGATCACTAAGAAATCACTAAGAGTGGCATCTAGCTGGAAGAACAAAGGTGTCAGAGACTCTAACTTTATATTTATTGATAAAAAAGGGTGAGCAATCTTGCTTCATGGAATTTTGATTTTATATACAATATATATATAAAATTTTATTAATTGAAATACAATTAATGCATACATAGAAAATAGTGCTATTTTTAAACATCAATATGAGTTTTCATTTATTTATGACTGACTAAAGCCTTGCAATATTTTTTAAAGTCTTTATAGTTGTCGGTGGTTGAATACATAGTAAATTGTGCTGTATATATATTTATTTTATGTGTGTTTGTGTGTGTATATATATATATATATATATATATATATAATTATTTTATATGCAATGTTTAAATATATATATAATTAATTATCTGTAGTGTGTGTGTGTGTGTTTAAAGGAGAACTAAACCCACATTTTTACACTCCAGAATCTGAACATATACCCTCTAAAAACACCAATAAACTGTAAAATAATAATACAGTAAATAGTATTAAAGTAAATGTTGCCACTGAAAGAACTAGATGAAAGAACATTGTGTATGTACAGTGACTGACCACACCCCTCATCTCAGTCACATGCTGCCTTGCCTATTTCGCCCTGTAAAAGGATTGGCTAGAGGCTACTAGTGGGTGTGACCTGCAGTATCTTAGGAGTGAGCATGTGTACAGAACATAATGGTCAGTGACCACACTGTGCGATACTGGAACACTGGCAAATAAGACACATGTTAGAAAGGTAATTTCTCAACAACCATATAAAAATGAGAGGTAATACACTGATTACTGCTTTTATAACAAGGAGATCTACATTCTAATTCAATGTTGTTCTGAGCCTTTATTTGTCCTTTAAAATAAAATTATTAATTTTTATTTATTTGTTAAAAAAGGGTGATAAATAATATATCATATAGATTAAGTAATTATTAATAAAATAATTAAATATACATAGTGTACAATTTTAATTAAATATATATTAATTAAATAAAAAATGAAATATGAAAAAATGAGTGGACTGTGTTCAAAAAAATAACTGTGTGTGTGTATATATATATATATATATTTTTTTTATATACTATATCTAATTTTAATATTAAAATATGTAAAAAAATTATAAATATAATTCATTCATCTTTTTATATTTTGTAATTATGAAGAAATACATTATTATATTATATTAGAGATAAATTATATATATATATATTCATTCATTATATTAATAAGTGTGTGTAGTATTTATATTATATATATATATATATATATATATATATATATATATAATATATATATATATATATATATATATATATAGTTGTTTTGTTATTAGTCGTTATTATAAGCTCTATTTAGACTCAGTTTTCTTTATACCATTGTATGTAAAGGTCATTTGTCATTTAATCACATGAAAAGGCATTGCTCTAGTTATCTTTTATTTATTGAGCCTTTGTGTGCTAAAGATCACTAACAACAAATGTTATTGTAAGGTATTATCAAGGAAAAGGAATACACGCAAATTTTAGTAACCCTTTAAAGATGACTATTGTAAATGTTTAAAGAAATGTTGGTCATGTTTATGTACAAATAAAAAGGATAAATAACATGTAAATATAAATACATTTTTGTCAGGAAATTTTTAATTTTCAAATATAAAATTTTAAAGGAGAAATGAATAGCAAATACATGTTTTCATAAAAAAAGCTATTTATTTTTATACCCAATGACATTAAAGGGGAAGTGTCGTCCAAAAATGACTTTGTGGTAATTGATAGTAATCGATCCCCATTACAATTTTTACAATTTATTTTTATTGTTTATTCAGTTAGTCAGTCAGTGTGAAACAGTCAGTCAGTCAATGTGAGACAGTCAGTCAGTCAGTCAGTCAATGTGACACAGTCAGTGTAAGACAGTCAGTCAGTCAGTCAATGTGAGACAGTCAGTCAATGTAGGACAGTCAGTGTGAGACAGTAAGTCAGTCAATGTGAGACAGTCAGTCAGTCAGTGTGAGACAGTCAGTCAGTCAGTCAATGTGTGACAATCAGTCAGTGTGAGACAGTCAGTGTGAGACAGTCAGTCAGTTTGAGACCGTCAATCAGTCAATTTGAGACAGTCAGTGTGAGACAATCAGTCAGTCAATGTTGGACTGTCAGTGTGAGACAGTCAGTCTGTCAATGTGAGACAGTCAGTCAGTGTGAGACCATCAATCAGTCAATTTGAGACAGTGTGAGACAATCAGTCAGTCAATGTAGGACAGTCCGTGTAAGACAGTAAGTCAGTCAATGTGAGACAGTCAGTCAGTCAATGTGAGACAGTCAGTCAGTGTGAGACAGTCAGTCAGTCAATGTGAGACAGTCAGTCAGTGTGAGACAGTCAGTCAGTCAATGTAGGCCAGTTAGTGTGAGACAGTAAGTCAGTCAATGTGAGACAGTCAGTCAGTGTTAGACAGTCAGTCAATGTGAGACAGTCAGTCAGTATGAGACAGTCAGTCAGTCAGTCAATGTGAGACAGTCAGTCAGTGTGAGACAGTCAGTGTGAAACAGTAAGTCAGTCAATGTGAGACAGTCAGTCAGTGTTAGACAGTCAGTCAATGTGAGACAGTCAGTCAGTGTGAGACAGTCAGTGTGAGACAGTCAGTCAGTCAATGTAGAACAGTCAGTGTGAGACAGTCAGTCAGTCAGTCAATGTGAGACAGTCAGTCAGTGTGAGACAGTCAATCAGTCAATTTGAGACAGTCAGTGTGCGACAGTCAGTCAGTCAATTTGAGACAGTCAGTGTGAGACAGTCAGTCAGTGTGAGACAGTCAGTCAGTCAATGTTAGACAGTCAGTCATTGTGAAACAGTCAGTCATTCACTGTAAGTTGAACCAAGTTGTGTATTAGACACAATACACACACAGATATAATACACACACACACGGATACAAATACATAAACCCAAATACACACACATGGATACAGACACAAAATACACACACATACAGCTTACATATAGACACAAATACTCACACCATAAACAACAAATGGAACATGTTCTCTATGTATGTGTGTGTATACTGTATCTATACGAATGTTATTTTACAAAGCTGTAATATTTAATTGTATATATCACTATATCATAATTACTGTATAGGACCTTGACCGTCTATTCTCACTGTATATGACCTTTGCCGTCTGTTCTCACTGTATCTGACCTTTACTGTCTGTTCTCACTGTATAGGACCTTTACCGTCTGTTCTCACTGTATGGGACCTTTACTGTCTGTTCTTACTGTATGGGACCTTTACTGTCTGTTCTTAGTGTATGGGACCTTTACTGTCTGTTCTCACTGTATAGGACCTTTACCGCCTGTTCTTACTGTATGGGACCTTTACTGTCTGTTCTTACTGTATGGGACCTTTACCGTCTGTTCTCTCTGTATGGGACCTTTTCTCTCCACCACCAAAAATATAATTTCACCCACTACAGGAACCACTATGTTGTGTTTAAAAATCCTTAACTTACATCCCAGCTCTAAATTATTTTCTTGATGTGCCTGTTCTAAGTCCAGGAAAGTGTAGTACAGGAGTCTTTGATTGAGTCATTCGGTCCCTATTATTTCTCTTCTTCCACTAGGAATGGCACATGCATCACCCCCACTCCTCTCTCCCAACCATTTAACTCTCGTCCCCCCTAGCTACAAACCACTTTGGTATATAATCATTCTTACTGCCCCAAACGCTATAATATTTTTTACATGACCTACCCCCGAACTTAACTTTCCTTACCTGTGTGACCCAACATTATTTTTTTACATAATATGTTACAGACAAATAATTTTGTTGAGCCGTAATAACTATAGATAAATTACAAAATTTTTATTATGTATATATATATATAATTACATTACAAATGTATAATATAATTTTTATCTTATCTTTAGCAAAGAATGATATATTGCTTTGTAAAAGCATGCCCACACAAGGGCAGACAAAAACATATTCATCCCGACATAGTCTTTCATTCATTCCCTCATGACAAAGTTCGTATCAGAAATTGGTTGATGCAAACTGGTCAACAGTTCACAAATCTTGAAGAATTGATACAAAAAAATTATGATGGTGCGAAGGCATGCCTTCACAGAATATGTTCCGGACAGTTTACGCAAGACCAATATATAATGAAAGGAACTAAAAAAGTACTTAGTCCAAGTGCTGTTCCGACTATATTTCCTTCACCTGAAACTCAAACATCCAGAATTCCCCAGCTTTATGTACCAGCACCGAAAAGGAAAAGAGTTGAGGAAGATGAAACTCCAGGACCATCCTCTACAGTTGTTCGTATTAATAGACTTTGGTAACAGTTTCTACTCAGACAGACATTAAAATGTTCAATACACATGCATCAGTGAATACAGATTATTGGTCTAATACCGAAAACAAGGGAATTCAAGTAGAACCAACTTTTAACACTACAATTGGAACTCAAACTGGTGAAGATGAATTTTCTAATGTTCAAAGACAAATACAACACAACCACTACTATGGTCCTGTAGCTTCAACTCCATTGAAAGCTATGCAGTCTGTGATTGCAATATTTAAAACTTGAGATAGAATCTACTGATCGGATTAACATTTCAACAATGAAATATCGTTACCAACTCAATACAATCCCAAGAGATTGTTAGTCCCCTTGAGGAATCAATTCAAATTGAAGATCTGCAAGCCTCACAAGAAATAAATTCACCTAGTTTAAGTCCTGTCTCTGAAAGTTTCATGTATATGAAAGAAAGTTCATTGTTTTTGAAGATAATTTAACACAAATTCTTCATCAAGTTAGGTGCCAGTCAGGGCCGTCTCTAGACTTTTTGCCACCTGACACAAAATTCCAAATGCCGCCCCCTCGCCACCGAAGGGGTGTGGTTTTATAATTGAAAGTGGGTGGTGCTTTGTCCGGAAGTGGGATGTGGCTTGTCAAGAAGTGGGAGGGTGAGGGGCTTTATACACGTTGATCTATCTATATCGTATACACGTCTATCTATCATCATCTATTATCATCTATCTATCTATCTACTTGCTATCTATCTATCAACTTTGCTATCTATCTATCTATCTATCTATTAACTTTGCTATCGATCTATCTATCTAACTTGCTATCGATCTATCTATCAACGTCTATCGTCTATCTATCTAACTTTGCTATCGATTATCTATCTAACTTTGCTATCGATCTATCTATTAACTTTGCTATCTATCTATCTATCTATCTATCTATGCTATTATTCGATCTTCTACTGCGATCTATTTGACATATTTAACTTGCTATTTATTAACTTGCATTATCTATCTAACTTTGCTATATATCTATCTAAACTTTGCTATCGATCTATCTATCTACTTTGATATCGATCATCTATCTACCTTTGCTATCTATCTATCTATCTATCTTTGCTATCTATCTATCTATCGATCTATCTATCGATCTATCTATCTAACTTTGCTATCAATCTATCTAACTTTGCTATCTATCTATCTAACTTTGCTATCTATCTATCTATCTATCTATCTATCTATCTATCTTTGCTATCTATCTATTTATCTATCTATCTATCTTTGCTATCTATCTTTGCTATCTATCTATCTATCTATCTAACTCTGCTCTATCTATCTAACTCTGCTATCTATCTACTATCGATCTAACTCTGCATCATATCTATTGATATATCTACTATCTATCTATCTAATCTGCTACATCACTGTTAACTTCCATATACTATCATCGAACTCTGCATCTCTATCGATCTAAACTCTGCTATAGCGACATACGACACACTAGACAGCACACACAACACACTCTATCATAACTCATAGCGAGCATCTACTATCTATTCTATCTATCGATCATCCACACTTTGCTTATTATCATCTATCTATATATCTATCTATGCTCCTATCTAAATCTACTACTATCTATCTAGCTAGATTTGCTATCTATTCTATCTATATATCTATCTATCTATCTATCTACTATCTATCGATCTGTGTATCTATCTATCTATCTAACTTTGCTATCTATCTATCTATCTCTATCTATCTATCTATTTATCTATCTATCTATCTATCTATCTATCATCTATCTATCTTTGTATCATATTATCTATCCATCTATCTATCATCTTTGCTATCAATCTTTGCTATTGTTTATCTATTATCTATCTATCTATTCTTCTATCATCTATCTAACTTGGCTTATCGATCTAACTAACTGCTATCTATCTATCTAACTTTGCTATGCGTAGTATATCTCTATCGATCGATTAGGCGAGCGAGCGAGGAGCGGCGAGCTAGCGAGCGAGATGTTGAGAGCGATCTTGGCGAGGAGCGAGCGAGCGAGCAGAGCTAGCGAGCGAGCGAGCGAGAGATCAGCGAAGCGGCGATCGAGGACTAGGCGAACGAGGGCGAGCGAGAGAGCGAGCGGGAGGCCGTAGCTAGCGAGTGCGAGGGCTAGGAAGCGGGAGCTATCGAGCCGGCGATCCAGCGAGCGAGCGAGAGAGCGAGCGAGGAGCGAGTCTAGCTAGCGAGCTATAGAGCGAGCTATCGTAAGCGATCAGCACGCGATATAGCAGATGCGATAACGTGCTACGATATATCTGTCTATCTATCTATCTATCTATATAGACATATCTATCTACGTTCACTATCTATATATCTTTGCTTATCTATCTTTGCTACTCTAGTCTATCGAACTTTGCTATCATTATCTTATAACTCTGTATCATCGAGCAGCGATCGAGCGAGCTAGCGAGTGAACGGTGCTAAGCGAGCGAGGAACGCGGTACGAAGCGAGTGCGTCTATCTAGCTATCGATCTATCGTATAAGTCTATCTATGCAATCAGGCGATCTATCGATCTAGTTCTAATCTATCTATCTATCTATCTATCAATCATCTATCTATCTATCTATCTATCTATCTATCATCTTACATTAGATGGGCAGCAGACAGGGCCTGGGCACATTATTTTAATTATTCTGTCTGCTGGGCACATGGAAAACTTGGCACAACACATTCCCCCTTCCCCCCTGGCACCGGTACAGCACACAAATATAACCTAAACCTGCAGTGCAGGCAAGCAGGGCCCAATCTCAGGCCCCAGCCTGCCCAGGGAAATTAAATTGGGGTTGGGCTAGACAGAACCCTATTACCCTTGACTCACCACTTTCCCTCCGAGTCGACGAGTATGCAAGGCATTTCTGTCCTGGTCCTGACGAGGAGCAGAGGAGATTCACTCTCGGATGGCCGCCGGGACGGGAGTCAATGGACACACTCGGACTGTCGGACACTCCACACTGTTGTCCACTTTCCACACGCAGGCGGGCGGCCTCCAGCAGACTGTTGTCCTGGCCTGTGCTGCGCGGGCTGAACAACTTGCGCTCTCTTTCAGCACTGAGCGCTGATGTCACTACGTCATGGGCCGGCGACGCAGCGCACGCAACGAGTCACGAGTGGATGGGGGCGGAGTCAGCCATGACAGCCAGGATCGGGCTTCGGTCTTCTCCGGACACCGGTTGTTGTAACTCAGTAACTAACTGCTTTTAATGTAGGTAGGTCCGGACCCCCCCCCAACACATTAGGGAGGGAGTTGGGCAGCAGGCGGATGCCGGCCACCATTTAAAAAAAAAAAAAAATTCAGTGACAGAGAGACAGTGACAGTGCGGCAGAGTGCCGCTTCCCTACAGGGTGCCGCTCTGCATTGTGCTGCACCCTGCATCATTAGCGAGGTGGCACTGGTGCCAGTTCAATAGCAATAATCCTTGTAACCAACCCATTGTACACATTGACAAACATGTTGAGGGGACATTTGTGACATTTACTCTATGATGTCTTGATGACCATATAGCTATGAAATGGAGTACACAACCATTAATCAAACAGGCACCGGTTGGAAATGTGATGATGGCAGCATCTATTCTATTCAGTGGATCATCTTTTACAAAAGTAAAGGAACTCTTTGATTTGTTTGGTGTAGAAGCAATTGGAAAATCCAGTTATTACAAATATCAAAGAAATTTTCTATTTCCAGCTATTAACTCACTCTCTTTCTATATATAGTATACCAATATATACATAAATCGACCTACAAGCCTTCATTACCATGACGCAATATACTTAACTTCTGTGCTTTTTATGTGCATAGAAGTGAAGCAGGAATGATCAAACAAATTTTGATAATTTGATGGGATAATGTATCGCGTCCTAGCCAATCATAGTATCATACTCCAGTCGATCACCTCCACTGTATCACAGAAAATGCACGGAAGTCAAGCAGAAGGCAGAGGGCGTCGTGGTAATGAAGCATTGTAAGTAGATATTTAGTAGAATCTTTGAAAGCTGTAATGTTAGTGAGCTTGAACTTTACTATCTTTTACTAGCTACAATTTTAATTTCATTAAGCTTGGTTTTCATTGGCTTACAGGTGTATATATATATATATATATATATATATATATATATATATATATATACATATACCAACGAGAAGAAAGGCACTCATGCTGACCATCTCTTGCACCCTGGTGCACATCACTATATTGTACAAAGTATAAAAGGATCGATTTTTCAGAGAAGACCCGTGAGTGATATCGATCCTTTTATATATACATATATATAGGGGGGGAAAAAGAAACTTTTTTTATCATAAAATATATTTATTAATATAACAATATAAATCAAAAATCAACTTAGAAATAGCAAACCCCAATGTTTTATAAACAGATATAGAAAGCGATAATATATTAATAAATAACTTTACTTTGTAAACATACTTTTGTTTTCAAATTTATTCGGAGTCATACGCCATTTCCTCCGCATAGTAATCTCTAGCTATCAGAAACCCAGTGTATCTTCCTCTCGGATCAGGGAAAGTCATTCTAATAGCCTTGACCACACAAGACGGGATAGGCTATCTATTCTTCTTTCCCAAAAAACCATATACCCAAACTGTGAATGATCGATATGCTGTTTTTCTTAGAGCTCTATAAAATAAAATAAGAATGATGTAGATTAATAGTTAAAATTAAAATTAATTTTACAAAATAAATACTATTTTATAATAACAGATATAGAAATAATCTATTTAGTTAAAATTAATTGATATAATAATTTGTGGCATATGTAATTGCAAAAAATAAAAAAATATCTAAGTACGTTGATTATGGTCAATTATTTTAAGAACACAATCTCATGTATTGTAGAAAGCTGTTGCAAAATTATGATAAAATAATATAGACCTAAAATAATAACATCACAATATATTGCTAGCATATTTTAATTAATATTAATAATAGAAATACATTATATAAATACTACTTTTAGAGAACGTCATGTTACTATTATCACAATATTAAAATACAAATAAATATAAATAATATTTAAAGTTATTATGTTTATAATAATGAAACATTGATTTAATTTTGCTTTTTTAGAATGCATACCTTGCCAAATCTCTTTCTCTGGGCAATCTCTGCAGATGTACGTTATTGTTCCTGTACATCCATTCTACCTCCTCTCTTGTAGTACAGTGGGATTGAAAAAAAGTATTTTCAGATACGCAGAGCTTGTCTTCGGGGATGTAGTTTTCCATTTCTTCAACTTCCTTACAACACAAACTTTATAATCCTGTTGTCATGGGTATGCAATGACCATATTGACACCAGGTTACATTTCCAATGCGGTCAGCATTGAAATGTGCACTGTCGTTTGGATCTTCCACCTGCTCCTGTTGGACATCTTGATCAACATTTTGACTTCTTTCAACCCTACGCAAAGGGTTTGTGGGAAAGCTTTCTCCTCTATTTTGCACAGATGGTCTTCTTTGGAGAATAGATAACAATTCTACACGCTAAATAAAAAAACAGAAATTATTAATAATAAATATATATTTCAAATAATAATTATTATTACTAATTTATTACATATTAAAATATAATTTGTGATGTATGGAATCTCAGTATCACACTTTAATAATACAATTAACTATCAAAAGGATTCTTATTAAAAATTAAATATACAGATAAATCATAAATGGTAATATTATACCCTATGAAAATCCTATGCAGCCATGCAGTGCTACTTTCAGTGCTTAAAGTTGCGCTAAACGATTTATGATTCGTTAACGTTGCTTTAATTCACAATTTGCTGCTGTTGTACGTGTGACGGAAAAGCTAATCTCAAAGCTGTCGCAAATCTAATTTGCAGAGGTTGTACGAGTCTTAGCTCTTAAGTATTTTACACCCTCTATGGCAACAAACAGTCATTCCTCCTGGACGACCAGTCGAACATATTGAACGCTTTACAGAAGATTTGCACAAAGCACTTGCTGCTCAGGGTCAATCTCCCTGCTAGTCTCACATTTGTGTATGAATGATTCTTTTAGGAGTGTATGTGTCAAAGGTAGATTTGGTTACAAAAAAATAATTCAATTACAATGCACTATTTATGATTTAAACTTGTATAATTACTCTTTGTCTTGTCAACTCGGGATCAATATGAGTAGCAGGATGTTTAGATGAAGGTTCATTAGACATCGTTACACTGTGAAAATGTTATGTTAGAAGGAAATTTATTAGGCATATTTTTAAAAACTGCAAATAAAGTTTTCATATATTTAACTCGCAGTTAGAGAATTAAATAAAAAGTGATCAGACGGCACTATACAAACTAATTTACAGAGTATGTACGGCTGTTTCAGTTCAGATCAGTGAAACATGACAGACAGGATCTCCTGTCTGTCATCTTTCAACGATCTGCATACACACAGTTCCAAGTGTTCTGATAGGGAGGACCCTCTGAACTGTTAATTTCCATCGGCTGCACTAGACTCCTCTTTAGGGAGTGTAGTGCGGCCAATGAAAATTTTCAGTAATTCACGAACGAGCGTTCCGCCGACCATATAATTCGGCGCACGCACGCTCATTCTGAAACAAGGTACACAGTACAATAAAGCATCAATACCAATGGTATTTTGCTGTGAGCCATTGAGCGCTCCATAGTGGGACGCACTATCAGTCATAATTTTAAAAAATTTACATTGGTGATTTTATCCGTTTCGGATGAATGAACGGTCGGTGATTGGTGGGAAACGACATACACTTTCTGCCGGAAAGATCAAAACACTGAAATGTCGGTCTGTGGTGAAAAATTATTGTATAGTGTGTACCCAGCCATAAGCTCAGTACATGCTTGAATGATTTGGGGAAGATGACAGACAGGATCTGCAAGATTGATCTGGTTGATCCGAATGATCTGGATGATCTGTTTGATCCGAATTAAGTAATTAACAACACAATATAGCTGCCATTAATTACACGCGGGTGAGACTCACCAAGAGCTAGGCAGACTCTGGTAAATCACATAAGTGGGATTTGCCCATAGGGCCAGAAGCTCTTGGTGAATTTTACTACATATATTTACACAGTAACGCTGGTTAAATTGGCCCCCATGTACTTAAAATTACAATAATCATTTCCCTACCAGTTAAAATTCATACATACATGCGATCGCGGGTCTCAACCCACGTCGAATGATGTGTACGAGCGTTTATTTTGGACGTTAATCGGCACGTGTCTAGGGCCTTTATCTGCCAAAACAGATGGTGGTTCGGGGATCCACAAATTCGTTCATTCGGCAATCTTCTGTAATGTGTATATTCTATATTTTCAGGCGTTCAAGATAATAAAAAAATATACCTTAGTTCCCCTTTTTTTATAATACTGATAACTATTTCATTATATTAACCTTAAAAAAAATTAATTATATATATGTAAATACATAAATATAGATATATATATAAATACTTACCCTTTCTTACACACAATACTATTTACACTCTTTTTGTTAAATCCAATTGCTCAGTTAAAAGATCTTATCAATGATTCTTAAGTTTAGAAAAAGTTCAGCAAGAGGTCATGACATTGCACTATCTATTGTTTATTTTAATGAGCTTTTTTGTTTTATATTTTATCTATATATAATTTATACTTTACTTCTTGCACTAATGAATTATAATATTTATTTAAAAATAAATATCTACAATAAAAAAAAACACCACAACATAATAATGAAAAATATATATATATTTATTTTTTATTGTACACATGATAATATTATAAGGTATAACAATCTAATACTATTAAAAAATATTTTTTTATAATTAATTTTTTATTAATATTATATTTTTATTTAAAAAAAGTATATATATTTTTATAAATATTTTAAAAAATAATTTATTTCATTATTTCTTTATATGCTTATATTTATATAGATAATTAATATACTATATTAATCTTTATTATATATGAGTTATTAAAAAAATATATTATCAATAATACATTTTATTATTTAATTATAATACAATCAGATTTAAATTCAGCTTATATTGATATATAATATTATAAATCATATATAACTTTAATCTACATATTTCTAATTATATTATATGATTTTAAAAAATTAATTAAAAAATAAATATAAAATAAATAAATATAAAAATATTTAATTTAATATCTAATTCATTTATATATATTTATTATGTTGATTAAATTGATATAGTCAGATAAATCTTTTTATAGTAATCCATATACACATTTACAATTCACACTAAGTAATAAACAGCAGGAATTAAGGCACATCACATTATAAATTCATTAAACAGTAAGGAATAACATATCATATTTAATTTCATTGACCTTAATAATATCTGAATCATCAGAAACCAAAGCCAGCTGACAGTGATACCCGCGAGGTGTCTCTCAGTGTCTCAATGTGACAAACACTACTCGCGGGTATTGATGTTCTTTACTTCCACATCACGTGATTAAGGGCCCGGGCGGACGCGCGCGTAACCCAAGGAACGGGATTTGCTCTGCGAGACTTTGCAGAGAAAATGCACGTCCACGCGCATGATTGACAGAGAGAGGGGAGCAGCGAGGTGAGGCAGGCCGCACATTTAGAAAGCAGAAGAATGGGTAAATGAACCTCTTTTTTGAAAAATTATATAGGCGTTTGGGGAGGGTGACTAATAATCTTCTCAATGCATACAACTTGTTTTTGGGGGTGGACATGCCCTTTAATATAACAGCATTGATATTTATGAAGAGCTTAATAACCAAACATAATAACAAGCTATATAAAAAATAAATGGTAATTACTACAGCCATCTCATGCATGTTAGGTGTTACTAGTTTAGAGTCAGTGCTGTTCTGACACTTTTTAACCATTACGTTTGGAATTATCATTATACTATCAGGGAGATTCAATAAAAGTTCTTATCGTTTAAAATGGTGCTAATTTTGCCCCAACCAATCAGAACTTATGTAACATTTGAAAGCTAACATTTGACTGGTTGGAGCAAAAATAGCACCATTTTAAATCTTTTATTGAATCTCCCTGTTTGTTTTTAACTTCACAGGTATGGGGTTTCAATAGATATTGTCACCTTTTTTATGTATATGGTCACTTATGGTTAGGTGTTTTTTTAACATGGCATTTCTAGGGGGTTAATCCACTCGAGTATATAGAGAAGGCTCAGGTGGATAACCCTTTTGAGCCCCTGAGGAAGTGTGAGTGCTTATTGTCTCCAGACGGTCTACAGCCGCGATGTGTGTGCTTTTTTATCTATTCTAATAAATAATAATTTTATCTTACGGGACGTGGTTGCTGGTCTTCATTGGACCCTCGGGTCATGTTGTATATAATTCACTCACCACGTTATATGTCCCAATGCTGGTGGTGCTGGAAGAAACAAACAGGCCGATCCTCATGCACCGACACATACCGCACCTCTCCTACTATTAGGCTTTGGGCATTCCCGCCCCCGCTATGCCATGACAAACACACACACACAGCCACTGATAAACACAGCCACTGACACACACTTACACAGCCACTGACACGCACACAGCTACTGACACGCACAAACAGCCACTGACACACACACACACAGCCATTGACACACACAGCCACTGACACACACACAGCCACTGACACACACACACACACAGCCACTGACACACACAGCCACTAACACAGCCACTGACACACCCACACAGCCACTGACACACACAGCCACTGACACCCACAAACTGAAACAAATATACAGAGTCTTCCAACCTCCAAAAAACCTCTGGTGGCTGCTCGTGTCCTGTTCAAACAACGTAAATCAATTTAAGAAGAAAAGAAAAAGTAGCACCAGATGTAGTAAGACTCTCAATGATATCTTTCTGCTGCTTTATTTCACACATGACACTGACACACACAGCCACTGACATATACAAACAGCCACTGACACACACACACAGCCACACACACACACAGCCATTGACACACACACAGCCACTGACACACACAGCCACTGACAGACACACACACAGCCACTGACACACACAGCCACTGACACACACACAGCCACTGACACACACAGCCACTGACAGACACACACAGTCACTGACACACACAGCCACTGACACAAACACAGCCACGCACACAGCCACTGACACACACAGCCACTGACAGAGATATGCACTACCGCTCCTCCCCCTACCTCTCGCTGCCTTCCAGAGACCTGGACAAGAGTTTTAAGAACTGCTGCTACAGCCTGCAGCAGATATGCTCTGGCTCCAGTATGCCTCGCAAGTAACAGACAGTACAGACTCCGGGAAGGCCTCCATCCACTGGCACCCATGACCCTATCTCTATCTAGTCCTAACTTCATTTTAAGGGATCAGCAGTATGAACAGTAAGTGACTTATGTTACACAGGAAGGCGTACAGAGCCCACACCAATCAGCTGTACTCCTGCCGCACATAGGATTAATGTACCCAATCGGTATAGCACACATACCGCACCTCTACTACTATTAGGCTTTGGGCAGTCCCGCCCCCGCTATGCCATGACAAACACACACACACAGCCACTGATAAACACAGCCACTGACACACACTTACACAGCCACTGACACGCACACAGCCACTGACACGCACAAACAGCCACTGACACACACACACACACACACACAGCCATTGACACACACAGCCACTGACACACACACACACACACACACACACAGCCACTGACACACACAGCCACTAACACAGCCACTGACACACCCACACAGCCACTGACACACACAGCCACTGACACCCACAAACTGAAACAAATATACAGAGTCTTCCAACCTCCAAAAAACCTCTGGTGGCTGCTCGTGTCCTGTTCAAACAACGTAAATCAATTGAAGAATAAAAGAAAAAGTAGCACCAGATGTAGTAAGACTCTCAATGATATCTTTCTGCTGCTTAATTTCACACATGACACTGACACACACAGCCACTGACATATACAAACAGCCACTGACACACACACACAGCCACACACACACACACAGCCATTGACACACACACAGCCACTGACACACACAGCCACTGACAGACACACACACAGCCACTGACACACACAGCCACTGACACACACACAGCCACTGACACACACAGCCACTGACAGACACACACAGTCACTGACACACACAGCCACTGACACAAACACAGCCACGCACACAGCCACTGACACACACAGCCACTGACAGAGATATGCACTACCGCTCCTCCCCCTACCTCTCGCTGCCTTCCAGAGACCTGGACAAGAGTTTTAAGAACTGCTGCTACAGCCTGCAGCAGATATGCTCTGGCTCCAGTATGCCTCGCAAGTAACAGACAGTACAGACTCCGGGAAGGCCTCCATCCGCTGGCACCCATGACCCTATCTCTATCTAGTCCTAACTTCATTTTAAGGGATCAGCAGTATGAACAGTAAGTGACTTATGTTACACAGAAGGCGTACAGAGCCCACACCAATCAGCTGTACTCCTGCCGCACATAGGATAAATGTACCCAATCGGTATAGCACTGTGTGGTGCCGCGCAGCGCACACCATTCAGAGGGGGAAAAAAGCTCTTCACAGGCTGCCGCCTTTCTAACCTTTACTAGAGGCACGCCATGAGCAATATTTTCATATTGCTTCATGGCAGGAGCGGCCCTGCATTTGGGGGCATATTAGATGTTATTTCTGTTTTATGGTGTCGGAAGGTAAGTGGCTTATAAAATGAGGAGCTTATTTCTGTTCTGAGAGATGGAGCTCATTTACTGTGTGTCCGCCATGTTCGCGAGCCAGGCTCCGCCCCCCAAAGTCATAGATTTTAACTCATTCATTTCCCATGGCTATTGTGACCAATGCCTTAGCAAGCTGTTGTTTCAATGCTGACTCAGAATACCCCCTCTCGAAAAAACGGCATCAAGCTCCATCAACAACTCTGCTCGCTCTGAGGTATTCTCCGCTTTACATAGTTGTGTGGGGGCCAAGTTGTGGACCTCTGTGCATCGATTTTGAAGCTGTGACAAGGTGTGGGATGCATTTGCTAAAAGAAACAGATAGGAACAATTTATTACGGTATGATAGCTTCCATCTGAATAGTGTAAAGGAAGGTCTGCCTTTCAGCCAATTTCTGAGAGTACGGAGAATTGTACAGAATGATGCGTTATGTTATACCAGGATACAAGAGATGGTTAACAAATTTGTATCTAGGGGTTATCCTATCCATAATTTAAAAAAAGAGGCTGAGAGAGCATTTAGACAAGACCGTAATTCATTATTGGAGAAAGATAATGAACAGAAATCAGGTAACAGAATACCATTTGTATCAACTTTTAATACCTTTTCCTATCGTATCCAACAGATTGTTAAGAAAAATTGGGGGATACTACAGGCTGACCAAAAATATGGTGGAATCTTTAAAGAATCACCACTTTTTTTCTATAAGAAATCCAAGAATATAGGAAGTGAGCTCGTACGAGCAGATATAGCGCCTACAATGATTAAGAAACAATTGTTCCTGGAAACAATTGTTCCAAGGAACATCCAAGGAAAGGTAATGCCATCAAATTAAAAAATTTTGATACCTGTAAAACCTCTAATGTAATTTATATGTTAATTAGCCCATGTAGCTGGGCATATGTAGGAAAATGCTCTAGCGTGATCCGACTACGTACTGGAGAGCATAAACGTGATATTACTAATTATGAAGGTGTTAACAAAAAATATGAAACCCCGGTCAGCAAGCATTTCTTTGAAAAAAAACATAAGACATCCCAGCTATGATGGTTAGTCCTTGAAATAGTGGAAAAAGAATTAAGAGGTGGTAACTTTAATGCTAAAATATTGCAGAGAGAATTAGTTTGGATCGATAAACTAGAAACACTTGCTCCTAACGGTATGAATGAGGATTTTAACTGGTCATGCTTCCTTTAATTTTCTTACCAATAGTATTATACTGATATTTAGATCATTTGTACTGTATTTCTGTTTTAGCTCTTTTATATATTATGTCACAGTAGTTTAATGCTACAATGTTTTGTACTATATTATGTCACAGTTTTTTATTGCAACAATGTTCTATTTTGGTACACTGTGTCAAATTGTAACAATTCACTTTCTTTGCCTTATTCAACAGCTTTACATATTTTCTCTTCAAATATCTGCACGTGGTGGCGCCATTTTGTGGAATTTTATATGAACTCTTCTTTTAAGGCCAGCTTTATATTTCTCTTTATCTTCATTCAAAGATAAATAATGCACTGTTAATAATATGGAAGGTTCTTCTTTGGTGAAATTTCTTTGGTGAAATATGTACACGTTACACATACCTAACACGCCTTGAATAACCACGCACTTTATATAGAAATGAAGACAATAGATTTCTAAGTTTAACATTTTTTTAATACTTTTATGTGAGTGATATTTTAGACACTTGGTTATTTTAATTGGCCAAACACATTTTATTCTAAAAAGTAATTGATTTTATACTGTTTAATTATATTTTGTATGCACTATGTCACTTTCGGCTTAACCAATCAGAAGGTATGACTACCCATGGAGGGCCGTCCTTAGTATTGATTTACCTATTTAGATGTTATAACACTGTAACATCAGCTGAAGAAGGAGGCATATTTACAACCCCCCGAAACGTTGTGAGATGCTGTGTGGTCTGTATTAATAAAAATTATTATTTGGAGTGCCACCCTTGCCATTCGTTGTTCCTGTGAAATTTATCCACTAAGGGTTGGATTATTTTGAGGAGTAAGCACCCACGCTTGGTGCGAGTGCAGAGGACTTTGTATTATTTTGTGGGAGGGGAGCCCTACACTACAGAAAAGGGGTTTGGAGATAGGTGGAGGCAGGGGGAGGGAGGAGATACAGGAGGCAGAAACATTATGAGACACAGCCAGGCTCCTGCTCTTCACTTTTTTGGGATTTCAACAGACATTGCAGGGCAGCCATTTGGAGCAGGAAGGTAAGGATTTTTCAGCACTACATAGTGGGGCCAGTAGTGGGTTAAAATATAGTTTTGGGGGTGCATATGTCCTTTAAAGCTGAACAAAAGATTGCAACTCACCGCTTGCATTTACACCATGCAATAATTTTCACAAAGTGGTTACTACATTCGGAAGTGCAGGCCAGTTGTGATGGGGAAATTGGTTGCATCTCCCGCAATGTGCTTATAGATGTCCATATGCAAGCAAGGAATACTGGGAGTTGTAGTTTTCATACATCAATTGGGAAGAAATAATAATTTTGGGGGGGGGGGGTGCTACCTGAATACTGGCACTCACACTCACTGGCAGAAGAATGTTGCAGCCCAATCTGTCCATCCGACACTGGTACCAGAACCGGCAGAGGATCAACGTGGCGTGCGTGCGTGACGTCGGGACGTCAGCGCTGAAAGAGCACTTGTTCAGCCTGTGAAGGACCATTACAGGCTGCATTCCTAACAGTGCAGCGCTTGTGGCCTAACAACTTAGACTCGGACTCAGAGACCGGAGTGTCCTGTCCACATTCCTCTTAAGGCAAGTTAATTCTCTCTGTAACTGTAATAGGGTGGATCCGTGGATGGGTTCTGACTATACCCACCTCAAGAGAGATAGATAGATAGATAGATAGATAATAGATAGATAAATAGATAGATAGATAATAGATAGATAGATAGATAATAGATAGATAGATGATAGATAGATAGATAGATAGATAGATAGATAGATAGATAGATAGATAACTACTAGATGATAGATAGATAGATAGATAGATAGATAGATAGATAGATAGATAGATAGATAGATGATAGATAGATTGATAATAGATGATAGATAGATAATAGATGATAGAGAGATAGATAATAGATGATAGATAGATAGAGATAAATAGACAGACAGACTGATAGAAAGATAGATAGACAGACAGATAGATGATAGATAGACAGATGATAGATAGATAGATAGATAGATAGATAGATAGATAGATAGATAGACTGATAGATAGATAGATAGATAGATAGATAGATAGATAGATAGATAGATAGATAGACAGATAGATGATAGACAGATAGATGATAGATAGACAGATGATAGATAGATGATAGATAGACAGATGATAGATATCATAGATAGATAGATAGACAGACTGCTAGATAGATATAGACAGACAGATGATAGATAGACAGATGATAGATAGATAGATAGATAGATAGATAGATAGATGATAGATAGACAGATGATGGATACATAGATAGACATACAGACAGACAGATAGATAGATAGATAGATAGACAGATGATAGTTAGACAGATGATAGATAGATGATAGATAGATGATAGATAGATGATTGATAGATAGATAGATAGATAGATAGATAGATAGATAGACAGACAGACAGACAGACAGACAGATAGATAATCTTTTGGGGATACTATTCTAGAGTGTGGGTCATTCAATGTATTGTAAATAAATGGAGGAATGATATATAAATATAATGATAATTCTAAAACCACAACCCTTCCAGCGGCGAGGGGGGCAGCATTTAGAATTTTGTGTCAGGTGGCAAAAAGTCTAGAGACGGCCCTGTACCTATTACAAAAATCAGTTTCTTATTCAAATGTGCAGAAATGGCTATTTTGCAGACTTTGATGTCAGCTTGCATGCCCAAAACCAATATGGGCCAGGCTGGACTCAACTAAATTATATGCCAGGGGGTATGTACATGTCTGTCTGAGATGTTTTTTCAGTGGCCCAAAGTGGTTTACCTATTGCAAAACACCTACAATACAAGGATTGTGGAAGCACTCCAATTAGGCTAATTTACAACTACATTTAGCGGAAGTGCTACTGATCTGATCTTTGCTACTGAAGCAAAGGTTAGAAGTTAGGACCTTCCAGACTGAGGTTACCTTGACGTGGTTGGAAGGCTTTTCATTCATGTGATCACAGTGATGTATACTGAAACCCCTTTGTTTATAAAGTATGCCAGTGTGCAGATAATATGATATTGTATGGAGCTTAGGAATGTGCATTGATTATCTTTTTTATGTTTATATTGCAAAACACCACTTATTGAAATTTGAATAAGAATCCAACTTTAGTCTACGAATAAGAAAGCAACTTTTCCAAATAAAAACCAGCTTCAGCTTCATCAAAACATCGGTTTCTTTGTTTTGTACAATTCTTTAACCCTCGCTTGACATGCACCACGTGACCCCAACACTCCGGCCCTCGGATCATGACGTCACACCCTTTGGATTAGTAAACGCATGCTGCAGCTGTGACAGCCGCTTGCCACGTGATCGTTGAGGGTCTGGTTCAGCCGTTCCCGGAAGTGGGAGAGATGCTGATGCTGGAATAAACATGGCGGTACAGTGTGACGGCGGCCTACGGTCTGCGGCCTCTGGGCTTTTTTCGGGTTTGTTGTTGCTTCTGGCACTGCATTTGACTTGCGCTCGGCTTCATCACCTCACGCTGAAGGTAACAGTGGAAGGTGTTGGAGGCTCTATAGGCTACCTTGAGGCGCTGAGACCAGCCGGACATCCGGGAACTTACTCTGGATTTACATGGGGGGGGGGGGGGGGGGGGTGTGTGTGTGTGTGTGTGTGTGTGTGTGTGTGTGTGTGACAGATTTTAACAAGGATGGTGTTAAACATTTGAAACGGTTATTAAAGTTAATAGAGACTAATTAAACACTTAAAAGAAAGGGAATGTCGAAGTGGACATATGGTATGAGGGTTTACAGAGTCAGTAGGGAGACATGGCAATGTGCTGAAGGGGGCATGGAGCTGTGTTGAAGGTAGGCAGGGGACATAATGGTAGGCTAGAGTTAGTTTGTGGGGGGGGTAAAAGGTTGCTCTGGAGGGAGCACGTGTCACAAGGTTAATGGTTTTTTTGGGGGAAGGCAGCAGCTGAAGTGCATAAGGGTTGGTTAAAAGTGGACGGGGACAAAATGCTGGCCTGGAGGTATGCAATGGGCTGCACAAGGTAGAGCTGAGAACAGGCATGTGTCTCAGGAGGCACAACGTTTGTGGGGGGGCATAATGTTTGTAAATGGGCAGGGGGCATAAGGTTGGCTTGGAGGAGGGTTGAGAGCCAATGGGGGCATAATGTTGGGCTTAAGGTTGGCAGGTAGGCATGAGGCTGGACTGCAGGGTGAAAATCTGAAACATAATAAGAGACAATAGGTGATTTATGAGATGTGAGCACTTTCTTTTGTTATTGATCATCTCTAAAGTGTTAACTTGTAACTCTTGACTGGCTAACCAAATGTGAGGAAATAGAGCTAGGTGGGCCAGAGTCACTAAACTGATACCAAAGGTGAGATGAGCAGGTAACAATAAGTGTAGGAAGAGGATTATGAATCTGAACACGGTAAATTAAGTATGTTCCTGGCAGAACCAAGACAAATTAACAATTGTGAATTGTTCTCTCCCCCCCCCCACTTAGGATGACGTACGTCAAAAAGTTCATCTCAACTCCTTTGGATTCTACAAAGATGGTTACATGGTTGTGACTGTTAAAAGTTTTTCTGTGAAGGGAAATAATGACTTCTCTAATTTGGACAGCTCCACTGTAAGTTATTGTCTGCGATATTTCTTCGGTTGTATTAATAATAAAAGTACCATACATTTAATGGGAATGATCTTGTGAAAAAAATAAATGCTCTTGATAAGTTACATTTGTCAACCACACCCTTTGATCTGGGTATCAAAATCATAAAGTAGTTAAAGGGCATCTATAGTGAAAAAACGCATTGCCCCTTTGCAAAGTTAAATTCATGTACTCTGTGCTGCCTTAATCCTATCACTATGTTTCTAATCTTAATGTCATGTAGAGTTAATCAGACTAAATTCCTCTAAACCACCCAAACCCATAATTATCTCATTTATACCAGACCCTCCATGGACACTAGAGGTGAAGTGTATCTGATTGTTTGTTAAGAAGGGGGGGTCAAGTGCAGCCTTATAGCTGCCATCAAAGCTACCTCTCTTCCCCTGCTAATGCTCTTATCTCTATGTTTATTACAGAGCAGGGAGGGGGGATCATGTCACAGGGATTTGATTGACAGTCCAAGTAGGAGTAGAGGAATGCAATCACGTATTCTAACTGGTGTATCTCAGGACAGAGAGGAAATCTGAAAAAAGTGAAGACACTCAGGGGGTTGTGGGGAATTATAGAACACATGGAAGGAAAGAAAAAAAAAATTCATTTTCCCACTATAGATGCCCTTTAAGTGCTGAAAAAAGAAAAAGCCAAGTACACTGTGTGTACTTGGCTTTTTCTTTTTTCATCACTTAATAAATGAGTATTATTTGAATACTTACCTGAGTGTGCCTCCCTACAAATGTTACTGTGAAAAGGTCACTTGGTTGTATTTGACAGATGAAAAATAAGATGCTTCTATGGGCCAGATTGTTAAAGTAACATTAAAGGGCATCTATAGTGGGAAAATTAACTTTTTTTTTTCCCCTTCCATGTGTTGTATAATTCCGCACAACCCCCTGAGTGTCTTTGACGGCATCCCCCCTCCCTGCTCTGTAATAAACATAGAGATAAGAGCATTAGCAGGGGAAGAGAGGTAGCTTTAATGGTAGATATATAAGGCTGCACTTGACCCCCCTTCTTAATAGCTTTCACTGATTGATGATGGGTCACAAAGTGAGAGCATAAACTGTACTGTTCTCCTTCTTCTTCCTCTGTCTCCAGGACAGCTTGCTTTCTATTGGCCACTGTGCGTGGGTGTGTTTTTCAGGATGTTGAACTTTTAACTCCTACTGCGCATGATAAGCTTGTTGGTTAGCCGGAGTTGAGATATGGAGGAGGTAACGGGAGGGTGAAGGGGGGAGTGCTGCACAGAGATCTGACACCATGGTTAAACAAAATCACTGATAGAGATAGGATTAAGGCAGCACAGAGTACATGAATTTAACTTTGCAAAGGGGCAATGAGTTTTTTTCACTATAGATGCCCTTTAACAAATGTTATATGACTTATGATACTTACCAGGTGTGGCACAGGTTTTAAGGAGTGCACCTCCTATTCTACCTATCTGAGACACCAAATAACTATTGAAATTGGACCTTTTCACAGTAGATGACAACATTTTTGCCCAGGCCCACTTTGCTAAGGTCACTAACTTTGTTTTAGTTATACCCATTTTTAAGACCACTATAACCATTTTATTATATATATTAATTACCTGCAATATTTTCAAGTGTAGGACAGTTATAGTCCTAAATCACTAAGTCCTCACCAGTGGGTAGACTTTCTAAGTCAAGTAAAAAAAAAAAACAAAACAAGTAGGTATACAAAAAAACTTGTCTCGACGGAGGACACCCGCCTTACTCGATTTGTGGGCGTACCTACTTTGTCATAGGCTGGCTAATGAACTGATGTGCTGACTAACACCAGCTAATGAACTGGGAGGCAGGCAAACACTAAATAATAAACTGGAGGGCTGACTAACACTGGCTAATGAACTGAAGGGCTAATGACACTGGCTAATGAACTGGAGGGCTAATTGGGAAATGATCTGATGGAAGAAGAGGAGTTTCCTGTTCCTTTTCCATGTTAGAGCTTAAAGGTGTGCTCTGTGCCTTTCAAGCACTTAAAGGGTATCTCCACTGATGGAAAATCGTTTTTTTTTTCTTTCTCTATATGAAAGTTCACCTTCCCCCAACCCTCCTCCTACCTTTTGTTTTCTCAAAAATCACCTCTTTTCCTTTGCAGCAGCCAAGGGAAGTTCTGCTCGTTTCTGCTACTGTGCTGGGCAGGCTGTCAGTCAATGTGCATCATCACATGAATATTCATAATTTCTGCCACTCCCACTTGACCCCAGTGATACCTGATGTAAACAAAGCCTTTCTACCTGTCTCTATAATCTATTCACAGGAATCACAGCTGATAGTGCAGGGAGAGACAGAGAGGGGAATTTATAAGGTTCAGCCACACAGCTTTTTTAAGAAGGCTGGGAGAACTTTTTTTTTAATCAACTGCAAAAGTAATGGAATTTATAGAAACCAAATTGTGTGTGTGTGTGGGGGGGGTGTCTGCAACAGTCCCCCCCTCTGTGACAACCCTCCCCCTGTGACAGTCCCCCCCTCTGTAACAGCCCCCCTTCTATGACAGTCCCCCCGTGACATTCCCCCCACTGTGACAGCCCCCCTTCTATTACAGCCCCCCGTGACAGCCCCCCTCTGTGACAGTCCCCCCTGTGACAGCCCCCCTGTGACATTCCCCCCTCTTTGAAAGCCCCCCTCTGTGACAGATCCCGTTACACTCCCCCCTCTGTGACAGCCCTCCCCCCTGTGACAGCCCCCCCTCTTTGAAAGCCCCCCTCTGTGACAGATCCCCTGTTACAGTCCCCTCTCCGTGCAGCCCTCCCCCTTGTACAGCCCCCTGTGACAGTCCCCCCCTCTTTGAAAGCCCCCCTCTGTGACAGTCCCCCCCGTGACAGCCCCCCTCTGTGACAGTCCCCCCTGTGACAGCCCCCCCTGTGACATTCCCCCCTCTGTGTCAACCCCCCTCTGTGACAGCCCCCCTGTGACAGTACCCCCTCTTTGAAAGCCCCCCTCTGTGACAGATCCCGTTACACTCCCCCCTCTGTGACAGCCCTCCCCCCTGTGACAGCCCCCCCTGTGACAGCCCCCCCCTCTTTGAAAGCCCCCCTCTGTGACAGATCCCCTGTTACAGTCCCCCCTCTGTGACAGCCCCCCCTCTTTGAAAGCCCTCCTCTGTGACAGATCCCCTGTTACAGTCCCCCCTCTGTGACAGCCCCCCTGTGACAGTCCCCCCCTCTTTGAAAGCCCCCCCTGTGACAGCCCCCCCCCCTGTGACAGCCCCCCCCTCGTGACAGCCACTCTCTGTGGTGACAGCCCCCTCTGTGTGACAGCCCCCCTCTGTGGTGACACCCCCCCTCTGTTAACTCCCCACCTCTGCCTTGTAAGGTCTGCTATCCCTTCTCCGCAGTGTCACTGAGCTTTCCGGTTCACAGTCCGGATCATTCGCACATAGCAGAGTGTGGGCGAATGATCCGGACTGTGAACCGGAAAGATCAGTGACACTGCGAGAAGGGATAGCAGACCTCTACAAGGCAGAGGGGGGCTGTCACCACAGAGAGTGGCTGTCACAGAGGGGGGGGGGCTGTCATTAACAAAACGTAATTAAAAAAAAAAAACATTAACAAAAGCCACACACATACGCGAGGAGGAGTGTCTCGGCTATGTGTGAATGATCCGGACTGTGAACCTCCGTGACACTGCAAGTAGAGACAGCAGACCCTCTACAAGGTACAGGGGGAGGGGGTTAAAAGAACATACGAGGCAGTGTTGAGAACGCGATCTGATAGCGCTGGTAGCCATGGGAACATGACACTAATGTTCCCATTGGCTGTCGGACTAAAGAGCCAGGACAAATTCTCCCGACTACGGAAGAATGCTTCCGCGCATGCGCGAAATTGTGCACGCGCGTCGGGAGTTTCTCTTGCAGGCGTGATCTATAATGACGTGGATTGGATGCCTGTAATGCATACAGGCATCTGAAGCATGATTTCTCCTGATACATTGCTCTGAGGAGGCTGTAATTCGGGGTAGGTGTACATCTATATTAACTCTGCTATTGGAGGCTGTATTGATTTTTTAAGTGGACATACCCTTTAACTTACTAATAGCTTCTGGGGCAGTCCACATTTTTTATTGGAGACCAGCCCGGTGGCATTCGCCTCTTAGCCTACTGGGCCAGTCCTCCCCTGCATTCAAGTGCCTTTATCATAAAATCTTTAGTGTGTTGTAGCTGTTTTGTTAAAATTGTTAGGTGGGAAATTCCCTCTCCCATTGGTGCCTCATAGTGATTACTGAGTGGGCTTGCCCTAACAGATCTTAACATTAGTTTGGCGGGGAGAAACTTAGGCACGCAGAAACACTCACATCTCCAAGTAGGAGCTGCTAATATATATATATATATATATTTTATATTATTATAGATTAATATGAGGAAGTAAATATGAGTAAAGTCTATTTAATCCATTTACATACTCTTTAATGATTCTGATATAGTTTTATGATTAGTGGATAACAAGGTGAATGCTAGTTTTCCTTTACATAATTAATATTTGTGTTTTGATACAGTTTGGCTTTAGCTTGGATAAAACGAAGAATGATGGTGTTTCTACTTATTTGGTAAGTATTGATCATAATTCTTCATCTTTTATGTGATTCTAAAGAATGAACTTGATAATACAACTAGACCTGTATATAGAGGGTTTAAAACTGCACATATTAACTAAGTATCAACACAAACCTAACAAACTTAACATACCTTACACCCCTTATATTGATAAATTAAGCTTCTGTCAATTTTTTTTGCTCATCTTTTTTTATAGCCATTTAAGGCTGTGTAAACACGAGCCAATATTACCTTCAGACATAATACCTATAAGTGAGCCTGATCACTAGCCTGTCTGTTGGTAATTCAAGCAGTACTTACTATATTTTGGCATCACTGATTTTAAAATAATAATAATTGGGTTAATATTTGTTCTTGATCTACTGAATTATCAATTGTGGCCGTTGATAGTGTTGATGTGTATATTGGGATAATAAGTTAAAATCATATAAAAATAATGTAAATATTTATGAAAATACTATCCTGTTAAAATAATAAAAACACCTTATAATAACTGGTTGTTTATCCCCTATATTATATAAATAAATTTATAATTTTATGGGGAATACATTGAGTTTTTCAGAGGTACTATGTTGGTGGGGGTGGGTAAAAGTAATATACATAGGGACAGTGTTTGTGTTGTTTAAGCACTAAATAAATAGTTATATCAATATTAACAAGTATGTAGTAATGACATTAAAGTATATAGAAAAGTAAATAAGGCAAAATATATAAATAAATAAAATACTTAGTAGTCCCCACTCCTGTTTTGTAATGGTATCGTCAAAATGGACTGTTAAGACACACCCCAGGAAGGCAATGGAAGCTTACATAGGAACATATTTCTCACTTCCCTTTTAGTGTTGTATCCAATGGTGTGCTTATTATTAGATTGACAGCAGGGTTAGCGAATCAAAACATTTTGTGAGTGTTAGTAGGGAAGTAGGAAGTGTTAGTAGGAAGTTGCAAGACTTATATGTCACTTCTCCTTTGTAAAACATGTGACAGTCTTAGTAAAAACACTGTTCTCACTCTCACCTAACTCCACCCCACCCCTCCTCTCTCAATAGACAAAAAGGAGAACTGCTGATTGTTGGACAGGGAGGGATATCTATATGATAGGGGGACTGAAAGGAAAACATCTCCATGCCCATTTCTACGAGACAATGAAGTGAGTTTGTTAATGGTTTATTACATTATTTAACCAATAGACCCCATAGAAGCCATGAACCTGTGTCCTGAACGGATACATGTAATAAGACTGAAACATGACAGGATAGTTTGGGTTCTTTAAAGGACCCCAGATTTACCAATAGTGATCCCTCTCTAACACATTGACCAATAGTGATCCCTCTCCAACACATTGACCAATAGTGATCCCTCTCCACACCATTGACCATAGTGATCCCTCTCCAACACATTGACCAATAGTGATCCCTCTCCAAACATTGACCAATGATCCCTCCAACACATGACCATAGTGATCCCTCTCCAACACATTGACCAATAGTGATCCCTCTCCAACACATTGACCAATAGTGATCCCTCTCCAACACATTGACCAATAGTGATCCCTCTCCAACACATTGACCAATAGTGATCCCTCTCCCACACATTGACCAATAGTGATCCCTCTCCACACTTGACCAATAGTGATCCCTCTCCAACACATTGACCAATAGTGATCCCTCTCCAACACATTGACCAATAGTGATCCCTCTCCAACACATTGACCAATAGTGATCCCTCTCCAACACATTGACCAATAGTGATCCCTCTCAACAGAATCCCTGGTGACAGCTGTGAGTTAATGGGAGGGTGAGTATTGAAAGGCAGTTTGATAACTTTAATTATAGAATGATCTAATGGATCTCCTATTGATCTATTATTGGTCGGAAATTTAAGGGGGAAGATTGATTCAACTCTGCACAACATTTGTATTTCACTGTGGTGTTTCTACTGAACTATAACACTATAAATGTTACAATAAAAGATCAAAAATTCATTTAGGGGATGTGAGACTAATAGAACCAAGATTTCATAGGATTTTTTTTTATTTTAAACATCTTGTCTTTATTTTTTTTTTTGTACAAATCCCTAAATTTTATAGTAGTGTGTATAAGATTTTATATCATCTGTATCCACATATAGCTAAACATCCACCCTATATTTCCCACTGTGCCCATCCCAACGGCACACTTTTGCTAGTATTATATAAATACATTGATAATTCATTGGGATTATAAATTACACCTTGGGTTTTTCAGAGGTACTGTGTTGGTGGGGGTAGGTAAAAGTAATATACTAGGGCAGTGTTTATGTGTTTAAGCACTAATAAATAGTTATATCAATATTGACATACAATACAAGGATTGTGGAAGCACTCCAATTAGGCTAATTTACAACTACATTTAGTGGAATGCTACTGATCTGGTCTAACATTTATACAACATAGAAAGATATCAATGCACATTCCTGGGCCCCATACATATCATATTATCTGCACACTGGCATACTTCATAAACAAGGGGTTTTAGTATATATTACTGTGATCACATGAATGAAAAGACTTCCAACCACCATATCCAAATATGTAGTAATGACATTAAAGTATGTAGAAAATGTAAACAGGCAATATATAAATAAATAAAATACTTGCATAGTCCCCACTCTGTTTTGTAATGGAATCTTCAAAATGGAGTGTTTAGCCACACCCCAGGAAGTTTTACATGGAGGCAATGGAAGCTTAAAAAGGATATATTTATTTTTTAACAACCTTTTTTTTGAGTGTGTAGTAGGAAGTTGCAGTGAGATTTGTCACTTCCTTTGTAAAACATGTGACACTCACCTCATCCCTCCCCTCTTAATAGAGCGCCCTCTTATGTCCCAAGCCGGAGCGCCCTCTTAGTGTCCCAAGGCCGGAGCGCCCTCTTAGTGTCCCAAGGCCGGCGCCCCTTAGTGTCCCAAGGCCGGGCGCCCTCTTAGTGTCCCAAGGCCGGGGCGCCCTCTTAGTGTCCCAAGGCCGGGGCGCCCTCTTAGTGTCCCAAGGCCGGGGCGCCCTCTTAGTGTCCCAAGGCCGGGGCGCCCTCTTAGTGTCCCAAGGCCGGGCGGCCCTCTTAGTGTCCCAAGGCCGGGGCGCCCTCTTAGTGTCCCAAGGGCCGGGCGCCCTCTTAGTGTCCAAGGCCGGGGCGCCCTTAGTGTCCCAAGGCCGGGGTCCCTCTTAGTGTCCCAAGGCCGGGGCGCCCTCTTAGTGTAATGACATTAACCCTTTCACTGCCAGGAGATTTTCATTTTTTTTTGCGTTAACTGCCAGAAGATTTTCAGGATTTTGCCCTCAATCGCTTTAGACTAATTTTACAGTAGGAAACCTTGCAGTAAATCAGGATATTATACATTGTTTGTTTCAGCACAGTGTACTTTAACATGGTAACAGAATTTTGTAACTTTTCTGGAAATTTTACTGGAATTATGGGTAAAATATGTAAAAAAATGAAAAATTTGCAAATTTTCATGGATTTTTCCCATTTTTATTTATAGTTATCTTAAGGTTACACACAAAAATCTTACTGTTTTCTAAAGCTCTGATACTCCCGGTACAACGATACCAGATATATAGGTACCCCCACTTTTCCTGTACAGGAGACTCCCCCAAACTAAAACTGCACCTTCAAGAATATTACAACAAATTAAAATGTATACCACTACTACAACTGACAGTTAACATAGAATATCTCCCAATTAACTAAAATATCCCCACAAGTGAGATATTTTTAGAAACTACACACCCGCAGGATTTTATGAGTGAGGTAAGTTTGATCAAAATGCAGATACCCGGACGCATCTTTCGTCCAATTGTAAGTTTTTTTTCTCACATTTTCCTTTTTTTCCTCAACTGTAAAATCAGAGACAAAATCAAATGCGAATTTCAGCTAAAAACTGTGGAGGAAAGTTCAAACGCATCTCAATATGAAAGCCTAAACCCCTCCTGAATAAAACGTTATGCCACATTCATGGGTGTACCCAGAGACATGGCTACCAACTAACCCAGAGCGTGACCAGTGCCAATGTCAGTAGCACAAAAAAAATTAGCCAGTTTTGTATTTGAACAGTCTGCAGTTTTTCCACAAACACCCCCCCAACTCAGATACCCCCCCAAACTATATATTCCTGAAATCTACACACCATCAGCTATGTAACGCTGTAGTTCGTTCATTGATACCATCATGGTGGTGGGCGCAGTTTCTTCGTAGAATTTTGCACTTTTACCAGATTTTCAAAAAAAAATGAACATCAAACAACATTCAAAAGGTAGAAATCATGCCAAAACACCATGAATGTAAAAAAAAGTTACCAAAATATCAATCTTCCAAATGTCCTGAATCAAACGGTATGCCATATTGTGTTTACACACCGCGACGTGGAGCGAAAGCCACAAAGTGAGACAATGCACGATGGCTCAGAAACAGCGAAAATATTTAGCCAATTCCGAATTTTGACGTCTGCAGTTTTTTTCCACAAACAACACCACCCCGTAACTAGAAATAACCCCCACAACTATATATTCCTGAAATCTACACACCTCAGCTATGTACACTGTAGTTTGTTCATTCATACCATCAATGGTGTGGGCGCAGTTCTTCGTAGAATTTCGCATTGTCTGAGAAAATGAACAAAGCCAACTTCAAAGGTAGAAATATGCCAAAACCTCATGAATCTAAAAAAAAGTTACTAAATATCAATCTCCCAAATGTCCTGAATCAAACGGTATGCCATATGTGTGGTTACACACCGGACTGGGAACGAAAAGCCACAAAGTGAGACAACACGATGGCTCAGAAACAGCGAAATATTTAAGCCAACTCCAAATTTGGACTTCTACAGTTTTTTCCACAAAACACCACCCCCGTAACTTAGAAATACCCCCCACAAACTATATATTCCTGAAATGTACACACCCTTCAGCTATGTACACACGTAGCTGTTCATTCATACCATCAATGGTGTGGGCGCAATTCTCGTAGAAGTTTTCGCATTTGTCTGAAAAAATGAACAAAACCACTTCAAAGGTAAAATCATGCCAAAACCTCATGGAATGTAAAAAAAAGTTACTAAATATCAATCTCTCCAACCAATGTCCTGAATCAAACGTATTTGCCTTGTGTGGTTACACACGTGGACGTGAACTCAAAAGCCACAAAGTGAAACAATGCACAATGGCTCAGAAACAGCAAAAATATTCAGCCAAATCTGAATTTGAACAGTCTGCAATTTTTCCCCACAAAACAACCCCAAAAACCATATATTTCTCAAATCCACACACCTTTATCTACGAATTCTGTAGTTTGTTCATTCGTACCATCAATGGTGTGGCGCAGTTCTTCGTAGAAGTTTTAGCAGATTTTCTAAAAAATTTGGAAAAAAACACTCTCAAGGGTAGAAATCATGCCAAAATCACAAGTAATGTAAAAAAAGTTACCAAATATCAATCTTCCAAATGTCCCGAATCAAACGGTATGCCCTATTATGGTTACACACGCAAACGTGGAATCAACTAGCCACAAAGTGAGCCAATGAACAATGGCCCAATTACAGCAACTTTTCAGATTTGTCAGACTAAACACCCCTCTATATTAGAATACCCCCCCAAACTATATATTTTTGGAATCTACCATCTTCAGCTACACAATGGTGTGATTCTTTTATAGATCACCAATGTTATGAGCGCAGTTTCATGTAAAATTTTTGCTTTTTTACCAGATTTTCAGGAAAATGTATAAAAATACAATTCAAAGTTAAAAACATGGCAAATTTCCATGTCATGTAAAAACTTGTCAATTATCAATCTTCCAATGCCCTGAATCAACGGTATGCCATATGCGTGGATGTACACAGGACATGGCCACCAACTAGCTCAAATGGGACACATGCACAAGTGTAATTACAAGAAAAACTCAAAGTGCTCTGTATTTTCAAACAGCCCCCAAAACTTGGAAATGCCCCCCCCAAATAAAATCCCACTAAATATCAATCTCCCACATGTTCTGAATCAAACGTTATGCCATATGCGTGATGCACACAGAGACTGGCCACCACTAGCTCAAATGGGACGCATGCACAAATGCAATTACAAGAAAGAATCAAAGTGCTCTGTAATTTGAACCCTACACTTTTTCTAAGGAAACAGTCCCGAAACATGGAAATTCTCCCCACAAACTATATATTTTTGGAATCTCCACACCTCAGCTATTTACAATGCCATGCTTTCATACATACATGAAGAATTCCAGACCCACGGATCCAAGAAGTCCGTGTTTTTACAGTTTTTCTGAAAAATAAATAAGATGATTCAAGGGTTGAAATCCTACCTAAACCCTTTTGACAAGCAAAAAACCACTAAATGTCAATCTCCCACATATCCTCACAAACGGTATGCAATAAGGTGGGTGCAAACAGAGACGGTACCACCAACTAGCTCAAATTGGACGCATGCACAGTCCAATTACACGAAAAAATCAAAGTGTTCGGTAATTTGAACAGCCTATCAACTTGGAAATTCCCCCCACAAACTATTATTTTTGAAGCCACACCTTCAGCTACGTGATGGTATCATGCTTTCGTTTATACATGAAGAATTCCAGGCGCTGTTATCCATAGAACTCCGTGCTTTTAGAGAATTTTGTGAAAAAATAAATAAGAGGACTCAATGGTTGAAATCCTACCTAAACCCACTCGGCAAGTAAAAAACCCACTAAACGGCAATCTCCCACATGTCCTGAATCAAACGGTATGCCATAGGTGGGTGCACAGAGACGGGCCACCAACTAGCTCAAATGGATCCATGCGCATTGCAATTACAAGAAAAAATTAAAAAACGCCACACCCACCCCCCACCCCTATCTCCACTCTCCCCTTTAGTGGAAAACCAGTTAGTACGGAGAGTCACACAAGTTTTTCACACTTTACTGTCCTAATAATCAATACGGTCTTTTTTGGTACCTCTTGCAAATTTCCTACTAAAATAGCTTAGTTTCCCTTGAAATCCAACAAATAAATGATCGGCGTTTACTTTACCGATATCACCTGGGACAATTGGGAAGCTTGGAAGACAAAGTTTTTTGCTTATTTATAGTTTAGGGTAAAAAAAAAACAAAAAAGTGTGTGTATCACTTTAATATTTTTTTGTGTGCATTTCCCCTTTTTGGGGGGATCATTCCCAAAAGTGATCATCAAATCATCTAGGATATACTGAACTGGAATATGGGCATAAATGCCCGTTTTCCCATTCGAATCCGATCGGAGAAAAAATCACTTCCCGGAAATCATTTTCCAGGAAGTGATTTTTCATTCATTGGCAAGATCAATAATTTGGTGATCAAGTGAAGTCTTCGCTAATAGCAAAGACTTAGAAAAAATCCTATTTGTAATGGAACTTTGAGTTCCATTCACAAATGTATATACAGCTGTCACTTGACAGCTTTTGCTATACCAGGGACTGCAGCATGATCTAAATGTAGATCAGGCTGCAGTACCTCCACTAGACCACTAGGTGTCAGTCTTACCCATCTATGGGAAAGACCCCGGTGAGAGGAAGTTCTGGAGTCACGTGTCTCCCTTTCGGTCTTTGAAGAGCTCCTCCTCACTTCCTCCTCGTGGGACCCGGCTGATGCAGGAAGGTAGGGAATACTCCTGATCCCCCCTCGAATTTGCACCAAACTGAGGGGGGTCAGGGGCTAGGGGGGGCAGTTGAATGCTGCCCCCCAATCGGCCCTAGCAGGGGGGAAAAAAATTTTGGGAGGGGGGAAGCCACAGATCGTATATCACGATCTGTGGCAGTTTGAGTATTCACTGCACAGATCGTGAATATATGATCTGTGCGGAAAGGGTTAAAGTATGTAGAATGTAAATCAGGCAAAAATATATAAATAAATAAAATACTTGCATAGTCCCCACTCCTGTTTTGTAATGGAATCTTCAAAATGGAGGTTTAGCCACACCCAGGAAGTTTTACATGGAGCATGGAAGCTTAAAAAGGATATTTTATTTTTTAACAACTTTTTTTTGAGTGTTAGTAGAAGTTGCAGTGGAGATGTCCCTTCCTTTGTAAAACTGTGACACTCACCTCATCCCTCCCCTCTTAATAGACGCCCTCTTAGTGTCCCAAGGCCGGAACGCCCTCTAGTGTCCCGAGGCCGGAGCGCCCTCTTAGTTGTCCCGAGGCCGGAGCGCCCTCTTAGTGTTCCCGAGGCCGGAGCGCCCTCTTAGTGTCACCGAGCCGAGCGCCCTCTTAGTGTCCCGAGGCCGACTCCCTCTTAGTCCGGGCCGGAGCCCCTCTTAGTTCCCGAGCCGGAGCGCCCTCTTTATTGTCCCAGGCCGGAGCGCCCTCTAGGTCCCGAGGCCGGAGCGCCCTCTTAGTGTCAGGCCGAGGCCCATCTTGTGTCCCAGGCCGGAGCGCCCTCTTAGTGTCCCGGCCGACGCCCTCTAGTGCCCGAGGCCGGAGCGCCCTCTTAGTGTCCCGAGGCCGGAGCGCCCTCTAGTGTCCCGATTCCCGGAGCGCCCTCTTTGTCCCGAGGCCGGAGCCCCCCTCTTAGTGTCCCGAGGCCGGAGCCCCTCTTAGTGTCCGGCCGAGCGCCTCTTAGTTGTCCGAGGCCGGGCGCCCCTCAGTGTCCCGAGGCGGAGCGCCCTCTTAGTGTCCCCAGGCCGAGCGCCCTCTTGTGTCCCGAGGCCGACGCCCTCTAGTGTCCCGAGGCCGGAGCGCCCTCTTAGTGGTCCGCGAGGCCGGAGCGCCCTCTTAGTGTCCCGAGGCCGAGCGCGCCGGCGCGCCTCTATGTGTCCCAGAGGCCGGACGCCCTCTTAGTGTCCCGAGGCGGAGCGCCCTCTTAGTGTCCCGATGCCGGAGCGCCCTCTTAGTGTCACCGAGAGCCGGAGCGCCCTCTTAGTGTCCCGAGGCCAGGAGCGCCCTCTTAGTGTCCCGAGGCCGGAGCGCCCTCTTAGTGTCCCGAGGCCGGATGCGCCCTCTTAGTGTCCCGAGTCCGTACCCGTCTTAGTGTCCCGAGGCCGGAGCCCCTCTTAGTGTCCCGAGGCCGGAGCGCCCTCTTAGTGTCCCCGCAGGCCGGAGCGCCCTCTAGTGTCCCGAGCCGGAGCGCCTCTTAGTGTCCCGAGCCGGAGCGCCCTCTTAGTGTCCCGAGCCGGAGCGCCCTCTTATGTCCCGAGGCCGAGCGCCCTCTTAGTGTCCGAGGCCGGAGCGCCCTCTTAAGTGTCCGCGATGGCCGGAGCGCCCTCTTGTGTCCCTGAGGCCGGAGCGCCCCTCTTAGTGTCCCGAGGCCGAGCGCCCTCTTAGTGTCCCGAGGCCGGAGCGCCCCTTAGTGTCCAGGCCGGAGCGCCCTCTTAGTGTCCCAGGCCGGAGCGCCCTCTTAGTGTCCCGAGGCCGGACGCCCCTCTTAGTGTCCCGAGGCCGAGCCCCTCTTAGTGTCCCGAGGCCGGAGCGCCCTCTTAGTGTCCCGAGGCCGTGATCGCCCCCTCTTAGTTCCCAGGCCGGAGCGCCCTCTTAGTGTCCCGAGCCGGATGCGCCCTCTAGTGTCACCAGTGCCGGCGGAGCGCCCTCTTAGTGTCCCGAGGTCCGGAGCGCCTCTTAGTGTCCCGATTCCGAGCGCCCCTCTTATTGTCCCGAGGCACGGGCTCCCTCTTAGTGTCCCGAGGCCGGAGCGCCCTCTTAGTGTCCCGAGGCCGGACGCCCTCTAGTGTCCCGAGGCCGGAGGCCCTCTTAGTGTCCGAGGCCTGAGCGCCCTCTTAGTGTACCGAGGCGGACCCCTCTTATTGGTCCCGAGGCCGGAGCGCCCTCTTTAGTGTCCCGAGGCCGGAGGCGCCCTCTTAGTGTCCCGAGTCCCGGAGCGCCCTCTAGTTGTCCCAGGCCGGAGCGCCCTCTTAGTGTCCCGAGGCCGGAAGCGCGCCTCTTAGTGTCCCGATGCGGAGGCCCTTGTGTCCGAGGCGGAGCGCCCCTTGTGTCCCGATGCGAGGGTCCCTTTATTGTCCCGAGGCGAGCGCCCTCTTAGTGTCCCAGGCCGAGGCCTCTTAGTGCCGAGCGGAGCCCCTCTTAGTGTCCCGAGGCCGGAGCGCGCCTCTTAGTGTCCCGAGCCGGAGCGCCCTCTTAGTGTCCCGAGGCCGGAGCGCCCCTCTTTGTGTCCCGAGCCGGAGCGCCCTCTGTGTCCCAGCCGGAGCGCCCTCTTGTGTCCCGAGGGCCGGAGCGCCCTCTTGAGTTCCCGAGGCCGGAGCGCCCCGCTTAAGTTGTAGCAAGGCATAGCAGCAATGAATTCATAGGACAAGTATAATAATCAACATATTTAAAGAGGCCGTTCTTCTAAAAGAGTTTTTAGGAGGGTGGAGTTGTCCTTAGGGTAAAAACTACTGCCCATTTCTCTAAGAATGCTGGGTATTTCAGAGACATGCAAACAGTTAATCATAAATAGACACTTCCTGTCTAGCAAACAGAAACTGGTTTGTCTCATTACTTTCTATGGAGAGGAGGGGGAGTAAATGTGAGTCTGAAGTATTCTAATTGGCCAGACTTCACATGTTTTACAAACAGCAACATAACTGGGTGTAATACAGGAACTTCCTTACACTTCCTGTCTTGTTCTGCCAGTGGCCTAAGAGAATGTTTTGATTTGCTAACAGTGGAAGATCAGAACCTCTCATTGGATGTATCCATCTTGTCTCTTTTTGCAGTAGTATCCTGTCTGCTTGTGAAGGTTCTCATTCATCCAGGTCATGGTATATCTGTTGTATTCAATTAGATCAAACTGGACTTGAAGTTTATCTTGAAGAACGTTTCGCTAGTCATCCGACTGGCTTTCTCAATTCATGACTTGTACAAGAATCTGTGGCAATTATGTACCCTGGAAATCCCAATTGCATATCATCAGCCAGTGTTAAGGGCGTGATTGATAGTGGCTAAGAGGTTTTATAAAACGCCAGAATAACGTGTCAAAACAGCATAACTCACAAGCAGAACTGATCTCAACCAGAACAGGTGTGTGGCCTTACTGAACTTTTGCCTGAATCCCACCTATTTTCAAATACGGGATAAGTTCATAAGCAAAAACATGGATGTGTCTATGGGATCGTCCAGTTTCACCCATTGTGGCCACCTTTACATGGAGGAGGTAGAAAAACTGGCGCTTAATACCTTTAATGGACATAGCACCCCCCACTGGTTCAGATATGTGGATGACACCTGGGCAAAAATCCCCAGAAGGAAGTACAAGCTTTCACAGAACACATTAATGCGGTAGACCAAAACATCAAATTTACAAGGGAAGAGATACAAACAACAAACTGGCTTTCCTTGGACTGCTTGTAGAAGTCGGAGAATGGTAAACTGGAAGTAGAGGTTTACAGAAAACCAACACACCACAGATCAGTATTTGATGTTTGACTCCCACCACCCTTTAGTCACAGACTGGGGGTCATCAGAACCCTGCAACACAAGCTGAGAACATCCCCACTAGCACAGAGGCGAAGGCTAAAGATGAAACATCTCAGAGGAGCCTTAAAACTTGTGGAATCCAGACTGGGCCTTTGTCAAAGAAAGCAGAGGAAAGAAAAGAACACGAATACCAACAGTGAATAGAAAAGCAAGACAGGAAAAGAACATGTCATCCCATATGTAGCAGGGGTCTCCGAGAAACTAAGAAGAGTTTTCAAAAACACACGTATCCCTGTCTGCTTTAAAACGAGCACACGCTGAGGCGCAATTGGTACATCCGAAAGACCCAATACCGAAACACAAAGAAAGTGACATCATATACGCGTGCAGTGCTGGAGGAGTGCTCTGATTTGTATGTGGGGGGAGCCCAACCAACAACTGCATCAACGTATGGCCCAGCACGAAACCACATTCCTCGGGTCAGGACTCAGCCGTATACTGCATCTTAAGGATAAAGACATACCTCTGAAGATTGTAGGTTAACATATTGGCAAAGAACGTGACTGTTTCCGAGAGGTGTTAAGGAGGCCATTTATGTGAAAATAAAGAACCAAGCCTAAATAGAGGTGGGGGGGTTCGATAATCTGTCTGCCATGTACATGCTGTTTTGACACCTTACTTCGGCGTTTCCTATAACCCTTTAGGCCACTATCTAATCATGCCCTTAACACTTGGCTGTGATATGCTAATTGGATTTTCCAGGGTACACATATGCCACAATTCTTGTACAAGTCATTCTGATTGAGAAGCCGTCGGATGACTAGCGAAACGTCTCACAAGACTAAAACTTCAGTCCAGTTGATCTAATTGAATACAACGATATAGTATCCTGTCTCTACAAAGGTATCTACAAAGTTCCCAGCTGTTCTCACATTAAACCATCTATAATCAGTCAGCGAAGGCTCGATAATGATGGGACATTTTTTTAAAGTGCCTGGCTTATTGACCAATAGTGATCCCTCTCCAACACATTGACCAATAGTGATCCTTCTCCAACACATTGACCAATAGTGATCCCTCTCTAACTCATTGACCAACAGTGATCCCTCTGTAACACATTTACCAATAGTGATCCCTCTCTAACACATTGACCAATAGTGATCCCTCTCTAACACATTTACCAATAGTGATCCCTCTCTAACACATTGACCAATAGTGATCCCTCTCTAACACGTTGACCAACAGTGATCCCTCTCTAACACATTGACCAATAGTGATCCCTCTCTAACACATTGACCAATAGTGATCCCTCTCTAACAAATTGACCAATAGTGATCCCTCTCCAACACATTGACCATTAGTGATCCCTCTCTAACACATTGACCAATAGTGATCCCTCTCTAACTCACTGACCAATAGTGATCCCTCTCCAACACATTGACCAATAGTGATCCCTCTCCAACACATTGACCAATAGTGATCCCTCTCCAACACATTGACCAATAGTGATCCCTCTCCAACACATTGACCAATAGTGATCCCTCCACAACACATTGACCAATAGTGATCCCTCTCCAACACATTGACTAATAGTGATCCCTCTCCAACAGAATCCCTGGTGACAGCTGTGAGTTAATGGGGAGGGTGAGTATTGAAAGGCAGTTTGATAACTTTAATTATAGAATGATCTAATGGATCTCCTATTGATCTATTATTGGTCGGAAATTTAAGGGGGAAGATTGATTCAAGCTCTGCACAACAATTGTATTTCACTGTGGTGTTTCTACTGAACTATAACACTATAAATGTTACAATAAATAGATCAAAATATTCATTTAGGGGATGTGAGACTAATAGAACCAAGATTTCATAGGATTTTTTTTTATTTTTAACATCTTGTCTTTATTTTTTTTTTTGTACAAATCCCTAAATTTTATAGTAGTGTGTATAAAGATTTTATATCATCTGTATCCACATATAGCTAAACATACACCCATATATTTCCCACTGTGCACCAACGGGCACACTTTTGCTAGTATTATATAAATACATTGATAAATTCATTGGGTATTATAAATTACACATTGGGTTTTTCAGAGGTACTGTGTTGGTGGGGGTAGGTAAAAGTAATATACATAGGGGCAGTGTTTATGTGTTTAAGCACTAAATAAATAGTTATATCAATATTGACATACAATACAAGGATTGTGGAAGCACTCCAATTAGGCTAATTTACAACTACATTTAGTGGAAGTGCTACTGATCTGGTCTAACATTTATACAAACATAGAAAAGATAATCAATGCACATTCCTGGGCCCCATACAATATCATATTATCTGCACACTGGCATACTTCATAAACAAAGGGGTTTTAGTATATATTACTGTGATCACATGAATGAAAAGACTTCCAACCACCATATCCAAATATGTAGTAATGACATTAAAGTATGTAGAAATGTAAACAAGGCAAAATATATAAATAAATAAAAATACTTGCATAGTCCCCACTCTTGTTTTGTAATGGAATCTTCAAAATGGAGTGTTTAGCCACACCCCAGGAAGTTTTACATGGAGGCAATGGAAGCTTAAAAAGGAATATATTTATTTTTTAACAACTTTTTTTTGAGTGTTAGTAGGAAGTTGCAAGTGAGATATGTCCCTTCCTTTGTAAAACATGTGACACTCACCTCATCCCTCCCCTCTTAATAGAGCGCCCTCTTAGTGTCCCAAGGCCGGAGCGCCCTCTTAGTGTCCCCAGCGCCTGGAATTCTTCATGTATATACGAAAGCATGATACCACCAACTAGCTCAAATTGGACGCATGCACAAGTCCAATTACAAGAAAAAAATCAAAGTGTTCTGTAATTTGAACAGCCTAATCAACTTGGAAATACCCCCCACAAACTATATATTTTTGGAAGCCACACACCTTCAGCTACGTGATGGTATCATGCTTTCGTATATACATGATGCTCTGATTTGTATGTGGGGGAGACCAAACAACAACTGCATCAACGTATGGCCCAGCACAGAAGAGCCAATTCCTCGGGTCAGGACTCAGCCGTATACCTGCATCTTAAGGATAAAGGACATACCTCTGAAGATTGTAATGTTAACATATTGGCAAAGGAACGTGACTGGTTCCAGAGAGGTGTTAAGGAGGCCATTTATGTGAAAATAAAGAAACCAAGCCTAAATAGAGGTGGGGGGGTTCGACACTATCTGTCTGCCATGTACAATGCTGTTTTGACACCTTACTCTGGGCGTTCCTATAACACCTTTTAGCCACTATCTAATCATGCCCTTAACACTTGGCTGTGATATGCTAATTGGGATTTTCCAGGGTACATAATTGCCACAGATTCTTGTACAAGTCATTCTGAATTGAGAAAGCCAGTCGGATGACTAGCGAAACGTCTTCAAGAACTAAACTTCAAGTCCAGTTGATCTAATTGAATACAACAGATATAGTATCCTGTCTCTACAAAGGTATCTACAAAGGTTCCCAGCTGTTCTCACATTAAACCATCTATAATCATGCAGCGAAGGCTCGATAATGGATGGGACATTTTTTTAAAGTGCCTGGCTACAGCCAAGTCACCAAACTTGTTGACTACTGTTTTTTCATCCGCCTGCAGTGCATTCCTAATAGATGCACGGTGATTAGCCATACGCTCCTTGAACATTGTTTTTGTTTTGCCGACATACTACATGCCGCATGGGCAAACAATAAAATAAATATAAATTACATATCGGCTTGTGCATGTAAACCTCTGATTTATGGCTATCTTATATGTACTTATATGTACTTATATGTACACTCCTGGTCATAGGACACCAGACAGGGATCGGGACACATCCAATAGGGCAGCTGCGTGCACGTCAAAGTGCCGACACGCCCTTCGCTGCATCAAAGGGGAAGAATACACTAGACAGGGGCACAAACACCACACCTCCATCGCGAACTCAAACAAATCGGAAAACCTACAGGGACAAGAATATCCCCCTAAATAAATAAATAAATAATTACTAGCCTCAGGGAACATGAGTATAAAGTGTACCAGTGCATACATATAATAAATATATAAAAACAACTCTATATATCAAAAAACACCAAAAATAGATACAAAAACTATATCTACAGTAAAAATCTCAAGGATGTACCTATATACAAAAAAACGGTCCCCATATGACATAGGGCCCTGCTCATCAGCCACAAGTATTTAGATTCTGGGGGGATCCAGAGTACCACAAAAAGGGTTTACATATGTTAAATACATGTTTTAAATAAACACACTCAAGCATAAGACAAGTCAAAACAATTAACCCTATAGGAAGCAACTCATGTTAATCATCTCCTTAAGACCCCTTGGCGTCATGGTTTGTAATCTCAAAATCCATCTGCTCTCCAATCTCAATAATTTCTTATCTCTTGCTATGGAAGAATCCTCCAAAGGAACGTGTGTGTGTGTGTGTGTGTATATTTTCTTTTATTCAATCATAGTCATCAGGGGCGGAGCTAGAGACTCCATGAAGTAAGACGTGTTTCTTCTCTCCTCCGGCGCTAACCTAATAATCCGAGGATAATACTGCCTAACAGCACCAGCAAAATCACCAACACATGCTCCCCTGGTGACCTACGACCAGATGACCAAACCAAAAGGCAACTGGATCGGCAAAAAAACTAGAACAATTTGCCTGGAAAGGCCCAGCCGACGCTCAGACCACCATGCCACCACCACCGCGCAAAGAAACCTCCACCAACAACCCTAGCACAAAAAGAGACGACCAAGCTGAACTCCGGCCCGGGCTCACCTCCTGCCCAGGAACCTACCCTGACCGACCTCCGACAACAATTGATCGGCGCCATACAAGAGTCGAAGCGCTCACTGGCAACTATGATTGAAGAAACGAGGTCGGACATCTCACTCCTCCGACGCGATTTTCAAAAGATGAGACAGAGGGTCGGAGAGGCCGAGACCCCGATTTCAACCTTGGAGGACACAATCCAACCATTCCCTGAAAAAATCTCCCGCCTGCAACTAGATCTCCAAGCCACGAGGAGCCGCATCGATGACCTAGAGAACAGATCACGTCGCCAAAACCTCAGGTTCCTGGGATTCGCCGAAGGCGCCGAAGCTCAATCACCTGCCCCATTCCTGGAGGACTGGATCCGCAACAAATTTGGAATGGACGGCCTATCCAACCACTTTGCAATAGAACGGGCCCACAGGATCCCAGCCAAGGCCCCTATCCCTGGAGCTCCACCTAGGCCCCTAATCGCGCGCCTACTTAACTCACGCAACAGGGACTGGATACTCCGTAAGGCCCGTACTACCCCGGACCTAACTCACGGGAACTCCAAGATACACATCTTCCCGGATTACTCCCTGGATCTTTAACGTCGAAGAAGCACCTTCACAGAAGTTAAGAAAAGGCTCCTGGCGGCCGGACTTACTTACCCCATGGCCTACCCGGCCCGTCTCCGCGTTGCAGTTGACGGCAAAGTCCGATTCTTTGATACACCCACCGATGCCTCTGCCTGGTTAGATACCCGCTGAATCAGGTAACACCCTTAACCCCATTTAACTCCCCTCTGGAACTACCTATTCCCAGGACACCCATTACCCACTCACACCTGGATCACCCGTATACGACCCCCCTTAAGACAGAGGAGACACCAAATTGAAAACAACTTCCCCTGAACGACCCCCCACCGACATGGGTGCTCCCTCTGCTGAAGGTCTCCCCGGGCGGGGGACACGCGCTGGCCTCAAGACCACTGACCAAGCATGCAACTAGATCTCCAGTAACCACAGAATTACCCCAGCCCGCTACCACCCCCCCTGAATTGTATTTCTTCTCACTAACCCCAGGGCAACCACAACTCACCCTCTACGGTTGAGACCCCAAACTGAACACCTGGGCAAAGCTATAACCTAACCCCAGGCACCCGATGACTTGCCCTTTGATCAAGACCAAACATAAGACACACTGAAACTACCAACCCTAACCCCATAAGAAAGACTGAAATGACTCCCCCCTTCCCCCTCTTTGCCAACAAGCACAGAGCCCGCGGATTCACTGAAGAAAAAAGGGCATCGATAAAACTCTCTTGAAACTGGGAACCTAGACACTCTACGTAAAACACCGCACTGCTAGGTGCCACGCCACATGGAACCCAGACACCCCAACCCCCCTGAACTACAACCTGGCTGGACACTGGCCTTCGATCCCAGGCACATTGCCTCAATGCACCTACAACCCATAAAACGCTGAAATGTTCACATGTCTCTCCAAACCTGTTCTCTTCCTCTCCCCCCCCTCACCCACCTCCCCACCGATATATAAATGCTGATGTCTTTCATAGCTTGTAAAATGATACGTTAACCACATTGCATACTACAAAATATACTATACTACAATGTAATCTTCTCAATGTAATGTATGGTCGGTTGTCTGAGAGGCTGTATATATGTGTATAACCCGACTATATGTATCTGCACGCCAGTATACACTCCCTGATACTCACAATATGTGACCAGACTTGAGGGTATGGTAATCAGCAATCTAAGACACCCCTGTATATGCATGTGTGACTTGCTTTCTCTTTTGTATATTTACATGTGCCCTTTTTTTTTTTCCTCTTACCTCTTTCCCCCCTCTCTCTCTCCCCCCTCTACAAGATATACTGCGCGGTACTCTTTCAAATGTATATATTTGAGGACTTGTATTGTATATATATGTGTATAGCCCAACTATATGTGTCTGCGCGCAGGTATGCGATCCCACAGACCCCTGTGTCAATACAATCTGCCCACAGATTCAAATGATACGGCCAATATGTGACTATACTTGAGGGTATGCTAATCAGCATGACTTACTCTGTCTACTGTATATTTACATGTATCCCTGCTTGCCGGTATACGCTCCCATAGACCCTTGTATCAACATAATCTGCCCACAGATTCAAATGATACTGTTAAGGATCTGTTGAACTGATCAACTGTGGGATCGGGTGCTTGTCTGTGCGCAGCGCCCTCGGACAATCTAAATGCAGTCCTTTCCCCTTGCCCTGTCTCTCACCTTCCCCCCCTCCCTGCCCTCACGAGACTGTCATAAAACATGTTTATAGAAACAGTTATATATGGGATCAGATGCAATGATAGAACGACTAGCTGAGACGGCTGGCTCCGCATATACTTTATATTTTACTCCACCGTAATTTTGAAATGTATAACCCTAAGCTGCCACATAGGGCCCCTCGGCCAAAGCCTACTACTATGCCACAATGCCCGGCGACCCATGTACCAGGTCCACTCGGACAGACGGGGACAATATTTATGTGTGGCCCTCACAATTGACTCCACCCAATATGTAATAGTCGGAATCTATGATCCGCCACCTGCATCTTTGAGACCAATTCGAGAGTCACTTCCATTCATCCTCAAATACCCCTCCGCTCATCTACTCTGTATGGGAGACTTTAATGCACTACTAAACCCAGAACTCGACAAATTCACCCCACAAATAACCATACCCTCCCTCTCCCCGCAACCCACCCCCCTTCGGAAAATAATATCCGAGCTAGGATGGATCGATGCATGGAGATTCAAATTTCCCTACACCAAGGAATACACCTGCCACTCCAAGACACATAGCACCTTATCGAGAATAGACTACGCATTTGTCAATAAAACTGCCAACACCACAATCCAAAGCATAACCCACCTTCCACGCTCCACTTCCGACCACTCACCCATCCATATTATTATCAACAGCCCCTCGACCACCCAATTCCGGAAATCCTGGAGCTTCCACCCCTTCTGACTTAACCTATTCCCTGAACAAGACCTCGTCCTCGAACATATCAAACTATACATAACACAAGACCACAACCCAGTCCCAATGAATACCCAATGGGACGCACTAAAAGCAGTCATGAGAGGCCACCTACAAAACACCATCTCATCCATCAAACAATCAGCTAACCAAAACGAACGTAAACTGACCCAGACGTTACAGGAGGCTGAGGCCGCATATATAAACTCCCCGTCCCCACAAACAAAAAACACCTGGCAAATCACCCAGTCCCTATATGATAAACTGCTTACCGAAAAAAACAAAAGTACTTTGAACACGGGCACCAATCTGCCAAACTCCTTTCGCGATTAGCACATGGCCCATCAGACCAAAATACCATCCTACAACTCCTAGACCCACATACAGGACCAATAACCAACACTACTGACATCCTCCAGCACATGGCACAATATTATATCAGCACCTATCAAACACAAGCCACATACACCCACACCACACTAGAAGAATACCTAGACATGGTTAACTATACGAAACTCTCCAGCAGACACCCAACTCCTTGAAGCAGACATATCACTATCCGAACTGCAACAAGCTCTCTCACAAATGGCCACAAACAAAACGCCAGGCCCAGACGGAATCCCAGCTGAAATCTACCGAAAATATGCCAAACCCCTCCTCCCCTTTCTCCACAAAACTCTAAATCATGCCTTTAAACACAACAAACTCCCCACGTCCATG